>CM077165.1:137783993-138437735 GCA_039583875.1 Platanthera guangdongensis
ATCGGCAGCTGTCATGTCAAACCAGTCACTTCTTGAAATTCTCTAACTGTCAGATAGTGTCGAGACTTTCTGTTCTTAAGTGTCGACACTTATAGACCAAGTGTCGACACATATTGTGTAAGTGTCGACACAAGTCTACAAGGTGTCGACACAATTCCTTGTATGTCTCGACACAGATTCTTCTGCATGTGTCGACACTGAAATTGAGTGTCGACACAAGTACTTGTACTTCTTTCTTTAACTGTATTCTTCTAAGTGTCGACACATCTCCTTTGTGTCGACACATCTTCATGTGTTGAAACTGTCAAGTGTCGACACTGCTTCTTGGTGTCGACACAAGTCTTCAATGTTATTTCTTCAGCTGAGTGTCGACACTTTCCCTTAGTGTCGACACTTGTACTTAGAATATTTTGTAAACTTTTCTGTTCTTTGCTAAGTGTCGACACAGCTCCTTGTGTCGACACTTTCTTCAAGTGTAGAGTCTTCAACTAAGTGTCGACACATTGCTGGGTGTCGACACTTTCTTCAAGTGTTGACTCTTCTGCATAGTGTCGACACATTGTGTTGAGTGTCGATACTTACTTCAATTACTGATTCTTCTGTTTGTGTGTCGACACATTATGCTGAGTGTCGACACATTCTTCATATGTTGACTCTGCTGATTGAGTGTCGACACATTGTGTTGAGTGTCGACACTTGTCCTTAGTCTCTGCAGAATTTTACTGAGTGTCGACACAACTCCAAGTGTCGACACTTTCGATGTAGACTCAGCTCTTCTAGGTGTCGACACTTCTGCTAAGTGTCTACACAGCTTTTCTGCATTCTTCTTACTAGTGTCGACACAGCTCCAAGTGTCGACACTTTCTGTCTGGTGTCGACTCTTCATCCCAGGTGTCGACACAATTACTCCAAGTGTCGACACTGCTTGTCTGGGTGTCGACACAAGCTTTCTCAAGTGTCGACACTTTCCCTCTGGGTGTCGACACATGGACTTAGAAACTTTTAGCTTCAGTCCAGTGAATACCTATCCTGCACAAGTAACTCAAACAAACATCAAATACATTATGATGTATATCACAGAATAGGTGACCTAAACACCTAGAGGGGGGGGGGGTGAATAGGTGACCTAATCCTTTTTAAATTTTGTTTGGCAGCACAACAGCTATTTCACAGAATTCTACAGCTGACAGCTATTACAGCATAAACAGTCAATTCACAGCACAGCACAGAAGACACACTAATTTTATAGTGGTTCCCCAATCTTTGGGTACATCCACTTTCCCCCTTCGCCTATCTAGCAGTGTACTAGATTCGGCCAAACTTCTCCACTAACTCAGAACCAAACTAGGTTCCTACCTCAGGCCCAAAGCCTTACACTCAGCCACAAGGCCTACACTCAGCCACCCAGGCCTACACTCAGCCAATTAAGGCCTACACTCAGAGTTCTTCAACTCCTACACTCAGGCAACAAGCCCTACCCTCAGCCTTTATAAAATAGGCTTACAATCACTCAGATCCAATGGATCTTACAAGATGTAAAATTGAAATAAAATTGCTAACTCTACAACTCAGAAAAGATGAGAGGAGTTGAGAGTTTCTTGAAGAGTTCTTGGAAGAACTCAGCTTGATCCAAACTGACTTAGCTTTCTTCAAAGCTTCTTGAGTAGAACTGAATTAGTCTGAATCTTCTGCTTCTTGAAATCCAGATGACTCTGAATTCTTCTTCTCAGCCTTAGTTCCAAAGACTGAATTCTTGGATGGAGCTCTCTCTCTCCAACTTCTTAGATCTGCAGTTGGACTGCCTGATCTTCTTGTGTTGATCCTCAGTGTATCACTTCTTGATTTAATCTGATCAACCACTTCAGTTATTCTCACAACATGTAATGATAATGAACAACCTTCTATATTACTTTCTGTAAACTATGGGGCCTATTTATAGGCTTCCTTCATGGTAACCGGCTGGTCCGGTTCATAACAGACTTCTGACTTCTCTGACAGTTGATGTAGACCGGCTGGATCGGCAGCTGTCATGTCAACCAGTCACTTCTTGAAATTCTCTAACTGTCAGATAGTGTCGAGACTTTCTGTTCTTAAGTGTCGACACTTATAGACCAAGTGTCGACACATGTTGTGTAAGTGTCGACACAAGTCTACAAGGTGTCGACACAATTCCTTGTATGTCTCGACACAGATTCTTCTGCATGTGTCGACACTGAAATTGAGTGTCGACACAAGTACTTGTTCTTCATTCTTTAACTGTATTCTTCTAAGTGTCGACACATCTCCTTTGTGTCGACACATCTTCATGTGTTGAAACTGTCAAGTGTCGACACTGCTTCTTGGTGTCGACACAAGTCTTCAATTTGTTTCTTCAGCTGAGTGTCGACACATTCCCTTAGTGTCGACACTTGTACTTAGAATATTTTGTAAACTTTTCTGTTCTTTGCTAAGTGTCGACACAGCTCCTTGTGTCGACACTTTCTTCAAGTGTAGAGTCTTCAACTAAGTGTCGACACATTGTGCTGAGTGTCGACACTTTCTTCAAGTGTTGACTCTTCTGGTTGTGTGTCGACACATTGTGCTGAGTGTCGACACATTCTTCAAATACTGAGTCTTTAGCTAAGTGTCGACACATTGTGCTGGGTGTCGACACTTACTTCAAGTGCTGACTCTTCTGCATAGTGTCGACACATTGTGTTGAGTGTCGACACTTGTACTTAGATTCTGCAGACTTTTGCTGAGTGTCGACACTTACTTCAAGTGTCGACACTTTCTGGTGTTGACTCAGCTCTTCTAGGTGTCGACACTTCTGCTAAGTGTCGACACAGCTTTTCTGCATTCTTCTACACTGAGTGTCGACACAGCTCCAAGTGTCGACACTTTCTGACTGGTGTCGACTCTTCTTCCCAGGTGTCGACACAATGACTCCAAGTGTCGACACTGCTTGTCTGGGTGTCGACACAAGCTTTCTCAAGTGTCGACACTTTCCCTCTGGGTGTCGACACATGGACTTAGAATTTTTAGCTTCAGTCCAGTGTATTCCTAACCTGCACAAGTAACTCAAACAAACATCAAATACACTATGATGTATATCATTGAGTTAGGTGAGGCTTCTTCAAATCAGGTACATTTGACCAATGTACCCAACAATCTCCCCCTATTTGGAGAAGTCATAACCCTTAGTCAATGATATACATCACTCATAATTAAAAATTATAAAATGAAGTAAAACAGATATATGACAACAGAGTTAAACTTAAACATGTAATAAAGCACACATGTATACTCATACAACATTGCAGAACAATTAAGAAACATACATATTTCAGAACAATCATACTATATTTATCATATACTGTTCAATATTGTTCCTTATACATTTTCAATGAAGTACTACAATGTTTTTCACTTAACAGATTACAACAAGCATTCAGTTAATTCCTAATCTATTTTGATCAGGTTCTTTAATAACAATTCCTTTTCCAGCTTTAACTTTGAGCTTTTACAGCAGCAGCAGCAGCAGGAGGCTCAGCTTCAGCAGTCTTCTTCCCTTTGGAGTCCTTCTTCTTCTGTTCTTCAGCCTTGATCTTTTGCCTTTCAAAATAATGATAGGGCTTAGGAAAGTACTTGCTAGGCTCCACAGCTGTAGGAGGTAGCTTTCCTAACTTAGCCTTCCTTCTTATATATGGACAATGGCTTCCTGCCTACTCTCATGTTTCCTCCATTCAGCCTCTGAGAACCACTTGTTCCTCTCATGGGCATTGTCCTTGGCTGCTTTCCAGGCAGTGAGAATATGTTCCTAGAAGTAGGGCTCCACTGTTCAAAATCAGGTTTTTGTTCAGCAAGTTCCCTGAACTTCTTCTTTGATAGCCTAGTCTCTTCTTCTTTGTCCAAAGCCTCTTGCATAGCAGCTGTGATAGGTTGAACAACCTTTTCCAGAATAATATTAGGCTTTCCAGCAGTTGGACTATACATTGTGCTTATATCTGCATGAATCATTTCAAAATCTGGAGGTGGATAGATTACATCAGCCACTGCCTGTTGCTCACCTCCAAGATATGTTCCTTGAATACCAGATTCAGCTACTTCATTGTCATCACACAGGGGAGGATATCCAAGTGTAGCCCTGATTGAATTTGAAATCCATTTGGCATGCTCAGAACTGGCCTTGACTAACACTCTCTCCCCCTTTATGACTTCTTGGGCTACATGATCTCTCACATCATCTTTCTGAAACCTGATTTGGCTATCCAAATACCTTATGCCCTCTTTAAAGAAAGGTCTTAGCTTGGTAAGCTGTTCAGAAATGACCTTCTGTGAGTCCTTGATGGCAGTCTTGACAGCAGCAATTAGTTCAGCTTGAAAGAGTTTATCAAATCAGCTTTGGCAGCAGCAGAGGAGGTTGATGGTTCATCAGACTGTTTCTTGAGTTCAGTGACTATGACATTGTGAGATGCAGTCAAGTTATCATTCATCCTGAATTGATTTTCCAGCACATAGCCTTGCTTTAGTGCTATATCATCTACTTTCTCTTGGATTGTTTCTTGATGTTTAGCCAGATAGACCACTGCATTAGCACCCTTTGTAAAACAATCAGTCATTTCCTTTTTATTAAGGTTCATTTCAAACCTTATTGACTTTATTTTCTGTCCCAGATCAGATTGTAGTGCCTTGTGCCCTTCATCAACATAAGTTTCTAAAGCCTTCCTTTGATCATCCATCTTGATTTGCATGGCAAGCAGTAGAGCACTGTAATCAGTGGATGGAGCTTGTTGAACTAAGGAATGTTGTGCAACAGTTTGGAGAGCCTTCTTGTAGCTCTGGCTCCTTCTTTTGAAAACAAAGAACTTCTTCTTTTTAGCTTGCTCAGTTTCATCATCTTCAGATTCTGATGTACTTGGCTATATTCACCCTATCCTTAGGGCTGGATGGTTTTTCAGTGTGCACATCTTGTGCCTTCTCAGTATCTAGCCTTATAGGCTCTACTTGAATATCCAAATTCTCCCCCTCAGCAGCAGCATTCTTCTCTGTAGCAGCAGCATTCTTTTCCATATCAAAATCATCTTGATCTAAATTCAGAAATAGGTCTTCCATTGTATATTCTGCTGGAGACTGTGCAGGAGATGTTCTGGTTTCATCAGCTACAACAGATGTGTCTTGGAGAACAACATCTGGTTCTTGAGTTGCTGGCTGATTTTGCTGATGGTCATCAGACAAATCAGAATTTATTATAGAAAAATTCAAAGTATTAAGGTCAACAAGTACCTCTTGAATGAGGAGGGTGGCTTGCTCACTCTCCAGTGTAGATGGTTCTGCTACACCTGGAAGCTCCCCCTGGATGTTAGCTGACTCTTGAGGAGCAGGTGACTTCTCTGCAGCCTTATCCATTGGACTATCAGGAGTGAAGACCACATGTTCTTCACTGCCTGAGCTGCTGGAGGACTCTTGAGTCACAGCAGCAGTCTTCCTCTTCTTCCTGGGAGGAGAGACTTTCTTCTGAATTTGTTTCTCTGGAGTAGGAACTTCCTTGGACAACACCCTTTCCCATCTAGAGAATATTCTTGAGTCCATCTTCCTCATATGATTGATCTTAGTTCCTGCAGCAGTGCTCATTACCTCTGGAATTGATCCAGCCAGGTAGAGACTTAGTATCCTGCCCAGATTGGGCTTCTTCAGGCTTTCCTTCACTTTTTCATAAACCACCATTGACCAGTCTGTTTCAGATTGAAGATGATTCGGGTCATGACTTCAAACATGGAGGCAGACACCCTGTCATGTCCTCCTGGCTTGCTCAGTATTACCTTGCCCACTATTTCTGACAAGAACTTGCCTTGATTATTCATACCTTTTCTGTTAAAGACTGATCCCACCTTCATCTTTGGATCCAGTCCACACCAAGTAAGAGCTTCCTGGTCTTAGAAGCAGTTACTTCCTCTTCATCTTGAACTTTAGGTAGCTGAAGTACCTTTCTTAAAGACTTGGGTGAAATCTTGACCTTGGTGCCATGCACTCTTGACTTAATTCTGTAGCCTGAGTCATCTACAGAAGCGCCAGTAAGGAATTCAATGACTTCCTTCTTCCATATCTTCGTTGGTTCTGAAACCAAGAACTCCAATCCTGAATTGGCAATTAGGGTTATCACTGATTTGATTTCTTGATCGCAGTCGTCGAATGCGCCACGCACCAGCTCATAGCCTTCGTTAACGTTCTCTTCCAGCTTGGGAGCCATTAGGGTTTGAAGATTTAGTCTTGAGATGAGAGAAATGTCGACACAAGAGTTTAGGTCTCGAAACTTTGAAAGCGTGTCGACAATCAAAGACAGAACCCTATTTATACCTTTCTAGTTTGAAGACGAACAGGCGGGATGGAATCCTAAAGATGTGTCGACACTGGCAATAAGTGTCGACACTGACTTATAATGTCTCGACACTCATGTGTCGACACAAATTTAGTCAACAGATTTTATGTGTCGACACTTGGTTAAGTGTCGACACCACTATACTCGACATGTAGTCGAGACTTTACTTAGAAAAATTCTGAGTAAAACTTAAGTGTCGACACCTTATTTGGATGTGTCGACACCTACTCGACATGTGTCGACACTAACATTCTGAAGTGTCGACACTAACTTCCTAGATGTGTCGACACCATTTTCCTGAAGTGTCGACACTTACTATTCTGTGTCGACATAGACTTGTCTATGTGTCGACACCTTTTTACTTAGCCAATTTTTGTTCTGTATACTTAGTCTAAGTTTATCATACCTAGTTCAATTTTGAACCTATTAAACTTAGCTTCATCTAAGGGCTTAGTGAACATATCAGCTATCTGATTATCAGTTCTTAACATATTCAAGTGCAATATCATTTCTTTCTACATGCTCCCTAAGAAAGTGATATTTAATCTCAATATGTTTAGTTCTACTATGTGATACAGGGTTGTTAGCTATTGAAATAGCACTAGTAGAATCACAATAAAGTGGAGTTCTACTTACCTGACATCCATAGTCTTCTAGCTGATGTTGAATCCACAGAAGTTGAGCACAGCAACTTCCTGCAGCTACATATTCTGACTCAGCTGTGGAGATGGCCACACTGGTTTGCTTCTTACTACTCCATGAAATGAGTCTTCCACCTAGGAACTTGACAGGATCCAGTTGTGCTCTTTCTATCTTCTTTGCATCCTGCAAAGTCTGCATCTGAATAGCCTGTTAGATCAAAATCTCCATTCCTAGGGTACCAAAGGCCTAGATAGGGTGTGCCCTTTAGATATCTCAAGATTCTCTTGACTGCAGTCAAGTGAGATTCTTTGGGGCAGGCTTGATACCTGGCACAAACACATGTAGCATACATAATGTCAGGCCTACTTGCAGTCAAGTATAGTATGGGAGCCAACTATCCCTCTATACAAGGTTTCATCTACAGGTTTCCCTGCATCATCCTTGCTTAGAGACATACTTGACCCCATAGGAGTCTTCATGGTACTGGAGGAATCCATACCATATTTCCTTATGAGTTCTAGGGTGAACTTAGGACTGACATATGGATAGACCACTTTCAGTCTGTTTAACTTGGAGACCCAAGAAAAACTTCAGTTCTCCCATACTACTCATCTCAAATTGACTCTGCATAAGCTTTGCAAACTTTTTGCAAAGGCTACTTTCAGTAGACCCAAATATAATGTCATCTACATATATTTGGACAAGTATTACTTTGCCTCTAGATTCCCTAAGGAATAGAGTCTTATCTATTTTCCCCCTTGTGAACTTGTTCTCAATGAGGAAACTAGATAGGGTTTCATACCAAGCTCTAGGAGCTTGCTTTAACCCATACAATGCTTTCCTAAGTCTATAGACATAATATGGAAGAGTAGGATCAACAAAAC
Source organism: Platanthera guangdongensis (assembly GCA_039583875.1). Classification (NCBI taxonomy): domain Eukaryota; kingdom Viridiplantae; phylum Streptophyta; class Magnoliopsida; order Asparagales; family Orchidaceae; genus Platanthera; species Platanthera guangdongensis. Next base: position 137,791,878 of record CM077165.1, read on the forward strand.
CTGAAGGCTGCTCCACATATACTTCTTCTTTCAAATTACCATTAAGGAATGCTGACTTCACATCCATTTGGTATACTTTGAATCCTTGGTAGGTTGCATAGGCCAAGAACATCCTTATGGCTTCCAGTCTGGCTACTGGAGCAAAGGTTTGATCAAAATCAATACCTTCTTCTTGCCTATATCCTTTTGCAACCAGTCTTGTCTTATTCTTAATGATGACACCTTGTTCATCTAACTTGTTCCTGTAGATCCACTTTGTTCCTATCACATTGTGATCTTTAGGCTTAGGAACCAGATCCCAAACCTTGCATCTTTTGAACTGATTAAGCTCCTCCTGCATTGCTTCAGTCCACTGTGGATCTTGTATAGCTTCTTCAAATTTCTTTGGTTCTATTTGAGACAGAAAACTTGAATATACTACAGCATTCTGATTTCTGCTCCTTGTCTGAACACCTTGTCTTGGATCTCCAATGATCAGCTCTACTGGATGATCTCTTAGATGCCTGTTGGCTGGAGGCATCCTTACTTCTGGTTGAACTTCTTCAGCATCTTCATCAAGCTGAGTTCCTTGTACTTCTTCAGCTCCTTGTACATGTAGTTCTCCCCCTGGACATAAGCCATCTTCTTCTACTTGCTGTCTTGCAGCAGGTACATCTTCTATGGTTAGCTTGTCCATCTTCTTAGTAAGACCTGTAGGGGCTGCACACACTACTAGACAACTCATTGTTAATTAGTTGTGTTTCATCAAAAACTACATGCACAGACTCCTCTACAACTTGTGTAGTCAAGTTGTAGACTCTATAAGCCTTACTATTATTGCTGTACCCAACAAACACTCCCTCTTGGGACTTGGCAGCAAACTTAGTTAAGTAAGACTTCCCATTGTTAAGTATGAAGCATTTACAACCAAAGATCCTAAAATAGGACAGATTTGGTTTCCTGCCTTTCACTACTTCATAGGGGGTCTTGTTTAACCTTTTAGTGATGGTAGCCCTATTTATCACATGGCATGCAGTGTTAACTGCTTCAGCCCAGAAATATTCTGGCAGTGATGAATCACTTAATAGGGTTCTACCAGCCTCTATCAAGGTCCTATTTTTCCTTTCAGCAATGCCATTTTGCTGAGGTGTTCTAGGTGAAGAGAATTCTTGAAATATCCCATAGTCTTCACACAGCTTTGTCATGCTTTCAGACTGAAACTCAGTACCATGGTCACTTCTAATTTTGACCACTGTACAGTTCAATTCATTCTGAATTTGCTTAACAAAATATAGAAGACACTAGGTGTTTCAGATTTCTGCTTTAAGAAGAACACCCAGGAAAACCTTGAGTAGTCATCAACAACTACAAAGGTGTAGACCTTCCTACCTAAGCTGTGAACTGGCATTGGACCAAATAGATCCATATGCAAGAGGTATAAACACCTCACAGCATCTTTGTTGTCTAAGCTTCTAAAGGTGGATTTAGTCTGCTTGCCCTTTTGACAAGCTGAGCAAATGCCATCTTTGACACACTTAACTTGAGGACCATTCCTCACTAACTCTTTACTAAAGAGTTTGCCAATAGTCTTGTAATTAAGATGAGCAAGCCTCTTGTGCCATTTGACACATTGAGAGACTGTCTCATCAGCTACAAGACAAACTGGAGAACAATTGTTCTCAACCATAATGTCTAAGCAGTAGACATTTCTCTTTCTATATCCAGTCAAAATGATCTCTTGATCACTTGACCTCTTGATATGACAACCATTTTTAACAAATGAGATGTCATACCCTACATCACTTAATTGACTTATACTAATGAGGTTGTGTTTCAAACCTTTAACATAAGCCACTTGAGTAATGGTAACAAGGTTAGAAGAAATGTTACCAAACCCTTTGATGATTCCTTTTTCAGAACCACCAAAGGTCACCTTTGGACCATTTTTGATTGGGATGTAGTCCTTCAGTAGTCCCCTAGTTCCAGTCATGTGTCTGGAACATCCACTATCCAAGTACCATGTAGGGGTATGGTCCACTTGGATTCACCTGCAAAACAAATTAATGAACCTTAGAACCCAAAGTAAACTTGGGTCCTTGGTGATTGTTAGTTTGCAATTTGACATAGCTACCTGCTGTCTTTCCAACAGGTAACTTGCTACTCAACTTGGCACTGGCATTGTGCCAACAATCCAAAGCAAAGTGGCCAACCTTGCCACAGCACCAACATTCAAACTATGTTGTACCTTTGCTTAGGTACTGACTTAGCTGTCTTAACTACAGCAGTCTTGTTGAATGTTGGGGCTTTGCCCTTGGACTTGGACTGATCCTGAACAGTCCTAGCTGGATTAACAAAACCCAGTCCAGTCTTTCCTTTATGATGAACAAATCATCAATCAAGGGTAGCACTGATTTAGGTTTTGAAAACCTAGCTACTAGCTCTTTCTCCTTCTGAAGATTAATCTCCAGTTTCTTAATTTGATCATTCTTAAATGTGATAGTTCCCATCTGAATCACTGTAATGTGTTTCAGCCTGGCTACCTCATTAAGTTTTTGATCATAATTCTTTCAAAATCTGTTGCAGCTGCCTTGAGATCAGCAATCTCCTTTGCCTGACTTTTGGCTAGGATCTTGCTTTTCTTATAGGCTTGCAACAGTACTTATATTCATCTAAGAGCTGATGAATATCTCCCTCAGATTCAGAAACACTTCCATCACTTGATGAAGATGAATCTGACTCTGAACTAGAACTGGAAATCTCAGAATTTTGAGTTGGAAACCTTGTACCTGACTGGGTCCTGGCTGCTCCAGGTTTTTGGTACTTTCAGTCAAAGCCATCAGTCCTTGGCTCTGGCAGTCTTCTTGCTCATAGATAGATTCCATGATCTGCATAAACTCTTCTTCTTCTTCAGCAAATAGCCCTATGTAGGCTTCAGCATCTGTCTCAGTGTCTGAAGAAGACATGTCTGAAAGAGTCTTCTCATTCTTTGCAACAAAGGACTTTTCCTTCTTTCCTTTGAAGTGAGTTTTCTTTTTGTCACTGGATTCCTTCCTTCTTTCAGGACAATCTGCAATACATGACCCTGTCTATTGCAGCAGTAACACACAATCTTAGACCCAGTTGCCTTGCTAGTCTTTGTCCTTTTTCTTGTCCTTCTTTGAAGGCTTCTTCTCCTGATACTGAACTTCTTTCCCTTTGGAAAATGAAGGTCTGGACCTCCACTGTTTCTTCTTCAGGAATTTCTGAAAATGTCTGGTAAATGCAGCAAAGTCTTCATCACTTTCACTGCTTGTAGATTTAGTGCTAACAGACTCATCAGATTCTGATTCAACTACCTCTGGAGGAGGAGTTGATGACTTAGTCCTGTTCTTTCTAGGTACTTCTGACTTAAAGGCAACAGTCCTTTCCCTGTGTTCAGTCCTTGTTGACTTTTCCTCCTCTTTTCTTACTGACAATTGCATCTCATAAGATAACAACTTGCCAAACAGTGTGGGAGGAGGAATTTCTCCCAACTTTGCCATTTCTCTGATGGCACAGATCTTAGTGTCCCAATCTTTGGTTAGGGACCTCAAGAACTTATCATTCAATTCATAGTTTGTGAACTCTCTTCCATAGGACATGAGTTCATTAACAATTCTGTAGAACTTTTTGTAGCATTCAGTGATGCTATCTCCTCTTCCTTGCCTAAAGCTCTCATATTCTTGATTAAGCAAGGATTTCCTATCTTGTCTTACTTCTTCAGAACCTTCCATGTAGACAATGAGGGTATCCCACATTTCTTTTGCTGTTTTACAGTGAATAAGGTTCTGGAAGGTGGCATCATCAATTGCACTAACTATGATGTTCTGTGCCCTTTTGTCCATTGTAGCTAGGACAATCTCATCCTTGGTCATCTCAGAAAAATCCTTTGGAGTTCTCTGTGTAGCATCATCCAAGACTGAAATCTTCATGGGCACATAAGGCCCTTCCTTGACTGTGATGTAGATCCTAGGGTCAGAGGCCTCCATGAACAGCCTTACCCTTTCTTTCCAGATTCCAAAATCTCTTTTCTGCATATGGGCAGTTTCATTGAACCCAACTCCTTATGATTCTCTGAAGAACCCATGTTTCTTGATTTTCTTGAAACTGTGTTCTGACTCAATCTGAATCTGCCAAACTGGATCTCCTCAGACAGTTAGTCCTGATTTTGAGGAACCTGGCACTCTTGATACCACTTGAAAGATATGGTACCTAAACACCTAGAGGGGGGGGGGTGAATAGGTGACCTAATCCTTTTTAAATTTTGTTTGGCAGCACAACAGCTATTTCACAGAATTCTACAGCTGAACAGCTATTACAGCATAAACAGTCAATTCACAGCACAGCACAGAAGACACACTAATTTTATAGTGGTTCCCCAATCTTTGGGTACATCCACTTTCCCCCTTCGCCTATCTAGCAGTGTACTAGATTCGGCCAAACTTCTCCACTAACTCAGAACCAAACTAGGTTCCTACCTCAGGCCCAAAGCCTTACACTCAGCCACAAGGCCTACACTCAGCCACCCAGGCCTACACTCAGCCAATTAAGGCCTACACTCAGAGTTCTTCAACTCCTACACTCAGGCAACAAGCCCTACCCTCAGCCTTTATAAAATAGGCTTACAATCACTCAGATCCAATGGATCTTACAAGATGTAATTGAAATAAAATTGCTAACTCTACAACTCAGAAAAGATGAGAGGAGTTGAGAGTTTCTTGAAGAGTTCTTGGAAGAACTCAGCTTGATCCAAACTGACTTAGCTTTCTTCAAAGCTTCTTGAGTAGAACTGAATTAGTCTGAATCTTCTGCTTCTTGAAATCCAGATGACTCTGAATTCTTCTTCTCAGCCTTAGTTCCAAAGACTGAATTCTTGGATGGAGCTCTCTCTCTCCAACTTCTTAGATCTGCAGTTGGACTGCCTGATCTTCTTGTGTTGATCCTCAGTGTATCACTTCTTGATTTAATCTGATCAACCACTTCAGTTATTCTCACAACATGTAATGATAATGAACAACCTTCTATATTACTTTCTGTAAACTATGGGGCCTATTTATAGGCTTCCTTCATGGTAACCGGCTGGTCCGGTTCATAACAGACTTCTGACTTCTCTGACAGTTGATGTAGACCGGCTGGATCGGCAGCTGTCATGTCAACCAGTCACTTCTTGAAATTCTCTAACTGTCAGATAGTGTCGAGACTTTCTGTTCTTAAGTGTCGACACTTATAGACTAAGTGTCGACACATGTAGTGTAAGTGTCGACACAAGTCTACAAGGTGTCGACACAATTCCTTGTATGTCTCGACACAGATTCTTCTGCATGTGTCGACACTGAAATTGAGTGTCGACACAAGTACTTGTTCTTCATTCTTTAACTGTATTCTTCTAAGTGTCGACACATCTCCTTTGTGTCGACACATCTTCATGTGTTGAAACTGTCAAGTGTCGACACAGCTTCTTGGTGTCGACACAAGTCTTCAATTTGTTCCTTCAGCTGAGTGTCGACACATTCCCTTAGTGTCGACACTTGTACTTAGAATATTTTGTAAACTTTTCTGTTCTTTGCTAAGTGTCGACACAGCTCCTTGTGTCGACACTTTCTTCAAGTGTAGAGTCTTCAACTAAGTGTCGACACATTGTGCTGAGTGTCGACACTTTCTTCAAGTGTTGACTCTTCTGGTTGTGTGTCGACACATTGTGCTGAGTGTCGACACATTCTTCAAATACTGAGTCTTTAGCTAAGTGTCGACACATTGTGCTGGGTGTCGACACTTACTTCAAGTGCTGACTCTTCTGCATAGTGTCGACACATTGTGTTGAGTGTCGACACTTGTACTTAGATTCTGCAGACTTTTGCTGAGTGTCGACACTTACTTCAAGTGTCGACACTTTCTGGTGTTGACTCAGCTCTTCTAGGTGTCGACACTTCTGCTAAGTGTCGACACAGCTTTTCTGCATTCTTCTACACTGAGTGTCGACACAGCTCCAAGTGTCGACACTTTCTGACTGGTGTCGACTCTTCTTCCCAGGTGTCGACACAATGACTCCAAGTGTCGACACTGCTTGTCTGGGTGTCGACACAAGCTTTCTCAAGTGTCGACACTTTCCCTCTGGGTGTCGACACATGGACTTAGAATTTTTAGCTTCAGTCCAGTGTATTCCTAACCTGCACAAGTAACTCAAACAAACATCAAATACACTATGATGTATATCATTGAGTTAGGTGAGGCTTCTTCAAATCAGGTACATTTGACCAATGTACCCAACAATTGAGTTAGGTGAGGCTTCTTCAAATCAGGTACATTTGAACAATGTACCCAACACTAATTGTATTACTATGTGTGTGCATTCCAATTTGATGGAAGGTGTTACCCTGCTCTTGGAAGCTCATAGGGTATGGGCAAGACTGATTTATTTACGTGCGAGAACATTCGTGACCGACAACTCCTACCCAAAAGCAAGAGGAGAAATGTGCGTGGAATGAATATTTCATACCATTCTATTCAATTCATGACCTGTGATAAATCATTAAATCAAGTGAATTAAAACATACATATAGTCAGTCACGTAAAATGGGACTAAATTGAGCATGCATTCGTGCATTTATCTCTACGCAATTCAGTGAGTGCAAGATTGTAGGTCGTATTTTTGAAAGTGATCAAGCACAAATTGTATTACTATGTGTGTGCATTCCAAGTTGATGGAAGGTGTTGCCCTGCTCTTGCAAGCTCATAGGGTATGAGCATGCCTGATTTGTACGAATATAGTAAATTTCTTAGTTATTTTCCTTTTAAAAACTACTAAAAACATTACTTACTTTTCTCGCCACCTATATTTTTGATTATGTTGAGGTTGAAGCTGAACAAATATTAATTAGATATGATGAGTGAATTAACACCTAAATTGCTTGCAGAGTATATATCTATGACAAAGAACAACTTGACATGCATATGGAAAGGCAAAAAAATAAGCACAACCCATTAAATTGCTTGCATATGAAAGGCAACATCGGTCGTGAGGTACATCAGTCTGGTAGTACGGTTGGGAAACCCTTAACAACTTTGTAACTTCCTCTAGGAACGCAAAATATTTCGGTGAAGCAGTTCTTAATACATATAATAATATGAGTATATGCAATAACTGAGTACATAGCTTTAAAAACAATCAACCCAAAGCCAAAGCTGAAGAACAAAGCCGGCCAAAACAGGGAACTTCAACCTATAGGGCTTTAAAAACCTCAGTTATAATACAATGAATTAAAACAATGAATTAATAATACAGTCATGTATATGAATCAGAGTAATGTTGGCCTATAGGAGCACGCCTCCTCACCCACACTATTGGCAGGTGCATAATTTGTTCTTCTGTTCCCTTTCCAATGCTTTACTCGTGTGTACATATGCTATTTTAAGGTAAAATGCTTGCTAGGCATGGGACAAAAAGCTAGCTGTGGCAGCATGAACTGCCACACGCAAAACACATTGTATCCACTTGGGCCCATTCGTGTTGGTGGCTTGCGTAGAAAATCGCAGTTTTGGCTTTCTCACCGCACGGGAGCTTCAACACAGGTCGTCAAAAACAGCAATTTGGTCAGGTAACATTGGCGTGTTCAGCGCCCACTGAAGTGGAGTCAAAAACCCAAACAATCATGCCGTAATTAGTTCATATGTTTAGGGTACTTCCATGCTCTAAGACCTTGCTATGGGGAAGGTAAGATCTGTGCACACCAGCGTAGATTGGTGCACGTGAAACCCACATCAAAATGTGTGGCAATGCGGCTCCAACAACATATGATTACATGCATATGATTAAATACATATGATTAAGTGCATATGATTAAAACAATGACAAATTTCTACCAGCCTATCAACTGAAGCCTGAACAAAGAACTGCTCAACTCTAAGAACAATAAAGCCATATTTTTCGAACAAAAGCATCCCTATGTAGACATAATATTGTCCAGTCATCCCTATTTAGACATAATCTGGTGTATTAAAAGAACAAAATGCAATGAGAAATTGTAATTAAAAGAGGTTTTTTGATCAAAATTACTTTGAGAAGTTGTTCAATCAATTCATTGGGACATACGCACAAACACCTTATGTGCTCCAGAAAACTTAACCGCTGAAGCAAATGCAGAAATTAATTTCATCGTTCCAGCAAAGAGTGCAGTCTCCCAGAGCAAAATAATTGGATAACCAATATCAATAGCAGTGAAAGAGAGACAACAAATACTCAAAATCATTGAAGGGCTTACTCTGCGACGGAAGATGAATTGCGTCCACCAGAGCTGACGATGGAAAGCTAAGGAAATGGTCGCTGATGTCGACGACAGCTGGAGCATTCACGGTGCAGAGGCTTGGAAGAAAAAGCTAGGCTTTAGAATGGGAGGAATGCGGCGCGCGAGTTTGAGCGTGTTCAGGACAACTTATCCCATGGCAAAAGCGGCGGCAAGACAAAACGCAGAACGACCACTGAAAGATATAATATCTAAACACCTAGAGGGGGGGTGAATATGTGACCAAATTCTTTTTAACTATTTATGGCAGCAAACAGTTTTTCACACAACATTTACTTAATTATTGCACAGCAATCACACAGCAAATCACAATCACAGTAGACACAGAGTTTTATAGTGGTTCCCCAAGATTTGGGTACATCCACTTTCCCCCTTCGCCTATCTAGCAGTGTACTAGATTCGGCCAAACTTCTCCACTATCTCAGAACCCAAACTGGTTCCTACACCTCAGGCCCAAGGCCCTACAACTCAGCTTTTCCACAAAGCCTACACTCAGCCACAAAGGCCTACACTCAGCCACCAAGGCCTACACTCAGCCACAAAAAAGGCCTACACTCAGAGATTCCAATCTCCTACACTCAGGCTCCCAAGCCCTACACTCAGCCTTTATAATTACAGGCTTACAAAAACTCAGATCCAAAGGATCCTACAAGATAAAAATGATTATACAAATGATAACTCAGCAACTCAGAAACAAGAGTGGGGAGTTGTGAGTTTCTTGATGAGTTCTTGGAAGAACTCAGATGGATTCAATCTGACTTAGCTTTCTTCAAAGCTTCTTGAAAGTAGAACTCAATAAGATTGACTCCTTCTGCAGTTGATCCTTGACCTCTGCTTCTTAAGATCCAGAATATATCTGAACCCTTCTTCTCAGCCTAGTTCCAACGGCTGATTTCTTGGATGGAGCCCTCTCTCTCCAACTTCTTAGATCTGCACTTGGACAGCTAGATCTTCTTGTTTAGATACTTGATCAATAAATTGAACAACTCTGTGAACCACTTTTGAACAACTTCAACAACAGTTTCTGTAGACTGTATGAGCCTATTTATAGGCCTTCTTCATGGTAACCGGCTGGTCCGATCCATAACTGAATTCTGACATCTCTGACAGGTGTTGTAGACCAGCTGGAACGGCAGCTGTCAAGTCATCCAGTCAGTTCTTGAAAGTTCTCCAACTGTCTTAAAGTGTCGAGACTTTCTGTCTTTAAGTGTCGACACTTATAGACCAAGTGTCGACACAAGTTGTGTAAGTGTCGACACAAGTCTACAAGGTGTCGACACAACTCCTTGTGTTGTAGATTCTATGTCTCGACACAGTTTCTTCTACATGTGTCGATACTGAAATTGAGTGTCGACACAAGTACTTGATCTTCTATCTTTTGCTGAATTCTTCTAAGTGTCGACACATCTCCTTTGTGTCGACACAACTTCTTGTGTTGAATCTGTTAAGTGTCGACACTGCTTCTTGGTGTCGACACATAGTCTTCTATGTTGATACTTGCTGAGTGTCGACACAGCTCCTTGTGTCGACACATTCTTCTTCTTGTTGAGACTTCAGCTGAGTGTCGACACATTCCCATAATGTCGACACTTGTACTTAGAATAATTTGTTGAACTTTGCTGTTCTTTGCTAAGTGTCGAGTCTTCAGCTAAGTGTCGACACATTGTTCTGGGTGTCGACACTTACTTCAAGTGTTGACTCTTCTGCTAAGTGTCGACACATTATTCTGAGTGTCGACACTTGTACTTAGTCTCTGCTGACTTTTGCTGAGTGTCGACACAGCTCCAAGTGTCGACACTTTCTGGTGTAGACACAGTTCTTCTAGATGTCGACACTGTTTTACTGTACTTTCTTCATTGAGTGTCGACACAGCTCCTTGTGTCGACACTTTCTGTCTGGTGTCGACTCTGCATCTCAGGTGTCGACACAATGACTCCAAGTGTCGACACTGCTTTCCTGGGTGTCGACACAAGTCTTCTTAAGTGTCGACACTTTCCCTCTGGGCGTCGACACATGGACTTAGAAATTTTTGCTTCAGTCCTGCAAATACTTAATCTGCACAAGTAACTCAAAAACACATCAAATACATTTTGATGTATATCATTGAGTTGGGTCAGGCTTCTTCAAATCAGGTACATTTAAACTAATGTACCCAACAATCTCCCCCTATTTGGAGAAGTCATAACCCTTAGTCAATGATATACACCATTCATAATAAAATTACAAAATGATGTAAAGCAGGATAATATACAGCAGGGTAAACATAAACATGTATCAATTTCACATGTATACAAATTCATCATCACAGAACAAATATGAAATAGACATAGACATCATCACAGAACAAACATGAAATAGATTAATCATATAACATATTATTCTAATATCTGTCTTATACATTTTCAGAAGTTCACAAAAAGTTTTACATCAAGAAAATTACAAAGTAAACTTCAAGAAAATTCTAAATCTATTTCAGTTCTGGCTCCTTAATCACTATTCCTTTGCCAGCATGAACTTTAGCTTGGACAGGAGCATCAGCAACTTCAGCATCAGCAGGCTTCTTGTCTTTCAGATCTTTCTTCTTAAGCTCTTCTGCTTTGATCTTTTGCCTTTCAAAGTAATGGTATGGCTTTGGAAAGTACTTGCTAGGCTCCAGAGCAGTAGGAGGTAGCTTTCCCATCTTGGCCTTCCTTCTATGTTGAACTATGGCCTCCTGTCTAGTCTCATGTTTTCTCCATTCAGCCTCAGAGAACCATTTGTTCCTGTCTTGAATGTTATCCTTGGCAGCTTTCCAGGCAGTTAATATAATGTTTCTAGAGGTAGGGCTCCACTGCTCAAAGTCTGGCCTTTGTTCAGCTTGTTCCCTAAACCTCTTCTTAGAAAGTCTAGTCTCTACTTCTTTCTGTAGAGCTTCTTCTTCTTTCTGAAGAGCTGCTTACATAGCTTCAGATATAGGCTGAACCACTTTCTCAATAATAACATTGTCCTTGCCCCCAGGTGGGCTGTACATGGTCTGTACATCAGCATGCACCATTTCAAAATCTGGAGGAGGATAAATGACTTGAGCTACTTCTGGTTGCTCACCTCCAAGATAGGTAGGGCTAATTCCAGATTCAGCAACATCATTGTCATCACACAGAGGAGGATATCCAAGAGTTGCTCTGATAGAATTTGATATCCACTTAGCATGGTCAGAGCTTGCCTTGACTAACACTTTCTCCCCCTTTATGACTTCTCTAGCCATGTGATCTCTGACATCATCCTTCTGAAATCTGATTTGATTATCCAAGTATCTGACTCCATCTTTAAAGAAAGGTTTGAGCTTTTTAAGTTGTTCAGATATGGCCTTCTGGGAGTCTTCAATGGCAGTCTTAACAGCATTGATTTCTTCTTGAAATACCTTGTCAAATTCAGCTTTAACAGTAGCAGTAGAGGTAGAAGGTCCAGCAGCTATGTTCTTTAGTTCTGTGACAATAGCATTATGGGAAGCAGTAAGATTGTCATTCATCCTTAGCTGATTTTCAAGAAAATACCCTTGCTTTAATGCTATGTCATCCACTTGTGCTTTTATCTTCTCTTGGTGTGTTGCCAAGTACACCACTGCATTTCCACCCTTGTGAAAACAGTCTGTCATTTCCTTTTTGTTAAGATTTATCTCAAATCTTTTTGACTTGATATCTTGGGCCAGATCAAATTGCAAAGATTTCTGCCCTTCATCTACATACTTCTCAATTGCCTGCCTGTGCTCATCCAGTTTGATTTGCATTGCCACCATTAAAGCACTATAATCAACAGATGGTGTTTGTTGAACTATAGGCTGTGGTGCAATAGATTGTAGAGCCTTCTTATAACTTTGACTCCTTCTCTTGAAGACATAAAGTTTCTTTTTCTTTTCCCTGGCAGCCTCCTCATCTTCAGATGCTGAGGAGCTGGCTATATCTACCCTCTCCTTAGGGCTTGGGGGCCTCTCAGTTTGCACAGCTGGTGCATTCTCAGGTTCTTGCCTCACAGGCTCTTCCAGAATGTGCACTTGCTCCCCTCAGCAGCAGCATTATCTCCTTCAGCAGCAGTTTCTTTATCAAAATCTCTTGATCCAGATTTAGAAACAAATCTTCCATTGTAAACTCTTGTGGAGAATGAGCTGGAGAAACTCTGGGCTCTTCAACCACTGGATCAGATACCATTTGAACAGTAACATCTTGAACAACAGCAGATGTGTCTTCTATAACAGCATCTGGAACTTGACTATCTAGCTGAGTTTGCTGATGAACATCAGACAAATCAGTATCTTCGATAGGAAAATCTATAGTGTTTAGTTCAGTGATTACCTCTAGTATGATTGTGGTTGCTTGTTCACTTTCCAGTGTAGTGGGTTCATCTACAACTGGAAGCTCCCCCTGGCTTTGATCCTTGTGGATGGGGCTTGCTTGTTGTAGCTCCCCCTGAATCTCAGCATCATCTTGAGGAGCAAGAGTCTTTTCAACAGTCCCTTCCTCATGCTCATTTGGAGTAAAGACAACCTATTCTTCACTGTCAGAGCTACTAGTGGACGCTTGTGCCACTGGAACAGTCTTCCTTTTCTTCTTGGGAGGAATTTCTTTCTCAGGATCTATCTTCTCTGGGGTTGGCAGCTCCTTAGTCAACACCCTGTCCCATCTTGAAAACAACCTCATGTCCATTTTCCTCATGTGATTTATTTTACTTCCAGCAGCTTGTTGCATTACCTCTGGTATGGTACCAGCTAGGTATAAACTTATGATTCTGCCCAGGTTGGGCTTCTTCATACTTTCTTTAATCTTCTCATAAACTACCATAGACCAGTCAGTTTTTAGAGAGAAGATAATCCTTGTCATAATACCAAACATATGGGCAGACACTCTGTCATGCCCTCCTGGCTTGCTGAGTATGACCTTTCCAACAATTTCAGAAAGAAACTTTCCTTGATTGTTCATTCCCTTCCTGTTAAACACAGATCCTATCTTCATTGTAGAATCTAGTCCACACCAGGTTAGAGCTTCCCTGGTTTTTGAAGCTGTAACCTCATCTTCCTCTTGATTTCTTGGTAGCTGTAGAATTTTCCTCAAGCTCTTAGGGGATACCTTAACCTTTGCTTCATGAACTCTGGATTTGATTTTGTATCCAGATTCGTCCACCTTGGCTCCATTGAGGAATTCTAGTACCTCTTTCTTCCAGATTCTTGTCGGTTCAGAAACTAGATATTCTAACCCTGAATCAACTACTAGGGTTACGACAGACTTGATTTCTTGATCAGCATCTTCAAAAGCGCCGCGCACCAGTTCGTATCCTTCGTTAACATTCTCCTCAAGCTTAGGAGCCATTAGGGTTTGTAGAATTTGTCTTGAGAGAAGAGAGGTGTCGACACTGAAGTTTGGTCTCGAAACTTGGAGAGCGTGTCGACAAACTAAGGCAAAATTCTATTTATACCTTTCTAATTTTGAAGATGAACAGGCGGGACGGCTAACTTAAAATGTGTCGACACTGGCAATAAGTGTCGATACTGACTTATAATGTCTCGACACATATGTGTCGACACAAGTTTAGTCAACAGATTTTATGTGTCGACACTTGTTTATGTGTCGACACAACATAACTCGACACATAGTCGAGACTTTACTTAGAAAATTCTGAGTAAAACTTAAGTGTCGACACCACTTTGGATGTGTCGACACCTACTAGACATGTGTCGACACTAATATTCTGAAGTGTCGACACCAACTTCCTAGATGTGTCGACACCTTTTTACTGAAGTGTCGACACCACTTTTCTGTGTCGACATAGACTTGTCTATGTGTCGACACCTTTTTACTTAGTCATTTTCAATTCTGTAAACTTACTCTAAGTTTATCATTCCTAGTTCAATTTAAATCTATTGAACTTAGCTTCTTCTAGGGGCTTAGTATACATATCAGCTAATTGTTCATCTGTTTTAACATATTCAAGTAAAATATCTTCTCTTTCTACATGCTCCCTAAGAAAATGATATTTAATTTCAATATGTTTTGTTCTACTATGGGATACAGGATTATTAGCTATTGAAATAGCACTAGTAGAATCACAAAAGAGTGGAGTTCTACTTACCTGAAATCCATAGTCCTCTAGCTGATGTTGTATCCACAGAAGTTGAGCACAGCAACTTCCTGCAGCCACATACTCTGACTCTGCAGTGGAGATAGCCACACTTGTTTGTTTTTTGCTACTCCATGAAATTAGTCTCCCACCTAGGAATTGACAGGTTCCAGTAGTACTTTTTCTATCTTCTTTGCATCCTGCAAAGTCTGCATCTGAATAACCTGTTAGTTCAAAATCCCTATTCTCAGGGTACCAGAGGCCTAGATAGGGAGTGCCCTTTAGATATCTCAATATTCTCTTGACTGCAGTCAAATGAGACTCTTTAGGGCAGGCTTGATACCTTGCACAGACACATGTAGCATACATGATATCTGGTCTGCTAGCAGTCAAGTATAATAGGGAGCCAACTATCCCTCTATACAAGGTTTCATCTACAGGCTTCCCTGCATCATCCTTGCTAAGAGACATACTTGACCCCATAGGAGTTTTCATGGTACTGGATGAATTCATACCATACTTCCTTATGAGTTCTAGGGTGAACTTTGACTGACATATGGATAAATCATTTTCAGTCCGTTTAACTTGGAGACCCAAGAAAAACGTCAGCTCTCCCATACTACTCATCTCAAATTGACCTTGCATAAGTTTTGCAAACTTTTTGCGAAGGCTGCTTTCAGTAGACTCAAATATGATGTCATCTACATATATTTGGACTAGTATAACTTTGCCTCTAGATTCCCTAAGGAATAGAGTCTTATCTATTTTCCCCCTTGAGAACTTGTTCTCAATGAGGAAACTAGATAGGGTTTCATACCAAGCCCTAGGGGCTTGCTTTAACCCATATAAAGCTTTCCTAAGTCTATAGACATGATGAGGTAGAGTTGAATCAACAAAACCTGAAGGCTGTTCCACATAGACTTACTCTTTAAGATTACCATTCAGGAATGCTGACTTGACATCCATTTGGTAAACCTTGAATCTTTGATAGGTTGCATAGGCCAAGAACATCCTTATGGCTTCTAGTGTGGCTACTGGGGCAAAGGTTTGATCAAAGTCAATACCTTTTTCTTGCCTATATCCTTTAGCAACCAATCTTGCTTTATTCTTAATGATGACCCCTTGTTCATCCATCTTATTCCTGTAGATCCACTTGGTTCTTATTATATTGTGGTCTTTAGGTTTAGGAACAAGTTCCCAGACCTTGCACCTCTTGAACTGATTAAGCTCTTCTTTCATTACTTCAGTCCATTGTGGATCTAGTATGGCTTCTTCAAACTTCTTAGGTTCAACTTGGGATAGAAAGCTGGAGTAGACTGATGCATTCAGGTTTCTGCTCCTTATTTGTACCCCTTGTCTTGGATCTCCAATAATCTGCTCAACTGGATGATCTCTAAGATGCCTATTGGCTGGAGGCATCCTGACTTCTGGTTGAACCTCTTCAGCATATCCATCATGTTGAACTCCTTGAACTTCATCAGCAATAGGTACATGTAGTTCTCCCCCTGGACAACAGCCACTGTCTTCTACTTGCTGTCTTGCAGCAGGTACTTCTTCTATAGTAAGCTTGTCCATCTTCTTTGTTAAACCTGTGGGGCTACATACACTACTAGACAACTCATTGTTAATAAGTTTAGTCTCATCAAATACTACATGTACAGTTTTTTCTACAACTTGTGTAGTCAAGTTGTAGACTCTATAAGCCTTACTGTTATTGTTGTACCCAACAAAAATTCCCTCTTAGGACTTGGCAGCAAACTTAATCAAGTAAGACTTTCCATTGTTAAGTATGAAGCATTTGCAACCAAAGATCCTGAAGTAGGATAGGTTTGGTTTCCTGCCTTTCACAACTTCATAGGGGGTCTTGTTGAGGCCTTTAGTGATGGTAGCCCTATTTATAACATGGCATGTAGTATTAACTGCTTCAGCCCAGAAATATTCTGGTAGTGATGTATCACTTAATAGGGTCCTACCAGCCTCTATCAAGGTCCTATTCTTCCTCTCAGCAATGCCATTTTGCTGAGGTGTTCTTGGTGAAGAAAACTCTTGAAATATCCCAAAGTCTTCACAAAGTTTTGTCATGCTATCAGACTGAAACTCAGTACCATGGTCACTTCTAATCTTGATCACTGTACTGTCTAGTTCATTCTGAATTTGCTTGACAAAGCTATGGAAGACACTAGGTGTTTCAGATTTCTGTCTTAAGAAGAACACCCAGGAAAACCTTGAGTAGTCATCTACAACTACAAAGGTATAGACCTTCCTACCTAAGCTGTGAACTGGCATTGGACCAAAGAGATCCATATGCAAGAGGTATAAACACCTCACAGCATCTTTGTTTTCTATGCTTCTAAAGGTGGATTTAGTCTGCTTGCCCTTTTGACAAGCTGAGCAAATACCATCTTTAACATACTTAACTTGAGGACCATTCCTCACTAACTCTTTGCTAAAGAGTTTGCCAATTGTCTTGTAGTTAAGATGGGCAAGCATCTTGTGCCATTTGACACAATGAGAGACTGTCTCATCAGCTACAAGACACACTTGAGAACCATTGGTCTCACACATAATGTCTAGGCAGTAGACATTCCTCTTTCTATAACCTGTCAAAATGATCTCTTGATCAGTTGACCTCTTGATATGACAACCATTTTTAACAAATGAGATGTCATACCCTACATCACTTAATTGACTTATACTTATTAGGTTGTGTTTCAACCCTTTAACATAAGCCACTTGAGTAATGGTAACCAAGTTACTAGAAATGTTACCAAATCCTTTGATGATTCCTTTTTCAGAACCACCAAAGGTTACTTTTGGACCATCTTTGATTGGAATGTAGTCCTTTAGTAGTCCCCTAGTTCCAGTCATATGTCTGGAACATCCACTGTCCAAATACCATATTGGGGCATGACAACTTGGACTCACCTGCAAAACAGATTAGTGAACCTTAGAACCCAAAGTATTCTTGGGTCCTTGGTACTTGTTAGTTTGCAACTTGACAAAGCTACCTACTGGTTTTCCAATAGGCAGTTTGCTACACACTTTGGCACTAGCATTGTGCCAACAGTCCATTGCAAAATGGTCAATTTTGCCACAACACCAACATTCAAACTTATTGTACCTTTGCTTAGATATTGTCTTTGCTGTCTTATCTACAGCTGACTTGTTGAATGTTGGGGCTTTGTCCTTGGACTTGAACTTGGACTGCTCAGTCCTTTCAGGTTTAATAAAACCCAGTCCAGCCTTGCCTTTATGATGAACAAATTCATCAATTAAAGGTAGCACTGACTTAGGTTTAGAAAACCTAGCAACAAGCTCTCTCTCCTTCTGAAGATTAATCTCCAGACTCTTGATTTGATCATTCTTATATGATATAGTTACCATTTGAATCACAGTTATGTGCTTCAATCTGGCTATCTCATTAAGTTTTTGATCAAAAGACATCTCAGAATTTGTTGCAGCAGCTTTGAGATCAGCAATTTCCTTTGCCTGACTTTTGGCTAGGGACTTGCTCTTCTTGTAAGCTTGCAACAGAACCTTGTATTCATCTATCAACTGATGAATATCTGCTTCAGACTCAGATGCACTCTCATCACTTGATGATGATGAATCTGAATCTGTACTGGCACAAGAAATTGAACTTAAAGTTGAACATTGTACCTTACTGGGTCCTGGCTGCTCCAGGATTTTGTCATTCTCTGTCAAAGCCATTAGCCCTTGGCATTGACTGTCTTCTTGCTCATATATAGACTCCATAATCTGCATGAATTCTTCTTCTTCTTCAGCAAACAACCCTATGTATGCCTCAACATCAGACTCAGTTTCTGAAGAAGAAATATCTGACAGAGTCTTCTCCTTTTTGGGCAACAAAGACTTCTCTTTCTTGCCTTTGAAATGAGTCTTCTTCTATCACTAGACTCTTTCTCTTTTCAGGACAATCTGCAACAACATGACCATGTCTATTGCAGCAATAACACACTATTTTTGAAACAGTTGTCTTGCTAGACTTAGTCCTCATCCTGTCCTTCTTTGAAGCCTTATTTTGCTGATAAGAATCTTCCTTTCCCTGTGATGTAGAAGGCCTAGACCTCCACTGTTTCTTCTTCAAGAACTTCTGAAAATGTCTAGTGAAGGCAGCAAAGTCTTCATCACTTTCACTGCTTTCTGATTTTGTACTGACTGACTCATCTGACTCTGATTCAGCAACCTTTGGAGGTGGAGTTGGTGACTTATTCCTGTACTTTCTGGGGGCTTCTGTCTTGAAAGCTACAGTTCTTTCCTTATATTCATTTCTTGTTGATTTCTCCTCCTCTTTCCTCACTGTCAACTGCATCTCATATGACAACAATTTGCCAAACAGTGTAGGTGGAGGAATTTCTCCCAACTTAGCCATTTCTCTAATGGCACAAATCTTGGTGTCCCAATCTTTAGTTAGGGACCTTAGAAACTTGTCATTTAGTTCATAATTACTGAACTCTCTTCCATAAGACATGAGTTCATTCACTATCCTATAGAACTTATTATAGCACTCAGTTATGCTATCACCCTTTCCTTGTCTAAAACTTTCATACTCCTGATTTAGCAAGGATTTTCTATCTTGTCTAACTTCTTCAGAACCCTCCATATACACAATAAGGGTATCCCACATCTCTTTGGTTGTCTTACAGTGTATACGATTCTGAAAAGTTGCATCATCTATGACACTCACTATAATGTTTTGTGCCCTTTTGTCCATGGTGGCTAGGACAATCTCATCCTTAGTCATTTCAGAGAAATCCTTTGGGGTTCTCTGATTTGCATCTATAACTGATATCTTCATGGGCACATATGACCCCTCCTTTACTGTGATGTAAATCGTAGGGTCTGAGGCTTCCATAAACAACCTTACCCTTTCCTTCCAGATCCCAAAGATTTCCTTTCTACATATAGGTAATTTCATGGATGCCAATTCCTTGTGATTCTCAGAGGAACCCACGGTTCTTGATTTTCTTGAATCTGTAATTTGACTTAGACAGAATCTGCCAAACAGGATCTCCTCAAACTGTTAGTCCTTTTTGAGTAAACTCGCTTTGATACCACTTGAAAGATATGGTATCTAAACACCTAGAGGGGGGGGGGGTGAATAGGTGACCAAATTCTTTTTAACTATTTATGACAGCAAACAGTTTTTCACACAACATTTACTTAATTATTGCACAGCAATCACACAGCAAATCACAATCACAGCAGACACAGAGTTTTATAGTGGTTCCCCAACATTTGGGTACATCCACTTTCCCCCTTCGCCTATCTAGCAGTGTACTAGATTCGGCCAAACTTCTCCACTATCTCAGAACCCAAACTGGTTCCTACACCTCAGGCCCAAGGCCCTACAACTCAGCTTTTCCACAAAGCCTACCTCAGCCACAAAAGCCTACACTCAGCCACCAAGGCCTACACTCAGCCACAAAAAAGGCCAACACTCAGAGATTCCAATCTCCTACACTCAGGCTCCCAAGCCCTACACTCAGCCTTTATAATTGCAGGCTTACAAAAACTCAGATCCAAAGGATCCTACAAGATAAAAATGATTATACAAATGATAACTCAGCAACTCAGAAACAAGAGTGGGGAGTTGTGAGTTTCTTGATGAATTCTTGGAAGAACTCAGCTGGATTCAATCTGACTTAGCTTTCTTCAAAGCTTCTTGAAAGTAGAACTCAATAAGATTGACTCCTTCTGCAGTTGATCCTTGACCTCTGCTTCTTAGATCCAGAATATATCTGAACCCTTCTTCTCAGCCTAGTTCCAACGGCTGATTTCTTGGATGGAGCCCTCTCTCTCCAACTTCTTAGATCTGCACTTGGACAGCTAGATCTTCTTGTTTTAGATACTTGATCAATAAATTGAACAACTCTGTGAACCACTTTTGAACAACTTCAACAACAGTTTCTGTAGACTGTATGAGCCTATTTATAGGCCCCATTCATGGTAACCGGCTGGTCCTGTCCATAACTGAATTCTGACATCTCTAACAGGTGCTGTAGACCGGCTGGAACGACAGCTGTCAAGTCATCCAGTCAGTTCTTGAAAGTTCTCTAACTGTCTGAAAGTGTCGAGACTTTCTGTCTTTAAGTGTCGACACTTATAGACCAAGTGTCGACACAAGTTGTGTAAGTGTCGACACAAGTCTACAAGGTGTCGACACAACTCCTTGTGTTGTAGATTCTATGTCTCGACACAGTTTCTTCTGCATGTGTCGATACTGAAATTGAGTGTCGACACAAGTACTTGATCTTCTATCTTTTGCTGAATTCTTCTAAGTGTCGACACATCTCCTTGTGTCGACACAACTTCTTGTGTTGAATCTGTTAGTGTCGACACTGCTTCTTGGTGTCGACAAATAGTCTTCTATGTTGATACTTGCTGAGTGTCGACACAGCTCCTTGTGTTGACACATTCTTCTTCTTGTTGAGACTTCAGCTGAGTGTCGACACATTCCCATAGTGTCGACACTTGTACTTAGAATAATTTGTTGAACTTTGCTGTTCTTTGCTAAGTGTCAAGTCTTCAGCTAAGTGTCGACACATTATTGTGGGTGTCGACACTTACTTCAAGTGTTGACTCTTCTGCTAAGTGTCGACACATTATTCTGAGTGTCGACACTTGTACTTAGTCTCGGCTGACTTTTGCTGAGTGTCAACACAGCTCCAAGTGTCGACACTTTCTGGTGTAGACACAGTTCTTCTAGATGTCGACACTGCTTTACTGTACTTTCTTCATTGAGTGTCGTCACAGCTCCTTGTGTCGACACTTTCTGTCTGGTGTCGACTCTGCATCCCAGGTGTCGACACAATGACTCCAAGTGTCGACACTGCTTGCCTGGGTGTCGACACAAGTCTTCTTAAGTGTCGACACTTTCCCTCTGGGTGTCGACACATGGACTTAGAAATTTTTGCTTCAGTCCTGCAAATACTTAACCTGCACAAGTAACTCAAAAACACATCAAATACATTTTGATGTATATCATTGAGTTGGGTGAGGCTTCTTCAAATCAGGTACATTTAAACCAATGTACCCAACAACCACATCATGGCGGTTGTGGCACGCGGAGGGAGAAGCGGCGAAGAGGGTGATGACAGACGACGCGTTTCACCGCCGTGAGGAAGAGCGGCGATGGGTTTTCCAGGATTGCACCACTGTGACCGACGACTCGGAGACGTAATGGCGGCTGTGGCATGCGGCGGGATAAGCGGCGAAGAGGGCGATGCCAAACAACACGTTGCACCATCGTGAGGAAAAGCAGCGAGGGGTTTTACGGGATTTCACCGCTGTGACCGACGATTCGGAGACGTAATCGCGGCTGGGCAACGCGGCGGGATAAGCGCCCAGAGCACGCGTTGCGTCGTCGTGAGGAAGAGAGGCGAGTGTTTTCCGGGATTTACTTGTCGTAACTCCGTCTAAGTGTGACCGACAACCTGGACGGAAAAACGAAACATTTTTATTTAATATATATATATATATATATATATAATATATATGAGGGCATATACTGTGCGGGCAAGTATAAGGTGCGGGCGTACGGGCAAAGGATTTTGGGGTTCAAGATGGTATCAAACGAAAAGTGATCAACATTAAAGTTGTAGATCTTGGCGAGACGAACAACATTCATGTTGATCACCTTTTGATTTGGAGCCGTCTTGACCTTGATTTGGGCCCCAAAATTTGGGGCGGCGGAAATGCTTACAGTATATCGTTCCGCCACCCCATATTTTGGGCCCATATCGAGATCCAAGGCGGCTCCAAATCAAAAAGTGGTTAACATGAAATTTGTTCGTCTCGCCGAGATCTACAACACTCATGCTGATCACTTTTCAGTTTGAGACCATCTTGACCCCCAAAATCACTTATCCGTATAGTCTGCACCTTATAGTTGCCCGTATATTATATATATCCTATATATATATAGAGGGCATATATTGTGCGGGCAAGTATAAGGTGCGGGCGTACGTGCAATTGATTTTGGGGGTCAATATGGTCTCAAAATAAAAAGTGATCAGCATGAAAGTTGTAAATCTCGACGAGACGAACAACTTTTATGTTGACCACGTTTTGATTTGGATCCGCCTTGGACCTCGATTTGGGCCCCTAAATCTGAGGCGGCGGAAATGCTACAGTAAACCGTTCCGCCGCCCCAGATTTTGGGGCCCAAATCGAGCTCCAAGACGGCTTTAAATAACAAGTGGTTAACATGAAAGTTGTTCGTCTCGCCGAGATCTACAACTTTCATGTTGATTACTTTTCATTTTGAGACAATATTAACCCCCAAAATCACTTCTCCGTACAGCCATACCCTATAGTTGCCCGTATATTATATATATATATATATATATATATATATATATATATATATATATATATATATATATATATATTATACACACTAGCATCTTCGAACGGGCTCCGCCCGTTCTAGATGCGTCGCTGCGGGCTTCGCCCGCTTGACCCCCCGACGTGGTTCGCCCGCCCCTCGGCGGGGTTCGCCCGCCCCCGACAGGCTTCGCCCGCCCCCGGCGGGCTTAAAGTATTTAAAATCATTTTAATAATTAAATTAATGATAAAAACATATTAATTATTAAATTAATTATTAAATTAAAAAAAAAAGAAAAAAAAACCTACTCCCGCATCCCGCCCCCTCACCCCGCCGCCGCCGGCGGAGCCGCCGGCGGCCTGCCCGGCGCCCACCGGCGGGATCGCCGCCCTCCGTCGAACCCGCCGGGGGTTGTCCGGCGGCGAGCGGCAGGGCCACCACCGGCGATGGCCCTGCCCGCTCGCCGCCAGGACAACCCCGGCGGGTTCGCCGGAGGGCGGCGATCCCGCCGGTGGGTGCCGGGCAGGCCGCCGGCGGCGGGGTGAGGGGGCGGGATGCGGGATGCGGGAGGGGATGCGGGATTTCAAGCGAGATGAACAGTAGTTTTTTTTAGGATTTGGATAATTGCAGGCCACCTTGATGCATCCAACGGTCAGCTTTGATTTCCTGCAGATCGGACGGTCCAGATGCGTTTCATGGTGTGATCCAAATATGCATATTGTATTATATAATAAAGATATATATATATACTATATTAAAAAGAACTATCAAACTCTCTTATAAATAAGACATGAGTTCCATCACAACCGTTGGATCAAAGAGAGAATAGGAATACTAAAACAAATTAACCACTCATCATTTCAACCCTAAAAATCCTCCCTGTCAGATCTTCTCCACGAAATCGCCCCCATGCCGCTCCCCCCGCTCCCCCTCTCGCCCAGCTCCCCCGCTCCCCGCTATGACTCTCGCCATTTCGACGCCAGCCGACCGCCTCTCCGACCAAGCAAAAAAGAACATTCGCTATGTCTCCACTCCGGCACGCCTCCTCTCCGCTCGAGCATCGTCGAAGACTCTACCGCGATGGTTAGAACCTCCTCCACTCTCTTCCTCACTGAATCCCTCCTCCGCATCGTGCCTCACTGAATCCCTCTTCCGCATCGCGATTTCAGAACGTCGTCTTCCGGACCTCCAAACCCATGTCGCCCTGAAAATCATTTTGCACATGCGCCTTCTTCCATCTCTCATTTAGAGCATCACACTCTGCCCTCCGTGCAGGAATCAACAATGGCGAACCTCCTGCGGTAATGGACTGATGATTCTCCTCCACAAAATCTCTTTCTCACTCATCTACAACATCGCAGCCCG
Source organism: Platanthera guangdongensis (assembly GCA_039583875.1). Taxonomy (NCBI): domain Eukaryota; kingdom Viridiplantae; phylum Streptophyta; class Magnoliopsida; order Asparagales; family Orchidaceae; genus Platanthera; species Platanthera guangdongensis. The sequence goes on from CM077165.1 coordinate 137,815,977, forward strand.
CCTGCTCTGTGCGGGAATCAAAACTGACAACAGTGGCATAACTAGGATTTGAAAACCGTCCGGGCACAATAAATTTTAACATACATTTTATTGAAAGTAGAAGAAGATAGCAGAACATTAAAAAAACTTACAGATCAACAAGCGACTTTACGTTGACACATGCTCTGAAAATGTGAAATAATTTCTTCAGTTGTAATTGTATCAGCAACGTCTTTTTCAATGTAAGCCATCAAACAATCATTCATCCATTCATCTCCCATCCTGTTTCGCAGACGATTTTTGATTATCTTCATTGCCGAAAATGTTCTTTCAACACTAGCTGTTGCAACTGGTAAGAGACAAGTCAACTTTAACAATCTGAAAACTAGTTGATAAATCTCTTGTTTTTTTAATTCCACTATTTTTTGAAGCAGTCCACTGATTCCCTTAACTTCTGAAAATATATCTGGTGATGCAGTTCGCATGTCACAAATGTATATGTCAAGTTGTCCTTCAAGTAACTGCAACTCTATCGGAGTAAAATCATATGGATATAATTCAGCATGATGAATTAGTTTTTGTTTATCATAAGCAGCAAATTGATCCTTTGGGTCAAGACAAGCGACACATAACAACAATTCAGTGTTTACTTCATCGAAAAGGTTATTTAGCTCATTTAACATCCAGTCAAACACTGCATTATATATTTCAATTCTGAAAAAAATGTAAATTTGTAATTTCACGTGTGTTGCGTCTTGATCTACCTGATTGAACGAACTTCTCATTCATAATTGGAACTTCTATGTCATGTTTACAACAAAACATAAAGACTTCAACAATAAAGGATTCCCACTCAACTTCATTATTTCTCATCTGTAATATAGCAATTTTGACACTTTACAAAATGCATTGCGTTTACAATATCTTGATCTTTTTTTTTGCAACGCTTGTGATAACTCGTTAGTTTTTGACAAAATACGTTTCATCAAATGAATCACAAATGCAAATTTAAAAGTCAAGATAACTTGTAACATTGTGCTTGCCATACCTCTTTGGTTTCCATCTGCCCCATCAATTACAACAATCTCCAGTACATCAACAATCGATGAAAACATACGAATGAAATTTAAAACTGTCACATAATGTGAACCCCATCTCGTGTCTCCGACACGTTTGAGTTCTAAAGCTTGATTCAACCCTTGACCACTTTCCAACTCCCCGCAACCGAGCTCTCTAGCAACCCGATCAACTTCCAATGCTCGAAGAGAATCACGCCGTTTACAAGAACCGCCAACAACATTCAAAACAGTGTTAATAAGTGTGAAAAGCTCGGTAATATCAGAATTTCCTTCTGCAACCGCTACTAGCACCAACTGTAGTTGATGTGCAAAATAATGAACATAAAAAGCACACCCGTTTTCATTCAAAATCAAAACTTTTAGCCCTCTGAACTCGCCTTTCATATTGCTAGCGCCATCATATCCTTGCCCACGCAATTTAGATATGCTAAGACCATATTGCATAAATAATGACTCAATGCCAGCTTTTAAAGATAATGCAGTAGTGTCGGCTACATGAACAAAACCAAGAAGACGCTCCACAATCTTGCCACTGGATTTCACATCGCGTAAAACAACGGACATCTGCTCTTTTGTAGAAACATCACGCGATTCATCCACTAAAACTGTTAAACAATCTTCTCCAATCTCACGAACGATTTTTTGTTGTTGTCTCCGTTGCAATTGCTGAAACTATTTCTTTTTGAATCCTACATGATATAAGCTGACAATTTCGAGGAGCATTTTGAAGCGCAAATGGCTTAATGTCATCATTATGCGAGGCAAGAAAATTCATAAGCTCCAAAAAATTGCCTCGATTGATAGACTCTTTTCTCTCATCGTGATCACGAAAAGACAATCCTTGTCGTAAAAGAAATCTAACGCAATCAATTGAAGCACATAAACGAGCACGATAATCTATACTTTGTTGTTCTTCTTGTCTCGCAAAAGCAATCTCAATACCCTGTTTTTGATTCATCAAAGCCTCGCAAAGTTTTCTAGAAGCATTATGTGGAGTAGTGTGAGTTCCAACATGTTTTTCCAATACTGTTTTATCTTTCCAATTTCTGAATCCTCTAGCAGTAAAAGTAGGCTCACAACCTCTTTGGGGGAAAATATAACAGTAAAGACAAAATGCTGCATCCTTTTGGTTACTATATTCTAACCAGCCTTTAAACTCATTAAACCAATTTCTATTAAAGCGCCGAGCTTTTTTTCCGATTTCTGTTTGGGGAAATATTTCTAACTGAGGTTGATAAGGACCTTTCTGCAAATAATATCTTCGTACTGACTCTTGAACATTTGCATCATAGGAATTTATAGGATGTCTTAAGCTTGGATCTGAAGGTAAATCTTCTATTTTAAACTCTTCTACGCGACTTATTTTGGCAGTTAAAACTAACTCCTGAGAATCTATTGAACTTTGACAAGCTCCTTTTTTAGAAAAAAATTTCTCCACTGCACTAACTAAACACACTGCATAAAATCAACGGGACATTCCCTTTAGCGCAACTCGGGCTAATCGTTATGCACATCACAAACATCACCGATTCGGGCTTACCGCCACGGGTAGGCTTCACACAGCATGCCTAAATCCAGACTCGCGCGTCGGATCACTAATGCATAAAAATATGTCGGGGACGGACACAATCGACCCGGAGGTTTGCAATGAACCGAGGAAAACACATACCGCGTCCAATTGAAGGCGTGTGGCCCTCCTAAGCAAAGTAAAAGCAGAAAACTACACCGGGGTCACAATCCCACGCCCTGGCAGAGTCCCCGCTCTCCACCGCATAGTGGGAAAGGGACTCTTCGTGCAGCTCACACATCAAAATACATCGGGGTCGCAATCCCACGCCCTGACGAAGTCCCCATCCTCAATCGAATTGGCGTGAGGGGACTCTCATTGCACAAAAAAAACTACAAACACTGAGAGGAAGAGATCGTTACCGTTGGTGCGTTGTTATCTCCGCTATTGTGATTTCCGCAACCACCTCTCCACCTCCAGTCACTCTGTAAGGAGGAGGATCCCACCGGGAAAGCTCAAACTCTGTAAATTTTGCTCAAACTCTGTAAATTAAGCAGTAAGCCAATTAGCCAAAACGTGCCAAACACTACAGCCTACAGAAAACTCATACAGTCACACGGAAATCTGGACTGTTCAGTCCAGATTTCACAACTGAAATCTGGACTGAAACAGTCCAGATTTCACAACTGAAATCTGGACTGAACAGTCCAGATTTCAGTTGCGAAATCTAGACTGAAAAGTCCAAATTTCAGTTGCGAAATCTGGACTGTTTCAGTCCAGATTGCGACTGAAACAGTCCATATTTCAGTTCTGAAATCTGGACTGTTTCAGTCCAGATTTCAGTTGGGAAATCTGGACTGAACAGTCCAGATTTCACAACTGAAATCATAGATTTCAGAACTGAAATCTGGACTGTTTCAGTCCAGATTTCAGTTGCGAAATTTGGACTGAACAGTCTAGATTTCAGTTGTGAAATCTGGACTTCAGTTGTGAAATCTGGACTGTTTCAGTCCAGATGCGACTGAAATCTTGACTGAAACAGTCCAGATTTCAGTTCTGGACTGAACAGTCCAGATTTCACAACTGAAATCTGGACTGTTTCAGTCCTGATTTTAGTTGTGCAGCCCACAATCAGCAAGCTGAAGTTATTCCAGAAATTCAGCCAATTGCGGGAAGGATCTCTGCAGCAACCAGGCATTTGAAGAAGAAGAAGAAGAAGAAGACCTAGGCGGGTAGGCGGAGCCGGGATCGGGATGGCGGAGCCGGGATCGGGACGGAGCAGCCGGGATCGGGACGGAGCAGCAGCGATCGGGAAGACGACCTAGGTGGGTAATCGCGGGAATGGATGGCGGATGAAGGGATGTAGGCGGAAATATCGGTCGGGCACGTGCCCGACCGTGCCCGACTGTAGTTCCGCCCGTGACTGACGACCTCACTGCAGCAACCATCCAACGCACGTCGGACCCCAACTGAAGGCATTGTAAGAATACTCTTTCCACTGTATTTATCCGGAATCTTTATTATCTTTGATCTCACAATTTCACCTCTCCGGCAACCCCCGACACCAGCGACATTAAAGCCTTGCTATTAATCGTTGAATTTTCCCTTTTTTTCAATTTTTGCTAACTGACATCGAAGCCTTACTATTAACCGTTGAATTTTCCCTTTTTTCCAATTTTTGCTAAGTGATTCAGTGTGCATCGGCTAATGACTCAAGTTTAGTTAGTTTGGGAAGCAATATATAACACTACTATTTTGGGCGAATTCATTATTACATTTTCTATTGCTTAAACCATCCAACACACGCCGGACCCCAACTGAAGGCATTGTAAGAATACTCTTTCCTCTGTATTTATCCGGAATCTTTATTATCTTTGATCCCACAATTTCACCTCTCCGGCAACCCCCGACACCAGCGACATTAAGGTCTTGCTATTAACCGTTGAATTTTTCCTTTTTTTCCAATTTTTGCTAAGTGCCATCGAAGCCTTACTATTAACCGTTGAATTTTCCCTTTTTTCCAATTTTTGCTAAGTGATTCAGTGTGCATCGGCTAATGGCTCAAGTTTAGTTAGTTTGGGAAGCAATATATAACACTACTATTTTGGGCGAATTCATTATAACAATTTCTATTGCTTAAAAAAATATGGATGGACTGTAGGAGGAACTAGCCAACTGCAGGAGGATGACAATCTATAAGTAGGCCTTCGACTTTCTCATGGCCATTGCCGAGCCTGTTTGCAGGTTTTCTCTACTCTACTTACGAATGTAATTGGTGGTTCCTGCTGGATGCAGTGTTTTTTTTTTATTTTAGTTGACTATTTCAATTTAGGTTCAGATGTCATAAACCTTAAGAACATTGATCTTCATGTGCCTATTGGTAAAGCTAACAACTCTGTGAGTCATGTTTTTATGATTTAATATTTACAAGTATTTTCTCAAATTGTATATTAGTCCAAGTGTTTAGCTTAGTTATTTCAATCAATACTAAAATTATCATCTTTGCATTAGTCTTCGTGTCAGTTTGTTCAACTTTCTCCAGTTAAATTTTCCAATACCTAATATTGATTGGATTATGTTCCAATTGATATTATATGTATTTTGTGCCTATCACTGTGATTATATGTATTTTGTGATTATATTATGTTGTCAAACTGCATATTAGTCCAGTACCTATTATATGACAAGAATTTGTATTCATAAATTTTTATGTTTCATGTTGTGATTATATTGTATGCTTATGCCTTAGAAATTTACATTTGCTGCAAGAAATAATCAATCTTTACTTCTGCTGTATTTTTTTTCCAGGTTTTTATACTACTTACCCACAAAATCATCAAAAAATCATTATCATTAAGACCCTTATTGGAAATATTTAGGTGTCACAATGCAAATTATTTTATCAAAAAAATACGCACACGACAAATGTCATATCCACGACAAATAACACCCCCATGATAAATGTCGTCACTCACGACAAATGTCGCAGCCACGATAAATGACGCATCCACGACATATGTCGCACCCACGACAAATGTCGCACTCGTAGACAAATGTCGTACCCGTAGACAAATGTCGCATCCATAGACAAATGTCGCACCCGTAGACATATGTCGCACCCGACAACATATGCCGCACCCACGACATATGACGCACCCACGACATATGCCACACCCACGACATATGTCGCACCCACGACATATGTCGCACCCACGACATATGCCGCACCCACGACATATGTCGCACTCATGACATATGCCCCCCGGGCCGAAGGCGAGTGCATATATATATACATGTATATCTATAAATATATAGATATATATACATACATACATATGTATGTATGTATATATGTATATATATATATACATATATAGATATACATATATATATATATATATATACATACATATACATATATAGATATACATATATATGTATATATATATATATATATATATATATATATATATATACATATATATATAGATATATATGTATATATATACATCTTTATCTATTATAAAGAAGTATCAGAATCAGATCACGACCATTGAATATAAATCAAATATTTGATCGCAACCGTTGATCACAACAACAAATCAGAGAAGTTCATATTTTTTTCTTAGGTCTCCTAAACCTATACAGGGTCTCTCAAATCTACATATTTTTGTAGGGCACCATACAACCCGCCAGCGCAGTGTAAACCGCGGGCTACAAAATCAAGCACAAATAATGGTTAATACGAAGAACGCCAGGAAACACCAGTAAGCCCAACAACCCACCAGTTTTAGGCCCGCAATCACATAACTACTTCTACAGGAAGGCTGCCTAATATATACCCGAAAAATAAAAGGGAACTGACAGTGTGGGACTAAATCCCGGCTGGGATTAAGGCACAGATTAGTCCCAGGCGGGATATAAAATCACGCCTAAGCAGGGCCGATTAATACCGCCTGGGCGGGATTAATCTTAATCCTGCCAAAATAGGCGGGATTTGATCCCCCTCCTTAAGCGGATTTAATCCCGCATAAGTGCGAGATTTAATCCCACTTACATGGGGTTTAAATCTCGCTCCTAAGCACGCCAGCGGGCGGGAACCGCCCGCCGGGAGGCGGGCAGGGCCCTCCTCGATGCGACCGAAGGGCACCGGGGGCGGGCGCAGCCCGTTGGTAGGCAGGCTTCCGCCTGGGGCGGGCGCAGCACGCCGGGCGCGACGGTAAGCCTGTCGGGGGCGGGCGCAGCCCGTCGGGAGGCGGGCTTCCGCCGGGGGCGGGCGCAGGTGTCAGGAGGTGGGCTTCCGTCGGGGTCGGGCTTCCATAGGGAGGCAGACTTCCCCTGTGGGCGGACCCAGCCCGCAGTGAGGCGGGCGCAGGCCCAGTGGCGGAACTAGGATTTTGAAGTCGCACGGGCACAATCTAAGTACTGTCAATTTGGGGGGTTCGGGGGGCAGCGCACCCTGAGCGGGGGTTCGGGGGCAGCGGCCCCGAATTTTTTTTTTGCAGGCGTGTGGCCCTCCTAACTCCCAAGCAAACCAAAACAGAAAACCGGGGAACAAGAGTAATTACCAATAGTGTGTTCCAGCAACACAAGACGATTGGAGCTCCAAATCAACCATTCACAATGGATTCCAGCAACACAATGGTGTGTACCTAACATTAAAATGCACGAAGATTAGCACAATGGTGCGTTCAAATCAACCTTTCACAGAAATCTGGACTGAAATTCACAGTGAAGAAGAAGAAGAACCTCATGTCCAGGGCTAGTTCCGCCCAAAACCGGTCGGGGACGTGCCCGAAGAAGAAGAAGAACCTCCTGTTCAGGGCTAGTTCTGCCCAAAACCGGTCGGGCACGTGCCCTACCGTGCCCAGGGCTAGTTCCGCCCATGGGCGCAGCACATCGGGAGGCGGGCGAAGCCCGTCGGGCCGTCATCGGCTTGGTACTGTAGCACTTTCCCGTAAGGGCGGATCCCCGTGTAAGGGACTCGCATTAATGCGAGCGCATCCCGCGACGACCCGGCGTGGTGTGGCAAAGCCAACCGGGTGCAGGCGAAGCCCCGGGTAAAGTCTCGGGCTAAGACCGCTGTCACGGGATGAGTACTGTGACGTGTAGCCATAGGGGCGGAGCCACGTGTCAGGCACTCGTAGACAGACACACACACACACACACACACACACACACACATACACACACACATAGGGGGCATATACTGTGCAGGCAATCCTAAGGTACGGGCGTACAGGCAAGAAAAATTTAGGGGTCAAGATGGTCTCAAAACGAAAAATGATCAACTTTAATGCTGATCACGTTTTGATTTGGAGCCGTCTTGGCCGTCGATTTGGGCCTCGAAATCGCGGTCGGCGAGAGTGCTACAGTAAATCCTCGAAAAAAAAATTTATATTTATATTATATATATATATATATAATATATATATATATATATATATATATATATATATATATATATATATATATATATATATATATATATATATATATATATATATATATGTATTAGGGCTGAACATATTATTCGAAACTCGAAAGTCGCTCGAAAATCGTTCGAAAATTGAGCCGAATCGGAATCGGTTAAAATTGATTCGACTCAATTTGAGTCGATTCAATTTGACTAGAATCTGATTTCGAGTTGATTTCGAGCCAACCCTGAATCGCTCGAAATATGATTCGAATCAACTCGAATTAATTTTAAAAATTATGTATTTATTAATATATTCTTATTTTAAGATTAAAAATAACAAAATTTAAAGTTAAATAAAAACAATGAATGTTTTAAGTGTTTCATTTGCTAAATTTATAAGTTGCTCAATTTAATTTTGAGTGAACTAGGAATAAAACGAAAAATTGCGCAATTTCGAGCCGACATGATTCAATTTTTAATTTTAGCCGATCTGATTCGATTTCGAGCCGACTCGATTCGATTTTGAGCTGACTTGGAATCGAGTCATTTCGAGTATAGTCGACTCGACTCAAAATCAATTTCGATTTCGAGCAGAGTTCGAGTTGAAAATTTCGATTTCGAACCGAGCCAAAATCGCTTGAACTCGACTCGATATCGGCCCTAATACAAATATATGTATATATATACATAGATATATATGTATGTATATGTATGTATGTATATATATATATATTATATATATATATATATATATATATATATATATATATATATATATATATATATATATATATATATATATATATATATATATATATATGTATATATGTATATATATATATATGTATATATGTATATATGTATATGTATATATGTATATATGTATATGTATATATGTATATATGTATATGTATATATGTATATATGTATATGTATATATGTATATATGTATATATGTATATGTATCTGTATATGTATATATGTATGTATATATGTATATGTGTATATGTATATGTATATATGTATATGTATATATGTATATATGTATATGTATATATGTATATATGTATATGTATATATGTATATGTATATATGTATATGTATATATGTATATATATGTATATGTATATGTATCCATATCCATACATATATATATGTATACACATACATACATATATATATCTATATATCTATATATATATATATATATATATATATATATATATATATATATATATATATATATATATATATATATATATATATATATATATGTATATATATATATAACACAAACACAAACACACACACACACACACACTGACTGACAGGCACTGGACTCCGGCCCTCGTGCCCCGCGCGACAGTACCCAGTCGTGGCGGCGGTCTACGCCCGCCCCCGCCCCCCGCGGGCTTTGCGCCTGAGTAATATAATATAATATATATTTATATAATATATTATAAATATATATAATATATATAATATTTAAATATATAATATATATTATTAATATATATTATATATAATATATAAATATAAAATATATATTATAAATAATATATAAAATATATATTATAAATAATATATAAAATATATATTATCAATAATATATATATAATATATACTATAAATTTATATATTATATATATACTATATATATTTATAATATATTTTATAAATATATATTATATTATATTAGTCAGGCGCGAAGCCCGCCGGGGGCGGGCGTAGAACGCCGCCGCGACTCGGTACTGTTGCGCGGGGCACGTGGGCCGTAGGCCCGTCGCCGTAGGGCCGTACGAGCGACAGGTACTGGCATCCGGCCCGATGTCTACGCGCTACAGTACCCGGCCGGCGACGGCGGGCTTCGCCCGCCCGCCCGCTCGAAGCCTGCCCCAGCCCGCCCGGCCCAGCCCTTTTGGAGGTCAAGATGGTCTCAAAACGAAAAGTGATCAACCTGAAAGTTGTAGATCTCGGCGAGACAAACAACTTTCATGTTGATCACTTTTTGATTTGGAGCAGCCTTGGCTTCCGATTTGGACCTCGAAATGGGGGGCGGCGAGAGGCTGCACTGTAGCACTCTCGCCGCCCCCAATTTCGAGGCCCAAATAGGAAGCCAAGACGGCTCCAAATCAAAAATTGATCAACATGAAAGTTATATATCTCGGCGAGACAAACAACTTTCATGCTGATCACCTTTTCATTTGGAGCAGTCTTGGCTTCCAATTTGGGCCTCGAAATCGGTGGCGGTGAGAGGCTGTACTGTAGCACTCTCGCCGCCCCCGATTTCGAGGCCCAAATCGGAAGCCAAGACGCCTCCAAATCAAAAAATGATCAACATGAAAGTTGTTCGTCTCGCCGAGATCTACAACGTTCATGTTGATCACTTTTTGTTTTGAGACTATCTTGACCCCCAAAACATCGCGCAATTTGTTTTTTTTAAAAAATTTGTGCTTGGTTTAGTCCCACATTGCCGGTAGGTTTAAAGCTTTTGGGTTTAAATATAGAATTCCATAATGAATGTTTGAAATTAGGCGGGCTTGTGGGATTGCGGGCTGTCGGGCTTATCTTTAATTCTATGAACAGGCGGGTTTGCAGGCTGGTTTTAAATCTGAGCTTTTAGCGGGTCTTCTTTTATGTTATCTACCGAACTTTAAGATCCCCTAGTAGTAGGTTTAGGACCCCTAGTAAAATGTGAAGAGAGAGGGTTGGTTTGATCTATCAGTTCATGATCAAAACTCTGAAATCCGACGGCCACCTAATTTTCTTCCAATTGCAAACTCATGCTATTTGCAGACCTCAATATTTCTTTATAATATGGTATATATATATATATATATATATATATATATATATATATATATATATATACACACACACACATATATATCTATACATATATATATGTATATATACATATTATATATATATATCTTTATCTTTATCTATTATAAATAAGTAATTTTGAATTCTAGAATCAGATCACGATCGATCACGTCCGTTTAATATGAACTACATATTTGATCGCAACCGTTGATCATGACAACGAATCAGGGTCGTTCATTTTTTTTCTTAGGTCTCCTAAACCTATACAGGACCTCTAAAATCTATATATTTTGTAGTGCACCCTACAACCCATCACCTCACTCCAATAAGCGGGCTACAAAATTAAACCCAAAATCCTACAAATAAAAACAAGTCAGCCTGCCCGCCTGAAAGCCCAGAATCCCGCGGACCCGTCAGCCAGCCCGCAAGCCCAGCAATCCCGCAGAACTGCCAGCCTAGCTGCCCGCCCACAAAACATTACGTCTAAAAGGCCGACATATCTATATATACCCAAACTTCCGCACCAAACGGGCGGTGTGGGATTAAATCCCGTCTGGGATTAATATAATCCCAGGCGGGATTAAATCCCGCCTAAGTTAGGCGGGATTAAATCCCCCCTATACTTAGGCGGGATTTAATCCCCCCTATTTTTTTAAATATTTTTTATTTTTTAAAATATTTTTTTAATATTTTTTAATATAATTACATATTATTTTTTTTAATATTTTAAAAATATAATTAAATATTACATTTTAAAAATATTTTTAAAAAATAATTAAATGTTATATTTTTTAAATATTTTTAAAATATAATTAAATTATATTTTTTAAATATTTTTAAAAATAATTAAATATTATATATTTTTTAATCCCGCCGCGGGGCGAGCGCAGCCCGCCGCAGGGTTGGCACAGCCCGCCGGGGGCGGGCGCAGCCAGGTGCGGGCGAAGCCCGCTGTCACGTGCCGGGTACTGTGACGCGTGGCCATAGGGACAGAGCCCCGTGTCGGGGCGCAACTATCCTGGGGGCGGGGGCAGCCCGCCGCGGGGCGGCCGCAGCCAGGTGCGGGCGAAGCCCGCCTTCACGGGCCGGGTACTGTGGCGCGTAACCATAGGGGCGGAGCCCCGTGTCGGGCACTGGTACATATATATGTATGTATATACATATATGTATATGTATATATATATATATGTATATACATATGTATAGATATATACATATGTATAGATATATACATATGTATAGATATACATATGTATAGATATATACATATGTCTAGATATATACATATGTATAGATATACATATATATACATATATATATAATATATATATATAATATATGTATCTATTATAAAGAAATAGTTTTGAATTCTAGAATCAGATCACGATCGATCACGTCCGTTGAATATAAACTACATATTTGATCGCAACTGTTGATCATGACAACGAATCAGGGTCGTTCATTTTTTTTTCTTAGGTCTCCTAAACCTATATAGGGTCTCTCAAATCTATATATTTTGTAGGGCACCCTACAACTCATCACCTCACTCCAATACGCGGGCTAAAAAATTAAACCCAAAATCCTACAAATAAAAACAAGTCAGCCAGCCCGCCCGAAAGCCCAAAATCCCGCGGACCCGTCAGCCAGCCCGCAAGCCCAGCAATCCCGCAGAACCGCCAGCCTAGCATTCCCGCCCACCCAACATTACATCTAAAAGGCTGACATATCTATATATACCCAAACTTCCGCACCAAACGGGCGGTGTGAGACTAAATCCCGCCTGGGATTAATATAATCCCAGGCGGGATTTAATCCCGCCTAACTTAGGCGGGATTAATCCAGCCTAAGCAGGCGGGATAAAATCCCACCTATACTTAGGCGGGATTTAATCCCGCCTATTTTTTTAATATTTTTTATTTTTTAAATATTTTAAAATATTATTACATATTATATTTTTTAAAAATATTTTTAAAATATAATTAAATATTACATTTTTAAAATATAATTAAATCTTATATTTTTTAAAATATTTTTAAAATATAATTAAATTATATTTTTAAATATTTTTAAATATAATTAAATATTATATTTTTTTTAATCCCGTCGCGGGGCGGGCGCGCCCTGCCGCGGGGCGGGCGCAGCCAGGTGCGTGCGAAGCCCGCTGTCACGGGTCGGGTACTGTGACGCGTGGCAATAGGGGCAGAGCCCCGTGTCGGGGGCGCAGCTATCCGGGGGGCGGGCGCAGCCCGCCGTGGGGCGGCCGCAGCCAGGTGCGGGCGAAGCCCGCCATCACGGGTCGGGTACTGCGACGCGTAACATAGGGGCGGAGCCCCGTGTCGGGCACTAGTACATATATATGTATGTATATATATATATATATATATATATATATATATATATATATATATATATATATATATATATATATATATATATATATATATATATATATATATATATATATACGAGCGACAGGAACGGGCCTCCGGCCCGATGTCCACACGCCACAGTACCCGGCCGGCGACGGCGGGCTTCGCCCGCCCGCTTGAAGCCTGCCCTAGCCCGCCCGACCCAGCCCTTTTGGAGGTCAAGATGGTCTCAAAACGAAAAGTGATCAACCTGAAAGTTGTAGATCTCGGCGAGACAAACAACTTTCATGTTGATCACTTTTTGATTTGGAGCAGTCTTGGCTTCCTATTTGTACCTTGAAATAGGGGGCGGCGAGAGGCTGCACTGTAGCACTCCAAAAGGGCTGACAGCACCGCCCTCCCCCCTTTCCACTGCCGCCGGAGGCTCCTGACCGGCACCCACAGGCAGGTTCGCCGGTCTCCGGCGAACACTGGGGGGGTTGTCCGGCGACCGACGGGCAGGGCCTCCGCCGGCGGTGGCCCTGCCCGCTCGCCGTCGGGCAGCCACCGACGGGTTCGCTGGAGGCCGGTGAACCACCCGATGGGCTTCGGGCAGGTCGCCGACGGCGGTAGAGGGAATCGGAACCGGGCATGCGGAAGCGGAACAGGGGGGTTGTTTCCACGATTTTGTTATTAATTTTTATTTTTATAATTTAATTAAATAAATAAATAACCTCAGGGGGCGTTGAGTGCACTCTGGCGTTGAGTGTGCACTACACGCCGGGGGCATTGAGTGCACACTCAACGCCGAGGGGCATTGAGTGCACTCAAGCGTTTAGAGTGCACTCAATGCCTGGGCAGGCGTTGATAGTGCACTCAATGCCTGGGCAGGCGTTGAGTGCACACTCAACGCCTGGGCAGGCGTGCACTCAACGTCTGGGCAGGCGTGCACTCAACGCCGAGGGGCGGGCGAAGCCCGCTTGAATGCCAAGTGGGCGAAGCCCGCTTGGTTGCAGACGAAGCCAGTTCGAAGATGCTAGTATATATACCTAGATATATATGTATATGTACATAGATATACATGTATACATGGGCGGATCTAAGTATAGTCCAGGGTGGGCAGCAGCCTACCCTGAATTTTGCGAAATGTTCAATAGATTATGACGCATTGGCGCGCATTAAATTTTTTAAATATATATATATATATATATATATATATATATATAGTATATATATAAATATATAAGAACTTTTCATTATTTCTAGTTTGGTGCAGTGGTTAAAATTTTAGGCCTCTATGATGAGGTCCTGTGTTCAAATCCCACAACTGTTTTTTGCTTTGAATTTTTTTATCTGCTAGATCTAATCCAACGACTCTAAATCTCCCATCTCATTTTATCTGAAAGAACTAGTGTCTAATCACCTAGAGGGGGGTGAATATGTGAACTTAATCTTTTTAACTTTAAAGGCAGAAACAATGAATTATAAGACCTGTATTTACAATTCTCTACAGCAATTCAGCACAGATAACACAACAATCACAGAATTAATCACACACAGAGTACATACAGATTTTATAGTGGTTCCCCAAGGTCTGGGTACATCCACTTTCCCCCTTCGCCTATCTAGTAGTGTACTAGATTCGGCCTAACTTCTCCACTTCTTCTCAGATCCTCAGATCTTACAACTCAGAACCCCAAACAGGTTCCTACAACTCAGAGTGATCCCACTCTTACAACTCAGGCACAAAAGCCCTACCACTCAGTCTTCACCAAGACTTACACTCAGAGAACAAAGTCTCCTACAACTCAGGCACTGGGCCCTACCTCAGTCTTTTACAAGACCTACACTCAGAGCACACTGTCTACTACACTCAGCCTTTATAAAATAGGCTTACAGCTCAGATCCCTTAGGATCCTACAGAAAATAATGTTTACAAAGTTTATAACCACAACTCTGAAAGAGAGAGATGAGTTGACTGGTTTCTTGATGAGTTCTTGGAAGAACTTGACAGAGATCAACCTCCCCTGGCTTTCTTCAAAGCTTCTTGAATTAGAACACAGTAGGGTTGTATCTCTATGCAGATGATCTTCAATCAACTACTGTCTTGAGATTCTGATTTCAATCTGAATCTCCCTTATCAGCCTGGTTCAACAGCTGGTCTTCTTAGAAGGAGCTCTCTCTCTCCAACTTCTTAGGTCTTCTCTTGAAGGTCTTCTTCTTGTTGTGTTGTTTTTTTTTCACTTCATTGATCGATGATCCTCCTTCTTTCTGTTGAAGGAGAAAGGTCTTTAAATAAGCTTTCTCCATGGTGACCGGCTGATCCGGTTTCTAACAACTTTCTGATGGCTTTGACAGTTGCAGTTGACCGGTTGAAATGACAGCTGTCAAGTCATCTAGTCACTTCTTGAAATCTCTATCACTGTCTGAAAGTGTCGAGACAGATAGTCTTTATGTGTCGACACAAATGGACTAAGTGTCGACACAAGTAGACTAAGTGTCGACACTAGCCTTGTTGGTGTCGACACAACTCCTTGTGTTGTTGTAACAGCTTCTCGACACTGCTTCTTCTGAATGTGTCGACACTGATTCTGTGTGTCGACACAAGCCTTCTTCTTTAATACTTAGTTGAATTCTGCTAAGTGTCGACACAACTCCTTTGTGTCGACACATCTTCTTGTGTTGAAACTTGCTAAGTGACGACACATCTTCTTTGTGTCGACACATGCCTTCTGTGTTGAAACTTTGCTGAGTGTCGACACATCTCCTTGTGTCGACACATGTACTTGAACTTTGTTGAAGTTTGCTAAGTGTCGACACAGCCTTCTAGTGTCGACACATGTACTTGAACTTTGTTGAAGTTTGTTGAGTGTCGACTCAGCCTCCTAGTGTCGACACATGTACTTGAACTTTGTTGAAATTTGCTGAATGTCGATACAGCCTCCTAGTGTCGACACTTTTGCTGTCGACAAAGTTTCTTTGGGTGTCGACACTGCCTCTAAGTGTCGACACAGATAATGTTGACAATTCTTCACTGTGTCGACACAACTTGTATGTGTCGACACTTTTCTTCTGGTGTCGACTCTTTTCTTCTAGTGTCGACACAATTACTCCAAGTGTCGACACAACTTTTCTAGGTGTCGACACAAGCCTTCTTAAGTGTCGACACTTTTCTTCTGGGTGTCGACACATGGACTTAGAAACTTTTATGCTTTCCCTGCAATTACTTAACCTGCACAAATAAACTCAAAGCACATCAAATACACCTTGATGCATATCATTGAGTAAGGTGAGGCTTCTTCAAATCAGGTACATATATTCCAATGTACCCAACAATCTCCCCCTATTTGGAGAAGTCATAACCCTTAGTCAATGATATACACTATACATAACAAATACTCAATATGATGTATAACAATATTAAATGACAGGGAAAATACTTAAACATGTATGAACAGAACATGTATAATCAATTATCTCAGAACAATAATGTAATAGATTGAACATATAACATTGTTCTTACAACTCCAAACATTTTCATTTATCAAAAGTTTACATAGAGCTAAATACAAATGATTACAAATTGTAAACTCAAGAAAATTTCTATCATATGGCTGCTCTGGCTCCTTGATAACAATCTCCTTTCCAGATTGAATCTTTGCTTGAACTGGAGCATCATTGTCATCAACAGGCTTCTTCCCTTTGAGATCTTTCTTTTTCAGCTCTTCAGCCTTTATCTTCTGCCTTTCAAAATAGTGATAAGGCTTAGGGAAATACTTGCTAGGCTCCTGTGTATTAGGAGGTAGCTTTCCCAGTTTAGCCTTCCTTCTATATTGTACTATGACCTCTTGCCTATTCTCATATTTTCTCCACTCCTGTTCAGAATACCATTTTCCTCTATCCAGGATATTATCCTTAGCAGCCTTCCAAGCAGTCAATATGATATTCCTGTATGTGAGGCTCCATTGTTCAAAATCTGGCCTTAATTCAGCCTACTCTCTGAACCTTTTCTTAGATAATTGAGCCTCTTGTTCCTTTAATAAAGCCTCTTGCTCTTTTAGTACTGCCTCTGGCACATGCTGGACTACTTTCTCAAGAATAATATTATGATTACCCTCAGGAGGACTATACATAGACTGTACCTCCTGATGTATCATGTCAAAATCTGCAGGAGTATATATCACTTGAGCCACTTTAGCTTGCTCTCCTCCAAAGTATGCAGGATTTATTCCAAACTCTGCCACATTGTCATCATCACATAAAGTTGGATATCCAAGGGTAGCTCTGATGGAGTTTGAAATCCATTTGGCATAATCAGAGCCTGCCTTGACTAAAACCCTCTCCCCCTTTATGACTTCTCTCTCTATGTGATCCCTAAGATCATCTTTTTGGAATCTAATTTGAGCATTCAAATAGTTAACTCCATCTTTATAGAAAGGTTTTAACCTTTGGAGCTTGTCAGTAATTGCCTTTTGAGAATCTTTAATGACAGTTTTCACAGCAGTGAGACTCTCCTGTAATTTTTTATCAAATTCTTCTTTGGCAGTTGCACTTACTGCAGGCTGTGCAGTAGTTATATTTTTCATTTCAGTTACAATGGCATTATGTGAAGCAGTGAGATTATCATTCATCCTTATCTGGTTTTCCAGGACATAGCCTTGCTTCACTACCATGTCATCAACCTGTTTCTTGATGTTCTCTTGATGAGTAGCCAGATAGACTACTGCATTTCCTCCTTTATGGAAGCAGTCAGTCATTTCCTTTTTGTTTTGATTCACTTCAAATCTTATAGATTTGATGTCTTGTGCCAGATCAAATTGCAGGGATTTATGCCCTTCATCCATATACTTTTCTAAAGCTTTTCTTTGCTCATCTAGCTTAATCTGCAAAGCCACCATCAGTGAACTATAATCAGTAGATGGGGCAGGCTGTGGAGCAAGTGTCTGCAGTGCTTTCTTGTAGTTCTGGCTTCTTCTCTTGAATACTTGGAACTTCCTTTTCTTGGCTCTAGCAGCCTCTTCATCCTCTGAAGCAGAAGTGCTTGTAATATCTACTCTATCCTTAGGACTAGGAGGTAGTTCCTTCTCAGTCCTTTGTATTTGCTCAGCATCCTTTGGCTCCATAGTCTCTTGTCTAGCCAGCTCCTCTACATGCTCCCTCTCAAGGTTTACCTGCTCCCCCTCAACAACTGCTTTTTCCCCCTCTAAGTCAGGCTGTATTAGATCAGGGAATAGCTCCTCTAGAGTAAACTCATGTTGAGGTTGGATTGGTGAATCTCTGTGCTCAGGAGCATCTAATACCTCTCTATCAGCAACTGATGTGTCCTCCATGACCACATCCTGGGGTTGACTATATATCTGTGTTTGCTGATTAACATCAGGTAATGAATCAGTCAAAACTTCAACCTCAATAGTGAAATCTAATTGATTAATTTCAGTGATTACCTCTAGAATGGTTTGGGTAGCCCTTTCACTCTCTAGTTGAGTTGGCTCTTCCACATGTAGAGGCTCCCCCTGGAGTGGATCTAGGTGAATTGGGCTAGCTGATGGTAGCTCCCCCTGCCTCTGTGCATCTTCTTGTCTTGCTGGTGACTGTCCAGCATTGCCATCCTCTCCATCATCTGAACTAAACACCACTTGTTCCTCTGAGCTACTTGAGGATTCTTGAGCCACAATGGCTGTCTTCTTCTTCTTCTTCTGAGGTGTTTCCTTTTCTGGAGTTGGCAGTTCCTTTGTCAATACTCTATCCCACCTTGAGAAAATTCTCACATCCATTCTCCTCAAGTGGTTTATCTTTGAACCTGCAGCTTGGTTCATTACTTCAGGTATACTGCCAGCTAAATATAAACTCAGAATTCTTCCTAGATTGGGTTTCTTCGGGCTCTCTTTTATCTTATCAAACATAACTGCTGACCAATCAGTATTAAGTTTGAAGATTATCCTTGTCATCAAACTGAACATATGAGCTGAAATTCTGTCATGTCCTCCAGGCTTGCTCAGAATTACCTTGTCAACTATTTCAGACAAGAATTTGCCCTGCATGTTCATGCCTTTCCTGTTAAAAACTGATCCTATCTTCAGGTTTGAATCTAAACCACACCATTTCAATGCCTCTCTAGTCTTAGAAGCAGATACATCTTCTTCCTCTTTTGGTCTTGGTAGTTGAAGTACCTTTCTTAGACTTTTCTGTGTGACCTTGACTTTTGTCCCATGAAATCTGGACTTAATCTTGAGTCCTGATTCATCAAGAGTAGCTGCACTCAAGAATTCGAGGACCTCCTTCTTCCAGATCTTGATAGGTTCTGATACAAGATACTCTAGTCCAGTCTCGGCAATTAGGGTTACTACACCTTGGATTTCGGGTTTCGTGTCATCAAAGGCGTGACGCACGAGCTCATATCCTTCGTTAATGTTCTCTTCAAGCTTGGGCGCCATTAGGATTTGAAGAAATTTTGAATTTAGAGAAGAGAGATGTCGACACACAAGTTTGGTCTCGAGACTAAGGTGAGCGTGTCTACAAACAATGGGGAAAACCTATTTATACCTTTCTAAAATTGAAGGTGAAAAGGCGCGTCAAAATACTTGAATTGTGTCGACACTGTTGAAAAGTGTCGACACTTACTTATAATGTCTCGACAACTATGTGTCGACACAAATATAGTCGACAGAATATATGTGTCGACACTTATACATCTCAGCTCGACACTTAGTCGAGACTCTACTAGACTAATTTTGTATAAATCCTAAGTGTCGACACCACCCTGGATGTGTCGACACCTACACTGGATGTGTCGACACTTATTCTCTGAAGTGTCGACACTGACTGTCTAGATGTGTCGACACCATTTCTCTGAAATGTCGACATCATTTTACTTCGCCAATTTTTGTAAACTATTCTAAGTTTATCATCCCTAATTCAATTTTAAACTTATTGAATTTGGTTTCATCTAAGGGCTTAGTATACATATCAGCTAACTGATTATCTGTATTAATATACTCTAAGGAAATGTCTCCTTTTTCTACATGTTCTCTTAAAAATGGTATTTTATTTCTATGTGCTTAGTCCTACTATGGGAGACAGGATTATTTGCAATAGAAATAGCACTTGTAGAATCACAAAATAATGGTGTTCTACTTACTTGAATACCATAATCTTTTAGCTGATGTTGTATCCATAGACGTTGAGCACAACAACTTCCTGCTGCCACATACTCTGATTCTACTGTGGAGATAGCCACACTGGTTTGCTTCTTGCTACTCCATGAAACCAGCCTTCCACCTAGAAATTGACAGGTTCCTGTAGTACTCTTCCTATCTTACTTGCAGCATGCAAAATCTGCATCTGAATAACCTGTCAGTTCAAAATCTCCATTCCTAGGGTACCAAAGGCCTAGATAAGGTGTGCCCTTAAGATATCTCAAAATTCTTTTGACTGTTGTCAAATGAGATTCTTTAGGGCAAGCTTGGTACCTAGCACAGACACATGTAGCATACATGATATCTGGTCTACTAGCAGTCAAATATAGTAGGGAGCCAACTATCCCTCTATACAAAATTTCATCTACAGGTTTCCCTACATCATCTTTGTTTAGAGACATGCTTGACCCCATAAGAGTTTTCATGGTACTGGATGATTTCATACCATACTTCCTTATCAATTTTAGGGTGAACTTAGACTGGCATATGGATAATCCATCTTCCGTCTGTCTAACTTGGAGACCCAAGAAGAACTTAAGTTCCCCCATACTGCTCATTTCAAATTGTCCTTGCATGAGTTTTGCAAACTTTCTGCAAAGACTACTTTCTGTACACCCAAATATGATGTCATCTACATATATTTGGACTAAGATAATCTTACCTATGGATTCCCTAAGGAATAGAGTCTTGTCTATTTTCCCCCTTGAGAATTTGTTCTCAATGAGGAAACTAGACAGAGTTTTATACCAAGCCCTAGGGGCTTGTTTTAACCCATACAAAGCCTTCCTAAGTCTATATACATAATCTGGTTCAAGAGAGTCAACAAAACCTGATGGCTGCTCTACATAGACTTCTTCCTTCAGTTTTCCATTTAGAAAAGCTGACTTAACATCCATTTGATATACCTTAAATCCTTGATATGTTGCATAGGCAAGGAACATCCTTATTGCTTCCATTCTTGCTACTGGAGCAAAGGTTTGATCAAAATCAATACCTTCTTCCTACCTATATCCTTTTGCAACTAGTCTAGTTTTATTCTTTATAATAATTCCATTCTCATCCAACTTGTTCCTAAAGATCCACTTAGTTCCAATAATGTTGTGGTCCTTTAGTTTAAGAACTAGCTCCCAGACCTTGCATCTTTTGAACTGGTTCAACTCCTCTTGCATGGCCTCAATCCAATGAGGGTCTAGGATTGCTTTTTCAAATTTCTTTGGCTCTACTTGGGATAGAAAGCTGGAGTAGAGAACTGAACTTAGATTCCTGCTCCTTGTTTGTACCCCTTGTCTGAGATCTCCAATAATTTGATTGGCTGGATGATCTTTTAAATGCCTATTTGCTGGAGGCAGCCTATCTTCTGGTTGTACACCTTCAGCTTCTTCATTCAACTGCACCTCTTGGTCTTCTTCAGCTTCAAACGTATCTTGTACTCCCCCTGGACAGCAACCACCTTCTTCCACTTGCTGACTTGTAGTAGGACCTTCTGCAATAGTAAGCTTGTCCAACTTCTCAGTTACACCTGTGGAGCTGCAAACACTTCTAGGCAATTCATTGTTAATGAGTCTAGCTTCATCAAAAACTACATGAACAGACTCTTCTACAACTTGAGTAATCAAGTTGTAGACCTTATAAGCCTTACTGTTGTTACTGTACCCAATAAAGATCCCCTCTTGGGATTTGGCAGCAAACTTGATTAGATAAGACTTACCATTGTTAAGGATATAGCACTTGCAACCAAAGATCCTGAAATAGGATAGATTTGGTTTTTTGCCCTTCACAATCTCATAGGGGGTCTTCTTGTGACTCTTGGTGATAGTAGCCCTATTGATCACATGACATGCAATGTTTACTGCCTTAGCCCAGAAATATTCTGGGAGAGATGTGTCACTCAATAGGGTTCTACCAGCCTCTATCAAGGTTCTATTTTTCCTTTCAGCAATACCATTTTGCTGAGGTGTTCTTGGTGAGGAAAATTCCTGAAAAATTCCAAACTCTTCACACAGTTTTGTCATACTTTCAGACTGAAATTCAGTACCATGGTCACTTCTGATTTTGACCACTGTACTATTCAATTCATTCTGAATTTGTTTAACAAAACTATACAAGATACTTGGTGTTTCAGATTTTTGCCTTAGGAAGAACACCCAGGAATACCTTGAGTAGTCATCAACTACCACAAATATGTAGACCTTCCTACCTAGGCTGTGAACTGGCATAGGACTAAAAAGATCCATGTGCAAGAGGTATAAACATCTCACAACATCTTTGTTCTCAAGGCTATGAAAAGTGGATTTGGTCTGCTTGCCTTTTTGACAAGCTGAGTATATCTCATCCTTTATACACTTAACCTGAGGATCATTCCTCACTAACTCTTTGCTAAAGAGTTGACCAATTGTCTTATAGTTAAGATGATCCAGCCTCTTGTGCCATTTAACACAATGTGAGACTTTCTCATCAGCTACAAGATAAATAGGAGAAACAATGTTCTCACACATAATGTCTATACATTAGACATTTATCTTCCTATATCCTGTCAGAATGATCTTTTGATCACTTGACCTTTTGATATGACAACCATCCTTGACAAATGAGATGTCATATCCTAAATCACTCAGCTGACTTATGCTAATGAGGTTATGTTTCAAACCCTTTACATAAGCCACTTGAGTAATTGTAATTTGGTTACTAGAAATGTTACCAAAGCCTTTGATGATCCCTTTTTCTGAACCACCAAAGGTAACTTTAGGCCCATCTTTGATAGATGTATAATCCTTCAGCAACCCCCTAGTTCCAGTCATGTGCCTGGAACATCCACTGTCCAAGTACCATATAGGGGCATGACCACTTGGACTCACCTGCAAAACAGATTACTTAACCTTAACAAGAAGTACTAACAGCTTCAGCCCAAAATGATCGAGGTAATTTGTATTCAGATAGTATAGTGCGAGCTAGTTCTTGCAAAGTTCTATTTTTCCTTTCCACCACACCATTTTGTTGCGGTGTACGAGAAGTAGAAAATTCATGTTTAATTCCTAACTCATTGCAAAAAGAAATAAATTTCTCATTGTCAAATTCACCTTCATGATCTGAACAAATGCATTTTATTTTTAATTCTATTTCATTTTGAACACGTAAACATAATTTGGAAAATTCTAAAAATTCATCAGATTTAGACGATAAGAAAATTGTCCAACTAAAACGAGAGAAATCATCAATCAAAATAAAAGTATACTTTCTACCTCCTAGGCTTAGTGTATTAACAGGACTAAACAGATCCATATGTATCAATTCTAAAGGCCTAGTGGTGGAAAGGATATTTTTGTTTTTAAAAGAAGACTTTGTAAATTTTCCTTTTTGACATGGTGAACATAAAGATGATAAATTTCCATTCAAAGAAGGTAAACCTTTAACAAGTTTATTTTGAGACAATTTTATGATAAGTTTGGAACTAGAATGTCCAAGACGTTTATGCTACAAATCTAATTCCTCATTTTAAAAAAAAAAACATTTTAACGAAGAATGTGATAAATCATTAAATCTAATCATGTAAACATTTTGAAATCTATGAGCGGTAATAATAATATCATTTGTTTTAGAGTTAATAATTTTGCATAGCTTTGAAAATGAATCAAACAAGACATTTAAGCCAATATCACATAGTTGACTGATTGAAATTAAATTATGCTTCAAACCTTTAACATATAAAACATTTGAGATATAAAATGATTTGTTACCTACTACTCCAATGTGGATGATTTTCCCCTTTCCGTTGTCTCCAAAAGTAACTACTCCTCCTTTCTTCATCTCCAGGCTAAGGAACTTTGATTTATCGCCCGACATGTGATTGGAAGACCCTGAGTCCAAGTACCACGCGTCTTCTTTGTCCTTAGCCTGCTAACAAACCTAGAAAGAGGATGAGAGTAAAGATCTGGCTACCCAAGTGGTTCCTCTCATAGAATAGGTGGAAGCCTTAGGCACCTAGATTTGTTGACTGAACAGTATCCCGTCCTATTACAAGTATGTATTGTGTGACCAAACTTATAATATTTGGCACACTTGATGAAAGAAGACGACGGGTTTTTTAGAGTAAATTTTGACCCTTTGCTGGAAGCTACAGGGACATGTGATTTATTGTTTTTAACCTGAAAATTAACATTCCTGGAATTTTTCTTATCGCCGGCGACAGTGGCTGTCGCTGGGCGATAGCATTCAGGAGAGTATCCAAGTCCGAATTTTCCAGAACCATAGTACTGGCTTCCCAAAATCATATTTAGAGATTTTTGGCCCACTCCAAATTTGTTAGTGGCAATTTCTAAATTTCGGACTTGTCCCCTTAGTACATTATTTTCGACAACTATGGTGCCGCAACGATTAGCGAAGGACTTCTTGCTGCCTTCCACTTGAGATTGAGAGAATTTTAGAGATCTCTCTAAGGCCTCTTTCTCTTTTGTAAGAGTTTCAACCCGAGTCTGAATCTTAGAGAGATCTTTCTCAAGTTCCACTATCTTTGTCAAAGATGGACAATCCTCTTGCCAAGCCGCTTTCTCTTTTCCAAGAATTTTTACTTCATTTTTTAGTTTTTTATTTTCTTTAACTAAAACTTTATTTCAGATTTGATCAACTTAATTTCATGCATTTTTTATCTAAATACTCGCAAGTACTTAAAAATTCTGAAAATAAATCATCATAAGTTTCAGGAGTTACCTCAGTGTCGCTCTGGACACTGCTTCATTCATTATAAGATGAAGCGCTCTTTCCCATCAAGCACATGTTGGCCTCCTCTTCAGTTTCTGACCCTGAACTGCTCGACTCCTCAGAAGTGGCTTCATCCCATGTTTCAGCCTTTAGAACCTCCTTCCTATCTTTCTTTACGTGCCGCTTCTCCTTCAGCTCTTTCAGATACTTTGGGCACTTGCTCTTTATGTGACCAATCTTCCTGCAATGATAGCATTCAGGTGGTGGTCTATCTTCATCATCCTCTTCTTCAGCTTGGGATTTTCCTTTCCTATTCCCATATTCTTTCTTCTTGAAAAATCTCTTGAAAGAATTTCTTCTTTCAGGATTTCTCATAAATCTCCTGAATTTCTTCACAAACAAACTCTCTTCATCTTCATCAGCACTTTCATCAGACTCACTTTCCTTCTCCATCTTGGACTTCAACGCCAAAGCTTTCTTTCTTGGCTCCAAGCTATATTCTTGTTGTTGAATCTTCAACTCTACTTCATGAGTTTTCAAGTTTCCTATGAGATTCTCAATTTCGAGAGACTTTAGATCGTGTGACTCCGAGATGGCAGTCACTTTAGGATTAAACTTCGGGGGAAGCGATCTAAGTATTTTCCTCACCAAATCTCCATTTGAGAAATTCTTCTCTAGAATCCTTAAGTCGTTGACTATCTTGCTAAACCTCGTGTACATGGAGTCTATATCTTCATCAACCTCCATTTTGAACTTCTCAAACTCTGATTTTAGCTGAAAAAGCTTTGAGTCCTTTACCTGCGATGTTCCTTCATGAGTAACTTCAAGAAGATTCCAAATATCATATGCAGTATCACATGCATAAACACGGTTAAATTCAGCCCTATCTAATGCACAAAATAAAGCGTTCATTGTCTTAGCGTTATTCTTACATCGAAGCTTATCCGCTTCATCCCATTTGTCCTTGGGTTTCTCCATATAGACACTTCCTACAACATAGGAGCAGTGTAGCATGTTTCTACCATGCCACAAACATCGATATCTAGTGCTATTAGAAAGCATCGCATTCGAGCTTTCCAATAATTGTAGTCAGTGCCCGTGAATAAGGGAGGTCTACTAATACCTTGCCCCTCAGAAAATGCGTGCGTGTTTAGCGCCATTACTCCCGGTGGTGAAACCGTTTTTGGAGTAACCTGGCTCTGATACCAAGTGTTGGATCTTACGGCGCCCTTAGAGGGGGGTGAATAAGGGTACTTTTTAATTTTTCTTAAACAACCTAAGCAACCTTTCCAAAATGAATAACAACAAAGTAATGGAAGAGTGCAAACGAATACTAGCTAGAAACAATAATGATATATTTCAAAAGAGTTAAATTGCATACAAAGTGTCTCTATAGAGCTAGAGACAAAGGCTCATGAAATAAATAATGTTCTTATGTATTCGCCGGTTCTTCTACCAAGAACTGGCAGGCTAAAGCATATCTCTTCCTAGATCTTGCTACTAGCCTCCCCCTAGATCTAACCACGATCTAGACGTTGCATATAAGGCAACGATTTCTCTCTAAGTCACACAAGGACTTGGACGCCACTCACAAGGCGGCAATTTTCCCCTAAGACACACAAGGACCTAGACGCCACGCACAAGGCGGCGATTTCCCTTCCGATTACAATGAGAAAATAAATGAAAAATAACAAAAACAAATTGAGCACTTTAGACTAGACACTCCCTTCAAACAAAGCGCTGAAGATGCCGATGAATCCTTGTAAGAGATGCTTTGAATGCTTCGCACGTGCCGTCAATCTTCCGCACTCTTTGACCTTCTTAGGAGTATGGAGTATATCTGAGTTCTGGAGCTCTCTGGAACGTCTCTGAAGGTAAGTGCACTCCAGGTAATAAAATTCGTAACTTTCTCAGAAAATGAGAGGCTTTTATATTCTGGCACTATCCCGGGCGATACTGGGTATCGTCGGGCGATACTGGGTATCGCCATCTGGCGATAGCGGTAACTGCTGCCATGTGTCCCACGAACTCCTCATTTTCACATCGCATAAACATTGAGCGCTGAATCGTGCACTATTGCCGCGCGATACCGGATATCGTCATCTGGCGATAGCGAAATAACGGTGGCCACGATTTCGTCGAGCGTCGAGCGGAAATGCGTCGAGTGGCGCTATCGCGTGTGGCGATACCCACTATCTCCTGGCGATATCTCCAAGCCATGATTTCATCGAGCATCGAGCGGAATTGCGTCGAGTGTCGAGTGTCGACTGTCGAGTGGCACTATCGCCTGTTGGCGATACCTACTATCGTCTGGCGATATCTCCCGAGCTCAATTCTGATCTGATTCATCATCAAAAAGATATGATATATTAACCTGTGTTACCTGCACACCAATAACATCCAAATATCAAATACAAATAAGATTTGTTATTAGTAAACTAGGAAGCGTGGAATGTATGCTCCAACAAGTAATTCTTGAATAATCAATGTTTATATTCTCTAAATATAGCTGTTAGTGGCAACATTGATTATGGTCTTTATCAAGAATATTACTTGTCGTTTTTTAATAGGACAGTTAGGGAAATTCATTAATGATATATTCTCTCTAGCCGCATTTCCATTCTTCAGGCAGTCAACATTCAATGCAAAAGGATTTCAGAATTCTAAGAATAATTAGACAGAGATATATAAAAGAGATTTTCTTTTCAGTCGACAACCGATAACAAATAGAAGATACAGAGCACCAGAAAATATTCAAGAAAAAGTTCTTTCTTCATCAAGTGTTCATACTCCAATAAGCTTTCAAGAGACAATCAACTTTAATCTGTCTGCAGCTTTCTGGAAAAATCTTTAGAAGACCTACTCACCCTACAAAGCTCTCATTCTTCCTGAACAAATCTTCATCTCAGGGGGAGATTTGACACCATCAAGGATCCACAAGTCTTCTCAGTTGCTTTGTGAAAAGAGAACACAACATCTAGTTTTACTTGTTTTACCCCACTGTACACAGGGTCCTAGCTCTCTTCAAAAGTTAACCTCTTAGTTGCAAGTCTCCTGATCAAAAGACTTGATTTAGTTTTTAGGCACCTGATCAAAAGCCTGAAGGGTTTCCTGATCTACCTGAAGCAGATCTTGT
This sequence comes from Platanthera guangdongensis, assembly GCA_039583875.1. NCBI lineage: Eukaryota > Viridiplantae > Streptophyta > Magnoliopsida > Asparagales > Orchidaceae > Platanthera > Platanthera guangdongensis. The sequence goes on from CM077165.1 coordinate 137,844,162, forward strand.
GGTGATAGGCACCTGAGCAAAAAACCTGATTGGTGACAGGGTACCTGATCAAAAACCTGAGTGGATTCCTACCAGGGTGGTAGAAGAGTGGATGTACCCAAGTTTTAGGGGAATCACTATAAAAATTCTTGTGTCATCTGTGATGCTCTCTCATTTTTATTGTGTGCTGCTTGCTATGTAGTTTAGTTTTTATTTCTGCACTCTCTGATTACACTTATAAGTATCATTATTTTACTTATGCAATAAAAATCTGATAAGATTTTAAAACACTATATTCAACGCCCCCCCCCCCTCTAGAGTTAAACAGTCTAACCTCTTTGGTGGTATCAGTGCATACCACCACTTTCATCCTTGTCTCCCTCTGCTCGCACGCCCTGCTTTCTTATTTCTGTGATTTCTGTAATAACTTTGAACATTTTTAGACCAGTGTCTGGTATTCGAATAATGGTATATGCTTTACTTTTTATCTAATGCGGCATAGGATGGGATGCGATAGAAGTCGACAAGCTGGGGTTGGCGAGATGGGATGGCGAGCTAGGCCAATTGGACAGCTTGGCCACAGAATTCTTTTACTATAAATAGCCCCCCCCCCCCACCACCCCCCCACCCACCAACCCCGTACCACCATCTTAACGGCTTACCTTCTCTCTCTTCTCGCACTTTTACTTCTCGCATTCTCTCTCCGACCCCTTCTGCGAGTATGGGCAAAACTAAGCCTGACGCCGATGGTCACTCCAAATGCACCCAGCATTTCAGGGATTACTGCTTCTTTGACGGGAACACGACTGAGACGGAGTTCGCTGAATTCATCAGCGACCATGTTCCGCCCGGCTTCGAGGCGCGCCGACCTAAGGAAGGGGAGGCGGTCAACACCTTTTACGACGACGAGCTCGCCTTCCCCATCTCGCATTTCGAGGTGGGGTTGCACCTACCCCTCTGGCCGGAAGTCCACCAAATCCTGAAGTATTACGGCGTGGTACCCGTGCAGCTCAACTCGAATGCCATCGCCATGATGGTGGCGTTCGCCTGCTACCTCTGTCGAGAGCGGATAGAGTTTAACCTGACTATGTTCAGGAAGCTCTTCTCTTACAACGCGACTCCAGATGGGGTCGCCTATTTTGGGGGCTCGCTTATCAAGGTTCGCGAGATCGCGAACAAACACCACAACTGAATGACCAAGATTGCCTTTATCAAGGGCAATCTCGGCAACATCCCCTACTCGCCCCAGCAGAAAGGCGAGGACGTCTACCACCCTTCGACTGTGTCCGGCAACGATGCCGAGCTCCACAAGTTCTTCCTTCATAAAGACTTCGAGGTCGCCTTCCTGCGAAGGGGCCTCGACTCGCTCCGCCCCATTCTGCCCGGCGAAGGTATTGTCCTCTTTCCCATTGCCTGGTTCGCCACATTGTTATGGAAAATTTTCTAAGTCTGTCTATGTATGAGAACGGCTGATCCCCGTAAACCTGCCATTCGCGGACTCGACGTTATACACGGACCCTCTTGCTCGCGAGAAGGCGGTGGAGGCGGCCTGCCGAGACGAGGCGGCTTCCTCCAAACCCTCCACCAGCAAGAGGCGACCTGAGGATGCGTGGTCGAGCCCGCCCCGTCGTCAATCGCCAAAGAAAATGAGGAGGGCAATGGTGGTCCCTCGGGCGAGACATCAACAACATCAACAAAACCCCAAATACATGAGCTCACCCGAGGTCATTCTAGATGCGTCGCCGGAGAGCCCGCTTAAGGAGATCACGAGCAAGGGGCAGAAGGGTGGCGAGACCTCTACTCCCCCTGCCGTGAAGAAGGTGGCACGCGAGCCCACCATGCCAAAGGAACACCCCCTCTTCGGCTTTGGTGGGAGGTGGAAGGACTCGGTTGGCGAGCCCATGGTCCAGTGGGACGAGCTGGCCCACCGAGTCTTCATTTCCACCCTCCACCCCTCTTGGGCTGACTGCAAGATCTCCACCGGTCACGACTACGCACTCGGCTTCGGCCTCTATGGCCGCGAGGACGCCGAGGCTTACAAGGGCATGACCCTGCGGTAGCTCGGCCATGAGGGGATGCAGGCCCACATGCGGGCCATGGAGCTCCACCATATGATGGTCTTCCGCAGCTTCAATCTCAGCAACCATCTCCAAAAAGCCTAGCAGGTGTAACGTCCCGAATCGTTCTAGGCCCCTAGTGTGTGTTGTTGAGTCAGGAGGGTTGACTCAAGTCCTGAGAAGTGCAGGGAATTGGACTGCACTTGTGGAGAAGTGGAGAAATCAGTGCAGAGAGACACGGGTAGTGACACCGGTAGTGACACGGGTAGCGACACGGGCGTGTCCCTACCCGTGTGCGTCGAGTTGAGCTCGACGAGCCGTGTCGAGACTGACGAGCTGTGTCGACACCAAGTGACACGGGTAGTGACACGGCCGTGTCCCTACCCGTGTGCGTCGAGTTGAGCTCGATGAGGCGTGTCGAGATCGTCGAGCTGTGTCGACACCAAGTGACACGGGTAGTGACACGGCCGTGTCCCTACCCGGGTGCGTCGAGTTGAGCTCGACGAGGCGTGTCGAGATCGTCGAACTGTGTCGACACCAAGTGACACGGGTAGTGACACGGGCGTGTCCCTACCCGTGTGCGTCGAGTTGAGCTCGACGAGGCGTGTCGAGATGCAACCCGAGAAGGACACGGCCAAGGACACGGCCAGGCACACGGCCGTGTCATGTGGACACGGGTCGGGACACGGGCGTGTCCCTACCCGTGTCAAGTATTGAACCGACATGGAAACTGTCGTTGCCGCTTCGCTAGGAAGGACACGGGTAAGGACACGGCCGTGTCCCTACCCGTGTCACTTTTTATATATATGGGGGACAGAAAACCCTAGCCGTTTTCATGCTTATTTCATCCCCTAATTCCTGTGATAACTCCTGGTGAGAGGAAAAACTGCTGGAGCAAGTTCTACCGGAGGAGATCCGCCATCGCCGTGAAAGAGAAGATGCCGCCAAGGAGAACTACGAGATCCATGGCCGGAAATGGTGGTACCGCTGGAGCCAATGTGAGTTTCCTACCCTCTCCCTTGGTGCTAGATCTATAGTTATTTTCCTAGGAGAGACATCGGCTCAAAAGAGTCTTGATGGAGAGAAGAAGTCTTCTAGGTTTGGCCATGCTAGGACTTGTGTTCTAGATTTTAGATCTCTTCAACCACTCTCTTCTTCTATGTGATGATGGAGGATGGTTTCATGAAGAGTATTGGCCTCATGAGGTTGAATAAGGGTGGAGGAAATTCTGGAATGATTTGGAATGATCGCATTGAGGAGGAAGACGAACCGATGCCGTTCATTCCGCCTTAAGATGCGCGCAAAATCTGTATTCTGCGCGCAGCGAACTTCGTGGCCATTTTTAAGTATGCTATGGCCAGATCTGGGCTTTCGGCTTAACACGAAAGTTGAAGCCCTTGAAAATACCTTTCCAACGAATGGTTGCACGACCTCTGGCGAAGTCTGTAGCCACAGGAAAGTCTAAACGAAAATGGTGTTCAATAAATCTTGTATGCAGAAACTGTGTTCTGTACGCAGCGGACTTCATGTCCGATTTCAAATAGGATAATATCAAATCTAGGTTGAGGTCTGAATACGAGAGTTGTAGACCTCGGAAAGACCTTTCCATCGCGGGGTTACACGTCTTCACCGGATTCCTGTAGCTTCGGGAATCTCCGGTCGAAGTTGCTGTCCAGATTCAACCTGCACCTAAAATCTGGGCTTAATGGAAAATGGATTTTGATTCGGTGGAATTAATAATGCAAGATACTTGGCTTGGCTGAACACTTATGAGTATTCATTTGTTGCATGATTGAAGTAGCTTATTAATCAGATTTCATATTATCAAATTGTGTAGCAATCTTATTTAAACGAATTGAATTGGTAGAAATTGAAAGATGGATAATTGGGCACTTCATGTTTATATTATGACATTATCAATGGGAAGTGTGTTAGATCTTCATATGCCCACCATATTTATATTACATTATCATCATTTGGAAAGTCATATAGATGTATAGATTATGACCATGGGTATGATTGGTTAATGAAATGAGTCTAGTAGTCTAATACCTAGAGCGTCGTCTCCCTACGGGTAGTATTGTGAAGGGATGTAAGTGCGGTGTTGGCCGTCACTTGTTTTGGTTGTGTTGAGATAAGGTGTGGATGGATGGTTGGGATGTGTCCTCGTGTTTACTTCCGAGGCCCCTTCCATGATATGTTGATGTGGTATTTGCATGTGGTGTGAGTCGACACGCGGTGTCGTAATCCTGGGTTAAGGATAGTGTGGCAGGTCTACGGGCTCGCCAGTCGTCACACCGACGGGAGTTGGCAGTTAGACTTGGTCGGTTTGGGCTGTGTCCTCGGTGTTCACGTCCCGAGGCCCCTCTGGCCATGTGAACGGTTGGGCTGTGTCCTCGTGCTTTCTTCCGAGGCCCCTTCCGGGTCACACAAGGCCAGTTCGGGCTGTGTTCTTGGTGCACATCTACCCAAGACCCCGCTGGGTCATAGTACGCATGGGCTCCGCTGTTGTGTTCTTAGCGTTGAGGCGTACGGAGGCCTAGGTGAAGTAGTGTGATACCCGCCTAGTAGTAGAAGTGCCCGTTCTACTGTCACCGCCTGGCCACGGCGGCTGATGCCTGAGAGGTTAGCTACCTGCTCGAAAAGTGGGAACTATAGCCTGTGTCGACATAGCAATTGCATGGGTGTGCATGGGTGAGACATTGCATAGCATTCATAGCATTTCATACATTGCACAACAAGATCCTCATCGTATAAGTTTGTATGGGCACTCCTATACGATGAGTTACTTTATGTAACCCGACCCTTAACTTATAAGTTTGTATGGGCATTCTTATAAGTTAAGTTACTTTCCTGCTGTAGATTTCCTTACACATGTTGATATATGATGTTAGCTTGTAGAACTGCTAGATTATGCATTATATTCATGTACCTTGCCAACTGCTTATACTCATTTACTTGCATACTTGTTATATACTATACTCTTGTTCCTTTTCTCCGCCCGGTGCCGAGGAGTCGCCGGGGGAGCGGATGTGAAACCACTTAGTCGTTTCGACTAACGGTTGCTACGTCTACCTTTTTAGGAGGTCACGCCGCAGGTAGAGCAGCCGCAAACTACGCAGCAGGACAGCCAGGCCAGGACGACAGGGCCTGATGTGACGGTGCTGTCGATACCGTCGGTTACTGATGTTAGTATTTTGATTACTCTGATGTAGCCCGTTTGGGCAATGATTAGCTGTACTCTGATATTTTGTAGAAGCATGTTTAGCTTCTCATCATTGATGTTTTGGACATTATATATTACTTAGTGTGGATTTTGACTTCTCTTGCTTATTTATTTGGTTGGGTTGGCATTTATATTGATATGGTTGTAGCCGGCGGAATAGGCGTCTTGTGGTACATGTTAGCCCGTGTGCTAATGCTACCGCAAGGCGGCTGTTCCGGGCATAAGACTCCCCCTTCGTGCCGTGTTTTGGGATCCGGGAGGGGGGGGGTCTTACAAATGGTATCAGTTTGCCACGATCCTCAACTAAGAAGTCATTCAACAATGGTGCCACCCCCGTTTGGTTAGTCTGTTTGGGGACAAACTGACTTAGCGGAAGCAGTGGTGTGCCCATATGTAATTCACATTAAGTTTGTCCAACTTTGACCTTAAGTTTAGCCAACCTGACCACAAATTTATCGTGTATGTGTAGGTTCCACTGCATGTTGAGCCGATGGGGGGTACTCCTACCCCTCCCATACCCACTCAGTTCGAACAGTCTGAGTTGGGGCAGACGCTCACCGCCATTCTTGATGCTTTTAAGGCACAGCAGGCTCTGGTGCAACAACAGGCCCCGAGCTCCAACTGGCTGAGCACCTTCCGGGCTCTCTCCCCTCCCGTCTACCTTGGGACGGAGTCAGCCGTACGTACAGAGGAATGGCTAGACACGATACAGGAGTTGTTGGCTGGTATCCGTTGCCCAGCCAACATGGCAGTGACATTGGCAGTGTCCGTCTTGGACTTACATGCGAAGAGGTGGTGGAAGTCCCTCATGGGCTCTACCTTCCAAGGCCGGATCTACACTGAGATAAGTTGGAGTGAATTCTCGGGTGTTTTCTTGGAGCACTTTATCCCTACATCGGCCCGAGATGAGCTTGAGCAGAGGTTCCTTCTACTAAAGCAGGAATCAAAGTCGGTTACAGAATACCAGCGGGAATTCCAGCATCTCGCAAGGTTTGCGGATTCTTATGAGTTGGATGACAGAGGTTATGCCAAGCGCTTCTATAAAGGGCTGCGAGATCCCCTAAGGCAGTCCATTTTGTTTATAGCGGATGGTAGCTTGGCGGAGATCATTGATATGGCGAAAAGATTGGAGGCGGACCACCTGGGATGTAGTAAGAGGCCTGCGGAGGACGTGATGGAAGCCGGCCCAAGTAATAGAAGGAGACGGGACTTCAGAGGAGGAAGAGGTTATCAAAGAGGTGGAGGGCGTGTCCACCGAAACTATAGGGTGGAGCATCCAGTTCTGCAGCCGCCTGCGTTGCCTCCACCCCCACAGCCTCAGCGATTTCAACAACCTGAAGGGCGTCGTGGTCTGGTGTGCTTCGAATGCAACCAGCCGGGCCACATCCGGCGTTTTTGCCCGCAGCTATATGGGAACGCCCCTCCTGCTCTCCCTCCTGCTCTCCCTCCTGCTCTCCCTCCAGCAGCTCCACGAGGGCGGGGATATATGCGTGGTCGAGGACGAGGACCGCCAAGAGGAAACCCCGGACCGGTCCGGGATCAGGTGTACGCGCTTGACATGGCGCAGGAACGGAACCCACAAGATGTGATTGCAGGTATGATTTAATTAATTTACATATTTGCATGGTCTAACTTGAATTGATTAGAACTTACTAGCCACTAGCAATAAGTTTTGGTTGTTGGTACTTAGGCACCGTGATTATTGGCGGGAAGACAGCCTATGCGCTGTTCGATACCGGTGCCTCACACTCCTTTGTGTCCGAGGATTTCATAAAAGACGTGGAGGATGTACAGTACTTCACTGGCATAGCCCGACGTGTACGCCATCCGGATGGCTCGGAGATGATCGCAACCGCCAAGTGCGAGTTTGAGTTATTTATTGATGGGAAGGCCTTTGATACGCCGGCCACGGTTCTGAGAATGCCGGAGTTTGACATCATTTTGGGCATGGTATGGCTGGATTGGCACTTCGCGAGGATCGACTGCGCGGAGAAGCGGATCTATTTGAGACATGGAGACTCTGACGTCATCTTCCAAGGTATTGGCTTCGCGCCTCGCATGATGTTATCTTCCGTCCAGGTTGTAAAAGCTCATATGAAGGGGGACGAGGTCTTCATGATCTGGTTCGAGTTGAAGGAGGAAGCGTTGGAATTAAAGGATGTACGGGTTGTGCGGGATTTTCCCGAGGTATTTCCTGAGAAGCTACCAGGATTACCTCCGCATAGAGAGGTTGACTTCCAGATCAATCTAGTACCAGGTGCCAAGCCTGTATCCAAGGCTCCGTACAGAATGGCTCCGAAAGAACTCGCGGAGTTTAGAGTTCAATTGCAAGAACTGGTGGATTCAGGGTTCATTCGCCCCAGTTCATCACCATGGGGAGCCCCTGTGCTGTTCGTAAAGAAGAAGGATGGAACCCTGCGATTGTGCATAGATTATCGGGAACTCAATCGGTTGACGGTGCGGAACACTTATCCACTACCTCGGATCGATGAGTTGTTCGATCAACTAGTGGGAGCACATTGGTTTTCTAAATTGGATTTGCGCTCCGGATACTATCAGTTGAGGATACAAGAAGGGGACATCCAGAAAACGGCCTTCAGTTCGAGATATGGTTTGTATGAGTTCACAGTAATGTCGTTTGGGCTCACAAATGCCCCTTCGGCCTTCATGAGTTTGGTGAACAAGGTGTTTGAACCGTATTTGGACATCTTCGTCATTGTTTTCATCGACGACATCTTGGTCTACTCAAAGACGGAGGAGGAGCATGTCGAACACCTGACCTTGGTTTTGAAGAAATTGAAGGAGCATGCCTTGTATGCCAAGTTTAGCAAGTGTGAATTCTGGCTTAAGGAGGTAGCCTTCTTGGGGCATGTGATCAGTGGAGCAGGATTAGCGGTGGATCCAGCAAAGGTGCGAGCCGTGAAGGAGTGGTCGCCCTTAAAGTCGGCGGCCGATGTACGAAGCTTTCTTGGACTTGCTGGGTACTACCGCAAGTTCGTGAAAGGATTTTCCAAGATTGCCCTTCCCCTTACCTCCTTGACGAAGAAGGGTGTGCCATTTGAGTGGACACCTCAATGTGAAGCGGCATTTCAAGAGCTGAAGGATAGGCTTACCTCCGCCCCTATCCCTGCACTTCCGTCGGGGAAGGAAGGATTCCAAGTTTACACGGATGCATCATATCAAGGGATGGGAGCGGTATTGATGCAACACGGGTACGTGATCGCATATGCTTCAAGGCAGTTAAAGAAACATGAAATCAATTACCCGGTTCATGATTTGGAGTTGGGAGCAGTGGTCTTCGCTTTGAAGGTCTGGAGGCATTACCTATATGGCGTACACTGCGAGATCTTTTCCGATCACAAGAACTTGAAGTATGTCCACACTCAGAAGGAGTTGAACCTGAGACAACGGCGGTGGTTGGAATTTCTATGCGACTATGAGTTCACCATGAACTACCACCCCGGGAAAGCGAACTCGGTAGCCGATGCCTTGAGTAGAAAAGAGTCAGGCTCTAGCCCAGAGTCTCAGTTGATGAGTATGGAGTTGGCTCGGATGATCGAGGAGATGGAAATTACTCTAGTAGTCACGGCTCCTTCGGCAGAGTATGCGGAGTATTTGGCCAACATGAGCATAGTTTGTGATATCCGAGACCGGATTCGGGTGGAGCAAGGAATGGATGCGGCCTTGGCCCCGGCAATCAAGGCAATTGAAGATGGGACCACCGATGAGTACACACTCAAAGACAGCCTCGTTTATTTTCGTGGCCGACTCTATATTCCCAAGGGCGGCAAAATTCGGGAGGATATCTTGAGAGAGGCACATTCCTCTCAATATTCAGTGCACCCGGGTGTTGCTAAGATGTACGCCGGATTGCGAAAGACCATGTGTTGGCCGGGAATGAAGAAGGATGTTCGCTATTATGTTACACATTGCGAAGCTTGCCAAAGAGTGAAGGCTGAATGCAGGAGTCCCGGTGGTTTGTTGCAGTCGCTGCCCATCCCGAATGGAAGTTCGAGGATATCTCCATGGACTTTGTTCATGGGTTACCCCGTTCCCGCTCCGGGAATGATTCAGTGTGGGTTATTGTTGATCGACTGACAAAGGTGGCCCGGTTCATTCCAATGAAGAAGGAAGCACACGTGGATGTTTTGGTACGCCTTTTTGTGGAGCAATTTGTACGGTATCATGGCGTGCCCAAGACAATTGTTTCGGATCGGGATGGTCGATTTACATCCAATGAGTGGAAGGCGGTACAGGCGTATTTGGGCTCGCGCCTAACCTTTAGTACTGCATTCCACCCACAGACGAACGGGCAGTCTGAAAGGACCATCAGGACACTGGAAGATTTATTGAGGTTATGTGTGCTGGACAGAGGAGAGCCATGGGAAAGGCTCTTGCCACTAGTGGATTTCTCCTATAATAATAGCTATCAGGCGAGCATCGGCATGGCGCCCCCTGAAGCCCTTTATGGAAGGTGCAGGACCCCCTTGTCTTGGGTGCAAGATGAAGATCCGAAGGCATTGGGAAACGAATACATAGATGATACTGATGCGGCGGTCAGATTGATACGGGATCGCATGTTGGAGGCTCAAAGTCGACAGGCGAAATATTACAATAAAAAGCACCGGATGGTGGAGTTCCAAGTGGGCGAAAAAGTGTTTCTCAAGATTCGGCCGATGCATGGTGTGTCGCGGGTACGTGGGGTGAAAAAGCTCAGCCACAGATATGTTGGGCCTTATATTATACTAGAAAGGATCGGCCCGTTGGCCTATCGGTTGGAGTTACCACCAGAACTAGAAAATCTCCACGACGTGTTCCATGTGTCGTCGCTTCGAAAAGCACTGTTGCGGCCCGACCAGTATATTCCCACTACTGATGGTGCAGTGGCATTAGATAGGTCTGTGCGACTAGAGCCGGTGCGGATTGTTGACAGCGAGACAAGAACTTTGCGCCGCAAAAGTGTACCCTTGGTGAAGGTACTATGGTCGAATCATGGGAAAGAGGAGTACACGTGGGAGCCAATGGATTTGATGCAGCAACGCTACCCGGAGTTGTTTGCTCAAGGTAATCTTATTTAAAAGAATATGTTAAATTTCCTGTTATGCATTTCTCCCCTCAGCCTAAGCCTGATTTCGGGACGAAATCTTTTATTTTGTTTATAGGATTTGTAACGTCCCGAATCGTTCTAGGCCCCTAGTGTGTGTTGTTGAGTCAGGAGGGTTGACTCAAGTCCTGAGAAGTGCAGGGAATTGGACTGCACTTGTGGAGAAGTGGAGAAATCAGTGCAGAGAGACACGGGTAGTGACACGGGTAGCGACACGGGTAGCGACACGGGCGTGTCCCTACCCGTGTGCGTCGAGTTGAGCTTGACGAGCCGTGTCGAGACTGACGAGCTGTGTCGACACCAAGTGACACGGGTAGTGACACGGCCGTGTCCCTACCCGTGTGCGTCGAGTTGAGCTCGACGAGGCGTGTCGAGATCATCGAGCTGTGTTGACACCAAGTGACACGGGTAGTGACACGGCCGTGTCCCTACCCGTGTGCATCGAGTTGAGCTCGACGAGGAGTGTCGAGATCGTCGAACTGTGTCGACACCAAGTGACACGGGTAGTGACACGGGCGTGTCCCTACCCGTGTGCGTCGAGTTGAGCTCGACGAGGCGTGTCGAGATGCAACCCGAGAAGGACACGGCCAAGGACACGGCCAGGCACACGGCCGTGTCATGTGGACACGGGTCGGGACACGGGCGTGTCCCTACCCGTGTCAAGTATTGAATCGACATGGAAACTGTCGTTGCCGCTTCGCCAGGAAGGACACGGGTAAGGACACGGCCGTGTCCCTACCCGTGTCACTTTTTATATATATGGGGGACAGAAAACCCTAGCCGTTTTCATGCTCATTTCATCCCCTAATTCCTGTGATAACTCCTGGTAAGAGGAAAAACTGCTGGAGCAAGTTCTACCGGAGGAGATCCGCCATCGCCGTGAAAGAGAAGATGCCGCCAAGGAGAACTACGAGATCCATGGCCGGAAATGGTGGTACCGCTGGAGCCAATGTGAGTTTCTTACCCTCTCCCTTGGTGCTAGATCTATAGTTATTTTCCTAGGAGAGACATCGGCTCAAAAGAGTCTTGATGGAGAGAAGAAGTCTTCTAGGTTTGGCCATGCTAGGACTTGTGTTCTAGATTTTAGATCTCTTCAACCACTCTCTTCTTCTATGTGATGATGGCGGATGGTTTCGTGAAGAGTATTGGCCTCATGAGGTTGAATAAGGGTGGAGGAAATTCTGGAATGATTTGGAATGATCGCATTGAGGAGGAAGACGAACCGATGCCGTTCATTCCGCCTTAAGATGCGCGTAGAATCTGTATTCTGCGCGCAGCGAACTTCGTGGCCATTTTTAAGTACGTTATGGCCAGATCTGGGCTTTCGGCTTAACACGAAAGTTGAAGCCCTTGAAAATTCCTTTCCAACGAATGGTTGCACGACTTCTGGCGAAGTCTGTAGCCACAGGAAAGTCTAAACGAAAATGGTGTTCAATAAATCTTGTATGCAGAAACTGTGTTCTGTACGCATCGGACTTCTGTCCGATTTCAAATAGGATAATGTCAAATCTGGGTTGAGGTCTGAATACGAGAGTTGTAGACCTCGGAAATACCTTTCCATCGTGGGGTTACACGTCTTCACCGGATTCCTGTAACTTCAGGAATCTCCGGTCGAAGTTGCTGTCCAGATTCAACCTGCACCTAAAATCTGGGCTTAATGGAAAATGGATTTTGATTCGGTGGAATTAATAATGCAAGATACTTGGCTTGGCTGAACACTTATGAGTATTCATTTGTTGCATGATTGAAGTAGCTTATTAATCAGATTTCATATTATCAAATTGTGTAGCAATCTTATTTAAACGAATTGAATTGGTAGAAATTGAAAGATGGATAATTGGGCACTTCATGTTTATATTATGACATTATCAATGGGAAGTGTGTTAGATCTTCATATGCCCACCATATTTATATTACATTATCATCATTTGGAAAGTCATATAGATGTATAGATTATGGCCATGGGTATGATTGGTTAATGAAATGAGTCTAGTAGTCCAATACCTAGAGCGTCGTCTCCCTACGGGTAGTATTGTGAAGGGATGTAAGTGCGGTGTTGGCCGTCACTTGTTTTGGTTGTGTTGAGATAAAGTGTGGATGGATGGTTGGGCTGTGTCCTCGTGTTACTTCCGAGGCCCCTTCCATGATATGTTGATGTGGTATTTGCATGTGGTGTGAGTCGACACGCGGTGTCGTAATCCTGGGTTAAGGATAGTGTGGCAGGTCTACGGGCTCTCCAGTCGTCACACCGACAGGAGTTGGCAGTTAGACTTGGTCGGTTTGGGCTGTGTCCTCGGTGTTCACGTCCCGAGGCCCCTCCGGTCATGTGAACGGTTGGGCTGTGTCCTCGTGCTTTCTTCCGAGGCCCCTTCCGGGTCACACAAGGCCAGTTCGGGCTGTGTTCTTGGTGCACATCTACCCAAGACCCCGCTGGGCCATAGTACGCATGGGCTCCGCTGTTGTGTTCTTAGCGTTGAGGCGTACGGAGGCCTAGGTGAAGTAGTGTGATACCCGCCTAGTAGTAGAAGTGCCCGTTCTACTGTCACCGCCTGGCCACGGCGGCTGATGCCTGAGAGGTTAGCTACCTGCTCGAAAAGTGGGAACTATAGCCTGTGTCGACATAGCAATTGCATGGGTGTGCATGGGTGAGACATTGCATAGCATTCATAGCATTTCATACATTGCACAACAAGATCCTCATCGTATAAGTTTGTATGGGCACTCCTATACGATGAGTTTACTTTATGTAACCCGACCCTTAACTTATAAGTTTGTATGGGCATTCTTATAAGTTAAGTTACTTTCCTGTTGTAGATTTCCTTACACTTGTTGATATATGATGTTAGCTTGTAGAACTGCTAGATTATGCATTATATTCATGTACCTTGTCACCTGCTTATACTCCTTTACTTGCATACTTGTTATATACTATACTCTTGTTCCTTTTCTCCGCCCGGTGCCGAGGAGTCGCCGGGGAGCGGATGTGAAACCACTTAGTCGTTTCGACTAACGGTTGCTACGTCTACCTTTTTAGGAGGTCACGCCGCAGGTAGAGCAGCCGCAGACTACGCAGCAGGACAGCCAGGCCAGGACGACAGGGCCTGATGTGACGGTGCCGTCGATACCGTCGGTTACTGATGTTAGTATTTTGATTACTCTGATGTAGCCCGTTTGGGCAATGATTAGCTGTACTCTGATATTTTGTAGAATCATGTTTAGCTTCTCATCATTGATGTTTTGGACATTATATATTACTTAGTGTGGATTTTGACTTCTCTTGCTTATTTATTTGGTTGGGTTGGCATTTATATTGATATAGTTGTAGCCGGCGGAATAGGCGTCTTGTGGTACAGGTTAGCCCGTGTGCTAATGCTACCGCAAGGCGGCTGTTCCGGGCATAAGACTCCCCCTTCGTGCCGTGTTTTGGGATCCGGGAGGGGGGGGGGTCTTACAGCAGGCGCGCGGCGTCGCCAAGGATAAGGCCGTCGACCTGGCGAGGCAACTTGGCATTACTGAGAACCTTCTCTCCCAAGCCGCAGGCGGACTGGTAAGCATCTGGCTGCTTCCTTTCCTTTACACTTAGAAATTTACGCCATCCTAAATGCGTTTCTTTGCACTTAAGGATGCCGAGGCTGCCGGGGAGTTGCGGACTCGCGATGCTGGGCTAGAGGACGAGAACGTCCAGCTGCGTGCCCGTCTTGTCGAGCTGGAGGGGATGAATGCGAAGCTGAAGGAGGAGAACGCGAGCCTTAGCCGCGAGGTCCGCCGCCAAGCAAAGATCTTCTTCCCAGCTCGCGACGTAGAGTCCACCTTCCCGTACAAGCGCTCGAGGATCTTCGACGAGGCTGACGTCGCTGAGGGGCTGCGGGTCAACTCGATCCAAACCGCCGAATGTACCCTCCAGATGATGAAGGATACAGGAGTGCTGGTGGAGGGCTGCGAGGAGATCTCAGTCTGGGACCTCATGCCTAGCTTATTCCCGGCGATGCCGCCCAGCGAAAAGGAAGATAGCCTCGACGCGCTCTTCGGGAAGGGCTTCCAGGACTTGTTCGGCGAAGGGGGGAGGATCGCCAGTCCGGCAAGGGGGGCAAATGCTGAACTTGTATTTTTTTTCTTTTTTGTTTTGTAATCTCGCCGAGGCGAGCTCCCCCTGTAGCTATCCTTATTTAATTGAATACATTTTTGATATGATCCTCTCTTTTTCCTGGGTTTCCCTGTTGTGTCCGGCTTGCTCGCGAGCCCTTCCCCTGGTGACCTCGCGTAGATAGTTTTTGTGATTAGGGCAGTTGTTTGGACTCGCTCCCGAGGGTAGGCCTTGAGAGCTCGTCAATCATCGGACGATCCGGGGGGTGGGCTACCCGTTGTACTGCCCCCCCCCCCCCCCCCCCCCCCCCCCGCCCCAGCTCGCTCGCGACCTGCCTATCTTTCTATTAATATAAGACCAAAATCAAAAAATTCCCAAGTAAAACTGAGAAGTGGTGAACCGTCCTATTAGAGCCCGCCTCCCTTCAGCGATATCCAAGGGCCTGGCTCGCCATCCTTCTACCGAGGTCGAGCTGAGCTTCCTAGATTTGAATCGCCCGTGAAGAGTTTTTCTCCCCTATTTTTAGGAAAACCGCCACACTCCTTGGACAACGTCTGGAGAGTATAGGACTTCCCTAAGTGACATCCAGCCCTGCCAGCTAAGTGAGAGCCTGACAGTAGGATCTTCTTGGGGTCTGGGTAGACACCATCGAGTGACATCCAGCCCTGCCAGCTAGGTGAGATTCTGGAAGCGGGATCTGCTCGGGGTCCGGGTAGACACCATTGAGTGACATCCAACCCTGCCAGCTAGGTAAGAGCCTGGCAGCGGGATCTGCCCGGGGTCCGGGTTGACACCATCGAGTGACATCTAGCCCCGCCAGCTAGGTGAGTGCCTGGCAGCAGGATCTGCTCGGGGTCCGGGTAGACACCATCGAGTGACATCTAGCCCTGACAGCTAGGTGAGAGCCTGGAAGCGGGATCTGCTCGGGGTCTGGGTTGACACCATCGAGTGACATCCAACCCTGCCAGCTAGGTGAGAGCCTGACAGCGAGATCTGCTTGGGGTCCAGCTACACACCATCGAGTGACATCCAGCCCTGCCAGCTAGGTGAGAGCCTGGCAGCGGGATCTGTTCGGGGCACGGTTAGACACCATCGAGTGACATCCAGCCCTGCCAGCAAGGTGAGAGCCTGACAGCGGGATATGCTCGGGGTCTGGGTAGACACCATCGAGTGACATCCAGCCCTGCCAGCTAGGTGAGAGCCTGACAGCGGGATCTGCTCGGGGTCCGGGTAGACACCATCGAGTGACATCCAGCCCTGCCAACTAGGTGAGAGCCTGGCAGCGAGATCTGCTCGGGGTCCGGGTTGACACCATCGAGTGACATCCAGCCCTGCCAGCTAGGTGAGAGTCTGGCAGCAGGATCTACTCGGGGTCCGGGTAGACACCATTGAGTGACATCCAGCCCTGCCAGCTAGGTGACAGCCTGGCAGCGGGATCTGCCCGGGGTCCTATTAGACATCATCGAGTGACATCCAGCCCTGCCAACTAGGTGAGAGCCTGGCAGCGGGATCTGCTCGGGGTCTGGGTAGACACCATCGAGTGACATCCAGCCCTGCCAGCAAGGTGAGAGCCTAACAGCGGGATCTGCTCAGGGTCCGGGTAGACACCATCGAGTGATATCCAGCCCTGCCAGCTAGTTGAGAGCCTGGCAGCGGGATCTGCTCGGGGTCCGGGTTGACAGCATCGAGTGACATCCAGCCCTGCCAGCTAGGTGACAGCATCGAGTGCCCCCCTGACTACAGCACCCCTTGATTTTTAAATGTTAATTATTTTTTAAAATTATTTTAATTCATATTTTAAAAAAATTAAAATAAATTGTTTTTTTTAATAAGAACGGGCCTCGCGGCCATCTCCGCCGCCGGCGGCAGAGATGGCCATGAAAGACGCGAAGGAGTGCGATTTTTGGAGAGTGAGGAGATTGCCTGGATCGGATTTTAGGAGAGAGAAGAAGTGAGATTTTTGGGTTTTTTTATTTGCAGACCTACCATGCTATTTGCAGCCCCAGATCCGACGGTTCAGGAATAAAACAGTCAAATCCGATGGACCTTATAATTAGCCTATTTTCGAACTCATATTTATTGGCAGTCCATGATATTTCTTTTTAGAATAGTAATATATATATATATATATGATATATATAATATACGGGCAACTATAAGGTGCGGGCTGTACGGACAAGTAATTTTGGGGGTCAAGATGGTCTCAAAATGAAGAGTGATCAACCTAAAAGTTGTAGATCTCGGCGAGAAGAACAACTTTCATGTTGACCACGTTTTGATTTGGGTCTGTCTTGAACCTCGATTTAGGCCCCGAAATCTGGGGCGGCGGAACGGTTTACTGTAGCATTTCCGCCGCCCCAGATTTCGGGGCCCAAATCGAGATCCAGGACGGCTCCAAATCAAAACGTGATCAACATGAACGTTGTTCGTCTCGCCGAGATCTACAACTTTCATGTTGATCACTTTTCGTTTTGATACCATCGTGACCCCCAAAATCTTTTGCCCGTACGCCCGCACCTTATACTTGCCCGCACAGTATATGCCCCTATATATATATATATATATATATATATATATATATATATATATATATATATATATATATATATATATATATATATATACATACTATATTAAAAAGAAGTATGGTGGCAAGGTAAATAAGACATTCCTTTAATCCTAACCATTCGTTCAAATCATGATTTCTAAAATTTTACCATCCTCTTTATTTGAAACTACGAAACGTCTTCCTCTGCCAAACTTTTTTCGCGATTCTCCTCGAAAACCCTTTCTCCACTCCGCTCCCGCCTCGCCTCCCCGATGGTCACTCCCGACATATCAACGACAAAGACCACATCTCTGACGGCTTCCACATCTCCGACAGATATGATATCCCCGGCGACTCGACTTCTCTGGCGGCAAACACATCATTACTCTACTTGCTCTGACATCTTCTTACTGCTCTCATCTCCTCTGCCATCGACGACGCCGAAGGCCTCTGTCGTCACTGACGCCGACCGCAAGCAAAGTCGTGTTCTTTCTGTTTACGCCTCACTCCCGCTCGACTCTATGAAATTCCAACCTCACCTCCGGTCGACATCTCGAAAAACTGTTAGGGCTAACCGATCTCTCCCGCTCGCATTCTATCCACCCCGCACCTGCACGCCCTGGCTATAAGATAACCAGAGCATGATCTCCTCCTCCAGGCAAGCTTTACGGTAAGGCCTACCTTCCCAATCTCCCTCTCACCCTCTCTCTCTCTGATCTTCTTTTATGATAGAAATTTGTCATTTCCTTGCGTATGAATTTTTTTTCAATTACATAGAAAAGAAGGAAGAGGGTGGGTAAGTTTTCTAACTGAAGTAATTGCTACAGTAATTACTTCACCAACCTCACCCCTTGCTCCAGCCTCTGTCGTCGCTGATGCATGTAACTCTTGGCTACGGTAATTGCTTTGCAAATCACCTTATGATGCTCCGAGCTTAAGGATAGTGATAAATTTTGGGGTTTATTTAACCTAACTGCATTCCTGATTAGGAGTTTCAGTTTTTTTTTACTTGGATATTGGTTTGATATTGGAATGAAGTTTGGGAGTGGCACCTATCTATTGGTTTGGATGGAGACTTGATACATTCATGTTATTCAATTTGAGGGAAATAACGAGATGACATCTTCTCCTTTTTTTCGGGAACCTGCTATAGGCTTTGTATAGGATTTAGGGTCTGAATGGGGTTTGCTTTTTCTTATGCAAGAATATTACATTTTCATAATTATTTATTTAGGTTTGAGTACATGTTGTCCCATTGGGGGGAAGGGTGTTTAATAAATTACAAGGCAGGTTCTTAGAAGTAATTTGTCATTTTTACAGTGGGATTCATGCCAAATTTACAGTGGGATTCATTCCAAATTTAGGTTTCCGTTACTCTGCCATTTTTACAAACATGGATTTTTGTTTTCATATATTTAACCTAACTGCATTTATGATTAGTTTTCTGTTTCTGTGCCATTTTTACAAATCTGAATTTTGATTAGTGATCAAGTAATCTGCAAAACCTAGCACTAATAAAATAGTTATGTTTTCATATATTTAACAGATTCTGTAGAAAGGTAACAATGAAATTAATTTTTCTACTTCTATTTGGTGATCTTATATTGCTTTAGCATGCACAATCTTAATTGATGATTTTTTGGTGCGCTCGGGTCAAATGCATTAGATAGTTTGGTTTCCACTATTTGTATTGTTTGGTCATAAATTGTGTTGATTGTAATTTGTGTCACCCTCACGACAAATGTCTCCCACACGACAAATGTCTCCCACAGACAAATGTCGGCCCCACGATAAATGTCGGCCCCACGACAAATGTCGGCCCCACGACATATGTCGCCCCCACGACATATGTCGCCCCCACGACATATGTCGCCCCCACGACATATGTCGCCCCCACGACATATGTCGCCCCCACGACATATGTCGCACCCACGACATATGTCCCACCCACGACATATCTCGCACCCACGACATATGCCCCCCGGGCTGAAGGCTCGTGCCTGTCACTCGTGTATATATATATAAACACACACACATACACATACATACATACATACATAAAGATATATAGTATATATATACATATGAGCATCTTCTCACGGGCTACGCTCGTGCTCGATGCTCTCAGGCGGTCTTCGACCGCAACATGCGGGCTTCGGCCGCAACATGCGGGCTTCGGCCGCAACATGCGGGCTTCGGCCGCAACATGCGGGCTTCGGCCGCAACATGCGGGCTTCGGCCGCAACATGCGGGCTTCGGCCGCAACATGCGGGCTTCGGCCGCAACATGCGGGCATCGCCCGAATGCACACGTGTAGTCTTCGGTCACATAGAAGCGGGCTTCGCCGGCCTGCACACGGGCGGTCTTCGGTCACATAGAAGCCGGATTCGCCCGCTTCCACGCAATCCACCATCTCGACGCCGCACCACCACTCGCATCCCCTCGCACCCGCACGCGCACCCGCACCCGCCACGCAATTGGAATAATTTTGCTTTGGGGGGGGGGGGGGGCGCGAGTGGCGGGTGCGGCGCCGAAATGGTGGATTGTGTGGAAGCGGGGCCGCTTCAATGCGGCCGAAGACCGCCCGTGCGCAGGCGGGCGAAGACCGCCCGTGCGCAGGCGGGCGAAGCCTTCCTGTTGCGGTCGATGGCCGCCCGAGAGCATCGAGCACGGGCGTAGCCCGTGCAAAAATGCTCGTATATATAATATTATTTTTATAAGTTATTTTACTGTTAAACTATATAATATATTATTATTATTATTATTATATATATAGATATATATTCTAATTATATATATAATATTGTTTTTTGTAATTTTTTTTACTATTAAACTATATGTCTATATAAATTTCTTATTTTGAATTGTTTTTATAAGTTTAAATTTTATATACATGTAGTTCCACGATAAACTATAGAATTTTATATCTTATATAAATTTGTAATTTAGAATTGTTTTTATAATTTAGAATTTTATATCTTACATCGACGTTCGACGTTAGTCGAACAGATAAACTCTAGAATTTTATATCTTATACTAATTTAGATCGACGTTCATCGAACAGAGATCGACGTTCGACGAACGTCGATCACTGTTCGACGAACGTCGAAATCCATTTTTTTAAATGGCGGAGCGCAAGTTGGGACTGTGATCTCTATTCGACGAACGTCAAAATCCATTATTTTTTAAATGGTGGAGCTCGGCCGACGAACGTCGATCTCTGTTCGACGAAAGTCGAAATCCATTTTTTTTTAATTGGCGGGAGTGTTGAAACCGAAACTCGGTCTCCTGTGGAGTTCGACCCTTGGGGAAGGGGTGATCTCGCACCTACTTCACTCCTGCAAGCAAAACAACGGAGAAAATAAGGAGAAACCGACCCAAGGGCTCGGCGGGGAGGTCCCACCACACACCCGGAAGATCTCAGAGCGCTTTCCCTCCTTAGCCAGAAGCCGAGCTAAGGTACCCTCAGAAAGCACTTGGAAGCTGGAGCAGGAAGACACGAGAAGCCTGCTTTCTGGGGTACCCCTTGGGTCCTATTTATAGTTTTTAGAATCTGGACTGCCAACAACCAAAAGAGGTGACCTGAAATTACCAGAAAACCCTTGGTTGGGTCTGCCAACAGCCAAACTCCGCTGTTTTGAAGGGCTATGGGCAGACCAGCGAGGGCAAAACAGTAAAAAGTACCTCATTCATCTAGGCGAGCTGGGGAGCTTGATCATCTCGGCGGGTCCTGCTCGCCTGCTATTGTCGAGCTCCGTTGCAAGGGCGCGAGCTGGGGCTAGCTCGGCGAGATGCCGAGCTTGGGGTCGGCGAACACTGATCTCCGATCGACGGATGCCGATCTCTGGTCGATGAATGCCGATCTCTGGTCGACGAATGCCGAGCTCGGGCTCGGCTTCTCTACTGCCTAGCTCGCCTACTGCCTTTAGCCCGATCTGTCTGGTTCCTGGCGACCTTGCTCGCCGGACACGGGGTTGTACACAATCCCCGCTCTTTTTGAGATTGGCAAAGCTCGGAAAGAAACATTCAACCCCAAGTGTGCGGCGAGCGCGGGTTGGCGAGTTGGAGGGAATCTTTGGGTGGGGTACACCTGCGGCTATATATATGTGCACCTGCCCACCTGTCTGACTCTTGTCATTCCCTTTGTTCTAACATTGCCAAGATGCCCCTTCCCAAGGAGATCTAAGAGCGCTTAGTCCGAGCTCGCCAGGCTTCCGCAGCTCGCGTAGCCGCCCTGACGGCGGTTCCTGCTAAAGTTCCTCAGATTGATTCTTTCGAGCCCGGCTCCAAGAGGAAGTTATTCCCCCAGGCGGCCGAGCCCATCTACCATGACATGAGGGCTACCCTGGAGCGCGAGACCGGTTCTTCCACCCGGACAATTCTTGAGAAGGATAGAGAGGTTGTCATAGTCGGCGACGACCCGTATGGCCAACCTGACAACACGGGGAATGTCACGCTGCGAGAGCCCATACCGCGAGGCGAGATGACTCCCACGGGCTCGAAGTTTATGGCACCGGATGACCGTCCCCAGGACCCACATCTTCTCTTCGGGATCCTTCCAGTGAGCTCGCAGAGGCCGAGCTCGCCGATGTGCGCCCCCTCTCCTCGGCAAACTGACGTGGTCACGGGGGCTGGTCTGGGAAGTATCCCCACCCCGGGATTTGAGCTCCTCTCGCCGGGGGCTCGCGGTCCAGGCCGCGGGAAGGATCTCAGGTTCATCCCTCCCCGCATCTCCTTTGAGCTGTCGAGCTCGTCAGGTCAATCTTGCTCGACTTCTCGCCCCATGAGTTTTTTCTGCGTTTCTCTTCTTGCTGACACTTCTCCACAGCTCTTCCCAGCCAATCCGCTGCCGAGGAATCCTCGCGGGCAGCCCACTACTCTCCCCTCCCTTCCCCAAGCTCGTTGGACTCTTACCTGGGTCCCGAGGTGGATCAAGGAGAGCTGACGAGGAGGGAGGTCAAGCTCCTCAAGAAGTTGGTGTGCGGGTTGCGCGAGGTGCAGGGGGTCAACGAGACGCTACAGCGCGACTACGCGCATCTCGCCGACGAGGTGCTAAGCGGCCAGGCTGGCGAGCTGATGTCCCTCTCCCGGCTCCTGAACAAGATAGATGACGGTCTCTCGGTGGCGCAGAGGAATTCGGAAAGAATCCGCGAGCTGATCCGCGCGCGGCAGTCTGAGGGGCGGGGGTCGCGAGGCCTGGGTAGGTAAGTGAGCGGCTCCTTTGCCGAGCCGACCGGCACTCGCATCTGGATGCCCTCCCTGCTCGCGCGCCCTGCTTTTTCATTCCTGAACTTTGTCTGTAATATGTAGCTTTTAGAATATTCTTGGACATGTTATTCAAATAATGTACTGCAGTGTTTGACTTAGCCTTGACTGGGACGCGCCGAAAGTCGGCGAGCTGGGGTGATGAGCTGGGGTGGTGATCTTGGGGGTCGAGCTGGGGCGGCGAGCTGAGCCGATGGGATGGCCTGCCCCAGATTTCTTTTCCTATAAATAGCCCCCCCCCCCCCCCTCACCTGCCCCGTACTGTGCCTTTATTGCTTTCTTTCCCTCTCTCTGTGCTTCTTTCTCTTCCTGCTCGCGCTCCGCTCGTTCCTCCGTGATCATGGGCAAGACCAATCCAGATGCCGACGGCCGCTCCAAGTGCGCGCAGTACTTCACAGATTATTGTTTCTTTGAGGGGCACACTAGCGAGGAGGAGCTCGTAGAGCTCAAGGCCGAGTACGTGCCGCCAGGCTTCGAGGTGTGCGGGCCGAGGTAGGGCGAGGCCATCAACACCTTTTACAGGGATGAACTCGCCTTCCCCATCTCGCACTTCGAGGTGGGGTTGTGCCTTCCCCTCTGTTCGGAGATCCGGCAGATCCTGAAGTATTACGGAGCCGTGCCCGCGCAGCTAAATTCCAATGCCATCATGATGATGGTGGCGTTCGCGAGCTACCTCCGGCGGGAGAGGATTGAGTTCAACCTGACAGTGTTCAGGAAACTCTTCTCCTACAAGGCGACGCCGGATGGGGTCGCCTACTTCGGCGGCTCGCTGATCAAGGTTCGCGAGATTGCGAACAAGCACCACATCTGGATGACCAAGATCGCCTTCATCAAGGGCGATCTCGGCAACATCCCATACTCGCCCCAGCAGAAGGGCGAGGAGGTCTACCGCCCCCCTGCCGTGTCCGGCAACGATGCCGAGCTCCACAAGTTCTTTCTCCACAAGGACTTCGAGGTCGTCTTCCTGCGAAGGGGCCTCGACACGCTTCCCCCTGTTATACCCGGCGAAGGTACTGTTCTCTCCTCATCTTGCCGAGCTCGCCCGATCGCCGAGCTCGCCATATTGTTGCTGAATCTCTTCTGATTTTTTCAAAGTATTTTCTTGCAGGGGAGTGAATAATTCCTGCGAACCCGCCGTTTGCGGATCCGGGATCGCACCCGGAGCCCCTTGCCCGCGATAAGGCGGCAGCGGCGGCCTGCCGAGATGAGGCGGTCCTCTCCCAACCCTCTTCCAGCAAGAGGCGACCTGAGGACGCGGGGTCGAACCCGCCACACCGCCAGCGACCACAAAAGAAGATGTGGAGAGCCCTGTTGGCTCCGCTAGGGCAACAAGAACAACATCAACAGCCCAGCCCCAAATACATCAGCTCGTCGGAGACCCCTCCCGATGCGTCGCCTGAGAGCCCGCTGAAGGAGATTACCAGCAAGGGCCGGAAAGGTGGCGAGGCCCCCTCTTCCGCGGCAGTGATCTCCGCTCCTCCACCGGCTAAGAGGGAAGCCCGCGAGCGCGCGCCGCCGAAGCAACACCCCCTCTTCAACTTCGGCGGGCGGTGGAAGGACTCGGCGGGCGAGCCCATGCTGCAGTGGGATGTGCTCGCTCATCGAGTCTCCATCTCCAGCCTGCACCCCTCCTGGCACGACCGTGAGCCCGCCACCGGTCACGCCCACGCCCTCGACTTCGGCCTATATGGCCGCGAGGATGTCGAGGCCTACAAGAAGATGACCCTCCGGCAGCTCGGCCATGAGGGCCTGCAGGCCCACCTGCGGACCATGGAGTTGCACCACATGCTGACTCGCCGCAGCTTCGCCCGCAGCAACCAACTCCAAAAAGCTGAGTAGGCTCGCGATGTCGCCAAGGGTAAGGTCACTGATCAGGCGAGGCGGCTCGGCATAGCGGAGGGTCTACTCGCCCAAGCCGCCGGCGGGCTGGTAAGTGTCAAGCACTACTCTTCTCTTTTACTTAGAACATTTTGCGCGGATACCAGACTGAATTTTTTCTTTACCAAGATGCCAAGGCTGCAGGGGAGCTTCAGGCTCGCAATGCCGAGCAGGGGGAGGAGATCAGCCAGCTGCACGCACGCCCTGCCGAGCTGGAGGGCACGAACATGAAGCTGAAGGAGGAGAATCAGCACCTCCTTCGCGAGGTCCGCCTCCAGGAGGAGATCTTCTTCCCGCCCCACGACATCGACCCTACCCTCCCCTACAAGAGCCCGCAGATCTTTGGTGAGGCCGACCTCGCCGAGAGACTACAGATCAACTCCATCCAAGCCGCCGAGTGCACCCTCCAAATGATGAAGGACTCGGGGATGCTAGTGGAGGGATGCGAGGGGGTCTCGGCCCGGGACCTGATGCCGAGCCTGTTCCTGGCGATGCCGCTCAACGAGAAAGAGGATAGCATGGACGCGATGTTCGGGAAGGGCTTCCCCGACCAGTCGGGTGGAGACGAGGACCAATCCGGCGGAGGGGGGGGGGGGGGGCGAGGCCTGAATGTAGCTTGTATATCTTCTTCTTTCTTTTCCTTTTTTGTTTACTCGCCGAGGCGAGCCCCCTGTAACTATTTTTGTAAGCACTTACTAAATGAAAGAGTTTTTGATCATACCCGTGTCACTTTTCTTTTCCCTTTTTCTTTGTACTTTGTTTGTTATGCTTTGAATATCCGCGAGTGCTTCCCCATGCGACCTTGCATAGACAGGTTCCGCGAGTAGGGTAGTCACGTGTACTCGCCCGTGAGTGAATACATTTTGAGTGCTCGCCGAGCCCCAAGCGATTCGGGAGCGGGCTGCTCTACGCCTTTGTCACGGCACCTTAACTCGCCCGCGAGCCATCCAGGCTGAGCCCAAGCGATTCCGCCCTGCTCAAAAATCTTCTAAGTAAAACAGGCAAAGCGGTGAAGTGCCCCGGCCTGGCTCGCCTTCCTTCAGCGAGGCCCGGGCTCGCTTCCTCTTTGCTGATGCCGAGCTGGGGTCGGCGTGTCCAAAGTCGCATGTGTAGAATCCTCTTGCTGATGCCGAGCTGGGGTCGACGAGTCCAAACTCGCCTATACAGAACCTCTTTCCCCCTTTTTCCCTGGAATTCAAAACTTCTTGGTCTTTACCTGGCAATTTCAAGGCCGACACCATCGAGTGACTTCCTGTCCTGTCAGCTAGGTGAGAGCCTGACAGCAGGATCTGCTCAAGGCCAAGGATGACACCGAGTGACTTCCTACCCTGCCAGCTAGATGAGAGCCTAGCAGCGGGATCTGCTCGGGGTCCAAACACATTCCATTGAGTGACTTCCGGCCCTGCCAGCTAGGTGAGAGCCTGACAGCGGGATCTGCTCGAGGCCAAAGATGACACCGAGTGACTTCCTGCCCTGCCAGCTAGGTGAGAGCCTGACAGCGGGATCTGCTCGGGGTCCAAACACATTCCATCGAGTGACTTCCGGCCATGCCAGCTGGGTGAGAGCTTGACAGCAGGATCTGCTCGAGGCCAAGGATGACACCGAGTGACATCCTGTCGTGCCAGCTAGGTGAGAGCCTGGCAGCGGGATCTGCTCGGGGTCCAAACACATTCCATCGAGTGACTTCCGACATTGCCAGCTAGGTGAGAGCCTGACAGCAGGATCTGCTCGAGGCCAAGGATGACACCGAGTGACTTCCTGCCCTGCCAGCTAGGTGAGAGCCTGGCAGCAGGATCTGCTCGGGGTCCAAACACATTCCATGGAGTGACTTCCGGCCCTGCCAGTTAGGTGAGAGCCTGACAGCGGGATCTGCTCGAGGCCAAGGATGACAGCGAGTGACTTCCTGCCCTGCCAGCTAGGTGAGAGCCTGGCAGCAGGATCTGCTCGGGGTCCAAACATATTCCATCGAGTGACTTCCGGCCCTGCCAGCTAGGTGAGAGCCTGGCAGTGGGATCTGCTCGAGGCCAAGGATGACACCGAGTGACTTCCTGCCCTGCTAGCTAGGTGAGAGCCTGGCAGCGAGATCTGCTCGGGGTCCAAACACATTCCATCGAGTGACTTCCGGCTCTGCCAGCTAGGTGAGAGCCTGCCAGCGGGATCTGCTCGAGGCCAAGGATGACACCGAGTGACTTCCTTCCCTGCCAGCTAGGTGAGAGCCTTGCAGCGGGATCTGCTCGGGGTCCAAACACATTCCATCGAGTGACTTTCGGTCCTGCCAACTAGGTGAGAGCCTGGCAGTGGGATCTGCTCGAGGCCAAGGATGACACCGAGTGACTT
The DNA here is from genome assembly GCA_039583875.1 of Platanthera guangdongensis. Classification (NCBI taxonomy): domain Eukaryota; kingdom Viridiplantae; phylum Streptophyta; class Magnoliopsida; order Asparagales; family Orchidaceae; genus Platanthera; species Platanthera guangdongensis. Next base: position 137,870,640 of record CM077165.1, read on the forward strand.
CCTGCCCTGCCAGCTTGGTGAGAGTCTGGCAGTGGGATCTGCTTGGGGTCAAAACACATTCCATTTCTCTATGCAGGCTAGCTATGACAGTACCGAAGTGTTGAATAAATTCATTATAGTCAAAGTATCGCTTACATGTTTTAGGGGAAAAACGTTTTAAGTCGTCACCACTCCAGGTGAGATTCAGGGTCTCGCCCTCTACATTTTGGAGTCGATAGCCTCCCGATTTTAGAGCCTCCTCTACAATAAATGGTCCTTCCCAGCTGGGGTTGAGCTTCCCTACTGATGCCGACCTCCCTGCTGCATCCACCTTCTTCAGCACCAAGTCCCCTTCCACGAACTACTTGACCCTGACATGCTTGTCAAAGTACTTGGCCATTCTCCTTTTTATCTCTTCCTGTTGGAGGGCGGAGAGGTCCGGTAGTTCCTCCACCACATCGAGGGAGAGTCGCAGCTCCTCCTCGTTCTCTGCCCGCCATTCTTCTCTGCCTTCCTTGGCCGCAACGACTCGAGGTGTTTGTACTTCAAATTCCACGGGGAGCACTGCCTCGCACCCATGAGAGAGCTTGAAGGGGGTCTCTCTAGTAGCCGTGTTGGGGGTGGTTCTTAGGGCCCAAAGAACCGCGGGGAGCTGCTCCACCCAGCTCCCCTTCAAATTCTCCACCTTCTTCTTGAGGAGGTTGACGATGATCTTGTTCGCGGCCTCCACCTGCCCGTTGCTCCTGGGGTGATGGACCGAGGTGAACCTGAGGTCGATTCCAAGCTGCTCGCAAAAACCAGTGAACTCGGCGCTGGCGAACTGGGGCCCGTTGTCCGTGACGATGGCTTGGGGCAGCCCATGGCGGCAGATGATCTCCCCCCAAACAAAGTTCCTGATAATCTGGGAAGTCACCTTGGCCAGTTCCTTCACCTCCAGCCACTTGGAGAAGTAGTCGATCATTACTAGGAGGAACCTCCTTTGACCACTGGCCTGGGGGAAGGGCCCAACCAAATCCATTCCCCAAATTGCGAAGGGCCTGGGGGCCGTGATACTCTTGAGTCGCTGGGCCGGCTGTAGCTGGAGGGGGGCAAACAGCTGGCATTTATGGCACCTCCTCACGAACTCCGCGGCGTCTTGTCTTAGGGTGGGCCAGAAGTACCCCTGCCTGACTATTTTTCCTTCTAGGGTCCGACTCTCGGAGTGGCTCCCACACTCTCCGAAGTGGACTTCCTCCAAGATCCTCTATACCTCCTCCTTGGCCACGCAACGGGCCAACATCCCCAAGAGTGTCTTCATGTACAGCTGCCCGTCCTGGAGGAGGTAATACGCTGACTTGTGCCTTAGCTTCTTCTTATCTGCCCCCTCCGGATACTCTCCCGTGGAGAGGAAAGTCACAACTGGGTCCATCCACGAAGTTTGTTGATCAATTTCCATGAGCTCCCCCTCTTCGATGGAGGGGCGAACAGGTCGGTGATGGTACCACCCACCTGGGGACCATGCTTTGCTAGTTGGTCGACTTGTTCATTCTCTTCCCTGGGCACGTGTCGGATGTAGAAGGTTTGGAAAGTGCCTATGACCCCTTTCACTTTGGTTAAGTATAATCGCAGGGTGGGCTCCCTTGCCTCAAACTCCCCGTTGATCTGGGAAGCTACCACCATGGAATCGGTAAGGACCTCCACGTCCAACACCCCTAGCTCCCTGGCTAGGCGTAGCCCTGCTATCACGGCCTCGTACTCGGCCTGATTATTTGTAATGGGAAAGTGCACCACCACCGTCTGCTCAATTCGAGTCCCCTGAGGGCTTTCCAAGATCACCCCCACTCCTAGGGAATGCCTCCCCAAGGCACCGTCTACCTTCACCTTCCAAGGAGTCGGACGGGTAAGCTCTTCCTCGGCCACTTCAATTACATAGTCAGCCAAGAAGTCAGCCATCGCTTGAGCTTTGATCGAGAGGCGCAAAACGAAGGATACGTCGAACTCACTCAACTCTACCGACCAATTGGCCAGCCTGCCTGAATGCTCCACCCCTTCAAAGATGTTGCGGAGGGGATAGTCAGTCACCACTCGGATTGAGTGTGCCTGGAAGTAAGGTCGCAGCCTCCGGGCTGAGATGATCAGAGCGAAAGCCAGCTTCGCCAAGATCGGGTACCGGAGCTCGGCCTTCCTCAGGACCCAGCTCACATAATAAATGGGGAGCTGCTTCTTCCCCTCTTCACGAACTAGGACGGAGCTCAAGACCTCCGCCCCGACCCTGAGATATAAAAACAGGTCCTCTCCCTCCTTCGGCCCTTGGAGCAGCGGAGCCTGAGTCAACTGCATCTTGAGGGCCCGGAATGCCTCCTCGCACTCCTCGGTCCATTCGAACTTTCGACCACCCCTCAATGTTTTGAAGAAGGGGGAGCACTTCTCCCCTACCCGGGAGAGGAACCTACTCAACCCTGCCAGCTTCCCCGTCAGCCGTTGGACCTCCTTAGCATTCTGCGGCGACCCCAGCTCTAAGATAGCCTTGACCTTATCTGGATTCGTCTCGACCCCCGCAGGGGTGAGGAGGTGCCCCAAGCACTTTCCCTTGTTGGCCCCGAAGACACATTTTAGGGGGTTAAACCGCATCTTGTACTTGCGCAAGGTGGCAAAGGTCTCCTCTAGGTCCTGGAGGTGGGAGTTCACATCCCGACTTTTGATCATGAGGTCATCCACCTACACCTCCAAATTCCTCCCCTTCTGCTCCTTGAAGACCCTATCCATCATTTTCTGGTAGGTTGCCCCTGCATTCTTCAGCCCGAAGGGCATCATCTTGTAACAATAGCATCCATCCCCTGTGATGAACGAGACATCCTTGACGCCTGGGGGGTGCATCCTGATTTGATGATAACCTGAAAAAACATCTAGAAAACTCATTACAGAAAAACCGACGGCTAAGTCAACCAGTGCGTCGATTCGAGGCAAAGGATAACAGTCCTTAGGATAATTTTTATTAAGGTAAAAAAAATCGATACACATCCTCCACCGGCCGTCTCCCTTTTTGACCGTGACCACATTGGAGACCCAGCCGGGGTATTGGATCTCAGACACGAAGCCGGCCTTGAGGAGTTTTGCCACCTCCTCCCTGATGGGCTCTGTCAGCTTGTCCGCAGTGGACCTCTTCTTCTGTTGAACGGGGCATGTTCCCGGGTCCAGGTTGAGGCGGTGGCAGGCCACATCCGCGTCAACCCCCGGCATCTCCGCGGCGTCCCAAGCGAAGACATCCACATTCTTCTGGATGCACTCCAGCATCCTTCTTTGGTCCTCCGGGTCAGCCCCCCGCTGACGCGGATCTTCTCCATCCTGCCTCCACGGGTGAGCACCTCCAGCTCCACCACTTCTTCCGCAGCCTCTAGCTTGGACTGCTTCCCCCATTCCTCGACATCTCTCCCCTCTGGGACGGGGACCTCCATTTCCATCTCCTCCTCCACGGCCGTTACTTCGGCCAGCTCCTCCCGGTCTCCTCCTGCCGCCTCCCCCTCTGCGCAGTTCCCCATCTCCAGCTCCTCCCTTCTTCCTTCTTGCTCATCTTCCTCCATCCTCCGCCCCATCTCCTCGGCTTCCTCCTACCAAGAGATGGTGTTCACCGCAGTGACGTAGCACTCCCGTGCCACCTTTGGGTCCCCCCTGACCCTGACCTAGATCCCCTCAGCGTTGAACTTCAAGCACTGATGGAAAGATGAGGGGATGCAGCGGAAGGCGCTGATAAGGGGCCTCTCGAAGATGGCGTTGTAGCTGCTGGGGGCGTCCACAATGACGAACCTGCAGTTTCTGGACTGCCCCCCCCCCCAAGGTAACATGGAGGCCTACTCCTCCCTCCACTTCCTTCCTCTCTCCTGAAAACCCGAACAAGGGTCCATCCGAGGCCAGCACCCTCTTTACCTCCACCTTCATCGCGTCAAACGCCTTTTTGAAGACGACGTTGACAGAACTCCCGTTGTCAACGAGGATCCGAGAGACGGTAAAATTCTCGATGGCTGCCTTGATGACCAGCGCATCACAAAATGGATCCTCGTGATCTGGCATGTCGCTCCTGGAGAAAGTGATCCTCTCCTCCGGGGGTGGGGTCTGGGATGTGGAGGCAACGCTCCGACGGTACATGGTGTGGAGGCTCGCCTTGCGGGAAGCCTCGATCCCCACCCCCCGTGGATCACTCTGATCCCTCCTCGGGTTCCAACATCCACCCGGTCTTCGCAACGATCCTCCTCCGCGCGAGGCAGGACCTCCTCAATCCTCACTTCTTGTCGCCCCTGCTGCTGCTACTGGTCCCTATTTCCCCTCATCTCAAGGAATTCCGGGCACGTGGCTGTTGCGTGCCCCTCCTCCTGGTGGAAGTCGCAATAGGGCAACTCCACCCTAACTTCTCTCCTCCTCCTCCTTATTATCCTCCTCCTCGCTCCCAAGGCTATGGCCATAGCCTCCTCTTGATCGGGGAGCCGGGGCCTCTGGGCCTGCCTCTAGCCCGGGGGGTGGAACTGATCTTGTCCCCCTTGATAGCGATCCCTTCTATGGTATCCCCTTTGTGGCCCCTGCCCCTGCCACTCAGACCTCTAGCCCAGTCGACGGTCGGGCTCCTGACGCCCCCACCTCGGCTACTGCTGCCACTGGAGCTGCCTCTGCTCCCTCTACCGGGGCTCTCCTCTCCTTTCCTCATGTCCACTTCCTCCATTCAACTCCTTCTCCTCCTCTGTGGCCCACCTGGACAGCTTCCGCGCAAACTACGAGTTCGACGCCTCCCCGTCCACTTCTCTCGCCACCCTCTCCATTAGCTCCTCGTAGGAGAGGGGGGAACTCTCTTCAGCTCCATCCTAAAGAACCCCTACTGCAGGCCCAGGGTGAAGGTCATCATCAAGCAATGGCCCGGCATCTCCTGGACCTGAGTAACCTCCTCCTGGAATCGATCCACGTAGCTTCCCAACGTCTCATTCACCCCCTGCTTGATGTGGAACAGGGACTCTGACTCCTTCTTCCTCTTCTTCAAGGTAGTGAACCTCGACATGAACCCCCGGCACAGGTCCTCAAAGCAGTAGATGGAGCTGGCCGGTAGCTGATGGAACCACTCCCTTGCCTTATCCCTGAGGGTGATAGCGAAGAGTCGGCACTTGAACCCGTCCGACATCTGTCGGATGGAGACTACGTCCTCAAAACATTGAACATGCTGTACCGGGTCTCCCTTACCGGTGTAGTAGGACATCTCGGGTTCCCTGAACCCATCTGGAACTGGAGCTGAAGAGATCAGCTCGCTCAAAGGGCTTCCTCCCCCCGCTGGGCGAGTTGGCGAGCCTCGCGAGCCCAGCTCGCTGAACTGGCCTCGGCCTGCCGAGCCAGGGAAGAGCTCGCGTCCAGGGAGCTCGCACCCCCGGCCCTCCTCGGCCACCTCCTTCCCAGCTTGCCTGCCGGGAGCGTCCTCACCCAAGGAGGGGGCGGCCGCGATCTGTACTGCTGGAGTCGAGCACTCGGCCCGCGTGCCGAGTGCGAACTTGACAAGAGTCAGCACCTCATTCCTGAAATCTTCAAACATCCCCACTGTGGCGAGAGGTGGGGGCGGCGAGTTCGGCCTGTCAGATCCTTGTCCTCCCGTCATCGAGCTCGCTGAAGCTTTTCTGTACTGACCACGCTCACCGCACCAAAATGTTGAAACCGAAACTCGGTCTCCTGTGGAGTTCGACCCTTGGGGAAGGGGTGATCTCGCACCTACTTCACTCCTGCAAGCAAAACAACAGAGAAAACAAGGAGAAACCATCCCAAGGGCTCGGCGGTGATGTCTCACCACACACCCGGAAGATCTCAGAACGCTTCCCCTCCTTAGCCAAAAGCCGAGCTAAGGTACCCTTAGAAATCACTTGGAAGCTGGAGCAGGAAGACACAGGAAGCCTGCTTTCTGGGGTACCCCTTGGGTCCTATTTATAGTTTTTTAGATTCTGGACTGCCAACAACCAAAAGAGCTGACCTGAAATTACCAGAAAACCCTTGGTTGGGTCTGCCAACAGCCAAACTCCGCTGTTTTGAAGGGCTATGAGCAGACCAGCGGGGGCAAAACAGTAAAAAGTACCTCATTCATCCAGGCGAGCCGGGGAGCTTGATCATCGCGGCGGGTCCTGCTCACCTGCTATTGCCGAGCTCCGTTGCAAGGGCGCGAGCTGGGGCTAGCTCGGCGAGATGCCGAGCTTGGGGTCGGCGAACACTGATCTCCGGTCGACGGATGCCGATCTCTGGTCGACGAATGCCGATCTCTGGTCGACGAATGCCGAGCTCGGGCTCGGCTTCTCTACTGCCGAGCTCGCCTACTGCCTTTAGCCCGATCTGTCTGGTTCCTGGCGACCTCTCTCGCCGGACACGGGGTTGTACAGGGAGTAGACCGGAGGCGAACCGGTAGGGCCCCCGCCGACGGCCCTGCCGGTTCGACTCCGGCCAACTCCCGCCGGTTTCGCTGGGGTCCGACAACCCCGACAGTGGGGTTCGGTGAGGCGGCAGCCTCCTCCGCCAGCGGCCGGCGAAAATCCAATTTTTTTTTATATAAGAAATGGCAGAGCTGAAGGGAAAAATCGGAAAATTCAATGTAACCTACATGTTTCTTACTGTACAACCCGAACGTTTCTTATATATTAGTATAAGATATATTATATAATATGTGACCGATTTACACATGCACTGTAGCAGATGTAAACAACTTTATATATATATATATATATATATATATATATATATATATATATATATATATATATATATATATATATATATATATATATATATATATATATATATATATATAAACCACTATAAAAGAAATATAAACTGTATGAATTTAAAATTCATTGGATTGATTGCAGTCGTTGGATCTGTGTATTTTATTCATCAGTCGTTAGTTCTTTTATTATTAAAAAAAGGAATAACTCTAGCTCTCCTAAACTTACACCGGAAGAGAGAGAGAGTGAGTGAGTGAGGGAGAGAGAATGTAGCGGAGAGAGAGAGAAAGCGAGAGAGAGAGAGAGACGAAAGAGGGGGAGAGTGTGGCGAGAGGGAGAGAGAGGGGGAGAGAGAAAAAATAAAGGAAAAGAAAATAGTTTTTTTGGGTATATATAGATAATTTTTTATAAAACAAATACTGTAATATTGATGTATATTTTTTACGGTCATTTTGATTACTCATATGTATATGTTGCGGGCAATGCCCGTCGGAGGCGGGCGAAGCCCACCATCGTCGACCGGGTACTGTCGCACATAACCGTAGGGGCGGAGCCCCGAATCGGGCACTCGTATGTATGTATGTATGTATGTATGTATCTTTATTATATAAAGCGATATAGGTATTTGGGAGCACACCAATGTTTTCATTGGAGCCGTCCGATCAAAATTCTTCAACGAATGACCACCCTCAGATCCCAAAATCCCGCCAGCAAATACCCCACGATCCCGCCATCAAATCCAGAGTAGCAGCACACTGAAAGGAGAGATCAAATCCTGCACGGCAGCATGTCTTCTCCCACGCCGTCTCCACCGAAAGCAGCGCTCGCAGCACGTGCCGAAATCATTTCTCCCTCCTACTTTTACTCCTCAATGCTTTAACTCAAATCCCTAAATCATTTCCCCTCTTGCTTCATACTTCCTTCCGCAGACGCCGGCATCACCGCTGCAGATCTGGACGTCGGGGCCGCCAACTGCCTCATCGTATCCGCTTCGCCTAGGTCGTGCTTTATTGTATCCTCAACGTCGGGATCTGTGTCGGAATTGAAGCACAACACCCGCTTCCCCTCCCGCGGTCTTCTTCCCGCGGTACATCTGAACCTTCCTCCCGCAGACGCCTAGGGCATCATCGATCGGCACATCTGGTAAGCTTGTCTTCTCCATTATTTTTCCAAACTTCTCTGTTTGAATGGGTAAAATCCATGTGATTGTTTCTCTTCAAACTTCTTCTATGTTCTTCTCAAATTTTTCTGCATACAAATTTTTTTGTCTATGAATGAGTGAAATCCATGTGTATGCAAATTTTTCTGTTCTTCTGAAATCCATTCAAACAGTGCATACAAATTATATATAAGACATTGCATGCAAATTTTTCTGGATATGATCATATATATAAGACAAATTACTGGAAGTTGTAGATCTGTTAAGATACATATATGAGGATGATCATATCCTGATTAAATGTATGCATACAAATTTTTCGGTAAGATTTATTTGACACTGATTAAATGTATGATCTGATTATATATTTCTTTAAACTTTTTCTGGATTGTACATGGTGCATACAAATTTTTTTGGCTTTCTCTATAACAGCAAAATTAAATGTATGCTTTTCGGTTGCTTACTTGGCACTGTCTATAACAGCAAAATTAAATGGATGCTTACCGCTTTCAAAATTTCGACACTATATACGTACGGCTGAATTAAATGCATCCACCTCCATTGAATATATTCATTCCTATTACTGGTTGCTTACTTGGCACTATCTTATTATGCACCATGTTCTATTAATTACAAAATCAAAAAATGTTCTGCAATGTATGCATGTGTTTGCACCCATAGATATTATAATAAGTGCATCGTCAAATAATAGAAATGCTGCTTGCACTTCTTAAAAAACTGCATTGCAGGATTTCATGGCAATTTTTAGGAACTTTAAGAACTGCAGTTATTTAAGAAGCTTCATAATGAGTGTTAGGAGAGAAGCACAAAGAGGGGAAAAAGAGAGTTTGCTGAATATTATTTCTCCTTGACTTAGCTTACAAATACTTAGATTTCATATATATAGCCAACTTCATGCATAGATAGCAAAGATGAAATTGGTTACTCTTAGTCTTCACACATGTGAATCACAAGAGCTTACTTAAAATATAAAAGCATGATTCACACAACCATTAATAAACTATAAGTGTGAATCACACCAAGATTAATGTCAACATTCACCTTCTTAATCTTGGTCTTTGATTTTTATGACTTGGAGACCTATCTTAGTGCGCATTTCCAAAAACTTGGGTCGACCAAGTGGTTTTGTTAGAATATCGGCAAGTTGGTCGTTGGTATGCACATACTCTACAGTTATCTTCCCTTATTCAACACATTCTCTAATGAAATGATAACGAGTATCGATGTGTTTACTGCAGTCATGGAGGACAGTGTTCTTGGACAACGATATAGCTGATTTATTATCCACTTTGATTGTGACGCAACTGGGATCCTTTTTCATCAAGTCACCGAGTAGGCGCCAAAGACAAATACCTTGGCAAGCTGCTGTGGTGGCAGCAATGCATTCCGCCTCACAAGACGATAGTGTCACCACCTTCTACTTCTAAGATTGCCAACTAATTAGACTTTTCCCGAGAAGATACAACACACATGTTGTGCTCTTTTGGTCATCAACATCACCTGTCGTGTCACTGTCATTGTACCCGATCAAATGTTCATCTTCTCCTTTCCTCCTATTATAGTGGCATCCCATATTGCGAGTACCACAAATGTACCGCAAAATATGTTTCACAATTGTTAAGTGCTCAGGGGCTCCATGAAGCGGCTTACATATCCTACAGAGTAGGCAATGTCGGGTCGTGTATGCACCAAGTATCTAAGGCTCCCCACAATACTTTTAAAGAATCTGGCATCGGTGGGAGGATTAGTTCTAACCTTGCTCAACTTGAGCCTTATTTCAAAAGGGACTTAACACAGGTTGCAACCAACCATACCACACTTCTCCAAGATCTTTAATGTATAGGCTGACTGACTTAGAGTAATACCATCATCGGTCTGGTGCACCTCTATACCCGAGTAGTAACTTAACAAACCTAGGTCGCTCATGTTGAACAATTTCTTCATCTCCTCCTTGAACTTGATGATTTCTTGTTGGTGTGATCCGGTGATAATAAGATCATCGACATACACACCCACAAGTAAAGTTGATGTGTTGATACCTCTTTTGTACACTGCATGCTCCAATGCACTCCTCTTAAACCCAAGTGATAGCAGACTGTTGTCTAGCTTTGAGTTCCATGCTCTAGGTACTTGGCGTAGGCCATAAAGTGCTTTCCTGAGCTTTAATACCTTCTGCACATTGTTATTATCAATGAAACCAGGTGGCTGGGCTACGTAGACCTCCTTTTTAAGATTGTCATTGAGAAATGCCGACTTGACATCCATATGGTGCACCTCCCAACCTTTGTGCGCCGCCAATGCTATGATTAGTCGCACCGTCTCTAGACGAGCGAATGACGCAAATACTTCCTCAAAATCCAGGCCTTGTCGTTGCACGTATCCCTTTGCGATGAGCCGTGCCTTGTACTTTGCAGCAATACTATGCGAGTCCTTTTTGACTTTTTACACCCATTTCAAGTCTATGGGTCGACACCCGCTCGGCAGATCGGTGAGGCGCCAAGTTTCATTATCTTCAATACATTTTATCTCCTCTCGCATCACCTTCCTCCAGCACTCATGTTTCTCGGCTTCTGCAAATCACACAGGTTCTTCGGCCATCAAAAAACAAAGTTCGTCGTACTCATGCTCAAGATCGGATGTGTTATGGCAGATGTTCGTCAACGTGCGGTACCGCAACACTACTCCATCAGAGTTGCGTGAAGAAAAGTTTGACGGGGTTCAAAAGTGTGAACGGAGCCCGTTCGGGGGCCTAAACGGCTTCATTTGAAAATGTGATCAACATGAAAGCTGTATATCTCATCGAGATCTACAGCTTTCATGTTGATTACTTTTTCAAATGAGAAATATTTGATGATCCAAATCCCAAAATTCAGTATTCATGCAATAATTTTTTAAACTAGCTCGAGATAATACCCTCTTCTCTAATATATATATATATATATATATATATATATATATATATATTATATATATTATATCTATAAATAAAAAGTTGTCTTTGGTGCAACATATGCACTACCTAAATTGCCCCTATAATTTTCAAAAAAGGGAGAGAGAAGAGCTGCCAATTATTATAATATATATATATATATATCTTCTATACTATTCTATAAAGGAAAAACATGATTTGTTGCAACATTCTTAATACTCATTTTACCCCTCATTTTTTAATTTAATGATATTATTTCTTTTGTTCATTTCAAAAAAATTCAAATTGAATACTCACATATGTAATTTACTCAATCCCGCCAAAATAATTGATCTCCCGTCACCTTCGACCAACGTCGCCGCCCACAATAAATGTCGCCACCCAAGACCATTGTAGCAGCCCACAAAAAATATCGCCGTTCACGACCAATGTCTCACCCACGACCAATGTTCCATCCATGACCAATGTGCCGCCCACGACAATTGTCGCCGCCCACGACAAATGTCGCACCACCGGCGAATGTCGCACCCCGACGAATGTCGCACCCCACCGAATGTCGCACCCCGTCGAATGTCGCACTCCGCCGATTGTCGCACCCCCCACCGAATGCACCCCGGGCCGAAGGCCCGTGCCTGTCAATTGTGTGTATATATATATATATATATATATATATATATATATATATATATATATATATATACGCGAGCATCTTCGCACGGGCTACGCCCGTGCTCGATGCTCTCGGGCGGCCTTTGGCCGCATCCAGATGGGCTTCGCCCGCCTCTGAACGGGCTTCTCTCATGCTCGATGCGTCGTTGCGGGCTGCGTCCGCATCAAAGCGGAAAGCGCGCGCATCAAAGCGGGATGCACCCACATCAAGACGGGCAGTGACCGCAATATATACATATGAGTACTCAAAATGACCGTAAAAAATAAATAAAAAAATATTACAATTTTTATTTCATAAAAAAAATTATGTTTTGTCGTAAAAATATTAATTTCAATCAATTTTTCTTTCCCTCTTCTTTCTCTCCCTTCCCCATCTCTCTCTCTCCATCCCCTTTCTCCTCCCTTTCCGCCATCTCTCTTTTTCTCTCTCCATCTCTTTTTCCTCCCCTCTCTCTCTCTCTCTCTCTCTTTCTCTCTCTCCCTACTCTCTCTCTCCGAACTCTCCCCCATCTCATGCTCTCTCTCATGATCCAATGGCTCTTGTTTGATCTATGGTGTGCCTCTAAATACCTATATTTCTTTATATAATAAGATATATATATATATATATATATATATATATATATATATATATATATATATATATATATATACTAGCATCTTCAAACGGGCTCCGCCCATTCTCGATGTGTCGCTACGGGCGTCGCCCGCAATCAAGCGGGCTTCGCCCTCTTGACCCCCCGACGGTCTTCGTCTACCCCGAGCAAAATTTAAATAACTAAATAATTTAATAAATAATTATAAAAAACTGAAAAACCCCCCCGAAATCCCCCCCCCCCCGCTTCTCGCGCCCGTCCAGAGCCCCTCCTCTGCCGTCGGCGGTGGAGCCGCCGGCGGCCTGACCGTCGCCCACCCGCGGGTTCGCCGGCCTCCGGCGAACCCGCAGGGGGGTTGTCCGGCGGCGAGCGGGCAGGGCCACCGCCGGCGGTGGCCCTGCCCGCTCGCCGCTGGACAACTCCCGACGGGTTAGCCGGTGGGCGCCGGGCAGGCCGCCGGCTGCTCCGCCGCCAACGGCAGAGGAGGTCGCGGAAGTTCGGAAGGCGGAAGCGGGGGTATCGGGTTTTTTTCGGAGATGAACAGTGCCAGCCTTAGGAGGAAATGTTATAGGCAGCCCTTCTATTTTGAATCCAACGGTTCTTGTTTGATGGAGCTTGATCGAACGGTCTGGATTCATTCGGTGGTGTGATTGAAGATATGCATATTATTTTATATGATATATATATATATATATATATATATATATATATATATATATATATATATATATATATATATATATATATATATATATATATATATATACTATATTAAAAAAATATCACTTTGGGTTCCATGGCAAGATAAAAGAGATATCAGGTGAATCTAAATCGTTCGATCCATCATATCCGGACTGCAAATAAAATATCCCCAAAAAAATCACTCACATTTCTCTCTCCTCAATACCGATACCAGCAACCCCCCTCCCGATTTTACACTCAGCCCCCTCCCCCCCTTCCACTGCCGCCGCCGGCGGCCTGACCGGCGCCCACCGGCGGGTTCGCCGGACTCCGGCGAACCCTCCGGGGGTTGTTCGGCGACCGGCGGGCAGGGCCACAGCCGGTGGTGGCTCTGCCCGTGATACCCACAAAGGGGTTCCCAGAAAAAAAGTACGGAACACGCCCCGTACACGCTCGTGACACGCCCGTGTCAGGGCCGACACGCCCGTGTCACGGTCGTGTATTCACTCAACTATCGTTCGATGATCGTCGAGCGCCGATCGTCGAACAGAGCGAGACACGCCCCGTGTCACGCCCGTGTCAGATACGACACGCCCGTGACACGGCCGTGTACTCACTCAAACACCGCTCGACGATCGTCGAGCGCCGATCGTCGAACAGAGCGAGACACGCCCCGTGCACGCCCGTGTCATATACGACACGTCCGTGACACGGCCGTGTACTCATTCAAACACCGCTCGACGATCGTCGAGCGCCGATCGTCGAACAGAGCGAGACACGCCCCATGTCACGCCCGTGTCAGATACGACACGCCCGTGACACGGCCGTGTACTTACTCGAAAGAAAACGTCGGCAGGGGGCGGGCGAAGCCCGCCGCCACGACTGGGTACTGTCGCGCGGGGCACGAGGGTCGGAGGCCCGTGCCTGTCACTCGTGTGTGTGTATATATATATATATATATATATATATATATATATATATATATATATATATATATATATATATATATATATATATATATATATAATTTTGCCATGAAAATGCAGGTACCAACGCGTCAGAAGATAAGCTCCGTGACTTTAAGATGGCCTAGCACTGCTCCTGGCATACCCTAACGGCGGCCCCATCCTCTTAATTGGACGCTCCTATTCATGCACTGTCAAATCCACGGCCACGCATAGTACCCCATCCCTTGAACCGGGCAACCCACCTTTTGTCCGCCGGGCAACCCCCGCACGCTTCCTTATAAGACCTATGAATCACCCACCCACCCAAGAAATTGACCCTTCGGCCAAAGCTTCTTCTTCTTCCCAATCCACTGTCTCTTTTTTCAGTTTTCCTTCTCTCCCACTCCTCTTTTGAGAAGCTAGATCACGTCCATCTTCATGAACTGTGTCGATCGCGCGCGATCATGTACGACCCCATAATGCGCGCTCGTGTGTATATATGTACATATAAATATTCATCGCTGGGTTTTGCATGTGGTAAGGAGGCCAAACTGTACAGCCAAGGATGACTTGCCGGCAAGTTTATTAATTGTTGGACTTGTATAATATATTGAATGCCTTCATTTTTATATGGTTTATGTTATAAGTATAGGATGCATGTTGCATGAAATTAAGCCGGCAAGTCATTGTTGGCTATGTGGTTGCCTCCTTTTCCTCATGCAAGACCTATTTTGATGATGATGATGATGATATCTCTACTGCAGGAATAACTACTACGTTTCAAGGTATACATGCATTTTTTGGCCCCGTTTGACACTGGTGGTGATGGTCATAAACGCATGAGTTAAAACATCATTCGTTAAGGATCACTTAACAAACATGGTGTGAACATAAAAGTAGATGAAGTTTCTTAGATGGGCATTAATAAATGACAATTTAATCCCATGTTCATGACCATCACTACCGTACCAAACGGAGCCTTTTATGTAAATTTATTGAGAACACTCGAATTCATATCCAATGATGAAGAATTTTGTCATTGAGTTGTTGTTATGCTCGCGTTGAGGAGAAATTCTTAGGCCCGGATTTTGGACGGCGTCCGGGACCAATTAGAGACCACAAATGCATAGACCTGTGTAAAACTGCATGTTAGATGCCAGAAATGTGTGGGCTCAACGTGTAATTCCAGCCTTCTCATTGGTCCCGGACGCCAGCTGGCATCTGGGACCGAAGAATTTAGTTCCTTACTGTTTGATTTTTTTTTTTTGGAATTCCTGGCATTTTTTTATTAAATTGGTTTAATTTTGAAGAAAAATATGAGAGGAATTCAAAAAAATTACGATA
Organism: Platanthera guangdongensis; assembly: GCA_039583875.1. Taxonomy (NCBI): domain Eukaryota; kingdom Viridiplantae; phylum Streptophyta; class Magnoliopsida; order Asparagales; family Orchidaceae; genus Platanthera; species Platanthera guangdongensis. The sequence continues at coordinate 137,885,675 of CM077165.1, forward strand.
AAAAAATAATAATATATCACACCTCTTTGATGATTTCTTAAAACACTAGGCATACAACATGCCAGCTACGTCTGAAACATTGCTACCTGCTGCTGCTGCTAATTTTCTGTCAACTAGATTGGAGAATTATTAGAAAATTATAAAACGTAGGTTTTAAGGGCAAATGAAATTATAAAACGGAGGTTTTTAGTTGATGAAACTATAGTTTTAAATATCAAATATTTACGTACATCCCATTTTATATGCTGAAGATCATCACAGTATTTGTTCAAACGACGATCAGGTAATTAGTGGAGCTTCATGGTTCGAGAAATTCAGGACTCTTGTCAGTATGTGTTTTTATTTTTGTCTGCACCTTCTGTACTTAAATGCTTTTGAGTTTTGTACTATAATTTCTGTCCGGATATTAATGACAGCTCACACATAGGTCTGGGTTGGGTCTGGGGAGATCAACTGCATTTTACCGTGTAGTGCGCTTGATTCGATAACTCTAAGTGCATCTCAGCTCGCGCTTAAGTACGTGCATGCTTTGAGATATGTGCGCATGCTTTGAGATATGTGCAGTGAGATGCGCATGCATCTCAACATGTACACTCATATTCATTGGATCGCACTGCACGGTAAAGTGCAGTGGCTCGCGTCCATCTGATTTGCTGCACTTTACCCTCCCCGGACCCCTTAGGCCCCCATTAAATTGGGAGGATTGGGGGAGGTCAAGTGCACCCACTCCGGTTTATGGTAAAGTGCGGGCATTCATGGCCGTCCATCCCCTTCTGCCAGTGCCTCCCCTAACAGGAGCGGCTCCCTGTTCCTACAGATTTGGTCGCCCATCCTCAGTCGTTGTCCCTAATAGGGGCAACTTCCTGATCGCCATAGACGGGCGGCCAGTCGGCCACCACCCCTAACAGAAGCGGCATCTCGGTCCCCCTAAACGGGCCAACACTTGGCTGCCTATTCTCGGCCTCCGCTCCAAATAGGGGCGACCTCCCTGTTGTTGCGGGCTGCTGGGCATTTGGCTGCCCGTCCTCCACCGCCGCCCCAGATCATGGGCGGCCTCCCCTTTGCCCAGGTCGGGCCGCCAAATTGACCGCCTGACCGTGGTCGGGGAGGAAGCCTCTATCCCGTCTGCCGGCCTCGCCGCCACCCACTACAATATTTTTGGTCTTTAGCAACATTTGAAAACTATTGCCTAAAACCGCAAAGTGTTGTCAAAACATTGAAAACTGTTGTCATAGTGGTGTATGATTATACTCGTGTTACCAAAGACCTAAAACAACAGTTTTCACATTTATAGGAAACATTACTTGAAACTGTTGGCTATATCCCTAGTAAAGACAACAATTTTTACATAGACCTATTGCAATATTTTCAAAATGTTTAGAGTTACATTCAATAAATATTGTCAAAACTGTTTAATTAATAAAAAAATATAAATTTTAAAAAATATAAAAATAAATTAAAATTTCAAAAACAAACAGGTTATATCATGAGACATTTTTTATACCATATAAATATACAATTTAACAAGACATATATTTTCATTTAGAATAATGTTACACATGCTTTATCATTAAATTAATAACTCATTATTAACAGCATAATTTACCAAAATACATCAAAATAATTAAATATTACAGTACACAAACAAAATTATTTAAATCAGCTTAAACATCAAATGATATTCATGATATGTGATCATCATATTGTAACTCCTCATTTGTCAATCTTCCCAACATCAAGAACTTTCTGCATAAAAAGTAAAATAATATATATATATATATATATATATATATATATATATATATATATATATATAGTGACATTAAGATCAATATATAATTAAAAGTTGTGAACATATAAAAGTATTTTAATATATTGTATGAAAATCTACAACATTATACCTCTTCATAGTTTGGAACATGTGTTGATGTAGAAGAATGTGCATGCAGTTACCCGTCTCTCTTCTGTCCACTATTTGCATCCCTGGAGATGAACCTAATAGATTCTCTAATGATTCTACATCAATTCCAATGAGTTTGCTTTATTGCAGCATAATCTCAAGTACACTTTTTAGAGTATTAAATGTATCTTTCACATTTTGTATTTTTTCACTCAATAAAGCCACCTCTTCATTATGTACTTTCTTCGAAGCCGCAATGTCTTCCTTTCGCTTCAAAGCAGTTTGTGTAATACATTTCCGAAAGCAACGCATTGATCTAAGATGTTCTTTCTCAAACATAGTTTTAAATACTTCTATATTACTTTCCTCGTTATTAATAGTATCTTGAAGTTGTGACTGATAACAAATTGAATAGTTGATTTCTAAATAAAATAAAATAAGCAAATTATATTTGATCTTAATAAAAAAATAACTCATAATAACATTGTTAGTTTCTAAATCCAACTCCTTTCCATTAATGACTTTTCGAGTTTCAATAAAAACTTCAGCTTGAATGGGGTCTCTCTACGTTTTTGAATGCTACAAATGCATAAAAACATTATTGAAAATTAAACGCAATCAGTGAACTACACATAATTAACGAACTGCATGTAATCAACGAGTTGCGCGTGCAATTCGCTTAAATTTAACATTTCAGAGAGGCTGGACGTGCATCTCCCTGAAATTTAGCGAGCTACAGGTGCAGCATGCTGAAATTCAGGGAGCTGCAGGTGCAGCACGCTGAGTTTCAGCGAGCTGCACCTGCAGCACGCTGAATTTCAGCGAGCTGCACCTGCAGCACGCTGAATTTCAGCGAGCTGCACCTGCAGCACGCTGAATTTCAGCGAGCTGCACCTGCAGCACGCTGAATTTCAGCGAGCTGCACCTGCACCACACTGAATTTCAGCGTGCTGCACTTGAATTTAAGCTGAGCTGCAGGTGCAGCACGCTGAATTTCAGCGAGCTGTAGGAGCAGCTCGCTGAAATTCAACGAGATTTTAGAAATTTTAGAGATATGGAGACATTAGATTTGGAGAAGAACATCTGAAAATGTTTGAAAGTTTCTTTTTAAAACTCGCTTCCAGCAGAGCAACATATCCAAGTAAAATCATAATAAAACAGACCCGTAACTGAAACTGTAATCTATAAAAACAGCAATGCACAAATAGAAATCCAAAATATACTCACATTCTGTGTGAAACACTAATGAAATTTAGCGTGAGCGAGCTGCACATGCAGCTCGTTGAAATTCAACGAGATTTCAGCGAGCTTCAGGTGCAGCATGCTGAATTTCAGCGAGCTCGCTGAATTTTAGCGAGTTGCAGGTGCATCACGCTGAATTTCAGCGACAAGCATCTACAGCGCGCTGAAATTCAGCGAGCTGCACCTGCAGCTCGCTGAAATTCAGCGTGCTGCACCTGCAACACGGTCAAATTCAGCGTGCTGCACCTGTAGTGTGAAGCTTTCTGAATTTCATCGTGCTGCAGGTGCAGCACGCTGAAATTCATCGAGCTGCTAGTGCAGCACGCTGAAATTCAGTGTGCTGCAGATGCAACACGCAGAATTTGAGCGAGCTGCAGGTGTAGCACGCTGAATTTGAGCGAGCTGCGCATGCAGCTTGCTGAAATTCACGCTGAATTCCAGCGAGGTGTAGGTGCAGCTCGCTGAATTTCAGTGAGCTGCAGGTGCAACACACTGAATTTTAGCGAGCTGCAGGTGCAGCATGCTGAATTTTTGCGAGTTGCAGGTGCAGCACGCTGAATTTCTGTGAGCTGCAGGTGCAGCACGCTGAATTTCTGCGAGCTGCAGGTGCAGCATGCTAAATTTCTGCGAGCTGCATGTGCAGCACGCTGAATTTCAGCGAGGTGCAGGTGCAGCTCGCTGAATTTCAGCGAGCTACAGGTGTATCACACTGAAATTCAGGGTGCTGCACCTGAATTTTTAGTGTGCTGCACTTGAATTTCAGCACGCTGAAATGCAGGTGCTGCTCGCTGAATTTCAGTGAGCTGCAGGTGCAGCATGTTGAATTTTAGCGAGCTGTAGGTGCAGCTCATTGAAATTCAGTGTGAGCGAGCTGCACCTGCAGCTCGCTGAAATTCAGCGAGATTTTAGAAATTTTAGAGATATGGAGACATTAGATTTGGAGAAGAACATTTGAAATGTTTGAAAGTTTTTTTCAAAACTCCCTTCTAGCAGAGCAACATATCCAAGTAAAACCATAATAAAACCGACCCGCAACTAAAACTGCAATGTATAAAAACTGCAATGTACAAATAGAAATCCAAAATATACTCACCATCCGTGTGAAACACTAATGAAATTCAGCGTAAGCGAGCTGCACCTGCAGCTCGCTGAAATCTAGCGAGATTTCAGCGAGCTGCAGGTGCAGCACGCTAAATTTCAGCGTGCAGCACGCTGAAATTCAGCGTGTTACAGGTGCAAATTTAGCGAGCTGCAGGTGCCGCACGCTAAAATTCAGCGCGCTGCAGGTGCATCACGTTGAAATTTAGGGTGCTGCACCTGTAGCTTGCTGAAATTCAGCGTGAGCTCGCTGAAATTCACGCTGAATTTCAGCGAGCTGCAGGTGCAGCTCTCTGAATTTCAGGGAGCTGGAGGTGCAGCACGCTGAATTTCAGCGAGCTGTACCTACAGCATGCTAAAATTTAGCGAGTTGCACCTGCAGCACGCTGAAATTCAGCGAGCTGCACCTGCAGCTCGCTGAAATTCAGCGTGCTGCACCTGCAGCACGCTGAAATTCATCTTGATTTCAGCGAGGTCCAATGAGGAGCTTGATGCTCTATGCAGTATTCATGATAAATATACACAATTTAATTGGCAATGACATGCAAAACTTGATAGAATAAATACAAGATTTGAATGGAGACACAAAGGATGTGAGTGAAATATACACAATATAATTATCTATGCGTATAAACTTTATTCAAGAATTAAAATTGAGAGCAAGAGATGCAAAGTATGTGAGTGAAATATAATGTATTACCATTATTTCACGAATTATAGCAAAGGTTTTGGTGCCCATTCGATGCCTCCACTTTTGTGTAGCCCTACTTTGAGTATTCCTTTTGTTGATTGACTGCACATTAAGTTAAAAATAAGAAAAGATACATACAAATATATTTTCTACTATAATTTAAAAAATAATTATTACTCTTACTTGTATAGTTTTCAAACTCCAAAAAATACAAAGCCTTTTAAATTGAGACTCTGACATCTTTATGGGGCGATTTTTGATCCTATCACTCATGTTGGAATACTTCAAAAAATGATTCTTCTTAATAATGTGTTTGTAACGTCGTCAAGCATCTCTAACAGTGATCTTTACGCAAATTTTTGCATCATCTTGTAAAATAAACTTTGACTACAAAATGTAAAATGAAAAAAAGGTTATTTGATCAATATTAGTATATAATTATACAAATTATATTAAGAAAACAAATTATATGTATATTTACCTTGGTATAATTTCATACACGCTCTAAGTTCTCATCTGGCATGGAAGCCCAACTTGTGTAAATTAATGGACAAAATGCTGAATTTCGAGTCAATGTGCCCAAAAAGAGACTTAAGTCTGACAAGACACGGTCAGTAGGTCCTATTGGTTGACCGTGTTCATTTAAGGTAACTTCTTGTCGCTCCTTTAAGGTTCTTGCATGAATGTTTTTGCACGTTGTTTCAAGTTCTTTTGATCCTTGCTCATATTTTCAGTGTATAATGGAGCGCATAAACAAATTAAAATAAGACAATCTAAAGTAAATACACGCAATATAAGAAAAAGAATAATCAACATACCAATTTATTTGTTTCGTTCTGCAACTTCAACATCTTCTTGATTGAGAGATCCATCAACCTGAAGTAACGACTCATTTCTCCCACTATGCTCAAAATCTATTTCTTTAGATGGTGGTAGTTTTTGATTCACCTTTATAGGAGGCTGAATTTGATCATGTTGATTTCTTCCTTCATGAGAAATCTCATAAACTCAAACAAAGTCATCAATCAACACTGAGGGATATTTCTTTTTTCCTTTTTACCTGTTGAGCTTGATGTTGATTGGAATGTTGTATAATGGATGCAGGTTCTTCAGGTTGAAGCTTCTTTGGATGCGGTTCTTTAGCTATTTAATAAATAATTAAAATAAGATAATCTAAAATAAATACATACAATATAAGAAAAAGAATAATGTACATACCAATTTCTTTGTTTGGTTCTACAACTTCAACATCTTTTTGATTGAGTGCTCCATCAACCCAAAGTAACGACTCATTTCTCTCACTATGCTCAAAATCTAGTTTTCTAGATGATGGTAGTTTTTTGTTCACTTTTACTAAAGGTTGATTTTGATTCACCTTTATAGGAGGCTGATATTGACCATGTTGATTTCTTCCTTTTTGAGAAATCTCATAAACTCCAACAAAGTCATCAATCAACATTGAGGGAAATTTCTTCTTCCCTTTTACCTGTTGAGCTTGATGTTGATTGGAATATTGTATAATGGATGCAGTTTCTTCAGGTTGAAGCTTCTTTGGATGCGGATCTTTAGCTATTTAAAGAATAATTAAAATGAGACAATTTAAAGTAACTATACACAATTTAAGAAAGAGAATTATCTACATACCAATTTCTTTGTTGTGTTCTACAACTTCAACATCTTCTTGATTAAGAGTTTCATCAATCTTAAGTAACACATGTAGTACCCCCCCCCCCCAACCTTTTGCCCGGGTCGGGCCGGAGGGGTACTACTGGCCCAAGACGTCCACCCAGGGCTCATAGGGGAAACAATCCACCCTATTCAAGCACTAGATGACCGTCTTGAGTGGTTCGAATCATAACATTCACAACCCATCAGAATATAGCGGAAGCATTAACAGGAAACCACTACTTATTATATATAACATTTCATATTAATACAGAGGTTCTAGGGCCGAAGCCTAAGCATTTATAAAAGCCCGTGGCTATACATGTACTACATAAGTCTCTCACACACTCTCTCTTCTAAACTGCTCGGCGGTACTCACGTCTCTAAACACCGGAGACGGCGGGGGTGCATCAGCTCGAGTAGACCTAGCTGCTGGCGTAATCTCCTGCGGCAGCGGGTCACTACGGTGCTCCACTTCCTGTGAATGGTTAATCAAATAACCGTTAGTCACAGAGCTAAGTGGAAACAAATCTCCTCCCCGGATCCACATCCTGGGGACGAGCACGCACCCACCCAACAAAAGTAAATAGCCGAAGCAAGAGAGGGTTATCACAACATTTCATATATGAACAACTGGGAGCAATTATAAAAGAGTGCAGTATAACCGGAAAAAAAGCAGCAATATCATAAAACGGTTATAGCAATGCTCTACTAGCTCATCAGCACAACAGGTTTTCATATCTTGAATTCTATCGCAGGCATTCACAGCCGCGCACACAAACCGCAGGCATTCATAGCCGCGCACACAAACCGCAGGCATTCATAGCCGCGCACACAAACCGCAGGCATTCATAGCCGCGCACACAAACCGCAGGCATTCATAGCCGCGCACACAAACCGCAGGCATTCATAGCCGCGCACACACACCCTATGTCGACATAGTTTGGACCGCTTCTGTTCCAGCAGGGTAGCGAGCCCCGCGGGCCTCACCGATGTGGCCGTCGGTGACAGTGGCCAGTCCTGCCACTTCTGGGGGTGATCGTACCGCACAACCCCAGGCCCTAACGTACAACCATGTGTACTCCTGGATGTGAGCGACATCCGGTGAATCATTTCGGCCGACCAGCGGAGGAAACCCGACGGGGAATATAACGGCCGGTCACCCGTGGTACTCATCTCCCTGTCGCCTTGAGTCGTCAACCTTGCCGCACCGGTACGAACGGTCTGCGGAAGGGACTGACCCGCCACCATTTCACCGCAAGCAATTTACAATCAATCAAACAATTGCAAACAATATAACATCGGGTCTACGACGGCCTGCCTTACTAGGCTTACACTTTGGGCATCGGCACTTTGCTCTACTTTCGACAAGGAGCGTGGGAGCGCTTTATTTGGGGCTAGACCTGGAGGACTACCTCAACTCCGGTTATCCCCAACTAAGGCTCAACCTAAACAACAACTGCTCGTCAGAGCAGGACCCGGGAATATAAAAGTAAATTGCGATAAGATCAAGTGCGGTGTTTTATGCTGCTTATTTAAAGTGCTGGAAAGAAAAGTGACCAGTACGAGACTGGATAAGCTTGACCAGTATGCAACTGGAGTAGTACTAAATAGAAAGTACTGAAATAAGCCTGACCAGTACGCAACTGGAGTAGTACTGAAATGAAAGTACTGAAATAAGCTTGACCAGTACGAGACTGGAGTAGTACTGAAATGAAAGTACTGAAATAAGCTTGACCAGTACGAGACTGGAGTAGTACTGAAATGAAAGTACTGAAATAAGCTTGACCAGTACGAGACTGGAGTAGTACTAAAATGAAAGTACTGAACTGAAAAGAATAAAGGAACTGGACCAGTGTAAGACTGGAATAATCATAAAGAAAATGGTTAGTAGTCCAATCACTCCATTCAGGAGGCTTCAGTTCCATCTCCGTTCTCAGAGAGAGATTCAGTTTCATCTCCATCCAGGAGAGATTCAGTTCCATCTCCATCCAGGAGGCACATTCAGTTCCATCTCAGTTTTAAATAAGGTTTCCTTGAGTTACACCTTTTAATATTAAGATCCGATTATGAGTTGGTTGCGCCTTATTAACCACGGCTTAATCAAATCGGGGTTTATCAGGAGTTACACTCTCATTATTCGTCAAGAATAATTCATAACTCACCACTCGTACTCTCATCTTCCGAGTGTGCCCAAATCGCCCGAGAGTCGAGGTGCTTGACAGTTTTCATGAAATCTCGAAACACCCGGAGCTTGGTCACTTGCCTCGGCCACTCTCGTCGATATGAAACTTATTCAAATTAGAGAGGATAGTCGCGCGCTCCAATTTTCATTTTCGAAGAAAACGAGCGTAATAATATCGAGCGCGGTCCTAGGCTTCCATATTTTGGGAAAAAATATCAAAACTTATTCCCATGAGCTCAAATTTTGATACAACCCTTATATGGATATAAAATGAGCATAGAAAAATTTTCATAATTTTTCAAATAGTTTTAGCCCTTTAATTTGGCCAAATAAAGTTTAATTGGGCTTTTAAAAATACCAAATCAACACCAAAAATTCTCAAAATTTTTGTGAAGGAAGCCCTCATCATGGGGAACATTTTTCATGTTCAACAATTTTTCCCTAAGAGCCTATTTTAGCCTCAAAAAAAATCAAACCCATTACTAATTATAATATTATAAATATTATAATTAATTTATTTATATAATATATAATATATTATATATATATATAAATTAAAAACACTGTAGATCATCTCCTCCCCCCGCTGCTGTACGTATCCCGCGCCCTTACGGGGCTTCTCCGCCGCCGGCCGGCCGCCGGCCGGCCGTGCCTCCACCACCAGCCAACCCGCCGGTGGTGGGCGCTCCCTCCGGCGGTGGTCCGGCGGCCTGCCGCCGCCGGCCGCCGCCGGAGCTATTTCTTTTTTTTTGACCGGGAGGGGAGGGGGTGACGGCGGCGGCGCTCCGGCCGCCGGGAGCGCCATGCACGACGTCAGAAATGGGGAGGGGGAGGAAGAGAGGGTTCCACCTGAGTTTGGTGGGCTCGGGAGGGGCCGGCTTGGTCGGACATGGCTCAAGGTGGTGGAGGAGGGGAGGAGGAGCTCCGGCTTGGCTTTTTCCGGCCACCTGAGCTCCGGCAGAGGGGGGAAGAAGGGGGAGGGGGTTGCTCTGAGAGTTGTGAGGGAAGGTGAGGGGGTTGGGGTCCTTTTATAGGGAGGGGGAGGGGGAGCTTCCTCCCTTTTGGTGGTGTGGGACTAATCCCTCCTTAGGGAGGGATTAATCCCACCCTCCAGCTGTCCAAGGACAGCTGGAGGTCTCCCATTTTCCCCCATGTGGGGAAAATGAATGGGCCCTTTATGGGCTTGGGCCTATAAGTGGGAAAGAGAGAGAGAGGGAGAGAGAGAAGTGGGTGGGCCTCCATTTGAGCTAACAATGAGCTTGCTGGTTTGGGGGGCCCATGGAAAGTGAGGGGGGGGGGCATGGGCCATCCTCTTTTGGAGAGGAGGTGAGCCCCTCATTTGGAGAAAAAAAATCCAAAAAGTGGATTTTTAGGAGGGTTTGACCAAGTCAACCCTAGGGTGGGTCCCCATTGTTGGTCAAAGTCAAAGTGGGTCCAAGTCGTCGGGATCGGGTCAAAGTTCGAGTGTCGTGTCATAATCGGTGTGCGCACGCTTTTCGGTGCACAACTATGCTTGATTTGACCACGGGTTGACCAATCGTCATCGAAATTGACCGGGACGACTTACGTTGACTTCGTATTGACCACACGAGTCTAACGCCACTGACTGGGGTTGAATCGGAGTCCGTTTGACGAAAGTCCGAAATTTGCGCGTCGCAGCGCGCTAAAATGGTCGAAGTATCCAATTTTGTCGTACAATCTCGGATTGTGACGCGACGAGCTCCGATGCACTCATATTGACTATATGAGGTCATAGGAACTGATAGAACTCGATTCGGAGTTCTCTAGCTCGATATACAAAATCTCGCTCTCGTTGCGTTTTACGAGGAATGGTCACATCCACTATATGACCTCGGAGTCCAACTGAACGAGTTCCGATGCGCTTGTATTGACTATACGAGGCCACAGGAACTGACAGAACTCAATTCGGAGTTCTCTAGCTCGATTTTCCGCCTAGGGTTATTTCCCACCGGGTCATGGGTAGGGTTCGAGCCACTTTTATTGGGCCGCTAAGGCTCTGGTGGCCCAATAAAAGGCGGGATGTTACAACACATTTCTCCCATTAGGCTCATCAACCATTTGAATATTTTTGTTATTTCTTTCACGAAGCTTTTTATGCAAAATATCAGCTTTCTCATGTTTAACCTGACAAAATTTTCTCGCCAACTCATCACTGGACCTTGCTTGAATAGTTACATCAAAACCACTGTTTGCACTCGTCATTTCTGTAATGATAAAATCAAATCATTAAACACATTTTAATATTTAATATATGCTTGTACAATAATTCGAACAAAAGCTATTCAATAAATAAAAAAAAAACATTACCTATATTGTATTATCACTAAAAACAAAGTCAGAATCACTTTCATTTTAACTTTCAAAAATGATTTCATCATCGAGCCCCTTGTGTTGAACATGAAATTCAGATAAAGACATTTCAATAATATATTCTGGCAAATCTTCCCTAGTCAAATCAACTTCAACATCATCTGCTGATAGAACAATATTTATTGGAACCTCAGGTGCTTCTTGAGTTTTTAAATTTGTATTATCTCCCATATCAAATGAGTCCCTTGGAAGTATTTTCAAAACATATTGCTTATTTTTATTAAAAGGATGTCCGACATAGAAGCATTGTTGCACTTGAGATGCTAGGACAAATTGATCATTCTTGTAACATTCTTTATTAAAATAAACGCAAGTCATCCCATGTTTGTCTTCTTCAGCTTCAAACCAAACACCTTTGAACAACACTTGATTCAAATGTCCATAATAATCTACCTCAATGACATTACTTATTACTCCATAATATTTCATACATATCTTTTCAGGATTTTAATCCTTAACACTTTTAAATCTTTGGGTTACCGCTTCCAAAGTGACCCCAGTCCTTTGGGTTTTCCGCCTTGCATCGCGCTGTCTTGTATGAAATCTATATCCATTAATAAGATATCCATAATACATTTTTGAAATATTATTTGGCCCCCGAGACAACTATTTTATGAAATCAGAAGCATCATCATTCATGGTACGTGTTGCAAATCATTGAATGAAATCATCTCTTTGATTTTTACCTTTCCTCCACGTACTTCTTTTTTTTTGCAATTTTGAAGATAAACCTCATGTTCCCTATAAAATAAATAAGTCAAGATTATTTACCAATGTTAAATTAATTTTTTAAAATATTATAATAAGTAAATGATGATAGTACCTGATGTAATCTTGAACTTCATCATAATTGAATAAAATATAACCATGAACTTTATTTAGTAACTTCTGATCAAGTGAAATGAGATTACCCCCCCCCCCCCCCCCCCCCAATATGATGTCCGTTAATAGAAAATTCATTATTTTGTGTCACTCTATTGATGCGTGTGTCAACATCACTGGATAAATATCGAGAACAAAATGTCAATGACTCCTTCGCCAAATATGCTTCAGCAATAGAGCCTTCTCGGCGACTCTTATTACGAATAGATGATTTTAATTCACCCAAATATCTTTCCATATAATACATCAATCGAAATTGAACTGGCCCACCTAATCTAACCTCATTTGCTAGGTGAATAGGTAAATGAACCATTATGTTAAAAAAATTAGAAGGAAAGATTCTCTCAAACTGGCCAAGTATTTCAGTCATCTATATTTCTAAATGATCTGAACTTCTCAAATCAATGACCTTTTGACATAAGCAACAAAAGAAGGAACAAAGCCTAATTAATGGAATTGCAACTTGATTCTGAGTTATACCTCTTATTGTTATTTGTAGCAAGTAATGCAATATAATATGAGCATTATGACTTTTATACCCGGATATTTTTCCTTCATCAACATGAACACATTGAGAAATATTAGAGGCTATCCCATCAGGATACTTTACATTCTTTAGAACACCACAAAAGATAGATTTCTCATTTTTTGTTAGGGAGAAACAAGCTTTTGGGAGTTGAGTTTTCTTGTCATCACTTGTTGCCTTCAAATGAAGCTTCTTTCTTATCCCCATTGTTGAAACCAAAAACTTGGTCCTTGTGGAGTTCGGGGTCCCTAGAAAGGGGTGACCTCACACCTACTACACCCGGAGGAACGTCACGGACCAAAGATCAAGAAGCTAGAAACAGACCCTCGGCTCTAGCGTGGAGGTCCCACCTCACACCCGGAAGGCTACCTGAGCACTTCCCCCCTAGCCAATGCTCGAGCTAGGGTGCTGTCGGAACCTTAGGTTCTGATTTGGGTTAGGATCACTATTAGGATGATTAGTTTGACCCAAAATGTATAGTCTAAGGGTCATAGGGCTTTCCAAGTATTCCTCGGAAAGAATCCCAGAAGAAGTGCAGAAGAATTCCAGAGAAAATCAGTTTTGAAGTTCAGAAATTTTAGCAGTCCAGAAATAGTCGAACGGAGTTCAACTATTGCAGTCCAGAAATAGTCGAACGAAGTTCAACTATTGCAGTCCAGAAATAGTCGAACGGAGTTCAACTATTGTAGTCCAGAAATAGTCGAACGGAGTTCAACTATTGCAGTCCAGAAATAGTCGAACAGAGTTCAACTATAGTCGAACGGAGTTCAACTATTTCTGTGTTCAGCTCTAAGAGAACAGATAACTCAGATGCAGGTCAACTATAGTCGAACGAAGTTCAACGATAGTCGAACGGAGTTCAACTATAGTCGAACACAGATTGGAGAAGCTTTTTAGATTAAATTTTGGTGATTTCCTGTGTAGTTATTGGAGACAGCTAGCTAGAGTTATTCAAGGCTTAAGTAAAGGAATTTACAACTAATATATTTAATGCTAAATATTCTTATGAATATAGCCATTGGGAGGCTGCATTAAATACGAATCAATTCAGAGGTTTATTGTCAGTTACCTTTCCAAGACAGTTTCCTTTCTTGAAAATGTCTCTGCCGCATCAGAACAAGAATTCAAATGACTTTCCTCAGCCCAGTGGATACATATATATATATTTTATACAGAAGATAAAAGTGATAGCAAGATAGAAAAGATATATAGCAGAGAGGCTCAGAAATAACAACAAGAGATAGAGAGAGAAAAAGTAGGAAGACTTTTTCTCCCTACAAAAGAAGAACTCTGCAACAAGTTTTAAAACAAAGGAAATCAACTTCATCTTCTTCTTTCTGATCCAGGCTTTCAAGAGACAACATATTCAGATTTGTCTACAGAGCTTGCTGGAGATTTTCATCTAGTTGAAGGCCTACACCCTGAAGCAAAGCTTCCACTCCTGAACTATTCTACATCTCAGGGGGAGCTTTGACAACATCACTGAATCCACATAGTCTTCTCATTGTGATTGAGAAAAGAAGACTTCCATCACTCTCTCATCCCCACCTCTGTAAAGGGTTTTTCAAACTCCCTTTCAAAAGTTTGTGTTTGGTTTCTGAGACCTTATCAAAACTCAGTGGTGGCAAGACACCTGATCAAAAAATCTGGTTTGGTTTTTGAGCACCTTGTCAAAAGCTCATTGGTGCCCAGGACACCTGATCAACTCATCCTACAGTGGATTCCTACCAGGGTGGTAGAAGAGTGGATGTACCCAAGTTTAGGGGAACCATTATATTTCCTTGTGTCGTCTGGTTTGCTTGCTCTATTTTCTTCCTTATGTGCTGTGAATTTTATTTTGCATTTTATTTTCTAAAAACTCTTAAGCATATCAGATCTATCACCTCACTTTCAATTAGTATCAGAGCCAGGTTGGTTAAACATACCACACCTTGGTGGTTGTACAGGCTAACACCTGAATCAAAAGATCCTTGATAGATCTTATTGTTCTTAAGAGTTTTTCATGGCACAAAATGAAGAATGGTCAAGCACTGGACCTCCTAAGTGCAATCTGGACAAGCTTGCACTATGGAAGGCAAGGATTAGGCTTTTTATGAACTCTATTGATGAAGCCATTTATAATTCTATTTTGTCAGGTCCCTTTACACCATCTGCAGCTACAGAAGCTCAAAAACAGCTTAAGATGGCTGATGCACAAGCAATGAACATTCTTGCAGAATCAATGTCTGATGACATTTTTCAAGAGATTGTTGAATGTTCATCTGCAAAGGAAATTTGGGACTCTCTCACAGTAATGGTTGCTGGATCAACAAAAGAAAGAACATCAAATGCTGATTCCTGGAGTAACTCTGAAGCTTCATCTTGCACAACTGAGCATGAAGAAGAAGCAAAAGCAAGAGAATTTTGTCTAATGGCAATAGATGCATCTTGCAAAAGGTATGATGAAGATAAAGAATCTGACTCAGATGATGATGAAGATCGGGTTATCTCTACCCTTGACTTTTCATCAGAAGAACTTAAAACAGATTTTAAATTATTATGTAAAGATCTGATTCAATCTAAGAAGGAAATAAAACTTCTTAGAGAGAAAGTAAATAAACTTTCTTCTAAAAACATAAAATTCAATGAAGATTTAGAAATTACTTTAAATCATATAGCCTCATTAAAATCAGTTAAAGATTTTCATAGCAAAGATTTTAAATCATTTCATAATCAAAAATTTAAAAATCCTTATACCCAGTGGTTCATCCCTTCTAGGAAACTTCATCCACTTGGCTATAAAGATTTCCCTAGATATTACTTTACTTCAAATTATTATTGTGAAAGAAAAATAAGACCCAAGGCAAATCTGGGTCCAGAATTCCTAACATCTCCTTTCAGGAAAATTGTTCAGAAGGCTACAACTATAGGGGGAGATTATCAGAATCTCAGAATGAAAATGAACAAAAGTGCAGCTATCACTTTATTAGATTCTATGCAGCTGCCCCTTAGTTTCTGTTTGTATTTCTTTTATTTTGAATCCCTTTTTAACAAAGCACCCATGTACATCTGCTATTATATTATAATTCAGGCAGATCTTTTTGCTTTGTATTTTGTTTTTATGTAAATAGTATCCTCACCCAAATAGGGGAGATTGTTGGAACCTTAGGTTCTGATTTGGGTTAGGATCACTATTAGGATGATTAGTTTGACCCAAAATGTATAGTCTAAGGGTCATAGGGCTTTCCAAGTATTCCTCAGAAAGAATCCCAGAAGAAGTGCAGAAGAATTCCAGAGAAAATCAGTTTTGAAGTTCAGAAATTTTAGCAGTCCAGAAATAGTCGAACGGAGTTCAACTATTGCAGTCCAGAAATAGTCGAACGGAGTTCAACTATTGCAATCCAGAAATAGTCGAACGGAGTTCAACTATTGCAGTCCAGAAATAGTCGAACGGAGTTCAACTATTGCAGTCCAGAAATAGTCGAACGGAGTTCAACTATAGTCGAACGGAGTTCAACTATTTCTGTATTCAGCTCTAAGAGAACAGATAACTCAGATGCAGGTCAACTATAGTCGAACGAAGTTCAACGATAGTCGAACGGAGTTCAACTATAGTCGAACGCAGATTGGAGAAGCTTTTTAGATTAAATTTTGGTGATTTCCTGTGCAGTTATTGGAGACAGCTGGCTAGAGTTATTCAAGGCTTAAGTAAAGGAATTTACAGCTAATATATTTAATGCTAAATATTCTTATGAATATAGCCATTGGGAGGCTGCATTAAATATGAATCAATTCAGAGGTTTATTGTCAGTTACCTTTGCAAGACAGTTTCCTTTCTTGAAAATGTCTCTGCCGCATCAGAACAAGAATTCAAATGACTTTCCTCAGCCCAGTGGATACATATATATATATTTTATACAGAAGATAAAAGTGATAGCAAGATAGAAAAGATATATAGCAGAGAGGCTCAGAAATAACAACAAGAGATAGAGAGAGAAAAAGTAGGAAGACTTTTTCTCCCTACAAAAGAAGAACTCTGCAACAAGTTTTAAAACAAAGGAAATCAACTTCATCTTCTTCTTTCTGATCCAGGCTTTCAAGAGACAACATATTCAGATTTGTCTACAGAGCTTGCTGGAGATTTTCATCTAGTTGAAGGCCTACACCCTGAAGCAAAGCTTCCACTCCTGAACTATTCTACATCTCAGGGGGAGCTTTGACAACATCACTGAATCCACATAGTCTTCTCATTGTGATTGAGAAAAGAAGACTTCCATCACTCTCTCATCCCCACCTCTGTAAAGGGTTTTTCAAACTCCCTTCAAAAGTTTGTGTTTGGTTTCTGAGACCTTATCAAAACTCAGTGGTGGCAAGACACCTGATCAAAAAATCTGGTTTGGTTTTTGAGCACCTTGTCAAAAGCTCATTGGTGCCCAGGACACCTGATCAACTCATCCTGCAGTGGATTCCTACCAGGGTGGTAGAAGAGTGGATGTACCCAAGTTTAGGGGAACCACTATATTTCCTTGTGTCGTCTGGTTTGCTTGCTCTGTTTTCTTCCTTATGTGCTGTGAATTTTATTTTGCATTTTATTTTCTAAAAACTCTTAAGCATATCAGATCTATCACCTCACTTTCAGGTGCCTTGGAGGAGCTCTCTCTACTCTACCAAGAAGAAGCTAAGGGAGGAGGAAGCAAGCCAAAAAGTCCTCTCCCAAAGGCACCCAAGGGGGTCTATTTATAGCTTTTCCAACCCCATGGACCAAAATGCCTGAAATGCCCTTACGACAAATATACCTTGGGCCAATAGAAAACAGCCACGCCCGGGGGTAAAGAGGTAACTCCCCCCGAGGGCAAAACGGTAAAAGCAAGGTCCACAGAGGTCTAGGGGCGGAGGGCGAACTCCCCCGGACTAGCCTCCTGGGGCGAGAAGGCTGGCCGCCCGGTCTCGCCCCGCGGGCTAGCCGCCTGGGGCGAGAGGGCAGGCCGCCCGGTCTCGCCCCGCGGGCTAGCCGCCTGGGGCGAGAGGGTTGGCCGCCCGGTCTCGCCCTGCGGGCTCGCCGCCTGGGGCAAGAGGGCTGGCCGCCCGGTCTCGCCCCGCGGGCTCGCCGCCTGGGGCGAGAGGGCCGGCTGCCCCGTCTCGCCCCGCGGGCTCGCCGCCTGGGGCGAGAGGGTCGGCTGCCCCGTCTCGCCACGCGGGATCGCCGCCTGGGGCAAGAGGGTCGGCTGCCCCGTCTCGCCCCGCGGGCTCGCCCCCTGGGGCGAGAGGGCTGGCCGCCCGGTCTCGCCCTGCGGGCTCGCCGCCTGGGGCGAGAGGGCTGGCCGCTCGGTCTCGCTCCTGCCCAAGGCCAGTGTGTTGGGGGCGGGATCCTGGTCTCCAGCCAGTCCCGCCATCCTATCTCGCTCCTAGCAAGCCAGGGGGGTGCCGACCATCTTGCCGCACCCGCCCCTCTAAAGGGCCCGGGGGAAGATGTCAATTCTTCCTTCCCCTACTAGTATGTTTCAAAGCCAGAGCCAAAATTGGCCACCGAGAGTGCAAAATCTCTAAAAAGCTTAAAAATGCGACTGCCTTGTTTTGGGCCTACTCTTCGCGAATACGAGGTTGTACACAATCCCCGCTCTTTTCGAGGTTGGCACAAGATCGGAAAGAAATATCCAACCCAACGTATTCGCGGAGTGTAACTTTCCTGCGTGGTCAACCTGCCATGAAAGCTATGGAAGCCTAGGTGGCAAGACCTCCTCCGGGTGAAGGACACTTCACCCCCCCCCCCCCCCCCGGAGGGGTCAACCTGCCATGTCAGCTATGGGAGCCTGGGTGGCGAGACCTCCTTTGGGTAAAGGACACTTCACCTCCCGGAGGGGTCAACCTACCAAGCCAGCTATGGGAGCCTGTGTGGCGAGACATCCTCTGGGTAAACAACACTTCACCCCTCGGAGGGGTCAACCTGCCATGCCAGCTATGGGAGCCTGGGTGGCGAGACCTCCTACGGGTAAAGGACACTTCACCTCCCGGAGGGGTGCCCCTGCCAAGCCAGCTATGGGAGCCTGGGTGGCGAGACCTCCTCCGGGTAAACAACACTTCACCCCCCGGAGGGGTCAACCTGCCATGCCAGCTATGGGAGCCTGGGTGGCGAGACCTCCTCCGGGTAAAGGACAACTCACCTCCTGGAGGGGTCAACCTGCCAAGCCAGCTATGGGAGCCTGGGTGGCGAGACCTCCTCCGGGTAAACAACACTTCACCCCTCGGAGGGGTCAACCTGCCATGCCAGCTATGGGAGCCTGGGTGGCGAGACCTCCTCCAGGTAAAGGACACTTCACATCCCGGAGGGGTCAACCTTGAAAGAACTAGTGCCTAAACACCTAGAGGGGGGGGGGTGAATATGTGCACTTAATCTTTTTAAACTTTTAAGGCAGCACTACAGTATAATAATTGCAATTCACAGCACAGATAACACAGCAATCACACAAGCATACAATCACAGAGAGCACACAGGATTTATAGTGGTTCCCCAAGGTCTGGGTACATTCACTTTCCCCCTTCTCCTATCTAGTAGTGTACTAGATTCGGCCTAACTTCTCCACTACTACTCAGATCCTCAGATCTTACAGCTCAGAACCCCAAATAGGTTCCTACAACTCAGAGTGATCCCACTCCTACAACTCAGGCACAAAGCCCTACCACTCAGTCTTCACCAAGACCTACACTCAGCCTTCAACAAGGCCTACACTTAGCCTTCAACGAGGCCTACACTCAGAGAAATGTATCTCCTACACTCAGGCACACAGGCCCTACCATTCAGCCTTTATAAATATAGGATTACAACTCAGATCCCATAGGATCCTACAGAAAATAAAGAATACAAATATTATTAACCACAACTCTGATTGAGAAAGTTGAGTTGACTGTCTTCTTGATGAGTTCTTGAAAGAACTTTGCTGAGATCAACCTCCCTTGGCTTTCTTCAAAGCTTCTTGAATTAGAACACGGTAGGGTTGAATCTCTATGCAGATGATCTTCAATCAACTGCAGACTTGTGATTCTGATATCAATCTGAATCTTCTTTATCAGCATGGTTCAATAGCTGTCTTCTTAGAAGGAGCTTTATCTCTCCAACTACTTAGATCTTCACTTGAAGGTCTTCTTCTGGATTGTTGTTTCTCACTTCAATGATTGCTTCATCTGATTAGATTGAATACTACTTCTGTTGAAGTAATAAGCCTTTATATAAGCTTTCTTCATGGTGACCGGCTGATCCGGTTTCTAACGGCTTACTGACAGCTCTGACAGCAGCAGTTGACCGGTTGAAATGACAGCTGTCAAGTCATCCAGTCACTTCTTGAAAACTCTGTCATTGTCTGAAAGTGTCGAGACAGATAGTTTTTATGTGTCGACACAAATAGACCAAGTGTCGACACAAGTAGACTAAGTGTCGACACTAGCCTTCATGGTGTCGACACAACTCCTTGTGTTGTAGAAATTGCTTCTCGACACTGCTTCTTCAGAATGTGTCGACATTGATCCTGTGTGTCAACACAAGTCCTTCTACTTTAGTACTTAGTTAATTTCTGCTAAGTGTCGACACAACTCCTTTGTGTCAACACATCTTCTTGCTAAGTGTCGACACATCTTCTTTGTGTCGACACATGCCTTCTGTGTTGATACTTTTGCTGAGTGTCGACACATCTCCTTTGTATCGACACATACTTCATGTGTTGAGACTTTTGCTGAGTGTCGACACATCTCCTTTGTGTCGACACATGTACTTAAACTCTGTTGAAGTTTGCTGAGTGTCGACACAGCCTCCTAGTGTCGACACTTGTACTTGAACTTTGTTGATGTTTTGCTGAGTGTCGACACAGCCTCCTAGTGTTGACACTTTTGATGTCGACAAAGTTCCTATGGGTGTCGACACTGCTTCTAAGTGTCGACACTGATTCTTTAGACATTTCTTCATTGTGTGTCGACACTGCCTGTATGTGTCGACACTTTGCTTCTGGTGTCGACTCTGCCTTCCTGGTGTCGACACAATTACTCCAAGTGTCGACACAGCTTCTCTGGGTGTCGACACAAGCCTCCTTAAGTGTCGACACTTTTCTTCTGGGTGTCGACACATGGACTTAGAAACTTTTCTGCTTTCCCTGCAATTACTTAACCTGCACCAATAAACTCAAAACACATCAAATACACCTTGATGTATATCATTGAGTAGGGTGAGGCTTCTTCAAATCAGGTACATATATTCCAATGTACCCAACAATCTCCCCCTATTTGGAGAAGTCATAACCCTTAGTCAATGATATACACCATACATAACAAATTCTCAGTATGATGTAAAACAGTAATATTTGACAGGAAAAATACTTAAACATGCATGAACAGAACATGTATATACCATTATCTCAGAACAATTAATGTAATAGATGAACATATAATATTGTTCTTATAAATTCCAACATTTTCATTAGTCAAAAGTTTACATAAAATTTTAATACCAATGATTAAAATTTGTAAACTAAAGAAAATGCTATCCTAAGGCTGCTCTGGTTCCTTGATTACAATCTCTTTTCCAGATTGAATCTTTGCTTGAACTTGAGCTTCAGTGTCATCATCAGCAGCAGGCTTCTTCCCTTTAAGATCTTTCTTTTTTAACTCTTCAGCCTTGATCTTCTGTCTTTCAAAATATTGATAAGGCTTGGGAAAATACTTGCTAGGCTCCTGTGCATTAGGAGGTAGCTTTCCCAGTTTATCCTTTCTTCTATATTGCACAATGGCCTCTTGCCTATTCTCATGCTTTCTCCACTTCAGGTCAGAATACCACTTGCCTCTATCCAGTACATTGTCCTTAGCAGCTTTCCATGCAGTCAAAGTGATATTCCTGGAAGTGGGGCTCCATTGTTCAAAATCAGGTCTCAATTCAGCTTGCTCTCTGAATCTTTTCTTAGACAATTGAGCCTCTTGTTATTTTAATAAGGCCTCTTGCTCTTTCAGTATTGCCTCTGGCACAGGCTGGACAACTTTCTCTATGATGACATTCTGATTTCCCTCAGGTGGACTATACATAGACTGTATCTCATGATGTATCATATCAAAGTCTGGTGGAGGGTATATTACTTGAGCCACTTCAGCTTGCTCCCCTCCAAGATATGCAGGATTGATTCCAGATTCTGCAATATTGTCATCATCACATAAGGGTGGATATCTAAGGGTGGCTCTGATGGAATTTGAAATCCACTTTGCATGATCAGAGCCTGCCTTGACTAATACCCTCTCCCCCTTTATGACTTCTCTCTCTATGTGATCCCTCAGATCATCTTTCTGAAACCTTATCTGTGCATTCAGATAGTTTACTCCATCTTTATAGAAGGGTTTTAATCTTTGGAGCTTGTCAGTAATTGCCTTCTGATAGTCTTCTATGGCAGTTTTAACAGCAGTTAGGCTCTCTTGCAATTGCTTGTCAAATTCTGCCTTGGCAGTAGCACTTGCTGCAGTCTGAGCAGTAGCTATATTTTTCATTTCAGTTATTATGGCATTATGTGAAGCAGTCAAATTATCATTCATCCTTATCTGGTTTTCCAGGACATAGCCTTGCTTCACTTCTAGCTCATCAAGTTTTGTCTTTATTTTCTCTTGATGTGTGACCAGATAGACTACCGCATTGCCTCCCTTATGGAAGCAATCAGTCATTTCCTTCTTGTTAAGATTTACTTCAAATCTGATGTACTTGATGTCTTGTGCCAGATCAAATTGAAGTGACTTATGCCCTTCATCCACATATTTTTCCAGAGCTTGCCTTTGCTCATCAAGCTTAATCTGTAAAGCCACCATCAGTGAACTTAAATCAGTAGATGGGGCAGGCTGTGGAGCAATTGTTTGTAGGGCTTTCTTATAGTTCTGGCTCCTTCTTTTGAAGACTTGAAACTTCCTCTTCTTTGCTCTAACAGCCTCTTCATCCTTTGAAGCAGATGTGCTGACAATATCTACTCTGTCTTTAGGACTAGGAGGTAACTCCTTCTCAGTCCTTTATAGCCCTTCAGCATCTTTTGGCTCCTCAGTCTCCTTCCTTGCAGTTTCCTCTACAATCTCCATTTGCTCCCCCCTCAATATTGATCTCCTCCCCCTCAGCAACAGCTATTTCTTTCTCAAGATCTGTCTGAACAAGATCAGGGAATAGCTCTTCTAATGTGAATTCCTGTTGAGAGTGGGCTGGAGAATCTATGATCTCATCAACCACTTGATCAACAACAGATGTGTCCTCCATGACAACATCTTGGGGTTGAGGGAGTATCTGTGTTTGCTGATGAACATTAGGTAATGAATCAGACAAAACTTCATCCTCTATAGGGAAATCTAATTGATTAATGTCAGTTATTACCTCTAGTATGGTTTGAGTAGCTTGTTCACTCTCTAGTGGAGTTGGCTCATCCATAAGTAAAGGCTCCCCCTGGGGTGGATCCAGGTGAATTGGGCTTGCTGAGGGTAACTCCCCCTACCTCTGTGCATCTTCTTGTTCAGCTGGAGACTGTCCAACATTGCCAGTCTCTTCATCATCAGGAGTAAAGACTACTTGCTCTTCAGAGCTGCTGGAGGATTCTTGAGCCACAGTGACTATCTTCTTCTTCTTCTTCTTCTTCTTGGGTGTATCCTTTACTGGAGATGGCAGTTCTTTGGTCAATACTCTATCCCACCTAGAGAAGATTCTCAAATCCATTCTCCTCATGTGGTTTATTTTGGAACCTGCAGCTTGGTTCATCACATCTGGTATGCTACCAGCTAAGTATAGACTTAGAATTCTTCCCAGATTGGGCTTCTTCATACTTTCTTTTATCTTATCAAACATAACTGTAGACCAATCAGTATTTAGTTTGAAGATTAACCTTGTCATCAAACTGAACATATAAGCTGAAATCCTATCATGTCCTCCAGACTTGCTCAGGATGACCTTGCCAACTATTTCAGACAGAAATTTTCCTTGGATGTTCATTCCTTTTCTATTGAAAACAGATCCAATTTTCAGATTTGAATCCAGTCCACACCATCTCAATGCTTCTCTAGTCTTAGAAGCAGATACATCTTCTTCCTCCTTTGTTCTTGGTAGTTGAAGTACCTTCCTCAGACTTTTTGGTGTGATCTTGACTTTGGTTCCATGAACTCTGGATTTGATCTTGAGTCCAGAGTCGTCAAGTGAAGCTGCACTCAGAAATTCTAGGACCTCCTTCTTCCAGATCTTGATTGGTTCAGAAACAAGATATTCCAGTCCAGTTTCATCAATTAGGGTTACCACGCCTTTGATCTCGGGTTCCGCATCATCAAAGGCATGTCGCACGAGTTCATATCCTTCATTAACATTCTCTTCTAGCTTGGGCGCCATTAGGGTTTGAAGAAATTTGAATTTAGAGAAGAGAGATGTCGACACACAAGTTTGGTCTCGAAACTTTGGTGAGCGTGTCGACAAACAATGGTGAAAACCTATTCATACCTTTCTAGAATCGAAGATGAAAGGGCGCGTCAAAATACTTAAATTGTGTCGACACTGTTGAAAAGTGTTGACACTTACTTATAATGTCTCGACAACTATGTGTCGACACAAGTATAGTCGACAGAATATATGTGTCGACACTTGTATATGTGTCGACACCACTTAGCTCGACACTTAGTCGAGACTCTACAAGACTAATTCTGTATAAATCCTAAGTGTCGACACCACCTTGGATGTGTCGACACCTACACTGCATGTGTCGACACAAATTCTCTGAAGTGTCGACACAGATTTCCTAGAAGTGTCGACACCATTTCTCTGAAATGTCGACACCACTTCTATGTTTCGACACAGACAACTCTGTGTGTCGACACCATTTTACTTAGCCAATTTTTGTAAACTATTCTAAGTTTATCATCCCTAATTCAATTTTAAATTTATTGAATTTGGTTTCATATAAGTGCTTAGTATACATGTCAGCTAGCTGATTATCTGTATTAATATACTCTAGTGAAATATCTCCTTTTTCCACATGTTCTCTTAGAAAATGGTATTTTATTTCTATGTGCTTAGTCCTACTATGAGAGACAGGATTATTTGCAATAGAAATAGCACTTGTAGAATCACAAAATAAAGGTGTTCTACTTACTTGAATACCATAATCTTCTAGCTGATGTTGAATCCGTAGAAGTTGAGCACAGCAACTTCTTGCAGCAACATACTCTGATTCTGCTGTGGAGATAGCCACACTTGTTTGTTTCTTGCTACTCCATATATCAGCCTTCCACCTAGAAACTGGCAGGTACCTGTGGTACTCTTTCTATCTTCCTTGCAGTCTGCAAAATCTGCATCTGAATTAACTTTCAGTTCAAACTCTCCATTCCTAGGGTACCGAAGGCCTAGATAAAGTGTGCCCTTAAGATATCTAAAAATTCTTTTGACTGCTGTCAAATGAGATTCTTTAGGGCAAGCTTGGTACCTAGCATAGACACATGTAGCATACGTGATATCTGGTCTACTTGCAGTCAAATATAGTAGGGAGCCAACTATCCCTCTATACAAAGTTTCATCTACAGGTTTCCCTGCATCATCTTTGCATAAAGACATTGTTGACCCCATAGGAGTTTTCATGGTAGTGGATGTTTCCATACCATACTTCCTTATCAATTCAAGGGTGAACTTAGACTGGCATATGGATAAACCATCCTCAGTCTGTCTAACTTGGAGACCCAAGAAGAACTTAAGTTCCCCCATACTGCTCATTTCAAATTATCCTTGCATAAGTTTTGCAAACTTTCTGCAAAGACTACTTTCTGTAGAACCAAATATGATGTCATCTACATATATTTGGACTAAGATAATCTTGCCTCTGGATTCCCTAAGGAATAGAGTCTTATCTATTTTCCCCCTTGTGAATTTATTTTCAATGAGGAAACTAGACAGGGTTTCATACCAAGCCCTAGGGGCTTGTTTTAACCCATACAAGGCTTTCCTAAGTCTATAAACATAATTAGGTTTAGTAGAATCAACAAAACCTGATGGCTGTTCCACATAGACTTCTTCCTTCAGATTTCCATTCAGAAAAGCTGACTTAACATCCATTTGGTATACCTTGAACCCTTGGAATGTTGCATAGGCAAGGAACATCCTTATTGCTTCCAGTCTTGCTACTGGAGCAAAGGTTTGATCAAAATCAATACCTTCTTCCTGCCTATATCCTTTAGCAACTAGTCTAGCTTTGTTCTTTATAATAACTCCATTTTCATCCAACTTGTTCCTAAAGATCCACTTAGTTCCTATAATGTTGTGGCTCTTTGGTTTAGGAACAAGCTCCCAGACCTTGCATCTTTTGAACTGGTTCAGCTCCTCTTGCATAGCCTCAATGCAATGAGGATCTAGGATAGCTACTTCAAATTTCTTTGGCTCTACTTGGGATAGAAAGCTAGAGTAGAGAACTGAACTTAGATTCCTGCTCCTTATTTGTACCCCTTGTTTGAGATCTCCAATAATTTGATTGTTTGGATGATCTTTTAAATGCTTATTTGCTGGAGGCAGCCTGTCTTCAGGTTGTACACCTTCAGCTTCTTCATTCAGCAGCTCCTCTTGGTCTTCTTCAGCAACATGAGTATCTTGTACTCCCCCTGGACAACAGCCACCTTCTTCTACTTGCTGACTTGCAGTAGGACCTTCTGTAATAGTAAGCTTGTCTATCTTCTCAGTTACACTTATAGAGCTGCAAACACTTCTAGACAATCTATTGTTAATGAGTCCAGCTTCATCAAACACTACATGTAATGACTCTTCTACAACTTGAGTAGTCAAGTTGTGGACCCTATAAGCCTTACTGTTGTTGCTGTACCTAACAAAGATCCCCTCTTAGGATTTGGCAGCAAACTTTGTTAAATAAGACTTACCATTGTTAAGTATATATCATTTACAACCAAAGATCCTGAAATAGGATAGATTTGGTTTTCTGCCCTTCACAATCTCATAGGGGGTCTTATTGTGGCACTTGGTGATAGTAGCCCTATTGATCACATGACATGCAGTATTAACTGCCTCAGCCCAGAAATATTTTGGGAGAGATGTGTCACTCAATAGGGTTCTACCAGCCTCTATCAAGGTTCTATTTTTCCTTTCAGCAATACCATTTTGCTGAGGTGTTCTTGGTGAGGAAAATTCCTGAAATATCTCAAACTCTTCACATAGCTTTGTCATACTATCAGACTGGAATTCAGTACCATGGTCACTTCTTATTTTGATCACTGTACTGTCTAACTCATTCTGAATTTGTTTGACAAAACTATAAAAGATACTAGGTGTTTCAGATTTTTGTCTTAGGAAGAATACCCAGGAAAACCTTGAATAATCATCTACAACCACAAATGTGTAGACCTTCCTACCTAGGATCTGAACTGGCATAGGACCAAAAAGATCCATATGCAAGAGATATAGGCACCTCACAACATCTTTGTTCTCAATGCTATTAAAGATGGATCTGGTCTGCTTGCCCTTTTGACAAGCTGAGCATATCCCATCCTTTATACACTTAACCTGAGGACCATTCCTCACTAACTCTTTGCTAAAGAGTTGGTCAATTGTCTTATAGTTAAGATGAGCCAGCCTCTTGTGCCATTTAACACAATGTGAGACTTTCTCATCAGCTACAAGACAAATAGGAGAAACTATGTTCTCACACATAATGTCTAGACAATAGACATTTTTCTTCCTATATCCTGTCAGAATGATCTTTTGATCACTTGACCTACTGATATGACAACCATCTTTGACAAATGAGATGTCATATCCTAAATCACTCAGCTGACTTATGCTAATGAGGTTATGTTTCAAACCCTTTACATAAGCCACTTGAGTAATTGTAATAAGGTTGCTAGAAATGTTACCAAAGCCTTTGATGATTCCTTTTTCTGAACCACCAAAGGTAACCTTAGGACCATCCTTGATTGGTATATAGTCCTTCAGCAATCCCCTAGTTCCAGTCATGTGCCTGGAACATCCACTGTCCAAGTACCATATTGGGGCATGGCCACTTGGACTCACCTGCAAAACAGATTACTTAACCTTAGAACCCAAATAATTCTTAGGTCCTTGGTGCAAGTTAGTCTGATTCTTAACAAAACTACTTGTAGCTTTTCTAGCAGGCAGTTTGCTACTCATCTTGGCACTTGAATTATGCCAACAGTCTATGGCAAAGTGGCCTACCTTGCCACAACACCAGCACTCAAATCTATTGTACCTTTGTTTAGGTACAACCCTGGTTGTTTTATCTCCAGCAGGCTTCTTGTTGAGTACTGGGGCTTTGCCCTTAGACTTGGACTTTACTATCCATGCAGGTTTTGTAAACCCTAATCCAGTTTTACCCTTATGAGGTACAAACTCATCTATCAAAGGTAGAACAGATTTTGGTTTAGAAAAGCTGGCTACAATATCTCTCTCCTTCTGAAGACTAATCTCCAGATTTCTAATTTGATCATTTTTAAATGTAATAGTCCCCATCTGAATAACTGTTATATTCTTCAGTCTGGCTATTTCATTTAATTTCTGATCTAATATCTTGTCAAAATTTGTTGCAGCCACTTTAAGGCTAGCAATCTCCTTAGCCTGAGTCTTGGCCAAGAGTTTGCTTTTCTTCAAAGCCTGCAACAATACTCTATATTCATCAATCAACTGATGAATGTCTCCTTCAGATTCAGATCCACTCACATCACTTGATGCAGATGAATCTGATTCTGATCCAACACTCAAACTTGAACTAGAAGAACAAATTTGTACCTGACTAGGTCCAGGCTGATCCTGGATTTTGTCTCCTTCTGACAAGGCCATCAGTCCCTTGCCCTGAATGTCCACCTGCTCATAAATTGAGTTCATTAGCTGCATGAACTCATTTTCTTCTTCTTCAGCAAACAAGCCAATATAGGCTTCAGCTTCTGAGTCTGTTCCTGAAGATGACATATCAGTCAGACTTTTATCCTTCATGGCAACAAAGGACCTTTCCTTTTTGCCCTTGAACTGTGTCTTCTTCTTGTCAGTGGACTCTTTCCTCTTTTCTGGACAATCAGCTATTACATGTCCTTGTCTATTTCAACAATATCAAACTATTTTTGAGGATGTAGTGTTACTAGACTTGGACTTTCTTCTGTCCTTCCTTGATGACTTCTTTTTCTGGTAGTAGTCATCTTTTGGCTGTGAAGTGGATGACTTGGATCTCCACTGTTTCTTCTTTAGAAACTTCTGAAAGTGCCTAGTAAATGCAGCAAAGTCTTCATCACTTTCACTGCTTTCTGTCTTCTTGCTATTTGAAGTATCTGACTCAGCCTCAGCAACTTTTTGAGGTGGTGATGGAGACTTGCTTTTATATTTCCTAGTGGCTTCAGTCTTGAAGGCTACAGCTCTTTCTTTATGCTCCACCCTAGTAGTCTTTTCTTCCTCCTTCCTTACCATTAACTGCATCTCATAAAATAATAGTTTTCCAAATAATATTGGAGGAGGAATGTCTGCTAATTTGGCCATTTCCCTTATGGCACAAATCTTAGTATCCCAGTCCTTTGTCAGGGATCTCAAGAACTTATCATTCAATTCATAATTGCTGAACTTTCTTCCATAGGACATCAATTCATTGACTATCCTATAGAATTTCTTGTAGCATTCAGTTATGCTATCAGACCTGCCTTGTCTGAAGCTTTCATACTCTTGATTTAATAAAGACTTCCTGTCTTGTCTTACCTCTTCAGATCCCTCCATATAGACTATCAGTGTGTCCCATATTTCTTTTGATGTTTTACAATGGATCAGATTCTGAAATGTGGCATCATCAATTGCACTTACAATAATATTCTGGGCCCTCTTGTCCATAGTGGCCAGAATTATTTCATCCTTAGTCATTTCAGAATAGTCTTTGGGAGTTCTCTGATTTGCATCTAAAACAGATACTTTCATTGGCACATATGGTCCTTCTTTGACTGTAATGTAAATTCTTGGGTCAGAGGCTTCCATAAAAAGTCTAACCCTTTCTTTCCAAATGCCAAAGATCTCTTTTCTGCAGATTGGCAACTTCATGGATCCTAACTGTATGTGATTCTCTGTTGAACCCATTTTCTTGATTCTTGATTCTACTGATTCTGCCTACATGATCTTTTACTCAGACTGTTATGTCCTTTTTGAGTAACCTCGCTTTGATACCACTTGAAAGAACTAGTGCCTAAACACCTAGAGAGGGGTGAATAGGTGCACTTAATCTTTTTAAACTTTTAAGGCAGCACTACAGTACAATAATTGCAATTCACAGCATAGATAACACAGCAATCACACAAGTATACAATCACAGAGAGCACACAGGATTTATAGTGGTTCCCCAAGGTCTGGGTACATCCACTTTCCCCCTTCGTCTATCTAGTAGTGTACTAGATTCGGCCTAACTTCTCCACTACTACTCAGATCCTCAGATCTTACAGCTCAAAACCCCAAATAGGTTCCTACAACTCAGAGTGATCCCACTCCTACAACTCAGGCACAAAGCCCTACCACTCAGTCTTCACCAAGACCTACACTCAGCCTTCAACAAGGCCTACACTCAGCCTTCAACAAGGCCTACACTCAGAGAAATGTATCTCCTACACTGAGGCACACAGGCCCTACCATTCAGCCTTTATAAATATAGGCTTACAACTTAGATCCCTTAGGATCCTACAGAAAATAAAGAATACAAATATTATTAACCACAACTCTGATTGAGAAAGTTGAGTTGACTGGCTTCTTGATGAGTTCTTGAAAGAACTTTGCTGAGAACAAGCTCCCTTGGCTTTCTTCAAAGCTTCTTGAATTAGAACACAGTAGGGTTGAATCTCTATGCAGATGATCTTCAATCAACTGCAGACTTGTGATTCTGATATCAATCTGAATCTTCTTTATCAGCCTGGTTCAATAGCTGTCTTCTTAGAAGGAGCTTTCTCTCTCCAACTACTTAGATATTCACTTGAAGGTCTTCTTCTGGTTTGTTGTTTCTAACTTCAATGAATGCTTCATATGATTCGATTGAATACTACTTCTGTTGAAGTAATAAGCCTTTATATAAGCTTTCTTCATGGTGACCGGCTGATCCGGTTTCTAACGGCTTCCTGACAGCTCTGACAGCAACAGTTGACCGGTTGAAATGGCAGTTGTCAAGTCATCCGGTCACTTCTTGAAAACTCTGTCACTATCTGAAAGTGTCGAGACAGATAGTCTTTATGTGTCGACACAAATAGACCAAGTGTCGACACAAGTAGACTAAGTGTCGACACTAGCCTTCATGGTGTCGACACAACTCCTTGTGTTGTAGATTTTGCTTCTCGACACTGCTTCTTCAGAATGTGTCGACACTGATCCTGTGTGTCGACACAAGTCCTTCTACTTTAGTACTTAGTTAATTTCTGCTAAGTGTCGACACAACTCCTTTGTGTCAACACATCTTCTTGCTAAGTGTCGACACATCTTCT
Organism: Platanthera guangdongensis; assembly: GCA_039583875.1. Taxonomy (NCBI): domain Eukaryota; kingdom Viridiplantae; phylum Streptophyta; class Magnoliopsida; order Asparagales; family Orchidaceae; genus Platanthera; species Platanthera guangdongensis. The sequence goes on from CM077165.1 coordinate 137,916,705, forward strand.
TTGTGTCGACACATGCCTTCTGTGTTGATACTTTTGCTGAGTGTCGACACATCTCCTTTGTGTCGACACATACTTCATGTGTTGAGACTTTTGCTGAGTGTCGACACATCTCCTTTGTGTCGACACATGTACTTAAACTCTGTTGAAGTTTGCTGAGTGTCGACACAGCCTCCTAGTGTCGACACTTGGACTTGAACTTTGTTGATGTTTTGCTGAGTGTCGACACAGCCTCCTAGTGTCGACACTTTTGATGTCGACAAAGTTCCTCTGGGTGTCGACACTACTTCTAAGTGTCGACACTGATTCTTTAGACATTTCTTCATTGTGTGTCGACACTGCCTGTATGTTTCGACACTTTCCTTCTGGTGTCGACTCTGCCTTCCTGGTGTCGACACAATTACTCCAAGTGTCGACACAACTTCTCTGGGTGTCGACACAAGCCTCCTTAAGTGTCGACACTTTTCTTCTGGGTGTCAACATATGGACTTAGAAACTTTTCTGCTTTCCCTGCAATTACTTAACCTGCACCAATAAACTCAAAACACATCAAATACACCTTGATGTATATCATTGAGTAGGGTGAGGCTTCTTCAAATCAGGTACATATATTCCAATGTACCCAACAAACCTGCCAAACCAGCTATGGGAGCCTGGGTGGCGAGACCTCCTCCGGGTAAAGGACACTTCACCCCCCGGAGGGGTCAACCTGTCATGCCAGCTATGGGAGCCTGGGTGGGGAGACCTCCCCCGGAGGGGTCAACCTGCCATGCCAGCTATGGGAGCCTGGGTGGCGAGACCTCCTCCGGGTAAAGGACACTTCACCTCCCAGAGGGGTCAACCTGCCAAGCCAGTTATGGGAGCCTGGGTGGCGAGACCTCCTCCGTGTAAACAACATTTCACCGCCCGGAGGGGTCAACCTGTCATGCCAGCTATGGGAGCCTGGGTGGCGAGACCTCCTCCGGGTAAAGGACACTTCACCTCCCGGAGGGGTCAACCTGCCAAGCCAGTTATGGGAGCCTGGGTGGCGAGACCTCCTCCGGGTAAACAACACTTCACCCCCCGGAGGGGTCAACCTGCCATGCCAGCTATGGGAGCTTGGGTGGCGAGACCTCCTCCGGGTAAAGGACACCTCACCACCCGGAGGGGTCAACCTGTCAAGCCAGCTATGGGAGCCTGGGTGGCGAGACCTCCTCCGGGTAAACAACACTTCACCCCCCGGAGGGGTCAACCTGCCATGCCAGCTATGGGAGCCTAGGTGGCGAGACCTCCTCCGGGTAAAGGACACTTCACCTCTCAGAGGGGTCAAACTGCCAAACCAGCTATGGGAGCCTGGGTGGCGAGATCTCCTCCAGGTAAAGGACATTTCACCCCCCGGAGGGGTCAACCTACCATGCCAGCTATGGGAGCCTGGGTTGCGAGACCTCCTCCGGGTAAAGGACACTTCACCTCCCGGAGGGGTCAACCTGCCAAGCCAGCTATGGGAGACTGGGTGGCGAGACCTCCTTCGGGTAAAGGACACTTCACCTCCCGGAGGGGTCAACCTGCCAAGCCAGCTATGGGAGCCTGGGTCACGAGACCTCCTCAGGGTAAGGAACTTGGCTTCCACGAGAGATCAACCAGCCCTGTCATTTAGTGAGAGCCTGACAGCAGAAACATCATCAGAGCAACGGGACTTGGGTTACCACGAGAGATCAACCTGCCATGCCAGCTAGTCGGAGCCTGGCTGCGGAATCATCATCGGAGAAAAGGGACTTGGGCTACCACGAGAGATCAACCTGCCCTACCAGCTAGTGGGAGCCTGGCCGCGGAATCATCATCGGAGCAAAGGGACTTGGGCTACCACGAGATATCAACCTGCCCTGCCAGCTAGTGGGAGCCTGGCCGCGGAATCATCATCGGAGCAATGGGACTTGGGCTACCACGAGAGATCAACCTGTCCTGCCAGATAGTGGGAACCTGGTCGCGGAATCATCATCGGAGCAAAGGGACTTGGGCTACCACGAGAGATCAACCTGCCCTGCCAGCTAGTGGGAGCCTGGCCACGGAATCATCATCGGAGCAAAGAGACTTGGGCTACCACGAGAGATCAATCTGCCCTGCCATCTAGTGGGAGCCTGGCCACGGAATCATCATCGGAGCAAAGGGACTTGGGCTACCACGAGAGATTAACCTGCCTTGCCAGCTAGTGGGGGCCTAGCTGCGGAATCATCATCGGAGCAAAGGGACTTAGGCTACCACGAGAGATCAACTTGCCCTGCCAGCTAGAGGGAGCCTGGCCGCGGAATCATCATCGGAGAAAAGGTACTTGGGCTACCATGAGAGATCAACCTGCCCTGCCAGCTAGTGGGAGCTTGGCCGCAGAATCATCATCGGAGCAAAGGGACTTGTGCTACCACGAGAGATCAACCTGCCCTTCCAGCTAGTGGGAGCCTGGCCGCGGAATCATCATCGGAGCAAAGGGACTTGGGCTAACACGAGAGATCAACCTGCCCTGCCAGCTAGTGAGAGCCTGGCTGCGGAATCATCATCAGAGCAAAGGAACTTGGGCTACCACGAGAGATCAACCTGCCCTGCCAGCTAGTGGGAGCCTGGCCGCGGAATCATCATCGGAGCAAAGGGACTTGGGCTACCACGAGAGATCAACCTGCCCTGCCAGCTACTGGGAGCCTGGCCGCAAAATCATCATCGGAGCAAAGGGACTTGGGCTACCACGAGAGATCTACCTGCCCTGCCATCTAGTGAGAGCCTGGCCGCGGAATCATCATCGGAGCAAAGGGACTTGGGCTACCACGAGAGATCAACCTGCCCTGCCAGCTAGTGGGAGCCTGGTCGTGGAATCATCATCGGAGCAAAGGGACTTAGGCTACCACGAGAGATCAACTTGCCCTGCCAGCTAGTGGGAGCCTGGCCGCGGAATCATCATCGGAGCAAAGGGACTTGGGCTACCACGAGAGATCAACCTGCCCTACAAGGTAGTGGGAGCCTGGCCGTGGAATCATCATCGGAGCAAAGGGACTTGGGCTACCACGAGAGATCAACCTGCCCTGCCAGCTAGTGGGAGCCTGGGCGCGGAATCATCATCAGAGCAAAGGGACTAAGCATCCCAATCAAACCTTACCACATCCTACATCATCGAATGGGGAAAATATGGATTACATGGTCCCCTGACTCAGCCGGTCACGGGTAGCACTTGTTACAAGACAAGAAAAGGGAAAAAACTACCGCAAGGCGAGGCACCCTCAGGGGGCCTGGGCATGATGCCTGTCTTCCACTTCCTTCTCCTCGGACACTTCCATCTTGCTCAAGCTCTCCATGACCTTCTCCATATCCTCTGCCTTGGTCAACCAAGAGATGGTGTTGACAGCCGTGATGTGGCACTGCCTTGCCATCCTAGAGTCTCTTTTGACTCTGACCTGGATCCCTCCGGAGCTGAACATGAGGCATTGGTGGAAGGAAGACGACACGCAACGGAAGGCGCTGATGAGGGGTCTTCCAAAGATGGTGTTGTAGTTGCTTGAAGCGTAAATAATGACGAACCGACAGTTCCTTGAGACTCCCCCCAATTTTACTTGGAGCACCACTCCACCCTCGACCTCCTTCCTCTCCCCTGAAAATCCAAACAGGGGTCCGTCCGAGGCCAACACCCTCCTTGGCTCTACCTTCATCTCGTCAAACGCCTTCTTGAAAATGACGTTGACGGAGCTTCCATTGTCAACCAAGATTCGGGAAACGGTGTAGCCCTCGATGTCCATCTGGATGACCAGCACATCGCAGAAAGGATCCTCATGATCTGGCAGGTCCTTCACCGAGAAGGTGATCTTTTCCTCTAGGTGCGGGGTCTGGGAGGTTGAGGCGACACTCCTTCGGTACATGACATGGAGGCTTGCCTTCCGAGTGGCCTCAACCCCCACTCCACCGTGGATCACCCCTATACCACCTCGGGTTCCCACGTCAACCCGGTCCTCGCATATATCATCACCCCCTTCTTCGGGTAGAACCTCTTCTACCCACACCGGCGGCTGCGGCTGGGCAGGGCCTGTCGCCCCCCTCACTTCCAAGAACTCGGGGCAGGTGGTCGTGGTGTGCCCCTCCACCTGGTGGAAGTCACAGTACAGTAATGCTCTTTCTCCCCTCTTTCGGTGGGCTGGGTGTTCTCTCCTATTACCTCTTCCCCCTCCTATCGCCAAGGCTTGCTGCGGCGGGGGCAAGAGCTGCCTTGGGGCTTGCCTCTGGAAGTTATACCTCCCTTTGCCCCCATGAAAGTTCCCCCCGCCCTGGATGAGGGCTCTTCCTGGACCCTGGGCAGGTCCTCCCTGCTGCCTCCATCCTGGTTCCGGACCCTCCTGTCCTTGGAACTCCTGAGCACTCTGCTCCTCTCTCCTTCTTCCTTCCTGATGCCTTGAGCCACCCTGCTCCTTTGACTCCACCTCTGTCAACTTCGCCAACCTCTTGACAAATGCCGGGTTGGCTGCCTCCATGGCAATCTCCTCTATCGCCCTTTCCATCAGCTCCTCGAAGGAAAGGGGGGGCCTTCCGGGTCAAACTCATCTTGAAGAAGCCCTCCTTCAGCCCAACGGTGAAGGCCATCTGGAGAGCATACCCTGACATCTCCTGGACCTCCAGGATCTCCTCTTGGAACCTATCAACGTAACGGGCCAGCGACTCCTCGGCCCCCTGCCTTATCAGGAAGATGGACTCGGGACTCTTCTTTCGCTTCTTGGAGATGGAGAAGCGAAGCTGAATGCTCCGGCTCAAGTCTTCGAACCCATAGATCCACCTTGGAGGGAGTTGATGAAACCAGTCCCTTGCCTTCTCCTTCAACGTGATCGCAAAGAGGCGACACTTGAAGGCATTCGTCATCGGCCTGATGGAGACGGCATCCTCGAACTACTGTAGATGCTGGACGGGGTCGTCCTTCGCGGTATAGTAAGCCATGTCTGGCTCTCTAAACCCCTCGGGAACGGGAGCTAAGATGATCAGCTCGCTGAAGGGTGACCCCCTAAGGGGTGGTCTCACCACCTCTACTCGCGCGACCTGCTCGCCTGGGAGGTTGTCACTCGCCGGGCTGGAGAATAACTCCCGGCCGGTGAGGTCTCGCTCGACCCCATCTCCCATCCTCTCCTTCCCGGGCTTTCTTCCTGGTGCACTTCCTTCTCCCCCTGCTGGGGTCATCTCGCCTAGACCCCTGGGAGTCAACTCGTCGAGAGGGGGAGGAGCTAACTCCTGGGGGGTCGGGGTGGAGATTCCACCCTGAGGAGCAATACTTCACAGCATTTCCATGATGCCTTGGATGGAGGCCATGAACTCTTGCCTCCCAACAAAGGGTCCTGGGCTGGGGAGCTCGCCGAGATCATCACTACCTCCCTGACCTCCAGTCATGACACTCTCCCGAGATCTTCTGTGCTGGCCACTCTCCACGCTCACCGCACCAAAATGTTGAAACCAAAAACTTGGTCCTTATGGAGTTCGGGGTCCCTAGAAAGGGGTGACCTCACACCTACTACACCCGGAGGAACGTCACGGACCAAAGATCAAGAAGCTAGAAACAAACCCTCGGCTCTAGCATGGAGGTCCCACCTCACACCCGGAAGGCTACCTGAGCACTTCCCCTCCCTAGCCAATGCTCGAGCTAGGGTACATTGGAGGAGCTCTCTCTACTCTACCAAGAAGAAGCTAAGGGTGGAGGAAGCAAGCCAAAAAGTCCTCTCCCAAAGGCACCCAAGGGGGTCCTCGCCCCGCGGGCTCGCCGTCTGGGGCAAGAGGGCCGGCTGCCCCGTCTCGTCCCGCGGGCTCGCCCCCTGGGGCGAGAGGGCTGGCCGCCCGGTCTCGCCCCGTGGGCTCGCCGCCTGGGGCGAGAGGGCTAGCCGCCCGGTCTCGCCCCTGCCCAAGGCCAGGGTGTTGGGTGCGGGATCCTGGTCTCCAGCCAGTCCCGCCATCCTATCCGCTCCTAGCAAGCCAGGGGTGCCGGCCATCTTACCGCACCCACCCCTCTAAAGTGCCCGGGGGAAGATGCCAATTCTTCCTCCCCCTACTATTATGTTTCCAAGCCAGAGCCAAAATTGGCCACCGAGAGTGCAAAATCTCCAAAAAGCTTAAAAACGTGCCTGCCTTGTTTTGGGCCCACACTTCGCGAATACGGGGTTGTACACCCATATCTTGTAAGTCCAAACGAGCCTTTGCATGATCTTTTCTCTTTCCTTCAATCTCTAAAAGTGTCTTAATTATATTATCAAATATGTTTTCTCAATGTGCATGACATCAAAATTATGACGTAAAGTAATACTGTTCCAATATGGCAACTGCCAAAAGATAGATCTTTTCTTCCACGGACCAAACTTTTTCTTCTTATCATTCTCCTTGAATATATCAGAAAAGTCTTGTAAATCTTCTAATTTTTTTTGGAATCTAACAAGGAAGGTGCAGACCTATATTATGTCATCTCATTAAAAGAAACTTTATCAGAACGCCATTTATGATTCACGTCCAAAAATACTCGATGACCCATGTAGCACATCTTTCGACTATGTTTCAAATAACGAGAAGATGTTTCATAATGACAAGCAGGGCATGCAAAACTTCCTTTAGTGCTCCAACCGGATAACATAGCATATGCATGGTAGTCACTAACTGTCCACAAAAGTACAACACACATTTGAAATATTTGATTTTTAGAAACATCATATGTTTCTACTCCGACATCCCACAATATCTTTAGCTCATCAATTAATGGTTGTAGGAACACATCAATAACATTTCCAGGTGATTGCGGTCCAGGAATAAGCAAACGCATCATAAGATTCTCTGGCTTCAAGCATAAATTTGGAGGATAGTTATACACTGTTAATACCACAGACCATGTGATATGTGACAGACTCATATTGCCAAATGGATTAAACTCATCACTAGCCAATCCAAGTCTTACATTACGAGTGTCATTTGCAAAACCTGAGTGATTCACATCAAAGTCCTTCCATGACTGTCCATCAGCAGGATGCCTTAACTTACCATCTTTTGAACTCTCTTCTGCATACCACCTCATTGAACCAGCAGTTTTTGAACACATGTAGAGTCGTTTTAGTCTTGGAATTAAAGGAAAATGTCTCAACACTTTTGCAGAAATTTTATGAGCTTTCTTGGATTTCTCGGACTCACAATTCACTTCAGGATGTAGAATCCAACGAGATTCGACACAAGTATGCCATTTGTCATCTTTCTCTTGTTCTTTCCAAAATAACTTGCAATTATTAGGACATGCATCAATCTTTTTATAATCTAATCTCAGGTCTCTAATCATAGACTTTATTTTATTAAAAGAGATAGTGATGTTCAAATCAGGTATAGCCTCTTTCAATAACTCTAAGAGAGATGAGAATGATGCATTGCTCCATCCATGCAGGCATTTTAGTAAATACATAAGAATAATAAAAGATAATGTAGAGAATGTTTACAAGCAGGATATAGTTCTTTATTTGCTTCCTCAACAAGCTTATAAAACTTCTTTGCATATTCATTTAGTCTTTCGTATAATCCATTTTCTTCAAACACATCTTTAAATGTGTCAAATAATAATCCATTGATATCATTAGATGAGACATCATCATTAGTTTCTTGATCAAGATCCATACGATTAATATCCTCTCCATGATAAATCCAGTCATTGTAGTGTTTTACAAATCCCTTACTTACCAAATGGTCAAACACCATATTTCTTTTCCCCCAAATACCATTGCAACAAACAACACATGGACATAAAATCTCTTCTCCTTCAAACAACCCTTTACTAAACGCAATATCCAAGAAATGTTTAACACCATTAATATAATCTTCACCATAACGAAGCAAATAAATCCAATCTTTTTCATCATATTTTATCTTTTGAATAATGAAAAATGGTTGCACCTAAACAAAAAAACATTATATTGAGTTATTGTTGAAGTTAGTGACCGGGCGGTCTGTCTTGGCGGGTAGAAGACCGCGCGGTCTGGCGGTTTGACTCGCCGGCTTGTAAACCGGGCGATCTAGCGATCTTCACAGGCGACCTCTCTGCTTCTCTTATTGTAGCCGTGCGGTTAGTCCTTCTGTCTAACCGCGCGGCTTGTGCGGTTTACTTGTACAGTCCGCTTAGCTTGTAAATTTTTAGTCCCACATCTCTTATTTGTATTCTCTCATCTCTCCTCCATTCTATATAAGGGAGGGCATACCTTTGTAATAGTTATCTTTTTTTGGATAATAAAGTTTTAATTATTCAAAAGCTTATCCGCTTGTTCTCTACTTTTCGCTTCTTTTCGCTACTTTCTAACATGGTATCAGAGGACACGGTCACTTCCTCCTGATTCTGTGCGCTCTCTGTTGTTCGCGGCTTGTTTTCTGCGTTCTGCGACTTGTTTCGCGGCTTGCCTTCTCTTCTGTCCGCGCGGCTTGTTTCTATCCGCGCGGCTTGTTTCTGTCCGCTGCCCTGTTCGCGCGGCTTGCTCTTCTTGGTTCTCTTCTCCTACTGCTATTCGTCGCAGCGACCTGTTTCCTTGTCGCCGCGCTCCTTGTTCTTTCTTGCCTCTCCGACTTCCTAGTCGTTGCGGCCTTGTCTCTACCCGATGCGGACTTCTTCTCCCTGTCCGCTTCTGCTTTCCCCTTTTCCGCTTGTCTCTATACTCGCGGTTTGCTGTTGTGATCTGCCTGACCGTGCGGGTTGTTCCTATCTCACCTGCATCTTGGTCGCGGTCCCCTGCTCTTCTCCTCTCTTCTGTTCGCTCGGCCTTTTTAGTCCGCGCGACCTCTTCCCCGCTGTGCCTTGTTCTGCTTCCTAGCCGCTCGTGTTCGCGCGGCTTCTTCCCTTTAACCCGCTCCGGTTTCACGCGGGTTGCTCCCCTTTCCTCTCCCCGCGCCTTTCTCTCTGTTCGCGCGGTTTCTCCCTTGTTTGAGCGGCCTCTGCCTTTCTTCCTTTAGCCGCTCCTGCTTGTTAGTCGCCGCGACCTCCTGATTCAGTCGCGCGGCTTGTGCTCTGCACCTTGGTCGTGGCCCTTCTTACCGCTGGTGTGCTGACACCGAGACCGCTGCAGTTTCTTCTTCCTCCCTTCATGGCTTTCATATCCTCCTCCAAGCCGTTCGCCTCGGTTGTCACGTCTTCTGGTCGTGCACACGTTGCTACTCAGGGCAAATGGCTGATCGACACTGGTGCTACGAATCATATGACCGGCCATCTCCCGTGTTTCTCTCTCCTAGAAAAACATGCTCGCTTGCCCCCGGTTATTCTCGCTGACGGCTCTTCATCACCAGTCCATGGAACAGGGATAGTTCATGTCACTCCGTCTCTTCACTTGGCGGATACTCTATATGTGCCCCAGTTCCCGTGCAACTTATTATCTGTTACCTCTCTTTGCAAGCAATTACAGTGTTCCGTCACATTTACTTCTACTTCTTGCTCTTTTCAGGATCCGGACTCCCAACGGACGATTGCTACTAGGACTGAGAGTGGCGGCTTATACTTCCTGGACAACATTTCTGCTTTTTCCACCTTCTCCTCCACCCCCACAGATCTTCTCCAATGGCATCTCCGCCTTGGTCATGCTCCTCCCCGTCTTCTTCGTCAACTTCTGCCCCACCTTCCTCCTCAAAGTCCTCCGCTCAACTGTGAGGCCTGTCAGCTTGGCAAGCATCACCGCTCCTCCTTCCCTCCAAAGCACGTTCGTAGCTCTACCCGTCCGTTTGATCTTATCCACTCCGATATCTGGGGTCCTTCTCCTACACTTACCATTGGTCGGGGTAGTTCCTATTTTGTCACGTTCATTGATGATTTCTCGCGCTGTACGTGGGTGTATCTATTAAAAGATCGCTCTGAATTATTCTCTGTCTGGACATCCTTCTATCTCATGATCAAAACTCAGTTTGGTGTTTCTATCCAAGTTTTTGCCTCTGATAATGCCCAAGAATATCTCAGTCGTGACTTCTCTACATTCTGCATGCAAAATGGGATTCTTCATCAAACTAGTTGTGTCTATACTTCACAACAAAATGGTGTGGCCGAACGCAAAAACCGTCACCTCCTCGATGTCGCTCGCACCTTGATGACCCAGATGCATGTTCCTCGCTCCTATTGGGGCTATGCTATTCTCCTTGCCTGCTACCTCATCAATCGCATTCCCTCCACGGTTCTCCACGGCCAAACCCCGTTCTCCATTTTGTATCCGGGCAAGGAGTCGTTTCCTCTTCCTCTCCAAATCTTTGGATGCACTGCCTTTGTGCATACCCCTTCTGCCACCCGTGATAAGCTCTCCCCTCGCTCCACCAAATGTGTCTTTCTGGGGTACTCCACCACTCAGAAAGGCTACTGTTGCTTTGATCCCGTCCTTCGTAAGCAGTTAGTCTCTGCTGACGTCACCTTCTTCGAGAATACCTCCTACTTCTTGGATGACTCCTCTCCTCTTCTCCCCGCTTCTGATGCTCCTGCCGTTCCCTTCGTTCCCTCACCTCCTACTACACCGTCTCCACCCCCTCCTCTTCCTCCACCTCTCTCTCTCCCTTCTCCACCACCCTCTCCCTCATCTCCGCTTCCGTCGCTCTCTTCTCCCGGGCCAGCTTTCTCTACCACGGATGCTCCGGATGTCGCGGGCCCGGCTGACCTGGATCTTCCTATAGCTCTTCGCAAAGGGGTGCGGACGTGTACCCTACACCCCCTTGCTGCTGTTGTTTCCTATGATCGTCTTACCCCTTCTCGCAGGGCATTTGCACTGGCTATCTCTGCCACTGCCACACCCCGCTCCTATCAGGAGGCCCTTGCTATTCCTCACTGGAAGATGGCCATGGATGAGGAAATGGCGACCCTCACTGAGCGGGGTACCTGGAATCTCGTTCCTCCTCCCTTCGGTACTGATGTTGTTGGCTGTCGCTGGGTTTTTGTGGTCAAATTTAGCCCAGACGGCACTGTGGATCGGTATAAGGCTTGCCTTGTTGCTAAGGGCTTTACTCAGACCTATGGGGTTGATTACTTTGACACCTTCTCCCCTGTGGCTCGTCTCAGCACTATCCGGGTTCTTCTCTCTGTGGCCGTCAATCGGGATTGGCCGATTTCTCAGCTGGACGTCAAGAATGCCTTCCTTTATGGTGATCTTCATGAGGCCGTTTACATGGAGCAACCTCCTGGGTATGTTGCTCAGGGGGAGACACGAGTATGCCGGCTGCAGAAGGCAATTTATGGCCTCAAGCAGAGTCCTCGAGCTTGGTTTGACAAGTTCAGCGGCATTGTGGCGGCTGTTGGTTTTGTGCGAAGCTCTGCTGATCACTCTCTCTTTATTCGCAAAACTCCTTCTGGGCTGGTTGTTCTTGCTGTGTACGTCGATGATATTCTTCTCACTGGCGATGACCAGGAAGGGGTAGCCCTGACAAAGCGACATCTTCGCCAACATCTGATCACTAAAGATATGGGCTCTCCAAAGTACTTTCTGGGGATCGAACTCTCTCGGAAGCCCGACTCCTTAGTTCTCTCTCAACGTAAGTATGCCCTTGATCTTTTAAAAGAGGCAGGATTAACTGGAGCAAAACCTGCCCGATGCCCCATGGCTACTGGGGAGGACAAAACCTGGACAGATGATTCGCCTCCTCTTTCAGATAGTTCGCGGTACAGGCGTCTGGTTGGTAAGCTCATATATCTCACAGTGACCAGACCCGACATTTCCTATGCTGTGGGCAAGGTGAGTCAATTCATCCAAGCGCCTAGGGAGTGTCATCTACAGTCCGCCTTGCGGATCTTGGAGTATGTCAAAGCAGCACCTGGGAAAGGATTACTTTTTCAGAAGAATGGTCATCTGAGGATTGAAGCCTACTCAGATGCAAGTTATGCTGATGACAAAGGGGATCGCAAGTCAACCTCAGGTTTTTGCACCTTTGTTGGGGGCAATCTGGTGAGCTGGAAGAGCAAGAAGCAGTCTGTTGTCTCCAGGTCCAGTGCAGAAGCTGAGTATCGCAGTATGGCGTCAACCACTTGTGAGTTGAAATGGTTGCGGGCTCTCATGCTAGATTTAGGAGAGGTGTACAACCATCCTCTACCTATGTTCTGTGATAACAAGGCCGCCATATACATCTCCAAAAATCCGGTATTCCATGAAAGAACAAAGCACATTGAGGTTGACTGCCATTTCATTCGTGAAGAGATTTTAAAAGAACAAATTTGCACTCCGTTTGTCACGTCTGATAAAGAGCCGGCTGACATCTTCACCAAGCCAGTTTTCGCCTCGTTTCTGCATGTTTGCGACAAGCTGGGCATGATTGATAAATATGCTCCAGCTTGAGGGGGAGTGTTGAAGTTAGTGACCGGGCGGTCTGTCTTGGCGGGTTGAAGACCGCGCGGTCTGGCGGTTTGACTCGCCGGCTTGTAAACCGGGCGGTCTAGCGATCTTCACAGGCGACCTCTCTGCTTCTCTTGTTGTAGCCGTGCGGTTAGTCCTTCTGTCTAACCGCGCGGCTTGTGCGGTTTACTTGTACAGTCCGCTTAGCTTGTAAATTTTTAGTCCCACATCTCTTATTTGTATTCTCTCATCTCTCCTCCATTCTATATAAGGGAGGGCATACCTTTGTAATAGTTATCTTTTTTTGGATAATAAAGTTTCAATTATTCAAAAGCTTATCCGCTTGTTCTCTACTTTTCGCTTCTTTTCGCTACTTTCTAACATGGTAATGGGGGACGGGGGTACATGAACACAAAGGATCGCCTGCTGCAGGCGATGTGGGACTAACCCCAACCACAGGACCGCGGGGATATTCCGCCACACAAGGGGGCCCACCGGGGTCAACACCCAGACCTGGAACGCGATGGAGAAAGCCCAAACATACGGTCCCACACACACGTGTCCTGCTGGCTAATATAATCTCAACACACCCCCGCAGCAGGACAACCTCGCTTTGATACCATGTGGAAACCACCCGTCACCACACATCTTCCCAAAACCCCGAGGTGATAGTAAGGGGGGACGGGGGTACATGAACACAAAGGATCGCCTGCTGCAGGCGATGTGGGACTAACCCCAACCACAGGACCGCGGGGATATTCCGCCACACAAGGGGGCCCACCGGGGTCAACACCCAGACCTGGAACGCGATGGGGAAAGCCCAAACATACGGTCCCACACACACGTGTCCTGCTGGCTAATATAATCTCAACAGTTATATCAAAGCAAAATTTACAAATGAAAAATTGTGTTCTTTCTTAAAACATTTCTTGCATGTTGAGAGAGAATAGTTTGCATCTTCGCTGAAATTCAGCGAACTGGACGTGCATTTCGCTGGAATTCAGTGAACTGTACGTGTTCTTCGCTGAAATTCAGCGAACTGCACGTCCAGTTCGCTGAAATTCAGCGAACTGCATTGCTCTTCGCTGATATGTTGAAAAGAAAACCATCAGTATAAAAAATTGCAAGTTATTTTATGTGTCTGAAAAATGATTTGAGAGAGAGAAGCTATATCTGTTTTTTGGAATCTATAATTTCATAACCATGTTATTTCAGCAAAAATGTGATATGAATTGAATAATTTGGATTAAATCCGTTACATTGTGTGTGCAAATGTTGATTAACAACCCACTAATCATGCAATTACCAAATTAGAAGAAGATGATGATCAAAAGCTTATTTTCTCAGAAAATGTTGAACACCAACAAAATAACAACACACAAACACACCTACAAATATTTTATAGAACTAACACACACATACACCATACACCACAACACACACACATACAACAACACACACACCTATAACACACACACATACAACACAACAACAACAACACACACATTCCAAACACACATACAACACACACAAACACACACACAAACACACACACACACACACACAACACATACAACACAATAACAACAAACACAAAAACACACCTACAACACACATACAACACAATAACAACAAACACAAAAACACACATACAACACTAACACACAAACACAAACACAAACACACACACACACACAAACACACACAACGCACAACACTAACACACACACATACAACAAACACACACACACACACACATTCAACACATACACAACACAACAACAACACACCTACACACCTACAACACACAAATACAACAAACACATACAACGCACACAAACGCACACAAACACACACTCACATACAACACAACAACAACAAACACACACATATATATACAACACACAAACACATACAACACAACAAACACACACATACAACAACACACACACCTATAACACACACACACACACACACACACACACAACACACATTCCAAACACACATACAACACACACATACAACACACACACAAACACACTCACACACACACATACAACACAATAACAACAAACACAAAAACAAACCTACAACACACATACAACACTAACACACAAACACACACACACACAACACTAACAAACACATACAACATACACCACACCACACACACACACACACACACACACACATACAATACAACAACAACACACACATACAACATACAGAAATAAGGGAATCCCATCCCTCAACATTTCAGAATTTAAGCACGGGAAAAATGGAATCAAACACGCCAGGTATCTGACACAAGATATGCAGGATAAGGGGTCGGGTATACCTCAGCGATTGGGAGAATGGTGGCACAAGATATGCAGAGGAAGAATGTGCAAGAACCATGCACTAGGTATCCGACGGAGAAATTCTGACGGATTTCATCGTCGGTTCGGTGCAATCGGACTGTCGTCGTCAACGAAGAAGAAGGTCGGTGCAATCGGACTGTCGTCTTCAACGGGGAAGAAGATTTTGCACGCCGGCGTCGATGGGGAAGAAGATGCAGGCGGTGCAGCAGCCGAGCCCGGGGAAGAAGCCTGTCGTCGCGTCGGTGAAGAGAAGCTTGGCGCTAGGTATCGGGGAAGAAATTAAGCGATGTTGGAGAGGATGTGCGGCTGAAGTGCTGAACCTGTGAAAAACATGGAGGCTAGGGTAATTAATTTAATTAAAATCCTGGTTTTGGTTAATTAAAATCTCGGGTACGTATATAGAAAACTAATTACAATGATCCTTTTAAAAATATCGCAATAAATGTGGAGTCACGATTTTTAACAAAATTACGGCTAGGGTAAGTTAATTAAAATCCCGGTATAAGGTAATTAAAATCCAGGGTAGATATATAGAAAACTAACAATGACCCTTTTAAAAACGTCGCAATAAATGTGGAGTCACTATTTTTAACAAAATTTAAAAATCTAACAAGATCACTATATAGAAAAGTGTCGCTATATAGAAAACTAACAATGACGATTTTTAACAAAACCTCAAAAATGTGACCGATGTTCATATTTGTTGTAGTGTCTGCAAATTGAAATATTTTTTTGTAAACAATACATCAATAGTCACGATTTTTAACAAATTTTTTCCACTATCATAATAATCAGCCACGATTGAACAAGCATCGCCAAAAAAACGTGGCTATTAAATAAAAATTTTGTAGTGTGGAGTCGGGAAAGGATTATCGAGGGTTTATGTATGTGTTAGAAATATTGTTTTTATAAATATAATTTTCAAAATAATAATTTGGGGTGGGAGAATAAAAATTTTGGTTAATCTAACAAGGGTTGGTCAACACTTTTAAAATATTACAAATTAATTTTTAAGAAGACAACATATCATAATTGTTGCCTAAAGTGAATCTTCAAGGACACCATTTCAAAATTGTTCTCTATAAGGGATTAGAGAATAGTTTTTGAATGTTGCATAGAAAGTGTTGCCTAAAGATGCTAACCTATTGCTACACTTATAAACTGTTCTCTATCAACGTTTATGCAACTTTTTTATAACTATTGTCAAGTCAGGTGCTGCCAAAGTCCCAAAATGTTGTAGTGGCCGCTTCCATCGCGGGCGGGGCGATTAGTTTTCCTATTGGTTTAAACCGCACATGGGTGGTCTCGTCATTTTCATAAAAATCGTGATCCCTGTCGGGCATTTCTACTCGCCCATCAGATAGTTATCGGGAGAAAATACTATGTCGTCCCTTTTGAAATTTATAAATAGACTAATGTATATCCTCCTTCATTTTAACATGGCTCTTCTCTCCCTGAAATCTCTCTTACAGATTTTCTCTCTCCTCTTCTATCCATCCAACGATTTTTCATTCTCTCCTCCTCCAACGCGAGCATGCCCCATTGTGTGCACTACACGTTTCTCCTTACGCGCGCTCCCACTTGCGTGCATCTCTCCTCCAACATGCACACGTCCCTCCATGCACGCGCTCTCCCTTGCGTGCATCTCTTCTCCAACGTGTGCACGTCCCTCCGTGCGCGCGTTCTTTCTTGCACGCACTCCCCCTTGCATGCGTCTCTCCTCCAACTTGTGCACGTCCCTTAGTTCTTGCGTTCCTCATTGCACGCGCTCCCCCTTGCGCTCATCTCTCCAACGTGTGCACGTCCCTCCGCACGCGTGCTCCCCCTTGCACGCATCTCTACTCCAACGTGTGCACATCCCTCCGGGTGTGCCCTCCCCCTTGCGCGCGTCTCTCCTCCAATGCGCGCACGTCCCTCCGTGTGCGCACTCTCCCTTGCCTGCGTCTCCCCTCTAATGTGTGCACGTCCCTCCGTGCGTGCATTCCTCCTTGCGCTCCCCCTTGCTTGCATCTCTCATCCAACGTGTGCACGCCCCTCCGCGCGCGTGTTCCTCCTTGCATGTGCTCCCCCTTGCGCGTGTCTTTCTTCAAATTTATGCATGACCCTCCGTGCGCACATTCCTCCTTGTGTGCGCTCCCTCTTTGCGCATGTCCTTCTATGCGTACGTTCCATCATGGACCCTCCTCGCGTGCATCACACAGTACGCTCATCGTTCCATCGAGTCTGTCACCTTTTGAGTCCAGTACTCTCTTTCTCTCTCTAATAATTGTAACGATGAGCATCATATTGCCCTCATATTCTTTAAAAAGCTCCGTATCTAAATCAAAACTAGTGGAAGTTTGGTCGGCACAGATCCAGTCACGTGATTTTTCACCTATTTCCTGAATTTTTCACGTTAAAAATTGTCTTGTCAACTTTCTATTTAATGTAAATGTTTGCACGCTTGACCGCTCAACGGGCTAAGCTGACCTAGTTTGGTCCGGTGTACCATGAGGATTGGGTTGGCCACAACAAACTTCTTTTGCATGAGTTGTGTTTTCCACTAATAGAGAAAACAAACATAATATTATGGACAGTGACGTTTTACAGAAAACGAAAAATAGACAAAAAGCCCTCTCAAATGGGGTCTTACTATGCATATGTATATATATAATATTAAAAGAACAAAGTAGTCAAGATTGTTAAATATAGTCTTATTGTTTTTGCCTATTTGCTTAATATATATTATTTAATTATTGTTAAATAAAAGATATGTTTTTTAGTAATTATATTATATTCTAAAAATAAAAGTAACAAAAAAAATTATAAAATTAAATTAAAGTTGATTTGAAAAAAAAGGTTATAATTTAAAATAATATTTTGAAAAATAATGATGAAAATTTAATAATATATAATTGGTGATATTTTCTTTGCAAAAATTGAAAAATTATGTGTAATTAGTTTTGCATTAATAATTAAGTAATAGTCTTATTGGGTTTCACCATCATTTATAGGAGAGAACCCCCCCCCCCCCCCCCCCCCGCTTTGATCTCCTCCCAAAGTGGATCATGGGTGGGCCATCCCCCCATGAACTCTCATAATGAGAGAATTATGGGGGGGGGGGGACCCACTCCCTCTCCCCATGGAGGAGGGCCGCCGCCGCCGGGAAGACCCCCGCCGTCGGGCGGCCTGACCACCACCAGCGGCCGGCCCCCTTCCGGGCATTGCCGCGGCCGAACCGCCGACCTCACCGGCAGGGTGGCCGCGGCAGGCCGCCGGCCTGGCAATGGTGGCCAAGGCCAGCCTAGCCGCAGCCGCCCACGGCCAACCTAGTCGCCGACGGCCCGGCCACGGCAGGCCGCCGGCCAAGCCGCGGCAGGCCACCGACCTAGCCACGGCAGGCCGCCCGCCCCCGCCGTCGGCCGCCCGGCCGGCCACCACCGCCACCGTGGCGGCCCGTCGCCGTGGACGACCTCCCCACCGTCCGATCGAGGGGAGGCTCTCCTCGCCGTCCGATCAAGAGGGTAACCACCCACTAACCCCCTACTTTAGTGGTGGGGCCCGTCATGATCCTCCCCCGAAGGCCATAAAAGGGACCTCAGGGCCTCTTCATTCTTCACTATTTCTCTTCTTCGGGTTGTCTTCTTCTTCCTCAGGTGAGAGCTCGCCTGCCTCCTCCCCCGATTCAGCCTCCTGTCGCCGTGAACCACCGGCGGCCACCTGCGGCTACTAGCGCTCCACCAACACGTCACCAGCAGGAAAACACCCAAGTCCCCAAAAAAGCCAAAGGAAGAAGGTAACCGTCGCCAGCAAGTGTACGCGACCGCAAGCGCCAAAGCACCTAGATCATCCCACGCATTTCAACATCCAAGTTACTCCTACGACGCAGTCTGTTTCCTGTCGGGAGCCGTAGTCTCTCTCTCCCCCAAGTTATAACGGGAGCGGCATGTCGCCCCAATTCTCCAACACACTATAATCACCAGAATCTAGTGGAATTTGATCGGCGCAGAACCGGTCACATGGTTTTTTACCCATTTAAGGGGTTTTTCCACGTCATCACATCTTGTGTCAACTTTCTACTTTCATTTACTGTGTGCGCGCTCGACCGCCTCGTGAGCTAAGACGGTCCGAGCAAATCCGGTTCGACCGGGACATCGAGTTAGTCCGCAATAGTTTGGCGCCATCTGTAGGAACCTGATTCCCAACATCCTTCGAAAGAGTTAGATCACTAGCTCAACCGCTTCAAAGTCCTGCTCCAATGGCAAAAAGAGGCGCTCGCGCTGCTGAAAGAGTCATCCTCGGAGGACTTACCAAACCGACACGCACCCGCTCGCTAGCGAGCGTACCGAAAGAAGCAAAGGCTGCGTACGCAGCTATTAACACCCTCGAGAGACGCGTCCACCAGATAGAAGAACAGCAGATCGAAATGCTCACCCTACTCAGAAGTTTAGCAGCCCCAGTCGTTCCCCGACCGCAGCCAAATCATCGCCCGACCCAAGAAGTTCTGTAACAAGAGGAACAAGCCCTCGAGAGACAAGAAGAGCGGCGTCAAGTTAAGCTTCGTGGAGACAACTGTCGCCGTGACCCTCAGGGGACTGGGGGGCAACGTCCATTTCAAGAACATCCCCCTTTGAGTATTGCCTGCACAGGCATGATGCACACAGTTCAGAATGATCCGACATCCCGCATGCTAAGAGCTTCTCAGCCGTTCAAGCAAGCTGACTTACAACCACCAGGAGAACTCTCCGCTTCAACCAGACACTGCCCACACAAGAAGTATGATGTAGAGAAGGAATTATCAAGCACAAATAGTTCCCCCGCGCCCATGGCACCATTCCAGGAGATGCATGATCGCCACCTCGACAGTCCTCATTACGAGGGGAATCCCGGAAGAGGATGACACTCGATGCCTCAGCCACGAAGCTGGGGCCGAGTAAACGCCTGCCTAACTACAGCTCATTTGACTCCTTGACAGAATCAGACCCGAAAGATGACATTGAAATCCATAATTTCGGCGGAACCGGCAACTCATTGGCACACGTGGAATATTTCGAAGCTATCATGCACGCGTGCAACGCTTCAGATCACTTCATGGTACAGACGTTCCCGACAATGTTGAAAGGAGAAGCTCGAGCATGGGTTCGTTCTCTATAGGAGGAAAGGATAGGCAGCTACATTGAACTCGCAGCTCTCTTTATCAAAAGGTTCGCCACGATCAGAGAGCCCTCACTAGAAAGTCCAAGTCCGAGTTGTAACGCCCCGAAACTCAAAAGAGCGACGGGAGGCGTTTTGGGCCAAGTTTGGAACTTGGCAGGGGGCACACGGCCTGGGACACGGGTGTGTCCAAGGGGCGCGTCGTGCTCGTGTCGACGATCTGGCCAAGTGGTCGACGAATTTTGGAGTCGACGATCGTCGAGCAGCGAACACGGCCTGGGACATGGGCATGTCACAGGTCGTGTCCTTCTCGGGTAGTTGGCTGAGTTGAGTTGGGGGAGAAACACGGCCTGGAGCCTAGGCGTGTTCGTGTATGACACGGGTGTGTCATTTGGGACACCGGCGTATCCAATAACTGTGTCCTTCACGGATTGGTGTTGTCCTGTGTCGATGGAGGAACACGGCCAACTACACGGCTGTGTACTGGATGACACGGGTGTATCAAGTTTGATACAGGTGTGTCGGTTGCCCGCATCCTTTTCAGGACGCGTCGGTTTCGACGGCAAATGGGGAACATGGCCCTAGACACGGGCATGTCACAGGCCGTGTTCGACCCAGATTTTGGATTTCAGATCCGGATCGTGGTCGTTCGTTTCCTTATTTTGGGATCCGACGGCTGGGGGTTGTTCCTGCTGGGATATACCCGGGTCTAGGTCTTAGAAAACCCCATTTTGCTTGGTTTATTCTCTTTCTAAAGCCTAGAGAGAGGGTAGAGCAAGGAAGAAGAAAGGAGACTAGATTCGGCCACCGACAGAGCTTCGGAGCTCCAAATTGCGAGCCTACTTCGGATCTATGGAGGCATGGAGATTGCAGTGCTTTTCATCCGTATAGATTTTCATGGCGCCAATGAAAAATGCTAGGGTAACGATTCTCATCCTAGGACATATGAAGTCCTCTTTTCCTTTGCATAGGAAGCCCGCTCTCGCGAGTTTGCGTTGAGTTGAGGCGTTCCTTCGGGTAGACATGAATAGTCCCCGTTGTGTACATGTAGAGTCCGTAATCGAGAATGGATATAAGCATGATGTGTGAAGCCTACCGGACAAGTTGGTCTAGATCGGTGATGTTGCATTGTATGAATGGCTGGAGAAGACTCCGCGCGAATGGTTGTTTTTCGGGTTTTCTACGCATTAGATTGCAACAAGGAGCCTTGGGGATTAACTCCAAGGTGCACCCGGAAACTGGGAAGATGAGTGATTCTGCCAACATGGTGTCTTGGGAGCCAACTTGAACATAATCGGATTATGTGAAGTGTGTAATGGAAATGGGACTCGATGAAGCTTGACCCGCGCAGACGGCTTCAGTTGATGTCGCGGTGTGAGCAACGGGTTAGGTGGAATTGTACCCGGTCTATGTGGTTCGGTTAAAGAGACCTAAGGTACATGAAACTTACCGTTGACATAGATGGAGGGTCTTAGGCAGGGGCGAGAAAGACCAAATGCTCACGATTTATTGCAGCCTGAGTGGCTGTGGTGAGATCGCGGTATTGACCGGGTTCACCGAGAATGTGCCCTGAGAGCACGGGGTGTGTGGTCGTGCGTGCCCACGCTTGTGATGAAGTGTTTATTCAATACACTACTTGGTTATGCTAATAAAGTGTAGGGAAAGAGCATCGCCGCCCCGATTATGGGAGCGGGATCACTATAATTTGGTCAGCATAGCTGACCGTTGCTTTTGTTTGCCACCGTTGCGGTGGATTGTTGCTTGCAGGTGCTGTAGAGCCAAGCGGTAAATAGCAGGCTAAAGCCCAAGTTGCTGAGCAGGCCCTCGAAGGCCAAATTTTGAGTGTTTACTTGTTTTGTTCATGTGTGACCGGCCTGCGTGCCGTGGTATAGAAAACATTGTAATTTGAGTAAATATTTGTAAGGCCTTAAGGCCATTGTACTTGTGTATTGTACCTTAATTCCTATTGGGTTTTGTAGTGGACATTCATGCTTGTGGCTGGGTTTTTTAATTTGCAACTTTAAATTGCTTCCGCTAGAATGACTCTGTGTAGGACATTGGTGATTAGTTGGATGGTTTCCATTGAGTAACCGTCCGGTCTGTCTGTGGTATATGGCGTCGGGCCCCGGCCGGACCTACTGCTATATGTTATGCTACAGATAGGGGGTGTTATAATTTGGTATCAGACTACTGGTTTCGGTTAGGCTTAAATGAATTCGTGGGCGAATTCTTTTTAAGGGGTGGTGAGCACATGTGTGTGCGTCATCGTTATAACATCAAAAGAACCCATGAATGTCCACTTAGGAATGAAAATACACATGTTTGGGGAACCTGCGTCTTCCTATAATTGCTTTTTGCAATTTTGTATGGTCGCTTAACGGTGTTTTGTATAACTATAGGTGACCAGAAGCGGTGCTGGGCCGTCAGAACGCCGAGTTTCTGAGGCTAGTAGTGCACCAAATGATGCTCCTACAACAACTCCTTCGGCCGAAACCATACGTTTGGTGGCTGAAGCGGTGTTTGCGATGATCAATGTGCAGCCTGCAAGGCAAATGCAGTAGCCCAATCCTGCGATGGAGCAGGTGCCGCTTCAAGCGGCTGAGCCTAGAAGGGTGGAGAAGGTAGTGGTGGAACCTTTGGTGTCGAGGAGAGCAACTGAAAGGCAGCTCAAGCACGTTATGAGCTTCAATCCTCCTGTGTTCTCGGGGTTGGGAACACCATCTCAAGCTGAAGACTGGCTCTCCCGAGTGAAGAGAGTCCTGACAGATACTAAAACGGAGGAGTGGCAGATGACCACTATAGCTACATTCCTGTTGGACGAGTATGTGAGGTTGTGGTGGGAAGGTCTAGAGATGCATCTCTTGAGAGGAAGGCAACTAATGGACGTCTCGATGGAAGAGTTTTCGAGATTGTTCTTGGCAAGGTACCTCCCTTCGGCTCAAAGGATAGCATTGGAGAATGAGTTCCAGAGGTTGGTGCAAGGAGAGAGTAGCGTGGATGATTATCTCCACGAGTTTACTCGATTGGGTCGGTACGCTAGCTCCACATTCGCGGATGAGGAACGCAAGACGAACCGTATCTACGAAGGTCTAAGAGATGAATTGAGGCTACTGCTCTCGGGGCCTATGACGCAGGGCTTCTTGAACCTGGTCAATACGGCCCGGTCTTTGGAGAAGGTCTTGAAGAATGTACAAGCGCATAAAAGCTTTGGTGATAAGACGACTGAGTTTAAAGTGCCAGCTAACTCAAAGTGTGGGTACCGTAAGTTCAACAAGAAGGCTAGGACTTCGGGTCTAGCCCCCTCTTCTGGTGCTTCTGGGGCGACTACGGGTCGAACCTCGGGTGCGTGTTTTACTTGTGGAAAGTCGGGGCACTTTGGTCGTGACTGCTGGAGCGGACGTCCCAAGTTCGAGAGGAAGCCGGGAGCAACGTATGAAGAGATGGGCAAGGCGGTGGAGTCAACCACGACCCATTATGCTCCAGCTCAACCGAGAGTTTATAATCTTGGCCATTAGGAGGCCATTAAGCAAGCGGATGTGGTGACATGTACGATTTAAATTTATGGCAAGTTGATTTTCAAATACTTGTTATGCGTGTGTTACCTTACCACTGCTTGTTTATGATTTGTTTTGATTTGTGAGAATCCGGCGAGAGCACTCTTTGATACGGGAGCTTCGCATTCCTTTTCATCTGAAGGATTCATATCGCGCATCAGAGTACCTTTTTCGATGGCAAAGGACAAACTGGACGTGTTGTTGCCCAATGGGTGTTCGATGCGCGCGGATCAAATCTGTGGCGTTAAGATTCGTATCGGGTGTCAAGAGTTCCATTTGCAAGCGTCGTTACTACCACTGGTGGAGTTCGACGTGATATTTGGCATGGACTGGCTCTCGGAGCAGCAAGCTTATATTGATTTTGGTCGTAAGGAAGTCAAGTTGGGAACAGGTCGTGAGACGACTTTTACGGGCTTGAAAGGGTCGAGCAAGACTTTGATGTCTGCTCTTCAGGTGGTGAAGGCAGTTTGCACTGGAGCAGAGCTGTTTTTCACACTAGTGGAGGTTGCAAAGCCTAAGCCTACGTTGGACAGTATTTCAGTGGTATCCGAGTACCCTGATGTGTTCCCTGGCGATCTTCCTGGAGCCCCGCCTCAACGGGAGATAGATTTCATGATTGAGCTAGTGCCAGGTGCGAAACCTGTGTCACGCTCTCCATATCGGCTAGTGCCTATGGAAATGGTGGAGCTAAAGGTTCAACTACAAGAGTTGTTGGAGCAGGGTTATTTGTGTCCAAGTTCGTCGTCTTGGAGCGCACCGATCTTTTTTGTAAAGAAGAAGGACGGAAGCTTGAGACTTTGTATCGATTATCGGGAGTTGAACAAGCTAATAGAAAAGAACAAGTACCCGATCCCAATGATTGATGATCTATTTGATCAGTTAGTCGGGTCGACGGTGTACTCTAAATTGATCTTAAGTCTGGTTACTATCAGCTGAGGATAAGGGAGAATGATATCCCTAAAACAGTGTTCAGTACGAGATACGGGTATTACGAGTTTACGGTCATGTTGTTTGGGCTGACTAATGCACCGTCGGTGTTCATGGAATTGATGAACAGGACTTTCAGGGAGTACTTGGACCATTTTGTGATTGTCTTCATCGACGATATATTTGTGTACTCGCAAT
Source organism: Platanthera guangdongensis (assembly GCA_039583875.1). Lineage (NCBI taxonomy): Eukaryota > Viridiplantae > Streptophyta > Magnoliopsida > Asparagales > Orchidaceae > Platanthera > Platanthera guangdongensis. The sequence goes on from CM077165.1 coordinate 137,941,155, forward strand.
GTGAGGAGGATCACTTCAAGCATCTACATTTGGTTTTGGAGACGCTGAGGAGGAATCAACTGTACGCCAAGTTCTCCAAATGCGAGTTTTGGTTGTCCTCAGTAGCGTTCCTTGGTCATATAGTAAGTGGAGAGGGAATTGCGGTGGATCCGGCGAAGATTGTTGCAACACGAGAGTGGCCTGTGCTGTCTACGGTAGCGGAAGTTCGGATTTTTCTGGGACTTGCCGGCTATTACAGGCGCTTCGTAGAAAACTTTTCGCTGATAGCGTTACCCCTCACGACTTTGACGAGGAAAGAGCAGAAGTTTGTTTGGATGCCGGTGTGCGCGCGAGCTTTTGAGGAGTTGAAGTGTCGGTTGACCACGGCGCCTGTGCTGAGTTCGCCGAGTGGGACCGATGGTTTTGAAATATGCGGCGATGCTTTGGGCAGTGGACTGGGTTGTGTCCTACTACAGCACGGAAGTGTGATAGCATATGGCCCGCGATAGCTGAAAGTGCATGAGAGGAATTATCCGATCCATGACTTGGAGTTAGCGGCTGTGATTTTTGTCTTGAAGTTGTGGAGGCACTACGTGTATGGGGTAAAGGTCGATATCTATACCAACCATAAGAGCCTGAAGTATTTGTTGGATCAGAAAGATCTAAACATGCGGCATCGTAGATGGATGGAGTTCCTGGGGGACTACACATTCAAGATCCACTACGTGCCTAGTAAAGGCAATGCGGTTGCGGACGCGTTGAGTTGCAGGGCTCCTGCGCGGGCCAACTGGTTGTCAGTTCATGACGAGCGCCTAATTCAGGAGTTGGAGGCGTTGGAGATCTCTTGCGTAGACAAGAAGTCAAGTGCTGAAGCGCTATTGAACTGGACGGAAGTCCAGTGTGACCTGGCTGATCGGATTCGGAAGACTTTGGATATGGATGTCCGCATGAAGCAACACATGATAGAGGCTTTGGATGGGTCAAATTCCCAATTCGTTGTTGATGATGGATTGCTTTGGAAGGATGGTCGTCTGTGCGTCCCGAACGTGGGAAATTTGCGGGTGGAATTGTTGTACGAGGCGCATCATACCAAGTACTCGATTCACCCGGGGAGCACGAAGATGTACCGCGAAATGAAGAAATTGTTCTGGTGGCTAGGATTTAAGAAGGATGTGGCACTGTACGTGCGAAGTGTCAGACATGCGCCTTGGTGAAGGCAGAATGTCAAAAGCCGGGAGGATTCTTGAAGTCCTTGCCTATTCCGGAGTGGAAGTTTGACGACATTACCATGGACTTTGTGCACGGGCTGCCAAGGCCGCAAAAAGGGAACGACGCCATTTGAGTGGTCGTAGATCGTCTAACGAAGGTGTCGTACTTCATTCCGCATAGGAAGGATGATCCCGTGGAGAAATTGGTAAAGTTATATGTGGATAACATAGTACGGCTTCACGGTGTGCCCCACAGCATCGTGAGTGACCGAGATGGGCGGTTCACGTCCAATGATTGGAGGCTGGTGCAGCAAATGTTGGGAACAAAACTAAGTTTCAGCACGGCCTTTCATCCACAGACGGATGGGCAGACTGAGAGAGTCAATAAGACAACGGAAGACACGCTTCACATGTGCGTCCTGGACTTTGGGAAGCAGTGGGAAGATCACCTATACTTGGTGGAGTTAGCTTACAACAATAGCTACCAGGCAAGAATACAAATGGCGCCCTTCGAGGCCCTTTATGGTAGAAAATGTTGCACGTCGTTGTCTTGGTTGGAAACGGGTGAGTCGAAGTTGTATAAGATGCAAGAGGTGGAAGATGCTACGTCGTTGGTTCGAACGATTCGAGAGAGGTTGCTAGTCACTCAGGACCGCCCGACTAAGTACTACAATGCCAAGCATAGGAACGTGGAGTTCGCTGTTGGCGATTGGGTGTACTTGAAGATTAAGCCGTTCAAGGGTGTCTCACGGGTGCGGCGATTGAAGAAGTTAAGCCCGAGGTACCTTGGACCGTTTGAGGTTCTGGAGCTTAGTGGTCTACACGATGTATTCCACATATCGGTGCTGCAGAAGGCGGTGCAAGAGCCTTCGCAAGTGATTGTGGTTGATCAAGTGCCAGTCGATAATAGGTTGACGACTAAGGTTAAGCCCGTACGAATTGAGGACGCGAAAGTCAAGCGGCTACGCAACAAAGAGATCAGGATGGTCAAGTACCGTTGGGACAATTGTGGTCGGGAGGAGCTCATGTGGGAGCGAGAGCAGACCATGCTTGAGGAGTACCCGTAGTTATTCCACTTAGGTACCGTTTAAGTTTTGTGTTTATCTTTCCTTTATGTAATTTTGGGGACGAAATTCTTTTAAGAGGGGGATAGTTGTAACACCCCGAAACTCAAAAGAGCGACGGGAGGCATTTTGGGCCAAGTTTGGAACTTGGCAGGGGGCATATGGCCGGGGACGTGTCGTGCTCATGTCGATGATCTGGCCGAGAGGTCGACGAATTTTGGAGTCGACGATCGTCGAGCAACGAACACGGCCTGAGACACGGGCGTATCACAGGCCGTGTCCTTCTCGGATAGTTGGCCGAGTTGAGTTGGGGGAGAAACACGGCCTGGAGCCCAGACTTGTTCGTGTATGACACGGGCATGTCATTTGGGACATGGGCGTGTCCAATACCCGTGTCCTTCACGAGTTGGTGTTGTCCTGTGTCGATGGAGTAACACGGCCAGCTACACGACCGTGTACTGGATGATACGAGCGTGTCAAGTTTGATACGGGCGTGTCGGTTGCCCGTGTCTTTTTCGGGACGCATCAGTTTCGACGGCGAATGGGAAACACGGCGCTGGACACGGGCGTGTCACAGACCGTATTCGGTCCAGATTTTGGATTTCAGATCCGGATCGTGGCCGTTCGTTTCCTTACTTTGGGATCCGACAGCTGGGTGTTGTTCCTGCTGGGATATACCCGGGTTTAGGGCTTAGAAACCCCATTTTACTTGGGTTATTCTCTTTCTAAAGCCTAGAGAGAGGGGAGAGCAAGAAGAAGAAAGGAGGCTAGATCCGATCACCGGCGGAGCTTCGGAGCTCCAAATCGCCAGCCGACTTCGGATCTACGGAGGCAAGGAGATTGTGGTGCTTTTCATTTGCATAGATTTCCATGGCGCTAAGGAAAAACACTAGGGTAACGATTCTCATCCTATGACATGTGAAGTCCTCTTTTACTTTGCATAGGAATCCCACTCTCGCGAGTTTGCGGTGAGTTGAGGCGTTCCTTCGGGTAGACATGAATAGTCCCCATTGTGTACATGTAGAGTCCGTAATCGAGAACGGATATAGGCATGATGTGTGAAGCCTACCCGGATAAGTTGGTCTGGATCGGTGATGTTGCATTGCATGAATGGCTGGAGAAGACTCCACGCGAATGGTTGTTTTTCGGGTTTTCTACGCGTTAGATTACAACAGGGAGCCTTGGGGATTAACTCCAAGGTGCACCCGGAAACTGGGCAGATGCGTGATTCTGCCAACATGGTGGCCTGGGAGCCAACTTGAACATAACCGGATTATGTGAAGTGTGTGATGGAAATGAGACTCGATGAAGCTTGACCAACGCAGATGGGTTAAGTTGACATTGCGTGTAAGCAATGGGTTAGGCAGAACCGTACCCGGTCTATGTGGTTCAGTTAAAGAGACCAAAGATACATGACACTTACCATTGGCATAGATGGAGGGTCTTAGGCAGTGGCCAGGAAGACCAAATGCTCACGAGTTATTGCCTCCCGAGGGGCGGTGGTGAGACCGCGTTATTGACCAGGTTCACCGAGAATGTGCCCTGAGAGCACAGGGCGTGTGGCCGTGCGTGCCCACGCCTGTGATGAAGTGTTTATTCACTACACTGCTTGGTTATGCTAACAAAGTGCAGGGAAAGAGCATCGCCGCCCCGATTATGGGGGTGTGATCGTTATAATTTGGTCAGCATAGCTGACCGTTGTTTTTGTTTGCTACCGTTGCGGTGGATTGTTGCTTGCAGGTGCTGCAGAGCCGAGCGGTAAATAGCGGGCTAAAGCCCAAGTTGCTGAGCAGGCCCTCGAAGGCCAAATTTTGAGTGTTTACTTGTTTTGTTCATGTGTGACCGGCCTGCGTGCCGTGGTATGGAAAACACTGTAATTTGAGTAAACATTTGTAAGGCCTTAAGGTCATTGTACTTGTGTATTATACCTTCATTACTATTGGGTTTTGTAGTGGACATTCATGCTTGTGGCTGGGTTCTTTAATTTGCAACTTTAAATTGCTTCCGCTAGAATGACTCTGTGTAGGACGTTTGTGATTAGTTGGATGGTTTCCATTGAGTAACCGCCCGGTCTGTCTGTGGTATATGGCGTCGGGCCCCGGCCGGACCTACTGTTATATTCTATGCGACGGATAGGGGGTGTTACACGAGTAAGGTCCAGAAACGGAAGCTAGAGAACGGTGGGTACCTCGAGCACAAGGGAAACTATGGCCAGCAGAAGCTGCACTAGCTAGTGGCGCTCAACGCCCCCCAAGGCAAAATCTTTGAAGCAATACACCACAATCTGGCCTTGTGCAGACCCAGGCCGCTCGCTCCTGGCCGAGGAAATTTGTCAAAGTACTGCGAATACCACCAGGGTCCAGGTCACAGTACCAATGGATGCAATCGGCTGAAGAAGGAAATCTAGCGACTAACCAGTCTAGGGGAGGTTGATAAATTCTTCTCAAAAGGAAACTGCCTCCTAGTCAGAGCATGGGGTGCATAACCGTCAGAATTGGCGAGCCATCCACCGAATTGAGCCAAGTCCTAGTGGACAGGGAGATAGTTGTTAATGTGTTGTTCCTATCCACATTATTCCAACTCAAACTGACCACTAGCCACCTCGAGCTAGAGACTGCTAGCGCACATGTTTATGGGGACGTCCCGGTACCGGTCATGGGCACCATCACTCTCCCGGTCACTCTAGAAGAAGCATATCGGCGGGCATACTATGATGTGCAGTTCATAGTCATCCAAGCTGAGTCTGACTACACCGCAATACTCAAGCAATCGCTCATGGACGTCTTCCAATCTCATTCCCGCCACTTCCATCCTTGAGCCATCTCCTTTTCCACTCATTTACTTATTTGAAATTGTAAAAGCCGCAAGCTCAGGCTTGCGAGAAAAATCTTTTTCTTGTTTTATTAGTACAATAGTTTGGCCAGGCTGGGTCGTGCAACCGGATTGAGTACTTACATTCTACGCCAAAACGAAGCCGCGAGCCTGACTCGCGCACCCCGTGGGGGCCTGCCGCCCTCACGGAGAAGCCACGAGCAGCCCTCGTGCAACCAAAGCTGCGAGCCGACTCGCACACCCCGTGGGGGCCTTCCCCCCTCATGGAGAAGCCGCGAGCAGCCCTCGTGCAGCCAAAGCCGCGAGCCCGACTCGTGCACCGTATGGGGGCCTGCCGCCCTCACGGAGAAGCCGGGAGCAGCCCTCGTATAACCAAAGCCGCGAGCCCAACTCGCGCACCCCATGGGGGCCTGCTCCCCTCACGGAGAAGCCGCGAGCAGCCCTCGTGCAACCAAAGATGCGAGCAGCCCTCGTGCAACCAAAGCCGCGAGCCCGACTCGCGCACCCCGTCGGGGCCTACCCCCCTCACGGAGAAATCGCGAGCTGCCCTCGTGCAACCAAAGCCGCGAGCCCGACTCGCGCACCCCGTGGGGGCATGCCCCCCTCGCGGAGAAGCCGTGAGCAGCCCTCGTGCTACCAAAGCCGCGAGCCTGACTCGTGCACCCCGTGGGGGCCTGCCCTCCTTACGGAGAAGCTGCGAGTAGCCCTCATGCAACCAAAGCCGCGAGCCAGACTCGCGCACCCTGTGGGGGCCTGCCCCCCTTACGGAGAAGCCGCGAGCAGCCCTCGCGCAACCCAAGCCGCGAGCCCGACTTGCGCACACCCTAGGGGCCTGCCCCCCTTACGAAGAAGCCGCGAGCAGCCCTCACGCAAACTCAGCTGTAAACTTAAGCTGCACAAACAAAGCCGTAGACTAAAAACGAGCTAGCAAGGCCAAACTAATGTCACAAAAGGCAGCCGAGAAGACATGAAAAGGAAAATGTCAAACAAAACAACTAAAATGATCCGGCAAAGGGCAAACAATGTCTAAGGGCGATAACAACGAATGTCAAACAAAAAAGCAATACAGCTGGCTAAATAACGAAGTACAAATACACAGCTGCAAAAACAAAAGGCTACTACTCGTCGTCCGAGCCGAAGCGCTCATCTTCAGAGATGTCCGTTAAGCTAAGGCCGGATGTGTCGCATCCCAGACTCTTGCTAACTAGGCGAAAAGCCTTCGAGACACCGCGCCGAAGCGCTAGCTCACGAACATCGTCCATCTGGGGCTCCACCTCCTTGGACCAAATCTCGTCGCGAACCTCCTCCGCAATCAAGCTGCGATCTCGCATGTAGTCCAACGAGTCCAGGTATTCTGCAAGTCCTGTGGCCTTCAGCTCCGACGCATGGCTGTCAGAAGACAACATCTCTACTTGTGCCTTCGCCGCCCGTAGCTGAGTATCGAGGCCGAAGACCTCATCACGTGCCGCCTGCAACTCGGTCTCCAAACCTGAGGTCTCCTCCTTCGAGTGCTTCAACATCTGGGGGGTCCTCTCCACCAGAATTTTCTCCACCTCCAAAGCAGCACCGACCCAATTCGGCGAAACCGCACAGCATCCCGATCATGCTCCTCCCACAAGGAAGCAAGCAAGCTCGATGTCAACTAGAGCTTCTCCTGAAGGGCAAGGTACCCGTCCTTCAGACTCACGTAATGATCATTTCAGGTCATTGCAATCTGCGCTGGGGTCTCTATCTGTACAAAAAAGAAATCAAATTTAGCCTCTATCAGCAAAGAAAATAAGGGAAAAAACCTTGGGGACAAGTCAAACCCTTACCGCATCGCTCATCGCCCTCAAGAAAGAGGACATCCGCGGAGCTACTGTACCAGCACACACCTGAGGAACTGGGGAAGCAAGTATTTGCACCTCAGGAGTCGAATCTTGACAAATGTCAGAAGTTACCGCTGGCACGACCATATCAAGGTCGGCAGGACGGGCCGTCACCGCTTTCCTCTTACGACCCCCTCCTTGAGAAGTCTCCGCTGGTCGAATTGAATCCACTGAGATACCAAATCGCACCAACCGCTTTTCCTACACATAAACATAAATGTTGAAAAGATGGTTGGCCAGCTTGCGAGGCTCAGCTAATCCAAGCATCGGAGAAAAGTCCCGCTCCTTCCCCCTCACGCGGCGGCAACGTGTAACGCCCCGAAAATCGTAATCGAACTGGTCGCGTCCTAAGGAATTTTTGGTGTCTAAATAGGGGTACACGCCCTGGGACACGGGCGTGTCCAAGGCCGTGTCTTTCTCTGTGTTGGTCGGCTGTGTCCAGAAAAGGACTCGGCAGGAAACACGGCAGTGACACGGGCGTGTCAAGCGTGACACGGGTGTGTGCATACCCGTGTCACCACCCGTGTTCCCAATGGACGTGACGGTAGGCGTGGCGGTTATCTGTGACACGCCCCTAGGTCACGGGCGTGTCAGGACATGACACGAGCGTGTCAGGTTGAGTCATGGGCGTGTCTTAACCCGTGTCCTTTTCTGTGCTCGACGATCGTGCCTAGATCGGGGCACACGGCCTGGGACACGGCCGTGTGCAAGGCCGTTTTCGGCCCAGGATTGAGGAATTTTGGGCGGATCTAAGCCGTTCGTTTTCTTTAAATAAGATCTAACGGCCCAGGTGTGTTCCTGCTTTGTCAAGGCCGGGAATTGAGGATTAATTCCTCATTTTCTCTTAAGCTTTCTCTTTCTAAGGTGTTAGAGAGAGGAGAGAGCAAGGAGGAAGGAAGAGGAGGATTCCGGCCTCCGGCAGAGCATCAGAGCACCAAATCGAGAACCGGAACAGGATCCGCGGAGGAAATTCCCTTGCGAATCTTTCCATCTGGATAGATTCATATGGCGCAAAAGCGAACTACAAGGGTAACGATTCTCTACTTGAGCATGTGAAGCTCTCTTTCTTTTGCAAAAGGAAACCCGCCACCGCGAGTGTGCGGTGTTCCTTAGGGTTGGCGTGAATAGTCCCCCTTGTGTTGCATATAGAGTCCGGAACCAAAGTACGGACATAGGCATTGTGTGTGAAGCCTACCCGAACGTGTTGGTCTGGATCGGTGATGTTGCATATTGTATGGTTTGCCGGAGAAGACTCCGTGCTTTGTGTTTTTGGGTTTCTACACGATAGATTGCAGCAGGGATCCTTAGGGATTAACTCCTAGGCGCACCCGAAAAACTGAGCGGAAACGTGGTACTGTTAACTTGGCGGCTGGGGAGCTAGCCTCGAACATAATTGGGTTATGTGATGTTTGGAAATGTTTTGGGATCCGAGAGAACCTTGGCCCGTGCGTACATCTTAAGGTGACTATGCAGTGTGAGCAACGAGCAAGTGGAATCAGACATGGGCTATGTGGTTCAGTGCTAGAGACCCATAGAGGGACTGTCCGTTAGCATAGTCAGGAGTCTTAGACTGTGGTCAGAAAGACTAAAATGCTCACGATGTTGCCATCCCTGGGATGGTGGTGAAGCTACGGAATTGACCAGATTCACCGATAATGTGCCTTGAGTGCACGGGGTGTTTGGCCGTGCGAGCCTACACCTGTGGCAAAGTATGTTTGTACTTTATTGCTTAGCTTGGCTAATGAAATGCAGGGAAGGAGTACCGCCGTCCCAAGTAAGGGGCGGGGTTGTTATAATTTGGTCGGCTTTGGCTGACTATTACTTTGTTTGCCACCGTGCGGTGGAATGTTGCTTGCAGGTGCTGCGGAGCCAAGTACCAAATAGCGGGCTGAAGCCCATATTGCTGAGCTGGCCCTCGAAGGCCAAAGTGAATTGTTGTTTTACTTTTGTCATGTGTGGCCGGCCTGCGAGCCGATGTATGTAAAACATTACTTTGTTAAGTGAACTCTTTTAAGGCCATAAGGCCAAGCACTTTTTGGTGTACTTGTTATTTCATTCCTTTGGTAGTAAGTGGACATTCCTGATAGTTATTATTCAATTATGGGTTCATTCTAACTATTTAAAAGCTTCCACTAGAATGCTCTGTATTAGGGCGAGTAGTTGTAGTTGGATTTTTGATATTCTTATATAACCCTTCTGACTGTCCATGGCATATGGCATCCGGTTCCAGCTGGACCTTCTATTATATGTCATTTGACAGATGGGGGTGTTACACAGCGATCGGGAAGCGCATCTCACACCTCAGGAAGACCCCATGAATTCTTGACATAACCAAACAAAGTGTTGTCATGGCGACGGTCCTTGTGGGCTTCGAATTCCAACGAACTCTTGTTGTTGCGTACCTCCATCCACTTGCTACCATCAGAACGTACATCGCACCAATATCAAAACTGGTCTAAAGAAAACCGGCCCCCATGCTCGCGGAAGAAGGTGACTAAGCCCATGATTCAGGCAATTCCAGCTGGAACAAATTGAGAGATAGGCACTCTGCAAAATTTCAAGATCTCAATCACCTCCTCGCAGGGCGGAAAACGGAAGCCGGACCTCAGGGAGACTTCGCAGATCGTCAACCAACCACGAGGAGGATTTTGAACCCGCTCCTCGGGACGCAGGATCCTCATTTCCAAAGAAGCAGGAAGCTCGTACTTCGCCCTCCAGATATCAACACCGTCATCAGTCAAAGAGGAGCGCATGCGCATCGGGCCAGAAGAGCGCTTCGAAACCTGCGCACAACAAAAAGTAAAAGGTCAGCCCAAAAATAAAGACTTGGAGCCGCATGTCCAAGCGCACACGACCCAAGTGGCACGCAAAAGAGGACACCCGCGCAAGCATGCACATAGTAGGGGCATTGCACATTCAAGCCGCACGACCCCCGCGAACACAACCTGTGCACGCGCGGCCCACACGCACGCAGACCACGCGCGTTGTAACGTCCCTAGCCGATCCAATGTGACAGCGTCACGACTCCGCTCTAGGCGACGCTACCGGGCGGCAGCCCAAGCACCCCAACCCCTCTCCCTCCACAGGCGGGTTGTTGGTGGCCACAACCTCGCTTTGATGAGGTAAACTCGATAGTCAAGCCCGCACCACGGGGACTTCCCAGGAGGTCACCGATCCCAGTACTACTCCAGCCCGAGCACGCTTAACTATGAAGTTCTTTCAACTCTCATCACCTGTGCCCGGCCTGCTCGCGCGCACGGCCTGTTTCACCATCATTTATAGGAGAGAAAGCCCCCCCCCCCATGATCTCCTTCCAAAGTGGATCATGGGTGGGCCATCCCACCCATGAACTCTCATAATGAGAGAATTATGGGGGGCGGGCGGGACCCACTCCCTCTCCCCATGGAGGAGGGCCGCCGCCGGGAAGACCCCTCCGTCGGGCGGCCTGACCACCACCGTCGGCCAGCCCCCTTCCGGGCCTTGTCGCGGCCGAACCGCCGGCCTCACCGGCAGGGTATCCGCGGTAGGCTGCCGGCCTGGCCACGGGCGGTCAAGGCCGGCCTAGCCGCGGCCGACCACGACCGACCTAGCCTCGGCCAGCCGTGGCCAGGCCTAGCCGCTGCCGGCCACCTAGCCGTCGATGGCCCGGCTGCGGCAGGCCGCCGGCCTCCCCACGGCAGTCCGCCGGCCTAGCCGCGGCCGGCCCCGGCGGACCGCCGCCGCCAGCCACCAGGCCGGCCCCCCCGCCGCCGACCACCCGGTCGGTCCCCACTGCCGCCGTGGCGGCCCGTCGCTGTGGACGACCTCCCCACCGTCCGATCGAGGGGAGGTTCTCCTCGCCGTCCGATCAAGAGGGTAACCATCCACTAACCCACTACTTTAGTAGTTGGGCCCGCCATGATCCTCCCCCGGAAGCTATAAAAGGGACCTCAGGGCCTCTTCATTCTTCATTTTTTCTCTTCTCCGGGTTGTCTTCTTCTTCCTCAGGTGAGAGCTCGCCTGCCTCCTCCCCTGATTCAGCCTCCTCTCGTCGTGAACCACCGGCGGCCACCAGCGGCCACCTGCGGCTACCAGCGCTCCACCAACACGCCACCAGCAGGAAAACGCCCAAGTCCCCAAAAAAGCCAAAGGAAGAAGGTAACCGTCGCCAGCAAGTGTACGCGACCGCAAGCGCTAGAGCACCAGGATCATCCCACGCATTTCAACATCCAAGTTACTCACGCAGCGCAATCTGTTGCCCGTCGGGATCCGTAGTCTCTCTCTCCCCAAGTTGTAACGGGAGCGGCCTGTCGCCCCGATTCTCCAACACACTGTAATCACCGGAATCTAGTGGAATTTGATCGGCGCAGACCCGGTCACGTGGTTTTTTACCTATTTAAGGGTTTTTTCACATCATCACATCTTGTGTCAACTTTCTACTTTCATTGACTGTGTGCGCGCTCGACCGCCTCGTGAGCTAAGACGCTCTGAGCAAATCCGGTCCGACCGGGGCATCGAGTTAGTTCGCAACAAGTCTATTTATTTTAAATTGCATTAAGTAATTGATATTGGTGGAGTCTCGTGTCTGTCGCAATCGAGATACATTCAGGATTCGAGTATTGCCGTGATATTTTAAATTGGATATATATAATTTAGAGGTATAGACAGTATTTGTGATCTCTACGTAAGTTCAATTTAACATAATTTGAACCTAATAAGTAGGGTGTCAGGAATTTGAAGAACCTTATCAATGAGAGTCATTTATGTCCAAAAAGTTCATTTGAAGTTCAGTTTACTAACATTTTTGTGATTTGATGAGAATAGTTGATTGTTTCTATTTTGTTCTTTGGAAAGAGGATTCTTCAATTCAAAGAACTAGTTCAACTGTGGGATTTTCATCATGCAGTAGCATTTTTACATAAATTGACTTCATTTTTCTGAAGAATATTTGAACTTGGTGATATGTAGTCTATCATAAATGCGGCTCAAACCTTCATATTTCTAGTTACAAATTGAATTTCATGTATCAATAACTTGTAGGAAATCCGGGGTGCCGAGAAGCAGAAATCCGAATATCGAATAACAAACACAGAACAAAAAACAGAGCAGTCACGAACACAAGATGTTACAGAGGTTCACCCAAAACCGGGCTACGTCCTCTCTCCCCTTCTTCTTTCTTCTTGTATTCACCAAAAAAGAAACAGATTACAAAAGGTTGCAAGGATCAAATCCGATCCTACCTCTTCTCCTCTCTTCTGGACAAGAAACACCAAAGAAGAATACCTTCTGGATCGATCTCAACGAGATACCTCGTATCGTCTCCAAAAGAATCCGCCGCCACAGACTGCAATGAATCCGTATCCCTAAATCGGGAAAATAACAAACGTATATAAACGTCTGCCGGCAACCACGATCGTCGACCAGCAAGACCGGTCGACGATCGTCGATCGTCGACCCAAAAGGCCGGTCGACGATCGCGACCCGATCGTCGAACCAAAGGGCCGGTCGACGATCGTCGATCGTCGAACCAAAGGGCCGGTCGACGATCGTCGATCGTCGAACCAAAGGGCCGGTCGACGATCGACGATCGTCGAACAAAGGGCCGGTCGACGATCGTCGATCGTCGAACCACAGCGTTCGACGATCGCCGATCCAAAAAATTCACATCAGAAAAATTTGGGTCCGGGGGCGTTGCCCCCGAGCCCCCACCGGGACGCTGTCCCCTGGACCCCTGCCCGCTGTCCGGACAGCGGGACCTCCGCCGGGGGCAGCCGCCCCCGGACCCCCGCTGTCGTGGGTCCCAGAGATGTCGAGGGGGGATCACACTTCGATTCCTCTAAGCTCACGTGGGCGAACCCGGTGTGAGAAACAAGAGGACCGGAAGTGTTCCACAACCCCAACATAACTGATCATGAATAACTTGGGGCATGTTTGGATTGTTGGCAGCAATTGTTGCAAATAGCTTGGATCCAACATCAAAATATAAAGTGTGGAGCTGAGGGAATTGAAGTGTTGCTGGCATTAAAATAACTTGTTTTATGAATGTTTTTAAAATATTTTAATTATATATATATATATATATATGAGTGCCCGACACGGGGCTCCGCCCCTACGACCAGGCGCGACAATACCCGGCCGGCGAAGGCGGGCTTCGCCCGCCCCGGCTCGATGCTCTCGAGCGGCCTTCTGCCGCATCCAAGAAATGGATGGGGTGAAACCCGAGCGGCGACGACGGGTTTCGCCCGCTCCATCAAAGCGGGTTTCGCCCGCAACATATACATATGAGTACTCAAAATGACCGTAAAAATATACATAAATATTACAATTTTAATTTTGTAAAACAATGTACGTTTTGACCTAAAAATATTAATTTTGACTTTAATAAAGTTGATTGATTTAATGTCATCACCTCGAAAATATCACTGATATGCCTAATAACAACCTTCCTTGAATAGACCGCTGACATGTCTAATGACAACCTACCATAGTAGGTGTATGGGCTCTACTTAAAAACGTTTTGAATTTAAATGGATTTTCATCATTACTTCTAATTTTTCGATAGTGTAATTAATTGAATGGACATTCTACTTTAATTTCTTTGAAATATATTATAATATATCTCAAGTCTTTAAAATATAAAAATAAGTGCATAATTGATATTTTTGAATGTTTCACCAAAGATAACTTTTCGCTTATAATAGTGAAATAAATAAATATATATATATATATATATATATATATATATATGTTATATATATATACATATATATATATGTACATATATATACATATATATATATGTACATATATATACATATATATATGTACATATATATACATATATATATGTACATATATATACATATATATATGTACATATATATACATATATATATGTACATATATATATGATCTATAAATAGAGGCCCATTGTAATGCAACTTTTTTAGAACAAAATCAATGAAAAATCAAGGTAGCATTGACACATTCTTTTTGAGCACATCATTTTGCATGCAGTGGCGCATTCAAATTAGGACCTTATCTATTTCTCTAGGACATTGGGATTCAGTTCAAAATAAAAATGAAATACCACCATAAGACAAAATAAAGGAAATGACGTAGTTGCAAAATACAAGGATTACATGGATATAGAGAATGTACTTAAAGAAATCAAGCGGAAAGCAATCTGGAATAAGCTATAGATCAATATGTGGGCAACATCACAAAGAAGACCTGTAAAAGACAAATCAAGAAGATTCAGAAAAGATCTAGAGAAACAAAATAACCACTAAAAGGGAGTAAAGAGATGAAGTAAGCGATCAATACTTATGCTCTTTTGTTTTTCTATCCTTCTATAGCTAAAATCTTGTATTAAAAGTAATCTAGTGCCTCATGTTGTTTCTTTTACATAAAGTGCAAAAAAGAAGAATTTTAGGGTGTTCTTCATCATCTTCCTTCTTTACAGATTCATCATGTTTGAATCGACAAAATTGGATCCCGAAGTTCGGACCAAGGTAGATGTTGAAGGTTACTAGCCACCAGATTAGCCAACATAGAAATGAAGCAAACATGATAGAGGTTGCAACTATTTTTACTATTAGACGAGGTGGTCGTGTTACGTTGTGGAGGTCCCACCGCATACCCATGAGTGCATATGAACTCCCTCTCCCAAACCAAGTGTTGTGTGAGTTTGGGGCTGGGAAAGTAGACAAGATTGCCAAATATTCAAATGACCGACTCTTCTCAGGATACAAACTGTCTCCCACTTGTTAAAGTGGGGTCCTATTTACAGGAAAAGATAAGAGGTGTCCCCTCCTATCGATGTGAATATTGTAGGTTGTTGAGGTGAATACTAAAGGATGCGAGGGTGAATACTGGAGGTTGCTGAGGTGAATACTAGTGGATGTCGAGGTTAATTCAGGAGGATGTCAATCTGAATACAAGATGATGCTGAGGTGAGTACATGAGACTACCAAGGTGTATACGAATAGTTGTTGAGCTGAATATAGTAGGCTGCTGGGGTGAATACAGAAGGATGCCGAGGTGAATACGGGAGCCTACTTAGGTGAAAACAGGAGGCTTCTGAGCTGAATACTAGAGGCTACCGAGGTGAATACAGGAGGCCCTCCGAGGTGACTACAAATCCCCCCCCCCCCCCCCCCCCCCGAGTTGAACACCTGGGTTTGTCGAGCTGAATATAGAAGGCTACTAAGCTGAATATTGGAAGCTGCTGAGGTGAATACAACAGGGCCACCAAGGTGAATATATGAGGCCCGTCGAGGTGAATACATGAGGCCTAACAAGTTGAGTCCTCTTCCTTATGCATTTTTTATTTTAACGAATTATGAATTACACAAAATCCCTACTTTTTTCGAGATCGATACGAGCTCAGAAAAATAATGTAAGACCTGTACTTTTGCGATTTGGTCATGAGAAGATATGTCACGTAAAGTCCCTGCAAAGATGAGGAACACAATAAAAGGTATTCAAATAACTCTCAAGTCATTCTCTTACCAAGTGAACACAACTAGAAGAGGTGAATGAGGACTGTCACTTAGGTCATCTTTTTAAATATGCTTGTTGGAGGGTGAGGCACTTGAAGGATTCATTGACCAGCATGCATAGGGGGGAGTTGATCTCGATTGACAATGTTGAAGCATAAACTTAATAGGATGCACTGAGATACCCAAGGCATTGTCCCATCACATTTTAAACTCACTTGACAAGTGAGAGAATCATTCGAGTATTCATCGACCAACATGCATGAGGGAGACAATCTCGGACGGCAATGTAAATGTTTGAACTTAGGAAGAAGAGCTATGTACCCAAGGAATCGTCCTATTTCCCGACCAAGATCCAGTATTGAGGAGATTTTACCATACTACTTAAAAGGATAAGGGGATTAATTAACCAATTTTTAGAGGGCTCATAATACTAAATAGATGAATATTTTTTACTCCTACTATTGCCTAGAAATTCGTTAATTTGATGACTACTGAAGTCAACCTAGTTGCATGGGATAAATAATTTATAGTTGATAAAGAATTCATCTCTTATCAGGTATTTTAGACTATGACTCTGGACTCTCTCATAGTAACCCAACAGGTGGGTGAGAAGAGAACTCGAGGCTTCATAGGCTAATATGCAAAGAAGGAGATGATCTCGACCAAAAATGTGGAAGTTTGGACTTAAGAGAAAGAACTATGTACCTGAGGCACTGTCCCATCACTCATTTGAGATCTTCAATGAGTGAGTTGGAGTTTCAAGTTCTAAAACAATCATTGAGAAGGTCACAATGTTTAGAAACATCATCAGGTTGATATCCTCTGAAGAGTATCTAGTCACGGAGGCTAGGTGACTTGAAGTTAATAAATAGTCCACCTCCTATAAGATATTTTAGACTATGACTTCAGACTCTCTCTCCTAGTAATCCATCAAATGGTTGAGAAGATCAGCACTCTAGGGATCATCGATCAACATGCAAGAGGGAACTAATCTTTGCTGTCCTTGCAAAGACTTGGGCTTAAGAGGATGCACAATAAACCTGAGGCACTGTCATGTCACTCAACTGAGGTTTTCACGGTGTGAGATGAAGGCTAAAATTCTAAACCACTTGCTGAGATGGATTTCACATCGATATGACATCAATCCCAATCTTTCAGAACTTTCTCAGGTTAACATTAATTAATAAGCTAGTAAATATTTGTAAACAACATAACCTGACGAGTATCTGATGCTTTGACATCAGGAGTTCATGGGTAGAATAGTTTTAAGTCATCTTTGTTTTAACTATTCCTGATAAGTTCTCATTATGAGCTCTCATGAAATATAAGTAGTTGAATATGGTTATCACAAGCATCAACTTGTGGAATATAAATCCCAAGACATGACGAGTAAGAACTCTCATGGAATAATTATAAGGTCACGAGCATGGATTTGTGGAGTATATGCATTCTCATTATGGTGAATTCTTCATGAATAACTCTTTGATATTATAACCTCGAGAAAAAAAGTTTATTTCCATACTCCATTTCACCATGGTGAACTCACCTGTTCGAGCTCAAATGAGCTCATCTGAATGAGATTGCCCGCACAAGCTTGTATGAGTTAGCTCGCCTATATGAGCTCACGTGCATGAGATCATCAGTATGAGATCCCGTGAGTGAGCCCGTTGTGAACTCACATGCATGAGCTCTCCTGAGTTAGCTCATTGTGAGCACGAATACATGTGCTCACCTTGAATTGGTCTTGACGAATTGATATATGAAACCATAGATTCATTCTAGTTAAGCTCTCCTAGCTTCCTGTGAGCTGAGCTCACATATTTTCATCTGAGTTGAGCTCGCCAAAATTTTTGGGAGCTGAACTCGCCCATCTTTGAGCTCTCTTGCATGAGCTTGCTGGAGCTCGCCTAGATCCGAGCACACCAGACCACGCTTACCTTGCCTAGCATTCTACGAGTTGGCTGTCAAGTCGATCAATATGGAGGTCTATACCACCTATGTACATTGAACTTGCCTTGACGATTTGAACTCGCCTTGTTGAATTTTTGAAGTAAAAGTAGCAGCCTGGGCGGACTGTTCGCACAGTCTGTGCAAATAGTATTGGCGGTTTGGGTCAGACTGCGCAGTTTGTGTGGACAGAGCTGGCGACTAGCCAGGTTGGCCAGCGTTCTGCAAGTCATTCACCAGCAGTTCCAGGCGGATAGGCCTTATATCCGCGATTGGTGTGTTTTGGTGTTCGCCATGCTAGGCGGATTGGTGTTGGAGTCCGCTTCTTCCAGTAGTCTGTTGGTGAACTTATTAGTTCCAATTCTAGGAGGACTTGGTCTTGTGGCGGTATGTTTAACCTGTTTGTCGTGGCGGACTGGTTTTGTATTCGCGGTGCTTGCGGATACAGTATATTATCGCTGCGCGCTCAGGTGGTGTTCCTGTCATTAGGGCGGTGACCACACTTCTCTTCGTGACTATAAATAGGACCCCCTGGCACATCTACAAGAACTGAATGAACAATATGTCTACTCGCGATTAGTTGTTACAGCCTGGATTTCTATCCGTGCGGGTTGAAGAGGTTAACCAATTTATGTTGTGTAGGTTGTGCGGTTAGCACTGAAGATCCAGAGATTTGGTTCTAAGGTAGTGCAGACTCTGCGGATTGCAATCAGCGGTTTACAGCAGGTTGCTTGCGATTTGGCGGTTTCTCTTTTGCAACTTATCCCGGTTCAATAAGTTGTCCACTCTGGTGTCTTGTTTAGTTTGACAGCAGCAGATCGGCGAACAGAGTTCAGCCTTAGAATAACGGGCAGTCCGAGCGGCAAGGTTGCGGTCTGACGACTTGTCAGTTTGAGCGGGCTACATAACGGATAGCAGTAAAGTCGGTGGCTTCTCTCTTAGTCCGTGCAGCTTATTTCATCTTGCTTTCTTTTCTTGTTGTCCTTAGGTACATCGGTGAAGCATGTTGAAAGATATGGTACCTAAACACCTAGAGGGGGGGGGTGAATAGGTGACCTAAACCTTTTTAACTTTTGTTTGACAGCACAACAGTTTATCACAGATTATTACAGTTAACAGCAATTTCAGAAATCACACAGAAAAGCCACAACACAGCACAGCACAGCAGACACACTAATTTTATAGTGGTTCCCCAATCTTTGGGTACATCCACTTTCCCCCTTCGCCTATCTAGCAGTGTACTAGATTCGGCCAAACTTCTCCACTAGCTCAGAACCCAACAAGGTTCCTACCTCAGGCCCAAAGCCTTACACTCAGCCAAAAGGCCTACACTCAGCCACCCAGGCCTACACTCAGCCAATCAAAGGCCTACACTCAGAGTTCTTCAACTCCTACACTCAGGCACCAAGCCCTACCCTCAGCCTTATAAAATAGGCTTACAATCACTCAGATCCAATGGATCTTACAAGTTATAATAGAAATTACAAATTCTAACTCTACAACTCAGAAGGAATGAGAGGAGTTGAGAGTTTCTTGGAGAGTTCTTGGAAGAACTCAGCTTGATCCAAACTGACTTAGCTTTCTTCAAAGCTTCTTGAGTAGAACTGAATTAGTCTGAATCTTCTGCAGTTGATCCTTGATCTCTGCTTCTTGAAATCCAGATGACTCTGAATTCTTCTTCTCAGCCTTAGTTCCAAAGACTGAATCCTTGGTTGGAGCTCTCTCTCTCCAACTACTTAGATCTGCAGTTGGACTGCCTGATCTTCTTGTGTTGATCTTCTGTGTATCACTTCTTGATTTAGTCTGATCAACTACTTCAATCACACCATGTAATGTTTGTGAACTTCTTAATTATTATCTCTTTTTTTCTGTAGACTGTGGGTGCCTATTTATAGGCTTCCTTCATGGTAACCGGCTGATCCGGTTTATAACAGTCTTTTGACTTTGCTGACAGTTGCTGTAGACCGGCTGGATTGGCAGCTGTCATGTCAACCAGTCACTTCTTGAAATTCTCTAACTGTCAGTTAGTGTCGAGACTTTCTGTTCTTAAGTGTCGACACTTATAGACCAAGTGTCGACACATGTTGTGTAAGTGTCGACACAAGTCTACAAGGTGTCGACACGTTCCCTTGTATGTCTCGACACAGTTTCTTCTGCATGTGTCGACACTGAAATTGAGTGTCGACACAAGCACTTGTACTTCATTCTTTCTGTATTCTTCTAAGTGTCGACACATCTCCTTTGTGTCGACACATCTTCATGTGTAGAAACTGTCAAGTGTCGACACTGCTTCTTGGTGTCGACACAAGTCTTCATTCTTGATTCTTCAGCTGAGTGTCGACACATACCATGAGTGTCGACACTTATACTTAGAATATTTTACAAGTTTTCTGTTCTTTGCTAAGTGTCGACACAGCTCCTTGTGTCGACACTATCTTCAAGTGTTGAGTCTTCTGGTTATGTGTCGACACATTGTGCTGAGTGTCGACACATTCTTTAAGTGTTGACTTCTTTGAGTGTGTGTCGACACATTATGCTGAGTGTCGACACATTCTTCATATGTTGACTCTTTTGATTGAGTGTCGACACATTGTGTTGAGTGTCGACACTTGTACTTAGTCTCTGCAGAATTATGCTGAGTGTCGACACAACTCCAAGTGTCGACACTGTCTGGTGTTGACTCAGCTCTTCAAGGTGTCGACACTTCTGCTAAGTGTCGACACAGCTTTTCTGCAT
This sequence comes from Platanthera guangdongensis, assembly GCA_039583875.1. Lineage (NCBI taxonomy): Eukaryota > Viridiplantae > Streptophyta > Magnoliopsida > Asparagales > Orchidaceae > Platanthera > Platanthera guangdongensis. Next base: position 137,961,272 of record CM077165.1, read on the forward strand.
CCTTCTACACTGAGTGTCGACACAGCTCCAAGTGTCGACACTTTCTGACTGGTGTCGACTCTTCTTCCCTGGTGTCGACACAATGACTCCAAGTGTCGACACTGCTTGTCTGGGTGTCGACACAAGCTTTCTCAAGTGTCGACACTTTGCCTCTGGGTGTCGACACATGGACTTAGAAATTTTCAGCTTCAGTCCAGTGTATACCTAACCTGCACAAATAACTCAAACAAACATCAAATACATTCTGATGTATATCATTGAGTTAGGTGAGGCTTCTTCAAATCAGGTACATTTGACCAATGTACCCAACAATCTCCCCCTATTTGGAGAAGTCATAACCCTTAGTCAATGATATACACCACTCATAATTAAAAATTACAAAATGATGTAAAACATATAAATGACAACAGGGTAAAACTTGAACATGTAATAAACTACACATGTATACTTATTAAACATTGCAGAACAATTAAGAAACACACATATTTCAGAACATTAAGACTATATTTATCATATACTGTTCCAATAATGTTTCTTATACATTTTCAATGAAGTATTACAATGTTTTTCTCTTAACAGATTACAATAAGCATCAAGTTAATTCCTAATCTAGTGCTGATCAGGTTCTTTGATAACAATCCCTTTTCCAGCTTTAACTTGAGCTTTCACAGCAGCAGCAGCAGCAGCAGGCTCAGCTTCACCAGTCTTCTTCCCTTTTAGATCTTGCTTATCTGCCTTGATCTTCTGCCTTTCAAAATAATGATAAGGCTTGGGAAAGTACTTGCTAGGCTCCACAGCTGTTGGAGGTAGCTTTCCTAACTTGGCCTTCCTTCTGTGTTGGACAATGGCTTCTTGTCTAATCTCATGCTTTCTCCATTCAGCCTCTGAGAACCACTTGTTCCTCTCATGGGCATTATCCTTGGCTGCTTTCCAGGCTGTAAGAATTATGTTTCTAGAAGTAGGGCTCCATTGTTCAAAATCTGGCTTTTGTTCAGCAATTTCCCTAAACTTCTTCTTTGACAGCCTAGTTTCTTCTTCTTTATCCAATGCCTCTTGCATAGCAGCTGTGATAGGTTGAACAACCTTTTCCAGAATAACATTTGGCTTGCCAGCAGTTGGACTATACATAGTGCTTACATCAGCATGAATCATTTCAAAGTCTGGAGGTGGATAGATTACATCAGCCACTGCTTGTTGCTCACCTCCAAGAAATGTTCCTTGAATACCAGATTCACCTACTTCATTGTCATCACACAGGGGAGGGTATCCAAGTGTAGCCCTTATAGAATTTGAAATCCATTTTGCATGCTCAGAACTGGCCTTGACTAACACTCTCTCCCCCTTTATGACTTCTTGAGCCATATGATCCCTTACATCATCTTTCTGAAATCGGATTTGGCTATCCAAATATCTTATGCCCTCTTTAAAGAAAGGTCTAAGCTTTGTAAGCTGTTCTGATATGACCTTCTGGGAATCTTTTATGGCATTTTTAACAGCAGCAATCTCTGCTTGAAATATCTTATCAAAATCAGCTTTGGCAGCAGCTGAGGAAGTGGAAGGTTCATCTGACTTATTCTTAATTTCAGTGACAATTGCATTGTGAGATGCAGTCAAGTTATCATTCATCCTCAACTGATTCTCCAGCACATAGCCTTGCTTGACTGCTATATCATCCACTTTCTCTTTAATTTCTTCTTGATGTTTAGCTAGATAGACCACAGCATTAGCACCCTTGGTAAAACAATCAGTCATTGCTGTTTTATTAAGGTTCATTTCAAACCTTATAGACTTGATTTCCTGGCCTAGATCAGTTTGCAGTGCCTTGTGCCCTTCATCAACATAAGTTTCTAAGGCTTTCCTTTGTTCATCCATCTTGATTTGCATTGCAAGCAGTAGAGCACTATAATCAGTGGATGGAGCTTGTTGAACTAGTGAATGCTGAGCAACTGTTTGTAGAGCCTTCTTATAGCTTTGGCTCCTCCTCTTGAATACAAAGAACTTCTTTTTCTTAGCTTGCTCAGCTTCCTCATCTTCAGAGTCAGATGTACTTGCTATATCCACCCTATCCTTAGGGCTGGATGTTCTTTCAGTATGCACATCTTGTGCCTGCTCAGAATCTAGCCTTATAGGCTCTTCTTGACTATCCAAAGTCTCCCCCTCAGCAACAGCATCCTTCACTGCATCAGCAGCAGTCTTTTCCATATCAAAATCTTCTTGATCCAAGTTCAAAAACAGATCTTCCATGGTATACTCTGGTGGAGACTGTGCAGGAGATGTCCTTGGTTCTTCTATCACTGCATCAGGTATCACAACAGATGTGTCTGGAAGAACAACATCTGGTTCTGGGTTTGCTGGCTGATTTTGCTGATGATCATCAGACAAATCAGAATTTGTTATACAAAAATTCAAAGTGTTAAGATCAACAAGTACCTCTTGAATGATGAGAGTAGCCTGCTCACTATCCAGTGTAGATGGATGTTCTACAGCTGGAGGCTCCCCCTGGATATCAGCTGGCTCCTGAGGAGCAGGTGACTTTGCTGCAGCCACATCTACTGGACTTTCAGGAGTGAAGACCACCTGTTCTTCACTGCCTGAGCTGCTTGAGGACTCTTGAGGCACAGCAGCTGTCTTCCTTTTCTTCCTGGGAGGAGAGTCTGTTTTAGAAGTTTGTTTCTCAGGGGTGGCCAAGTCCTTTGACACCAGCACCCTTTCCCATCTTGAGAATATTCTGGAGTCCATTCTCCTCATATGATTTATCTTTGTTCCTGCAGCAGTGCTCATTACCTCTGGAATGGATCCAGCCAGGTAGAGACTTATAATCCTGCCCAGATTGGGCTTCTTCAGGCTTTCCTTCACTTTCTCAAAAACCACCATTGACCAATCTGTCTTCAGAGTGAAGATGATTCTGGTCATTACTTCAAACATGGAGGCAGACACCCTGTCATGCCCTCCTGGTTTGCACAGAATTACCTTGCCCACTACTTCTGACAAGAACTTGCCTTGATTGTTCATCCCCTTCCTATTGAAGACTGATCCCACCTTCATCTGTGAATCCAGTCCACACCAAGTAAGAGCTTCCCTGGTCTTAGAAGCAGTTACCTCCTCTTCTTCTTGAATCTTAGGTAGCTGAAGTACCTTTCTCAAAGACTTGGGGGATAGTTTGACTTTGGTGCCATGCACCCTGGACTTGATTCTGAATCCAGAGTCGTCCACAGTTGCTTGAGTAAGAAATTCAATTACTTCTTTCTTCCAGATTTTCGTTGGTTCTGAAACCAAGAATTCCAGTCCTGAATCGCTGACTAGGGTAATCACCGATTTGAATTCCTGATCGCTGTCGTCAAATGCGCCTCGCACGAGCTCATAGCCCTCGTTGACGTTCTCTTCCAGCTTGGGAGCCATTAGGGTTTGAAGATTTAGTCTTGAGAAGAGAGAAATGTCGACACAAGAGTTTAGGTCTCGAAACTTTGAAAGCGTGTCGACAATCAAAGACAGAACCCTATTTATACCTTTCCTGTTTGAAGACGAACAGGCGGGAGGAATTTCTAATGATGTGTCGACACTGTCAATAAGTGTCGACACTGACCTATAATGTCTCGACACTCATGTGTCGACACAAATTTAGTTAACAGATACTATGTGTCGACACTTGGTTAAGTGTCGACACCACTATACTCGACATGTGTCGAGACTTTACTTAGAAAAATTCTGAGTAAAACTTAAGTGTCGACACCTTAGTGGATGTGTCGACACCTACTCGACATGTGTCGAGACTTTACTTAGAAAAATTCTGAGTAAAACTTAAGTGTCGACACCTTAGTGGATGTGTCGACACCTACTCGACATGTGTCGACACTAACATTCTGAAGTGTCGACACTAACTTCCTAGATGTGTCGACACCATTTTTCTGAAGTGTCGACACTTACTATTCTGTGTCGACATAGACTTGTCTATGTGTCGACACCTTTTTACTTAGCCAATTTTTGTTCTGTATACTTAGTCTAAGTTTATCATACCTAGTTCAATTTTGAACTTATTAAACTTAGCTTCATCTAAGGGCTTAGTGAACATATCAGCTATCTGATTATCTGTTTTAACATATTCAAGTGCAATATCATTTCTTTCTACATGCTCCCTAAGAAAGTGATATTTTATCTCAATATGTTTAGTTCTACTATGAGATACAGGATTATTAGCTATGGAAATAGCACTAGTAGAATCACAATAAAGTGGAGTTCTACTTACCTGACATCCATAGTCTTCTAGCTGATGTTGAATCCATAGAAGTTGAGCACAGCAACTTCCTGCAGCTATATACTCTGACTCAGCTGTGGAGATGGCCACACTGGTTTGCTTCTTACTACTCCAAGAGATAAGTCTTCCACCTAGGAATTGACAGGATCCAGTTGTGCTTTTTCTATCTTCCTTGCATCCTGCAAAGTCTGCATCTGAATAGCCTGTTAGATCAAAATCTCCATTCCTAGGGTACCAGAGGCCTAGATAAGGTGTGCCCTTTAGATATCTCAAGATTCTCTTGACTGCAGTCAAGTGAGACTCTTTGGGGCAGGCTTGATACCTGGCACAAACACATGTAGCATACATAATGTCAGGCCTACTTGCAGTCAAGTATAGTAAGGAGCCAACTATCCCTCTATACAAGGTTTCATCTACAGGTTTCCCTGCATCATCCTTGCTTAGAGACATACTTGACCCCATAGGAGTCTTCATGGTACTGGAGGAATCCATACCATATTTCCTTATGAGTTCTAGGGTGAACTTAGACTGACATATGGAAAGACCACTTTCAGTCTGTTTAACTTGGAGACCCAAGAAAAACTTCAGTTCTCCCATACTACTCATTTCAAATTGACTCTGCATAAGCTTTGCAAACTTTTTGCAAAGGCTACTTTCAGTAGACCCAAATATAATGTCATCTACATATATTTGGACAAGTATTACTTTGCCTCTAGATTCCCTAAGGAATAGAGTCTTATCTATTTTCCCCCTTGTGAACTTGTTCTCAATGAGGAAACTAGATAGGGTTTCATACCAAGCTCTAGGAGCTTGCTTTAACCCATACAATGCTTTCCTAAGTCTATAGACATAATGTGGAAAAGTAGAATCAACAAAACCTGAAGGTTGCTCCACATATACTTCTTCTTTTAAATTACCATTAAGGAATGCTGACTTCACATCCATTTGGTATACTTTGAATCCTTGGTAGGTTGCATAGGCCAAGAACATCCTTATGGCTTCCAGTCTGGCTACTGGAGCAAAGGTTTGATCAAAATCAATACCTTCTTCTTGCCTATATCCTTTTGCAACCAATCTTGCCTTATTCTTAATGATGACTCCTTGTTCATCTAACTTGTTTCTGTAGATCCACTTTGTTCCTATCACATTGTGATCTTTAGGCTTAGGAACTAAGTCCCAAACCTTGCACCTCTTGAACTGGTTTAGCTCTTCCTGCATAGCTTCAGTCCACTGTGGATCTTGTATAGCTTCTTCAAATTTCTTTGGTTCTATCTGAGACAGAAAACTTGAATATATTGCAGCATTCTGATTTCTGCTCCTTGTCTGAACACCTTGTCTTGGATCTCCAATGATCAGCTCCACTGGATGATCTCTTAGATGCCTGTTGGCTGGAGGCATCCTTACTTCTGGTTGTACTTCTTCATCATCTTCATCATGCTGAGTTCCTTGAACTTCTTCAGCTCCTGGTACATGTAGTTCTCCCCCTGGACATAAGCCATCTTCTTCTACTTGCTGTCTTGCAGCAGGTACATCTTCTATGGTTAGCTTGTCCATCTTCTTAGAAAGACCTGTGGGGCTGCACACACTACTAGACAACTCATTGTTAATAAGAAGTGTCTCATCAAAAACTACATGCACAGACTCCTCTACAACTTGTGTAGTCAAGTTGTAGACTCTATAAGACTTACTATTACTGCTGTACCCAACAAACACTCCCTCTTGGGATTTGGCAGCAAACTTAGTTAAGTAAGTCTTCCCATTGTTAAGTATGAAGCATTTACAACCAAAAATCCTGAAATAGGATAGGTTTGGTTTCCTGCCTTTCACTACTTCATAGGGGTCTTGTTTAACCTTTTAGTTATGGTAGCTCTATTTATCACATGGCATGCAGTGTTTACTGCTTCAGCCCAGAAATATTCTGGTAGTGAAGAATCACTTAATAGAGTCCTACCAGCTTCTATCAAGGTTCTATTTTTCCTTTCAGCAATGCCATTTTGCTGAGGTGTTCTTGGTGAAGAGAATTCTTGAAATATCCCATAGTCTTCACATAGTTTTGTCATGCTTTCAGATTGAAACTCTGTACCATGGTCACTTCTAATTTTGACCACTGTACAGTTCAATTCATTCTGAATTTGCTTAACAAAACTGTGGAAGACACTAGGTGTTTCAGATTTCTGCTTTAAGAAGAACACCCAGGAAAACCTTGAGTAGTCATCAACAACTACAAAGGTGTAGACCTTCCTACCTAAGCTGTGAACTGGCATTGGACCAAATAGATCCATATGCAAGAGATATAAACATCTCACAGCATCCTTGTTGTCAATGCTTCTAAAGGTGGATTTAGTCTGCTTGCCCTTTTGACAAGCTGAGCAAATGCCATCTTTGACACACTTAACTTGAGGACCATTCCTCACTAACTCTTTACTAAAGAGTTTGCCAATAGTCTTGTAATTTAGATGAGCAAGCCTCTTGTGCCACTTGACACATTGAGAGACTGTCTCATCAGCTACAAGACAAACTGGAGAACTATTGTTCTCAACCATAATGTCTAAACAATAGACATTTCTCTTCCTATAACCTGTCAAAATGATCTTTTGATCACTAGACCTCTTGATATGACAACCATTTTTAACAAATGAGATGTCATACCCTACATCACTTAATTGACTTATACTAATGAGGTTATGTTTCAAACCTTTAACATAAGCCACTTGAGTAATGGTAACTAAGTTAGAAGATATGTTACCAAACCCTTTGATGATTCCTTTTTCTGAACCACCAAAGGTCACCTTTGGACCATTCTTGATAGGGATGTAGTCCTTCAGTAGTCCCCTAGTTCCAGTCATGTGTCTGGAACATCCACTATCCAAGTACCATGTAGGGGTATGGTCACTTGGATTCTCCTGCAAAACAAATTAATGAACCTTAGAACCCAAAGTAAACTTGGGTCCTTGGTGATTGTTAGTTTGCAAATTGACATAGCTACCTGCTGGCTTTCCACCAGGTATCTTGTTACTACCTTTGGCACTAACATTGTGCCAACAGTCCAAAGCAAAGTGGCCAACTTTGCCACAGCACCAACATTCAAATTTGTTGTACCTTTGCTTAGGTACAGACTTGGCTGTCTTAGTGAATGTTGGGGCTTTGCCCTTGGACTTGGACTGATTCTGAACAGTCCAAACTGGGTTAACAAATCCCAGTCCAGTCTTTCCTTTATGATGAACAAAATCATCAATCAAGGGTAGCACTGATTTAGGTTTTGAAAAGCTAGCTACTAGCTCTTTTCTCCTTCTGAAGATTAATCTCCAGTTTCTTAATTTGATCATTCTTAAATGTAATGGTACCCATCTGAATCACAGTAATGTGTTTCAGCCTGGCCACTTCATTTAGTTTTTGATCATAATTCTTCTCATAATCTATTGCAGCTGTCTTGAGATCAGCAATTTCCTTGGCCAAATTTTTGGCTAGGGTCTTGCTTTTCTTATAGGCTAGCAATAGTACTTGATATTCATCTAGGAGTTGATGAATATCTCCCTCAGACTCAGACATATTCTCATCACTTGATGAAGAATACTCTGACTCTGAACTTGAACTGGAATCAGAACTTTGAGTTAAGCCTTGTACCTGACTGGGTCCTGGCTGCTCCAGGTTTTTGGTACTTTCAGTCAAAGCCATCAGTCCTTGGCTTTGACAGTCTTCTTGCTCATAGATAGATTCCATGATCTGCATGAACTCTTCTTCTTCTTCAGCAAATAGCCCAATATAGGCTTCAGCATCTGTCTCTGTGTCTGAAGAAGACATATCTGAAAGAGTCTTCTCATTCTTTGCAACAAAGGACTTCTCCTTCTTTCCTTTGAAGTGTGTTTTCTTCTTGTCACTGGATTCCTTCCTTCTTTCAGGACAGTCTGCAATAACATGGCCCTGTCTATTGCAGCAGTAACAAATTATCTTGGATCCAGTTGCCTTACTTGTCTTGGTCCTTTTCTTGTCCTTCTTTGAAGGCTTCTTTTCCAGATACTGAACCTCTTTCCCTTTGGAAGATGAAGGTCTAGACCTCCACTGTTTCTTCTTAAGGAACTTCTGAAAATGTCTGGTGAATGCAGCAAAGTCTTCATCACTTTCACTGCTTGTAGATTTTGTACTTTCAGATTCTTCAGATTCTGATTCAACTACCTCAGGAGGAGGAGTTGATGACTTGGTCCTGCTCTTTCTAGGTACATCTGACTTAAAGGCAACAGTCTTTTCTCTGTATTCAGTCCTTGTTGACTTTTCTTCTTCTTTTCTTACTGACAATTGCATCTCATAGGATAACAACTTGCCAAAAAGTGTGGGAGGAGGAATTTCTCCCAACTTTGCCATTTCTCTGATGGCACAAATCTTGGTGTCCCAGTCTTTGGTTAGGGACCTTAAGAATTTGTCATTCAACTCATAGTTTGTGAACTCTCTTCCATATGACATGAGTTCATTTACAATTCTATAAAATTTCTTATAGCATTCAGTGATGCTATCTCCTCTTCCTTGCCTAAAACTCTCATATTCTTGATTAAGCAAGGACTTCCTATCTTGCCTTACTTCTTCAGAACCTTCCATGTAGACAATGAGGGTATCCCACATTTCTTTTGCAGTTTTACAGTGAATAAGGTTCTGGAAGGTGGCATCATCAATTGCACTGACTATGATGTTCTGTGCCCTTTTGTCCATAGTTGCTAGGACAATCTCATCCTTGGTCATTTCAGAGAAATCCTTTGGAGTCCTCTGATTTGCATCCAAAACTGAAATCTTCATAGGCACATATGGCCCTTCTTTGACTGTGATGTATATTCTAGGGTCAGAGGCTTCCATAAACAGCCTAACCCTCTCTTTCCAGATCCCAAAGATCTCTTTTCTGCATATAGGTAGTTTCATTGAACCCAACTCCTTATGATTCTCTGAAGAACCCATGTTCTTGATTTTCTTGAAACTGTTTCCTGTTTCCTGACTTAACTGAATCTGCCAAACTGGATCTCCTCAGACAGTTAGTCCTGATTTTGAGGAACCTCGCTTTGATACCACTTGAAAGATATGGTACCTAAACACCTAGAGGGGGGGGGGGGGTGAATAGGTGACCTAAACCTTTTTAACTTTTGTTTGACAGCACAACAGTTTATCACAGATTATTACAGTTAACAGCAATTTCAGAAATCACACAGAAAAGCCACAACACAGCACAGCACAGCAGACACACTAATTTTATAGTGGTTCCCCAATCTTTGGGTACATCCACTTTCCCCCTTCGCCTATCTAGCAGTGTACTAGATTCGGCCAAACTTCTCCACTAGCTCAGAACCCAACAAGGTTCCTACCTCAGGCCCAAAGCCTTACACTCAGCCAAAAGGCCTACACTCAGCCACCCAGGCCTACACTCAGCCAATCAAAGGCCTACACTCAGAGTTCTTCAACTCCTACACTCAGGCACCAAGCCCTACCCTCAGCCTTTATAAAATAGGCTTACAATCACTCAGATCCAATGGATCTTACAAGTTATAATAGAAATTACAAATTCTAACTCTACAACTCAGAAGGAATGAGAGGAGTTGAGAGTTTCTTGGAGAGTTCTTGGAAGAACTCAGCTTGATCCAAACTGACTTAGCTTTCTTCAAAGCTTCTTGAGTAGAACTGAATTAGTCTGAATCTTCTGCAGTTGATCCTTGATCTCTGCTTCTTGAAATCCAGATGACTCTGAATTCTTCTTCTCAGCCTTAGTTCCAAAGACTGAATCCTTGGTTGGAGCTCTCTCTCTCCAACTACTTAGATCTGCAGTTGGACTGCCTGATCTTCTTGTGTTGATCTTCTGTGTATCACTTCTTGATTTAGTCTGATCAACTACTTCAATCACACCATGTAATGTTTGTGAACTTCTTAATTATTATCTCTTTTTTTCTGTAGACTGTGGGTGCCTATTTATAGGCTTCCTTCATGGTAACCGGCTGATCCGGTTTATAACAGTCTTTTGACTTTGCTGACAGTTGCTGTAGACCGGCTGGATTGGCAGCTGTCATGTCAACCAGTCACTTCTTGAAATTCTCTAACTGTCAGTTAGTGTCGAGACTTTCTGTTCTTAAGTGTCGACACTTATAGACCAAGTGTCGACACATGTTGTGTAAGTGTCGACACAAGTCTACAAGGTGTCGACACGTTCCCTTGTATGTCTCGACACAGTTTCTTCTGCATGTGTCGACACTGAAATTGAGTGTCGACACAAGCACTTGTACTTCATTCTTTCTGTATTCTTCTAAGTGTCGACACATCTCCTTTGTGTCGACACATCTTCATGTGTAGAAACTGTCAAGTGTCGACACTGCTTCTTGGTGTCGACACAAGTCTTCATTCTTGATTCTTCAGCTGAGTGTCGACACATACCATGAGTGTCGACACTTATACTTAGAATATTTTACAAGTTTTCTGTTCTTTGCTAAGTGTCGACACAGCTCCTTGTGTCGACACTATCTTCAAGTGTTGAGTCTTCTGGTTATGTGTCGACACATTGTGCTGAGTGTCGACACATTCTTTAAGTGTTGACTTCTTTGAGTGTGTGTCGACACATTATGCTGAGTGTCGACACATTCTTCATATGTTGACTCTTTTGATTGAGTGTCGACACATTGTGTTGAGTGTCGACACTTGTACTTAGTCTCTGCAGAATTATGCTGAGTGTCGACACAACTCCAAGTGTCGACACTGTCTGGTGTTGACTCAGCTCTTCAAGGTGTCGACACTTCTGCTAAGTGTCGACACAGCTTTTCTGCATCCTTCTACACTGAGTGTCGACACAGCTCCAAGTGTCGACACTTTCTGACTGGTGTCGACTCTTCTTCCCTGGTGTCGACACAATGACTCCAAGTGTCGACACTGCTTGTCTGGGTGTCGACACAAGCTTGCTCAAGTGTCGACACTTTGCCTCTGGGTGTCGACACATGGACTTAGAAATTTTCAGCTTCAGTCCAGTGTATACCTAACCTGCACAAATAACTCAAACAAACATCAAATACATTCTGATGTATATCATTGAGTTAGGTGAGGCTTCTTCAAATCAGGTACATTTGACCAATGTACCCAACACATGTCTCGCCATTTATGCCTTGCTTTGTAAAGAATATTTTTGATATTACAAGATTCTTGCTCTACCTTATTCATTTGGTTTATTTAACTCAATAGGGTTTAGTGTTCTTGCGCCTGCTTTTCTGTTTTCCATGACTATCAAATTTTTTTATGGAATCAGTGGGAACAGAGGCCTGAGCATTGTTCAACCGCCAGCTTGCTTTTTTGCTTCTGTGAGTCTAAGTAAACCAAGGGTAGTGCTATGGAAGCTGAGTATGCAAGGGGTCTTGGTATCAAGCTTCTTACACTGACTAACTTCAAGAAGTGAAAGTCATGTATGTAGAGTTATCTTCTGGGGGAGGACTTATGGGATGTCATCTGCTTAGGCGATACACAAGAGGCTGCTACTGCTGCTGGTGTTGAGGCCTTGAGAGCTTGGAGGAAGACTAATGCGAAAGCTGAGTTTAACCTCAACCGGGATATATCACATGAACTCTTCGACCGCATCTTTGGATGTTGGTCTGCTGCGGAGATATGGACTTCCCTTGATGGGTTGTTCAACAAGAAGAACATAGCAAGCTATAATTCCTGTAAAATGAGTTGGCTAGGGCAACTCAAAGAGATCTGCCCATTTTACCTTCTTTCTAAAAATGAAGAACCTGTGCACTGAGATTTTATCATTAGATCCTGATGTGCCCATTTCTGAAGCCAAGATAAAGAGGCACATAATCCGCGTTTTGCGAAAGGAATATGTGGCATTTGTTACTTCTGTTCAAGGTTGCGCCACTCAACCATCTTTGCTTGAACTAGAGAACCACCTAGCTTCACAGGATAGTTTGGCTAGACAGATGGCAGGGATTAGTATCTCTAAAGGAGGTAGTGAAGCGCTCTTCATGAGAAAGAAGAAGAGATGGGAGAAGAAGAAGAAGACTGCTACTAAGGTTGGGTCTTCAACTTCTTATCAGCAAGAGAGGAGCACTGCTCCTAAGAAGGGCTGGAAGAAGGAGTTGAAGTGCTACAGGTGCAATCAGTCGGGTCACTTCAAGAAAGACTGCAAGGTCAAGCTGCAACCTGAGTATGTTGTAGATAAGGAGGAAGCTGGTTCCAGTGTTGAGGAAGCCGGGCGGGGAAATGCTTTTCTGATAGGCACGTGTGTCCGTGCTCTCCCCACCATCAACTACCAAGATGATTGGATCATTGACTCGGGGTGTGGTCACCACCTCCCTAGAGATGAGTCAAAGTTCTCATCACTGCAAACATTCTCATGTAACGAAGCTATTATAATTGCTGATGATACTATTTATACAGTAGAGAAGGAGGGTGTAGTGTCTTTGGGTAGTGATAAGGGTCCACTCATGTTAAGGAGTGTCTATCACATACCAGACATGAAAAAGAACCTCTTCTCTGTAACCAATGCGGTTGACGCGAGCTATCACATTCTGTTCGGTCCGACAGAAGTGAAGTTTCTCCGTAACATATCAGCGGTGAAGGCTGATGTTGCTCATGTTGGGAGAAGGGTTAGGGACTTGTTTGTGCTATCAACAAGTTCCCATGTTGATCCGATGAGGGCCAAAGACAACGTTGCTATGTGTTATTAAAGACTCGGGCACGTTGGGATGGAAAAATTAAAGTACATGACGATTAGGAATCTTGTGAAAGGCTTCTCTAAGTTGTCATCCTTTGGTGATGGTCATGTATGAACGGGATGTCAATACGGAAAGGCTCATCGCCTTCTATTTGACAAGTCTCAAACTATGTGTAAAGCACTATTGGAGTGTATCCATGATGATCTGATGGGACCGACCGTCACTGCCAGTCTTGGTGGCAGCAGATACATGTTGGTGCTGATTGATGATTATTCAGGATACACTTGGGTGTTTTTCATGAAGGTGAAATCAGATGCTTTCAGGTTATTTGTGGAGCTCAAGGAGTTGGTGGAGGGACGGCTTGGCCTGCAGATCAAGAAGTTGAGAACGAACAACGGAGGTGAGTTCGTTTCTTCAGTGTTCTCTAACTTCTGCAAGAAGCACAGAATCCAAAGAGATCTCACTTGTGCTCATACTCCACAATAAAATAGGGTAGCAGAGCGGAAGATTCGTCATCCGATGGAGACCTGCACGTGATGGCTTTATGCAGATGGAATTCCTAGGTCCTTATAGGCTGAGGGAATGTCTTGCGCATCTTATGTCATCAATCAGATGCCTCTGAGTCCGATCAACATGAAGTCTCCCTTTGAGATGATATTTAAGGAGAAGCCTAGCATGGAACATCTTCGGGTGTTTGGCTGAACCTGCTACGTACACGTCCAGGATCCCCTGAGGACTAATTTGGATGCAAAGGCATGGAAGCTTGTCTTCGTGGGCTATGACGAGCAGAAGAAGGGATAAAAGTGCATGGATCCAGTGACGAAGAAGTTCGTCATCTCCAGGGACATGGTCTTCGATGAATTGACGTTATATGGAGGTACCTCATCTGTGGAGCTACAGGAGAGTGGGTCTGATGAAGGACAGAAGGAGGCTGCTGAAGATTTTATGGTGGAGTTGCTTGTGTCACTAGGAGCTCCAGGTGTTTCTAGCTCCGAGTTAGAAGCTTCAAGCTCAGGAAGTAGGGAAAGTGATGCTCCAGGTTTGCCTGCGAATGGAGCTAATTCATAATAAGCAGTGGAGGTGGTTAGCAAGGGTCAGACTCTTTGGAGATCAAAGAGGACCATTAAGCCACCAGCTCAGTACTACGAAGAAAACACGATGAACTTTGTCTCTTATTTCTTCGCAGGCCCTCTAGACGAGCAAGAGGCTTCTAGCTTTAATGAAGCTACTAGAGTTAAGGAGTGAGAAGATGCTATGGATGAGGAGATGGCTGTTCTCAAGAAAAATGAGACCTATGAACTTGTTCCCAAGGTTGATGGCGTTACTCCTGTGACTTGCAAGTGGGTATATAAGCTGGAGAAGAAGGCGAATGAGAGCATCGAGCGGTACAAGGCTATCCTTGTAGCTCGAGGGTTTTCTCCAAAGTATGGTGAAGAATATGAGGAGACATTTAGCCATGTTGCTAAAATGACTTTAGTTCGTGTGGTGATGGCCTTGACAGCTTGCCAAGGTCAGAAGATGTGGTAGCTAGACGTAAAGAATGCTTTTCTTTACGGGGAAATCGACAAAGACACCTTCATGGATCAGCAATAGGAATATGTGTCTATAGATTATCCAAGCTACGTCTACAAGCTCCGGAAGGCCCTTTACAGTTTGAAGGAGGCTCCTCGAGCTTCGTATGGGAAGATCGCAGAATACCTCCAGTTCTGCAATTATCTTGCTTCTAACTCAGATTCGAGCTTGTTCATTAATAAGAAGTGGGAGCTTCTAGTCTTGGTGATGTTGTGTGTTGATGATATGATCATCACGGGTAACTCTAAGGAGGAGGTAGATAGGCTCAAGGCAGAGCTAGCTATAAAGTTCGAGATGAAGGATTTGGGTGAGCTCCACCACTTCCTTGGACACGAGGTGGAGAGGAAAGATAGCGGTATACTTGTTTCCCAAAAAGGCTTTGCGTAATGGATCGTTCAGCGATTCAGCATGAGGGAGGGAAAAAGTAGCTCTACTCCACTTGACGTTGGCATCAAACTTCGGCGAGATGAGGGGAGGATCCTTCCAGATCCTCTTGGATTTTGTGCTCTGGTTGGGAGCCTTATTTACTTGACGATTACAAGATCAGACATAGCTTATATTGTAGGTCGAGTAAGTCGGTATATGGCGGAACCATGAAAACCACATCTGATGGCGGCAAGGAGCATTCTGAAGTATATCAAGTCCACCTCTGATATGAGTCTCCTTTACGGGAGAGACACGAGTTTTAATCTACACGATACTCGGATGCTGATTATATGGGAGATTGAGACGACCGGAAGTCAACATGCGGTTATGTCTTCACATGTGGATTAGCTGGTATCTCTTGGTGTAGCAAAAGGCAAGACTCGGTGTCCGTCTCTACTACAGAAGCAGAGTTCAAAGCTTCGGATTTGGCAACTCGGGAAGCCATCTGGCTTGGGAGGCTTGTAGAGGACGTCCATGAAGAATTGTGCGGTCCTACTCTGCTACGCGGTGACAATGAAAGTGCCCTTAAACTGGTTAATAATCAAGTTTGTCACGCGCGGACCAAGCACATTGAGATTGAGAACCACTTCATTCGAGAGAAGGTGTTGGAGGGATCTTTGATAGTTGGACATATGCAGAGTGAGGACAACATCGCGGACATCTTCACGAAGCCGTTGTCGAAGGGGTCGTTCTTACGGTTACGGGGATTGCTAGGGATGGTTTCCACTTCTCACTTCAAGGGGGAGTGTTGAATATTTTGAAGTGAAAGTGATAGCCTGGGCGGACTGTTCGCGCGGTATGTGCGGACAGTATTGGATTTGGGTCAGACCGTGCTATCTGTGCGGACAGAGCTGCCGACTAGCCAGGTCAGCCAGCGTTCTGCAAGTCTTTCACCAGCATTTCCAGGCGGATAGTCCTTGTATCCGCGATTGGTGCGTTCTGGTGTTCGCCATGCTGGGCAGGCTGGTGTTGGAGTCCTCTTGTTCCAGCAGTCTGTTGGTGAACTTGTTGGTTCCAAGTCCAGGCAGGCTCGGTCTTGTGGTGGTCTGTTTGACCTGCATGTCGCAGCGGACTGGTTTTGTATTCGCGGTGCTTGCGGATACACTGTTCTTGTCGCGCGATCAGGTGGTGTTCTTATCGTTAGGGCAGTGACCACACTCCACTCTGTGCCTATAAATAGGACCCCCTGATACATCTACAGGAACAAAATGAACTGTAAGTCTACTCGCGATTAGTTGTTGCGGCCTGGATTTTCTATCCGCGCGGGTTGAAGAGGTTAACCGGTTTTTGCTGTGCAAGTTGTGCGGATAGCACTGAAGAGCCGGTGATTTGGTTCTAAGGCAGTGCAGACTCTGCGGTTTGCAATCGACGGTTTACAACAGGTCACTTGCGACTTGACGGTTTCTCTTCTGCAACTCCTCCCAGTTCAATAAGTTGTCTGCTCTGGCTGCTTGTTCAGTTCGACAGCAGCAGATCGGCGAACAGAGTTCAACCTTGAACTAACGGACAGTCCGCGCGACAAGGTTGCGGTCAGACGACCTGTCAGTTTGAGCGGACTCCGTAGCGGCTAGCAGCAAAGTTGGCGGCTTCTCTCTTAGTCTGCGCGGCTTGTTTCATCTTGCTTTATTTTCTTGTTGTCCTCGGGTACATCGACGAAGAATGTCTCGCCATGTATGTCTTCTTTTGTAAAGAAGATTTTTGATGTTACAGGATTCTTGTTCTGCTTTATGCATTTGGTTTATTTGACTCAAGAGAGTTGAGTGTTCATACACCTGCTTTTCCGTTTTCCGCGACTATCAAATTTTTTCACGCCCAACTCCGTGCTCCCCTAGCATTGGGCTCACCTGAGCTCGCCTACTTGAGCCAGCAATCTAACTTTTCTTAATGTCAAGCAACATGATGCTTTTTCTTAAGTTTTTTTCCCTTCTACCAAGTTCCACACTCATAGCAACACTCATTGCACTAAAGTATTGGGAGACAAAATAGATTCACAAGATAAGTCTTACTTTGCAGACATCATTGCCTGGTAGATAAATATTTACATATATCATTTACATTTCTCTAATATTTAACCTCGGGACACCTCCCTTTCAGCCTCATTCTGAGGTGTTTGGTTGTATCGTGCCGTCTTATTTATCTTCAATATTATTTTGGACTCTATGAGCTATAAATTGTTGTCCACTGTTCTGTAACTTTTTCCGCAACGGAGCTCCGCCACCTCCACAAACAGGAACTTACAATTTACAGAGCAGATCGAATATATATCTTTACTTTTATGTTATAACTTGTGGTGTTCTGTTTATTTTCTTAGGAAAGGATGACTCGGGGCTTTTAAGAACACTTAAATGCCATTGAAAAGCTTTACTTTTGCACTGCAACCTGTCAGATTGATGTGATGGAAGTGAATAGGGAAAAGGAAACATGTAAATATAATTTAATATGACCAACAACCGGCTCAAAATAAGCTAGAATGTTATGATTATATATATATATATATACGAGTCGCAGGCACGGGCCTCCGGCCTGATGACTACGCGCCACAGTATCTGGCCGCCGACGGCGGGCTTCGCCCGCCCCACCACCCCTGGCAGGCTCCGCCCGAACCCCCGGCGGGCTCCGCCCGCCCAATTTAAATTTAAATTAACATTTTTAAATTTTATATAATATATTATATATATATTATAATATTAATATAATTTTTATATATATAAAAAAAGGAAAATCGCGTCCCCCCATTCTCACGGCCACCCCCACCGCCGGCGGCGGAGCCTCCGGCGGCCTGACCGGCTGCCCCCGGCAGGTTCGCCGGGAGCAGGCGAACCTGCCGGCGGTGATCGCGCGGCGCTCCGGCGGGGCCACCGCCGGCGGTGGCCCTGACCGTGAGGCCCAGATCTGGCCTCACGGTCAGGGCCACCGCCGGCGGTGGCCCCGCCGGAGCGCCACCGGACCACCCCCGGCAGGCTCGCCTGCTCCCGGCGAACCTGCTGGTAGCCGCCGGTCAGGCCGCCGGCGGCTCCGCCGCCGGCGGTTGGGGTGGCCGTGAGAATGGGGGGGACGGGGAATGCAGGATCGAGAAACAGGAGAGAGAAGAGCAGAGTTTTTTTTTGGGTATTCTGTTATTGGCAAACCAGCGGTGTTATTCGCAGCCCAAGATCTAACGGCTCTGGATCAGAACACTCGAATCCGACGGCCCTTGTTTTTTCCCATATTTTTGAACTCACGCTATTGGCAGACCACCATATATCTTTTTAAGATAGTATAGATATATATATATATATATATATATATATATATATATATATATATATATATATATATATACGAGTGCCCGACACGGGGCTCCGCCCCTATGGCTACGCGCCACAGTACCCGACCCGTGACCGCGAGCTTCGCCCTCACCCGGCTGGCTTCACCCTCATCAATGTGAGTGCCCGACACGGGGCTACGGCCGCCCCCCGGCGGGTTGTGCCCGCCCCCCGACGGGCTGTGCCCGCCCCCCGACGGGCTGTGCCCGCCCCCCGACGGGCTGTGCCCGCCCCCCGACGGGCTGTGCCCGCCCCCCGACGGGCTGCGTACAATGAGTTTACATATAAGTTGAGACATATTCAATTTTTGGAGTGCCCGACACAGGGCTCCGCCCCTACGGCCAAATGCGACAATACCCGACCCAAGACGGCGGGCTTGTTGTGCCCTGACAACCACTTCGGCATACTTATATTATATTGTTTAATATTTGTTTAGATGTATGCTTTATATATTATCATGGCCTTAAGGGGAGTATTTTCTGAGCACATCATTGTCATTAGTGTATTAGCCACAACATCCAGGCCACAAATTAAATGCATACATGAATTGAATTACACATAAGCATGAGGTTTGAGTATTCAAAATAATAACAAAATCAATTTTCTTTGATGAAAAAGAAAGAGCTAAATGTGTTGTCAATAAAATGATGAAAATATTCAATTGTGGTAATTAAATGAAGGCAATAAAAAATTACCAGTAAAGTTTTCAACCTTGAGTAAATTCAAAACAAAGTCAAATAACAACACAAAGCTCTCGAGCACAATCTAACGCTTGTTTAAAGTTTTGACATCCATTATACAATAAAGATGACTGCTCGAGTTTAGACAAATACCTATAATAAGAAATCAAGAATGAAATTATCTAAAATGGTATGATGCCACTAACTGGAGGAACACAGTTAATGTTCTGAGGCCGCAACTTCACATGCATCTTACATAAATCTCAAAATAAATCCCAAGTTAGGTATTACAGACATCAAGCCCAATCATTTTCTTACAAAGAGAGAAAATACTAACAGTGCTTGATTCATTATTTTATTTCATTATGCGGGGTTTGGCCATATTAATAAGGCAATGGCTGTAAAGTGCCATGTCGGCTCAAGACACGGGAATGAAATGAATACGACCTCATTGTGAGCATGCAAAAGTCCATGAAAATTTGTTTGAATTAGGCCTCCTTGTGGTTAATGAATGGTAGTAGAAAAAATAAACAAACAAACGATAGTTCACATTTGAGACTAATTATTCTAGGAAGAATCTCACTTGCAAAGCCTATTCAGAGGTAGCACTCACAATAAAGCAATACCTGGAACAATACCGGACATCCTGAACTCAATATTCACATCCTCGAGTCCTCTTTGAGAAGGATTGAATCATAGCTGGAGCACCAATAGACCTTTATTGTGCTCCCCACTTCCCAGCCCTTGGCCACCTCCTCTCTGCTCTCAGAGGAGCTTCATTGTGCTCCCATAGACCTTTATTGGGCATCAGTTCGTCGGCATAGACCTTCATTGTGCTCCTCACAGTCGGAGGGATGCCGATGAAGAATCCGGAGGCAAGTCGGCAAGCAGAGAAGGAGAAGGAGAGTCGGCGAGCAGCAGTCGAGGAGCAGCTTTGTTGGCGTGTGCAGTGGCATCTGCGTGTGCAGCAGCGCTGGCGTGTGCAGCAACGTTAGAAGGAGAACAGGGAGGGCGAAGGCAAAGGCAGATGAGAGGAGGAAGAACAGCGAAGGCGAAGGCAGATGACCTAGGCTGGAGGACTGCGACCTGTGTTGGGGAGATCGATCCTGAGAGCTACCCGGCGAACAGAGGAGGAAGCGGCTATCACAATTTTGACCTAGCTATTTCCGTCGTTTTAGAGGGGCAGAAGCAGGCGGGTGGCGTGGCGTGGCTATCGAGGGGAGGCCTGGCGTGGAGTAATTTGACTTATTTTTTTGGGGGGAGAAGGGTTTTTTTGGCAGCTTTAGGGTTTTTTGAAATTCAATTTTTTGAGCAGGGGTGGACGGTCTAGATTTGAAAGTTGGGCCTAATTGGATGGTTAAGATGGGAGAGAGAAGCTATTGTGAAATTCAAATATACTTCTTTATAATATATAAAGATATATATATATATATATATATATATATATATATATATATATATATATATATATATATATATATATATATATATATATATATATATATATATATATATATATATATATATATATATATATATATTATAAAGAAGTATCGAAATCAGATCGCTGCAGTTGAATATAAATCAAATATTTGATCGCAGTCGTTGATCACAACAACGAATCAGGACCGTTCATATTTTTTTTAGGTCTCCTAAACCTATATAGCGCCTCTCAAATCAACATATTTTCTAGAGCACCCTACAATCTATCAGCCCAGTCCAAAATCAAGCCCAAAATCCTGTAAATGTAAGCCCGTTAACAAAAACAGGGCAGCACAGACCCGCCCGCCAATCAAACCCGCTGACCGGACATCAAGACAAACAGAAAACCCGTGGAGTCTTAGGCCCGTTATCAAAATAACTTGATTTTAAAAGGCTGCAAAAATATATATACCAGTATAGCAAAAACGTGAGGGCGGTGTGGGACTAAATCCCGTCTGGGATTAATACAATCCCAGCCGGGATTAATTATGCGGGATTGAACCCGCCTAGTTAGGCATTTTATTTAAATATTTTTAATTTTTTTTATAATATTTTTTTAATGTTATGTTTTTTTATAACATTTATTAAAAATATTATATTTTTTTAAGTTAGGCAGTCACAGCTTTTTAAAAATATTTTTTTATCATTATATTTTTTAAAATATAAGTTGTGCCCTCCTCCAAGGGCGCAGCCGGCCGGGGGGCGGGCGCAGCCATGTGCGGGCGAAGCCTGCCGTCACGGGCTGGGTACTGTGGCGCGTAGTCATAGGGGAGGAGCCCCGTGTCGGGGGCGTAGCCCGCCGCGAGGCGGGCGCAGCCAGGTGCGGTCGAAGCCCGCCGTCACGGGCCGGGTACTGTGGCGCGTAGCCATAGGGGCGGAGCCTCGTGTCGGGTACTAGTATATATATATATATACACATGAGCATCTTCGCACGGGCTACGCCCCTGCTCGATGCTCTCGGGCGGCCTTCGGCCGCATCTAGGCGGGCTTCGCCCGCCTCCGAACGGTCTTCTCCCGTGCTCGATGCGTCGTTGTGGGCTGC
Organism: Platanthera guangdongensis; assembly: GCA_039583875.1. Classification (NCBI taxonomy): domain Eukaryota; kingdom Viridiplantae; phylum Streptophyta; class Magnoliopsida; order Asparagales; family Orchidaceae; genus Platanthera; species Platanthera guangdongensis. The sequence continues at coordinate 137,982,694 of CM077165.1, forward strand.
GCCCACATCAAAGTAGGATGTGCCCGCATCAAAGCGAGATGGGCCCGCATCAAAGCGGGATGCACCCACATCAAGACGGGCAGTTCCCATAATATATACACATGAGTACTCAAAATGACCGTAAAAAATATAAACCAATATTACAATTTTTATTTTATAAAAAAATTAAGTTTTGTCGTAAAACATTAATTTCGCGCAATCTTTCTCTCTCTTTCACATCCCTCTCCCTTTCTCTCTCTCTCTCTGCCCCATTTCTCCTCTCCCTTCCCCCATCTCTCTTCCTTTCTCTCTCCCTCGCTCTCCTCCCCTCTCTTTTCTCTCTCTTTCTCTCTCTCTTTCTCTCTCTCCCTCTCTCTCTCCCAACTCTCTCCCCCCATCTCATGTTCTCTCTCACGATCCAATGTCTCTTATTTGATCTATGTGTGCCTCGAAATATCTATATTATTTTATATAATACTATATATATATATATGACTATATGAGTTTCGAATATATAAACTCAAGATTTTTTATGTCTAAAAAATTTTGAGTTAATTCTCTTATAATACATGTGAGAATTTTACAAATAATATATTCATTTTGTAGTCAAGAACGAGATCTACAACTTGCATGTTAAATATTTTTTTCAAAATTTGCACGGTTTAGCCGAAAGATTGCTGGCTTGAATTTTGAAATTTATTATTATTATATTCATTTTGAGCCAGCAACCTTTCAGGCGAGATTACGACCAAACCATGCAAAATTTGAAAACATGTTCAACATGAAAGTTTTAGATCTCGTTTTTTTGTTACAAAATGCATATATTATTTATCTAATTTCGACATGTATTGTAGAAGAAATAACACAAGCTTTTTTAGGCTTAAAAAGCTTGAGCTTATATATGTTATTCTGTACATATATATAAAAGCATCTTCGCACGGGCTACGCCGTGCTCGATGCTCTCGGGCGGCCTTCGGCCGCATCAGGCGGGCTTCGCCCGCCTGCACACGGGCTTCGCCTGGTTGCACCCAGGCTTCGCTTGTGCTTGATCCTCCTGGCGGCCTCTGGGCGCAAAGAATCGGGCCTCGCTTCCACGCAACTCATCGGCTCAGCGCTGCGACCGCCAATCGCTGCCACGCGATGTGTATATATATATGACTTTTTAGAGCACAGGGATGTGGAAGGGTGCTCGACATGTGGCGTCGGCCCTATGGCTTCGACCTCCCTTGGCGGGCTCTTGGCGCCTTCGGTGGCTCAGCCCGGCCTCGTCGGGCTGGCGTTGAGTGTCTAATTTCATTTTTTATATTTAAATATTTTTTTATTTACACTTCAATAAGTTGTAATAAATATAAGAAGCTGTAACTGGTTAATTGAAACGTACCCATAAAATCCATGTTGATTATTTTAAAACCCATATTCAATGATGATTATCCAAATCATCATATTCATCATAATTAATCAAGTGGTGGTGGTGAGAGATATACACAATGAAATATTATTAAAGCATGTATTTTGTTGTCTACTCAGCACAGAACATACTGGTAGGAGCATGTTGGAAGACTGTAAAAAACATTAATACTGAGCACAAACATAAAGAGAGGAGGGAAAAAATAGAATTCACACATAAAAACTAATAACATTCGGGTATTGCAACTTCACAGAACAACTCAAACTGCGGAGGCCGCACACTTGATGGCATATGGTTGGAGATTGCCGAGAGTTGACGATTCTTCAACTATAGTAACTGGCATGTGTATCTGTACTTGGAAGCTCTCAGCAGTAACAGCAGTGCTTGATGGCAGATTTTATTCAGTGGCCTTGGGAGATTCTGCATTGTTGGAACATGTATAGTGATATCAAGTGTTAACAAACATTGATTGAGTTATGGTAGTATTGTTCGTCATGTAATGCATATTATTTGGTATGTGTTACCTTCTAATCATTGTGAATACATAGTTTCACTCTTCCTGTGGTGTTAGACATGATGGCACAGCTGGGATACGTAGTCTAAAACCTGGAATCTTATTTTGTGGATGATCTGACCACCGGGTTGTGGTTGGCGGGTAAAGCTCATCATAGTAATTGTAATCAGAGTCAGATGCAGTGTTGTTGTTGACAGGGTTATCTGCAAAACACATTTTGTAGTCTTAGTTTGAAATTGTTGTGGTAGTAAAAAAATATATATAAACAGTAGTAATGACTTACTGGGTTGCATGACAAACTGATTATGTAATTGTAGCTGCTGATCTGATGAGCTGTTGTTTTCCATCTGCACATTATTGACATTCATAAAGAAATAATCAATGTCTGCGAAATGAAGGCGTATTTTATAACATATATTAAGAATGGTTGCCTTATTTAATGAGTAAATAAAGAATATTTATTACAATAAAGGAAGGTATGTTTACTGATTAGAGTATTTAGCTCGGAAGGTGGATTGGCAAAATCGCTGTTGGTGGTGCTGAAAGTTGATGTAGTTGTATTTGTTATGCCGAGTGACATTATACATCAATGCGCATTTCAATTGTTCTGTGAAAAAACATGTAAATTGTACGTCAAAATCATATTGACTGTGCATAGTAAAATGAATTGTATATGATGACTCGCTATGTACCTATAGGTGTGTTTGCATGAGAAGTTCTTTGAACACAACATTTTTTGTGTATATACCTTGGTGAGTAGGCAGTGAGCCTTTTTTAATTAGTAGTGTAGTACTTGATGAAGACATTCATCTTGATAGAGCTACATACAGTTGACTGTGAGTAAAAACATGAGCGGGTAAGTAGATTTCTATTTATTTAACTGTTTGGCCCTGTGATTTATTGATTGTCAGTTCAAAGCTAAGACGAATTAGAAATTGCTTGTGCGTAAGTTCAAAACGCATCTTTGAATCTTCAGGATTCTTCAGAGGTATACGCGGAAGAAATAATGTTTTCCATTTATGTTCTCTTGTAAGAATTTCAACCTCAATGATATTTTTGCTGAAATGACGATACAGAAGACATGAACCATTGCACAGGCTTGTTGTGGAATTGAGATTTCAAAGTAGCATAATAAGCACATCATTTTTTAAAGACAGTCTGTGTGGGGGGAGATTTCCTGGTGATAAACTGTTCAAAAACTTTTGTGGATTTAAATTGTATTTGTCATCATTGACCGAGTCAAATGAGTAGTAGGTGACCTTCTCTCCTGGAAATACTACTAGGTATGTATTGATTAAACGATTTACATCTTCATTTAGCAGAGTTAGCAAAACTTTATTTTCAAGATAATTTAAGCAGTGCGTATGCATACTGATGTCAGAGAATAATGAATTAATTAACATATCTATTGACTGTTCCCCTTCCCAAGAAATTGTCATAGCAACCACTGAGATCTGTGACGGGCTCGATTAGAAGCGCGTTCATGTTCGCGTTGCTCTTCTGTCATCAACGCATTCGTCATCATTGTCTGCTTGTGAGGTAGAGGTGCAATTATTTGATGGAAATGCAAGTAATACATAATAACTTTGTAGTTGTAATAATTCAGGAAAATGAAATCTGACCTTGTAATTTTAGTGCACCTATTGTTATTGGTGGATGCGCTGATGTTGAATTATTGTCGTGTTGAAAAGTTAAGTGGATGATCAGAAAGTAACACAAAGTTAGTTTTTATTGTTTGTGGAGATTTTGTTTCTTTCATATTCGCATTTTTACTGCCGTACGCAGTAGTGGAATTATATTATGTTCTTAAATGTGTGTTGAGTTACGATTTATTGTACATTGGAAACTTTCTGCTATGTGTACGTAATTTGTAATAATGTTATTTTGAATAATGAGGTAACTGGTGTTGAAGCCAAAAATGACCTCTGTGGAGTTCGGGGTCCCAAAAGAGGGGTGACCGCACACCTACTACCCTCAAGCAAACGATCTAGGCACAAGATTAGGAACACAAGGGACAGACCTAAGGTCTCAGCGTGGAGGACCCACCGCATACCCGGAAGACTAACAAACTTTTCCCCTCCCAAGCCAAAGGCTGAGCTAATACACCTTCGGAGGGCGCTCTTGGCCGACCGGAACATCTAAGGAGGGTTTCAATACCAACTCTCTCTTATCCAGATGTGTCTCCTTGGGTCTACACAAAATGCTCCTCACCTGCCCTACTGATGGCGCAAACTCGTCGAGCAATTCCACGACACGCTGCCCAAACTGGGCCACTAACAGCGTAACTCCGTTGTCCTAAAAAGCTGACAACAGGCCATCAGGGGCTTCCCGACAACTATACCTCAGGGCCCCCACGGGGCGAGCGGTTCACGACCACACCACTCGCCCAAGACGGAAGGAGTAAACCATACATAAATAGAGCATCACATATATTAAAAAATATTACAGGAATATGAATTCCATACTTCGGCACGCAGGCCGACAATATAAGCAAAAATAGGCCTTCGAGAGCCGGCACAAGCTTGGGCTTAAGCCCGCTACTCCCCGCTTGGTACTACAACACCTGTACGCCAACATCTCGACAAGCGGCGGTCAGCTAAATGCCAGTCGTCTAACATAAGCTGGCCAAACATATCACACACACCCCTTTTTCGGGGTTATGGTGTGCATTCCCTGCAAACGGATAATATATAACTTCCTCGAAGCCTTCTCCGGGAACCCCAGAACATCACCAATCCGGCTCACACGTCCGGATGGGCTTCACACAGCATGCCTAAACCCGTACTCACACTTCCGGGCGCTAACACAGTTAATTGCAGGGACGTACACGTCAACCCGTCGGAGAGCTCCCTTCCCCTACCCGTTGGTGGAGAGGGGCTTCCATGCAAATATGTAAACTGAGGGCTTCACCTGCCCAAGTAGAAACATTATTACCCTTGATGCGTGTTTTGTAACACCCCCTATCCGTCGCATAATATATAGCAGTAGGTCCGGCCGGGGCCCGACGCCATATACCACAGACAGACCGGGTGGTTACTTATGGAAACCATCCAACCAATCTCAACGTCCTACACAGAGTATTCTAGCGGAAGCAGTTTATAAAAGTTGTAAACAAGAACCCAGCATCAAAGCACGAATGTCCACTAATACAAAATAGGAATGTTATACAAAATACCCAAAACAAGCCTTAAGGCCTTACAAAAATGTTTCACTGGAATATTACATGATTTACAAACCACGGCACGCAGGCCGGTCATACATGAATAAAACAGTAAACACTTCCATTTGGGCCTTCGAGGGCCAGCTTCGCAAAAAGGGCTTTAGCTCGCTATTGACCGCTTGGTCCAGCTGCACCTGCAAGCAACAAAACCACTGCACGGTGGAAAAACAAGGCAACGGTCAGCAATGCTGACCAAATTATAACGATCCCGCCCCCAACTCGGGGCGGCTATGCTCCTTCCCTGCATTTCATTAGCATAGGCGAGCAATGTATAACAATAGCCATTTCATCACAGACGTTGGCTCGTACGGCCACACGCCCCGTGCACTCAGGGCACATTATCGGTGAACCGGTCGATGTCACGTCAATTAGAGCCATCAACATTCCGGACTCACCACCGCCACTTAGACGGCCAAACCTATGAGCAATTTGTCTTCTTGGCATGGGTCACGTCAATTTAAGCCATCGACCGCCGAAGACTCACATCTATGCCAACGGCAAGTGCCACGTAACCTTAGGTCTCTTTAACCGAACGATATAGAGCGGGTACGGTTCCATCTAACCCGTGCTCACATCGCAACGACAATTTAAGCCATTTGCGCGGGTCAAACTTCCGCCGAGTCCCATTCTATCACAAGTCACATAACTCGGTTATGTTCAAGTTGGCTCTCAGAGCACCAAGTTGGCAAGATCTCGTATCCGCCCAGTTTTCCGGGTGCACCTTTGGGTTAATCCCCAAGGCTCCCTGCTGCAATCTACCGCGTAGAAAACCCGAAAAATAACCAATAGTACGGAGTCTTCTCCGGCCTTATGCAATGCAACATCACCGATCCAGACTAACATGTCCGGGTAGGCTTCACACATCATGCCTATGTCCGTTCTCGCATACGGACTCTAAACAACGGGGACTTCACATATCTACCCGAAGGAATGCCTCCAACTCTCCGCAAACTCGCGAGAGCGGGCTTCCTATGCTAGGAAAGAGAGCTATTCGTGCTCAAGATTAGGATCGTTACCCTTGAGTTCCTCTTTGGCGCCATTGAAAAGTAATCGGATGGAAATCACCGCACTAGCGTTGCCTCCGTGGATCCGGAGTCGGCTTGCGATTCGGAGCTCCGAAGCTCCTCCAATGGCGGATCTAGCTCCTTCTTCCTCCCTTGGCTCTCCTCTCTCTCCAAGGATTTAGAAAGATGATAATGTATGAAAAGTGAGGGTTTTCCAAGTCCACTCACGGGTATATCCTTTCAGGAACAACCCCCAGCCGTTGGATCTTCAGTTAAAGAAATGAACGGCTTCGATTCGGGGCTGAAATGCCCAATCTGGACCGAACACGGCCTGGCACACGCCCGTGTCCAGGGCCGTGTTCCGCATTCGCCGTCAAAATCGAATCACCTGGAACCTCACACGGGTATCGAACACGCCCGTGTTCGAGCTGACACGCCCGTGTTCCACCTGACACGGCCGTGTGGCCGGCCGTGTACCCCATGATTTTTCCCTATTTTCAACCCGAGCACTGCACGGGTTCTAGGACACGCCCGTGTCCTTGCCCGTGTCACCTTGACACGCCTGGGCCCCTGGCCGTATACATGGGACACTTCGTCGAGTGAAGATCGACGACTTGATGACACGGCCTTGGACACGCCTGTGTCCTAGGCCGTGTGCCTTGTCTCGACGATCGTCGAGCGAATCTCGACGACTCCCCGGGACGATCGTCGACACGGGTCGACACGCCCTGCGACACGCCCGTGTCACAGGTTGTGTGCCCACTCTCGACGAATCGTCGAGTAAATCTCGACGACTTCGCGGCTAAGTGTCAACACGGGTCGACACGCCCTGCGACACGCCCGTGTCGCAGGCCGTGTGCCCACTCTCGACGAATCATTGAGTAAATCTCGACGTCTTTGCGGCTAAGTGTCGACACACGCTTGACACGCCCTGGTATACGCCCGTGTCCCAGGCCGTGTGCCTGCTGCCAGAACCCAAACTGGCCCAAAACGTCCCCATTTTGCTCCTTTGAGTTTCGGGGAATTATAATTCTCCCACTCTTAAAAGAATTTCGCCCACGAAATTAAATAGAGCAAAGACACGTACAAAACCAAAATTTGTACCTGAGCGGAACAACTCCGGATACTCGTCAAGCATAGTATGCTCTCGCTCCCAAGAGAGCTCCTCACGACCGCAATTGTCCCACCGGACCTTGACCATCCTGATCTCTTTATTGCATAGCCGCTTGACCTCCGAGTCCTCAATCCGCACGGGCTTGACCTTTGTCGTTAGCCCACTATCCACCGGCACTTGATCAACCGTGATCACTTGCGTAGGCTCTTGCACCGCCTTGCGAAGCACCGAAATGTGGAATACATCATGTAATCCACTAAGCTCCACTGAAAGCTTCAACCGATAGGCCGCTTCCCCAACTCGCTCCAGAACCTCAAATGGTCCAAGGTATCTTGGGCTTAGCTTTTTCAATCGCCGCACCCGCGAGACACCCTTGAACGGCTTGATCTTTAAGTATACATAATCGCCCACAGCGAACTCCACGTTCCTGTGCTTGGCATTATAGTACTTTGCTTGCCGGTCCTGAGCGATAAGCAACCTCTCTCGAATGGTTCTCACCAAAGAAGTAGCACCCTCCACTTCTGAACTTTTATACAACTTTGACTCACCCGTTTCTAACCAAGACAACGGCGTGCGAGATTTTCTACCATATAGGGCCTCGAAAGGCGCCATCTGAATACTCGCTTGGTAGCTATTGTTGTATGCGAACTCCACCAAATAAAGGTGGTCTTCCCATTGTTTTCCAAAATCCAAGACACACATGCGAAGCATGTCTTCCATGATTCTATTGACCCTCTCGGTCTGCCCATCCGTTTGCGGATGGAAGGCTGTGCTGAACTTCAGCTTTGTTCCCAACATTTTCTGCACCAGCCTCCAATCATTGGACGTGAACTGCCCATCTCGGTCACTCACGATGCTGCGGGGCACACCATGAAGCCGCACTATGTTATCCACATAAAGCTTTGCCAATTTCTCCACCGGATCATCCTTCCTATGCGGAATAAAATGCGACACCTTCGTTAATCGATCAACAACCACCCAAATGGCGTCGTTCCCCTTTTGCGACCTTGGCAAACCGTGCACAAAGTCCATAGAGATGTCGTCGAATTTCCACTCCGGAATAGGCAAGGACTTAAGAAATCCTCCCGGCTTTTGGCACTCCGCCTTTACCAAGGCGCAGGTTTTGCACTTCGCTACGTATAGCGCCACATCCTTCTTCAAACCCGGCCACCAAAACAGTTTCTTCACATCACGGTACATCTTCGTGCTCCCCGGGTGAATCGAGTACTTGGTATGGTGCGCCTCGTACAACAACTCCACCCGTAAATTGCCCACACTTGGGACGCACAGACGACCGTCTTTCCAAAGCAATCCGTCCTCCACGACGAATTGGGAATTTGACCCATCCAGAGCCTCTACCATGAACTGCTTCATATGAGCATCCATATCCAAAGCCTGTCGAATACGATCGGCCAGGTCATATTGGACTTCAGTCCAATTCAGAACTGCTTCAGCACCTGATTGTCTGTCCACACAGACAATCTCCAGCGCCTCCAACTCTCGCACCAACCGCTTATCGTGCACCGATAGCTAAGTGGCTTGAGCTGGGGCTCGACGACTCAACGCGTCCGCAACCGCATTCCCTTTTCCAGGCACGTAGTGGATCTTGAATGTATAATCCCCCAGGAACTCCATCCACCTACGCTGCCGCATATTCAGATCCTTCTGATCAATTAGATACTTTAGGCTCTTGTGATCGGTGTAGATATCAATCTTCACACCGTACCAATAGTGCCTCCACAGCTTCAAAGCAAAAATCACGGCCGCTAACTCCAAGTCATGGAACGGATAATTCCTCTCGTGCACTTTTAGCTGTCTCGAGCCATAAGCTATCACGCTTCCGTGTTGCAGTAGCACGCCACCCAAACCACTGCCCGAAGAATCGCTATATATCTCATAGCCTTCGGTTCCACATGGCGAACTCAGCACAGACGCCGTGGTCAACCGACACTTCAATTCCTCAAAAGCTCGCGCGCACTCCGGCGTCCAAACGAACTTATGCTCCTTCCTCGTCAAAGTAGTGAGAGGTAATGCTATCCGCGAGAAGTTCTCTACGAAGCGCCTATAATAGTCGGCAAGCCCCAGAAAGCTCCGGACTTCTGCTACCGTAGCAAGCTCAGGCTACTCCCGTATCGCAACAATCTTTGCCGGATCCACAGCAATACCCTCTCCACTCACTATATGACCGAGGAACGCTACTGAGGATAGCCAAAACTCGCACTTCGAGAACTTGGCATACAACTAATTTCTCCTTAGCGTCTCCAACACCAAATGAAGATGCTTGAAGTGATCTTCCTCACTTTGCGAGTACACCAAAATATCGTCGATGAAGACGATCACGAAATGGTCCAAGTACTCCCTGAACGTCCTGTTCATCAAATCCATGAATACTGACGGCGCATTAGTCAGCCCAAACGACATGACCGTAAACTCATAATGCCCGTATCTCGTACTAAACGCTGTCTTCGGGATATCACTCTCCCTTATACGCAGCTGATAGTACCCAGCCTTGAGATCCAACTTCGAGTACACCGTCGACCCGACTAACTGATCAAAAAGATCATCAATCCGGGGGATCGGGTACTTGTTCTTCTCCGTCAGCTTGTTTAGCTCCCGATAATCAATACATAACCTCAAGCTTCCGTCCTTCTTCTTAACAAAGAGGACCAGTGCGCTCCAAGGCGAAGAACTCGGGCGCACATACCTTTGCTCCAACAACTCTTGCAGTTGAACTTTCAGCTCCGCCATTTCCTTAGGCGCTAGCCGATACGGAGATCGTGACACAGGCTTTACACCTGGCACTAGCTCGATCGTAAAATCTATCTCCCGCTGAGGTGGGGCTCCAGGAAGATCCGCGGGGAACACATCAGGGTATTCTGATACCACTGAAATACAATCCAATGCGGGCTTCGGCTTTGCAACCTCCACTAGTGTAAAGAACAGTTCTGATCCAGCACGAACCGCCTTCACCACCTGAAGAGCAGACATTAATGTCTTGCTCGACCCCTTTAAGCCCGTAAAAGTCGTTTCACGACTTGCTCCCAGCTTAACTTCCTTGCTACCGCAATCTATATAGGCCTGCTGCTCCGAGAGCCAGTCCATGCCAAATATGACGTCGAACTCCACTAACGGAAGTAAAGACGCCCGCAGGTCGAACTCCTGCTCCCCAATACGAGTCTTAACATCGCAGATCCTATCCGCTCGCATCGAACACCCATTGGGCAACAACACATCCAACTTATCCTTCGCCATCAAAGAAGGGACTCCGATGCGTGATATAAATCCTTCGGACAAGAAGGAGTGTGAGGCTCCCTAAACGAACGGTGCTCTCGCAGATAAAGTAAAGTCGCAACAAGGCTTAGCACCAGTAGTTCTAAGCTAATATGCACAAGGGTGACAAGTATTTAAAGCAAAACTATCTTTAAACCATACCTGTCCTCACGACGGTGTACTTTCTCTCGGACTTGGGACGTCCGCTCCAGCATTCTCGGGCAAAGTGCCCCGATTTTCAACAAGTGAAACATGCGCTCGGGGTTCGACCCATAGTCACCCCAGAAGCACCAGCAGAGGGGGCTGGACCTGCAGTCCTAGCCTTCTTATACCATTTTCGATATCCAGACTTTGAGGTGTTCGGCACCTTGAATGCTATTTCCTTTGCACCGAAGTCCTTGACTGCTCCTGACATAGCTTTCTTGGCCTTCCTAGCACCTTTCCAACAGTCTCGGGCAAAGTGCCCTTCCTTTCCACAAGTAAAACATGTGTAAGTAGCTTTGCTAGTCGATGTCATAGCCCCTTTCTCCAGCATTCTGCCGGATGCAGCTCTTAAGGGGTTTGTATATTTCGATGCCATGGTCGCTGGCATCGGGAGGGTTTTCCTCAAATCTGCCTCCAAAGATTTAGCTGATTCCACCAAGGCTCGGAATCCCAATAACTTTGGTCCTAGCAGTAGTACTCGTAATTCGGCACGCAGGCCACTATAAAACCTATCGACTGTAGTTTGCTCGTTATCCAACTCGAAGCATGGGTAACGACTTATCATAAGAAATGCTTGCAAATATTCCTCCACTGTGTGCACTCCCTGCACTAAATGCATATTCAGCTGCTGCTCCGATGGTCTACCAAAGGTCATCTACTGCATCACGCCCACCGGCGTTGAAGCCGCAACAGGGGCGCAGGGTTGTACGTTTCCTCCAAGCTGTGCACCCGTCACAGCAAATACCGCTTCTACGATCCTTCTAACGGTTTCATACGAAGGAGGAGTCTCGAACACCTCACCAGGTGCACTATGCTCCTCAGAAACCGGACATTCTGGCGGTCCAGCACCGCTTCCGGTCACCTATAGTGGTACAAAGCACCGTTAAGCGACCAAATAAAATTGCGAACAGTAATTATAGGAACACGCAGGTTCCTCAAACACGAGTATTTTCATTCCTAAGTGGACATTCATGAGTTCTTTTACCATTATAACGATGACGCACACAATGTGCTCACCACCCCTTAAAAAGAATTCGTCCACGAATTCAGATTAAGCCCAACCAAAACCAGTAGTCTGATACCAAATTGTAACACCCCCTATCCGTCGCATAGCATATAACAGTAGGTCCGGCCGGGGCCCGACGCCATATACCACAGACAGACCGGGTGGTTACTTATGGAAACCATCCAACCAATCTCAACGTCCTACACAGAGCATTCTAGCGGAAGCAGTTTATAAAAGTTGTAAACAAGAACCCAGCATCAAAGCACGAATGTCCACTAATACAAAATAGGAATGTTATACAAAATACCCAAAACAAGCCTTAAGCCCTTACAAAAATGTTTCACTTGAATATTACATGATTTACAAACCACGACACGCAGGCCGGTCATACATGAATAAAATAGTAAACACTTCCATTTGGGCCTTCGAGGGCCAGCTTCGCAAAAAGGGCTTTAGCCCGATATTGACCGCTTGGTCCAGCTGCACCTGTAAGCAACAAAACCACCGCATGGTGGAAAAACAAGGCAACGGTCAGCAATGCTGACCAAATTATAACGATCCCGCCCCCAACTCGGGGCGGCGATGCTCCTTCCCTGCATTTCATTAGCATAAGCGAGCAATGTATAACAATAGCCATTTCATCACAGACGTTGGCTCGCACGGCCACACGCCCCGTGCACTCAGGGCACATTCTCGTTGAACCGGTCGATGTCACGTCAATTAAAGCCATCAACATTCCGGACTCACCACCGCCACTTAGACGGCCAAACCTATGAGCAATTTGTCTTCTTGGCATGGGTCACATCAATTTAAGTCATCGACCGCCGAAGACTCACATCTATGCCAACGGCAAGTGCCACGTAACCTTAGGTCTCTTTAACCGAATGACATATAGCGGGTACGGTTCCATCTAACCCGTGCTCACATCGCAACGACAATTTAAGTCATTTGCGCGGGTCAAACTTCCGCCGAGTCCCATTCTATCACAAGTCACATAACTCAGTTATGTTCAAGTTGGCTCTCAGGCCACCAACTGGCAAGATCTCGTATCCGCCCAGTTTTTCGGGTGCACCTTTGGGTTAATCCCCAAGACTCCCTGCTGCAATCTACCGCGTAGAAAACCCGAAAAACAACCAATAGTACGGAGTCTTCTCCGGCCTTATGCAATGCAACATCACCGATCCAGACTAACATGTCCGGGTAGGCTTCACACATCATGCTTATGTCCGTTCTCGCATACATACTCTAAACAACGGGGACTTCACATATCTACCCGAAGGAACGCCTCCAACTCTCCGCAAACTCGCGAGAGCGGGCTTCCTATGCTAGGAAAGAGAGCTATTCGTGCTCAAGATTAGGATCGTTACCCTTGAGTTCCTCTTTGGCGCCATTGAAAAGTAATCGGATGGAAATCACCGCACTAGCGTTGCCTCCGTGGATCCGGAGTCGGCTTGCGATTCGGAGCTCCGAAGCTCCTCCAATGGCGGATCTAGCTCCTTCTTCCTCCCTTGGCTCTCCTCTCTCTCCAAGGATTTAGAAAGATGATAAGGTATGAAAAGTGAGGGTTTTCCAAGTCCACTCACGGGTATATACTTTCAGGAACAACCCCCAGCCGTTGGATCTTCAGTTAAAGAAATGAACGGCTTCGATTCGGGGCTGAAATGCCCAATCTGGACCGAACACGGCCTGACACACGCCCATGTCCAGGGCCGTGTGCCGCATTCGCCGTCAAAATCGAATCACCTGGAACCTCACACGGGTATCAAACACGCCCGTGTTCGAGCTGACACGCCCGTGTTCCACCTGACACGGCCATGTGGCCGGCCGTGTACCCCATGATTTTTCCCCATTTTCAACCCGAGCACTGCACGGGTTCTAGGACACGCCCGTGTCCTTGCCCGTGTCACCTTGACACGCCTGGGCCCCAGGCCGTGTACATAGGACACTTCGTCGAGTGAAGATCGACGACTTGATGACACGGCCTTGGACACGCCCGTGTCCTAGGCCGTGTGCCTTGTCTCGACGATCGTCGAGCGAATCTCGACGACTCCCCGGGACGATCGTCGACACAGGTCGACACGCCCTGCGACACGCCCGTGTCACAGGCCGTGTGCCCACTCTCGACGAATCATCGAGTAAATCTCGATGACTTCGCGGCTAAGTGTCGACATGGGTCGACACGCCCTGCGACACGCCCGTGTCGCAGGCCGTGTGCCCACTCTCGACGAATCATCGAGTAAATCTCGACGTCTTCGCGGCTAAGTGTTGACACACGCTTGACACGCCCTGGGACACGCCCGTGTCCCAGGCCGTGTGCCTGCTGCCAGAACCCAAACTGGCCCAAAACGTCCCCCTTTTGCTTCTTTGAGTTTCGGGGCGTTACATGTTTGGCGGGGCTGCAATGAAATATCCCGCAAGAGGCTCGACGTCTAGTGGACGTAGCTGCTGTCCTCGCGCGAATCCGACCTTTACTCGAGGGTTGGAGGTTCAGGCTAGCAGAGGTTTCGAATAGAGAAATCAAGAAAATTCTAGAAAAGACGGTGAGTGTTAACCGTAAAGACTGGTCTCAAAAGCTGAGTGATGCCCTGTGGGCTTATCGGACTGCATTTAAAAAGCCAATTGGATTAACTCCGTATAGACTAGTTTACGGAAAATCGTGTCATCTACCCCTAGAGCTTGAGCACCGGGCATTTTGGGCAATAAAGAAAATCAATTATGACTTTAGGGATGCAAGTAAGAAGAGGCTCCTACAACTAAATGAATTGGAAGAGATTAGTATGCAAGCATATGAGAATTCAAAAATCTATAAGGAGCGGACAAAGAGGTGACACGACCGACGGTTAAAAGAAAAACACTTTGAGCTGGGGCAGTTAGTCTTATTGTTTAATTCCCATTTATGCTTATTTCCCGGAAAGCTTAAATCGCGTTGGTCGGGCCCGTTTAGGGTCAAGGAGGTGCATCCTTACGGAGCAGAGACAATTAGGAATGACACAGACGGGACAGAATTTAAGGTTAATGGTGAACATTTGAAGAGATTCCGATGCGGAGACGATGAACGACTGGTGTCATTTATTACGTTGAAATAAATTACTAGACGGTAAGTCCTGTCGGGACTAGAAATTATGCGCTAGGTGGGAGGCAACCCATCATTTAATATATATTTTAAGCATATGCTAGATTTGTTTTAGTTAGTTCTTCGTTAGTTGAGTCACGTTGGATAAGAGAAATAGATGGCTGGAAAGTTCTGTAGGTGCAAGTTCAGGTGTTGCAACGTACAAAAAAATAAATAGTTGCAGCCTATTGATTGCTGTTTGAGAAGTAAAGTAGGATAGGCGCAGGTGTTGCAACGTCTAAAAAATAATTAGTTGCAACCTTCATGTTTCGGGTAACATAGAAGAGTGCGCCGTTTCATGGGTTCCGGTCCAGTCGAACCGGGCCGCCTACTTTTAATTGACGACGCTTCGGCGATCTCCAGGTGGAAGGCTGTCCTTGCCCTAATCGCGCAACGCTTCGGCGATCTCCAGGCAGAAGGCTGCCATTGCTCAAATCGCGCGACGCTTCGACGATTTCCAGGAGAAAGGCGCGGCGATCTTCAGGAGGAAGACGACGCCCGACGATTCGGCACTCCACCACCGCCGGGAAGTGCGCTACCCTCCAGGTAGAACCCCTTCGGCAACATCCCGACGACTTCTGGAGAGAAGAAAGTCGCCATTTTTTATTCCTCATTTCGATCAGGTAATGAGCTCCTACTACCAAATCCTATTCCTATTCAAGAATGATGAGGGGTGAGGAGTTTTTGATTCTAAACCTAGTAAAAGAAATTGTACCTAATCACCTAGAGGGGGGGGGGGTGAATAGGTGACTAAATCTTTTTAAACTTTGTAGGCAGATTTCAGATTATATCACAGATTTATAATTACTTCTTCAAAGCAAACAATCAGCAAACACAGAATAAACCATGCACACAGTGAACACACAGATTTATAGTGGTTCCCCAAGGTTTGGGTACATCCACTTTCCCCCTTCGCCTATCTAGTAGTGTACCAGATTCGGCCAAACTCCTCCACTATCTCAGATCCTCAGATCTTACACTCAGAACCCCAAACAGGTTCCTACAGCTCAGGCCCAAGGCCCTACAACTCAGTCTTCTCCAAAGACCTACACTCAGCTTCTTCACAAAGCCTACACTCAGCCACAAGGCCTACACTCAGAGATATGGATCTCCTACACTCAGGCACACAGACCCTACCACTCAGCCTTTATAATTGCAGGCTTACAACTCAGATCCCTAAGGATCCTACAAGAAAATATAGAATACAAAGAATATACCTACAACTCAGAAAATGAGAGATGAGTTGACAGGTTCTTGATGAGTTCTTGGAAGAACTCTGCTGAGATCAACCTCACTTGGCTTTTCTTCAAAGCTTCTTGAATGTAGAACACAATAGGGTTGATCTTCTATGCAGCTGATCTTCAATCACTGCAACTTAAGATTCAGAACTAGGTCTGAACCCTTCTTCACAGCCTGGTTCCAATGTCTGTCTTCTTGGAAGGAGCTCTCTCTCTCCAACTTCTTTGATCTTCACTTGATTCTTCAATGAATAGCTAGATCTTCTTTTCTTTTTCAATTACTTGATCATCTGTTTCTGTAGACAGTATAAGCCTATATATAGGCATTCTTCATGGTGACCGGCTGGTCCTGTTCCTAACAACTTTCTGACAACTCTGACAATTGCAGTAGACCGGCTGGAATGGCAGCTGTCAAGTCATCCAGTCAGTTCTTGAAATATCTGTAACTGTCTGAAAGTGTCGAGATAGTCTGTCTTTAAGTGTCGACACTTATAGACCAAGTGTCGACACAATTAGACTAAGTGTCGACACTAGCCTTCAAGGTGTCGACACAACTCCTTGTGTTGTAGAATTCACTTCTCGACACAGCTTCTTCATCATGTGTCGACACTGATATTGTGTGTCGACACAACTCCTTGTTCTTCAGTACTTTGTTGAATTCTTGTAAGTGTCGACACAACTCCTTTGTGTCGACACATCTTCTTGTGTTGATACTTGTTCAGTGTCGACACATTTTCTTGGTGTCGACACTTGTCTTCTGTGTTGATACTTGCTGAGTGTCGACATAGCTCCTTGTGTCGACACATTCTTCTTATGTTGAGACTTTTGCTGAGTGTCGACACATCTTCTTTGTGTCGACACTTGTACTTAGAATTTTGTTGAACATTGCTAAGTGTCGACACAGTTCCTTGTGTCGACACTTTCTTCATGTATTGAGTCTTCTGCTGAGTGTCGACACATTCTTTCTTGTGTCGACACTTTCTCCAAGTGCTGAGTCTTTTGCTGAGTGTTGACACATTCTTCATCATGTCGACACTTATACTTAGACTCTGCTGACTTTTGCTGAGTGTCGACACAGCATCCAAGTGTTGACACTTTCTGATGTAGACACAGTTCCTCTGGGTCTCGACACTGCTTCTAAGTATCGACACAGCTTCACTGGACTTTTCTTCATTGAGTGTCGACACAGCTCCTTGTGTCGACACTTTCTGTCTGGTGTCGACTATGCATCCCTGTTGTCGACACAAGTACTCCAAGTGTCGACATTGCTTGCCTGGGTGTCGACACAAGTCTTCTTAAGTGTCGACACTTTTCTTCTGGGTGTCGACACATGGACTTAGAATCTTTTCATCTTTCCCTGCAAATACTTAACCTGCACAAGGCAACTCAAAAATACATCAAATACATTTTGATGTATATCATTGAGTAGGGTGAGGCTTCTTCAAAGCAGGTACATTTAAACCAATGTACCCAACAATCTCCCCCTATTTGGAGAAGTCATAACCCTTAGTCAATGATATACACCATACATAACAAAATCACAGTATGATGTAAATAGGATTATACAATCAGGGAAAACATAAACATGTATTAAACAAACATGTATACATAGATATCATCTCAGAACAATTATGAAATAGATTTATCACATAGCACATTGTTCTAACAACTTTGTCATATTCATTTTATAAAAGTTTACAAAGTGTTTAAAATCAAAAGATTACAATTGTAAACTGAAGAAAATTCTATTCTATTTTTGCTCAGCATCCTTGATCATTATTCCCTTTCCAGACTGTATCTTGGCTTGTACAGGGGCTTCAGCATCTTCAGTATCAGCAGGCTTTTTCCCTTTCAGCTCCTTCTTCTTTAGCTCTTCAGCTTTAATCTTCTGCCTCTCAAAGTAATGATAAGGCTTGGGAAAGTACTTGCTAGGCTCCTGGGTAGTAGGAGGTAGCTTTCCCATCTTTGACTTTCTTCTATATTGCACTATGGCTTCTTGCCTGTTTTCATGCTTTCTCCATTCTAGTTCAGAATACCATTTGTTTCTGTCTTGAATATTATCTTTGGCAGCCTTTGAAAGTGCAACTAGATCTGATATACTCTAGAGGGGGGGGGGGTGAATAGAGTATATGGTGTTTTAGTACTTTTAAAAACTTTTACAACAATTGTTGTAATAAGTGTGAACAGGGAAGCAAATATAAATCTAATCACAGAACTAAGCTATGCAAAAATTAATCACAGACAAATCAAGGCCAGAAACAAAAAGTAAACAAGCAGAACCAGAAGACACAAGAAAATATAGTGGTTCCCCAAACTTGGGTACATCCACTCTTCTACCACCCTAGGTAGGAATCCACTGCAGGATGAGTTGATCAGGTGTCCTGGGCACCAATGAGCTTTTGATAAGGTGCTCAAAAACCAAAGCAGATTTTTTGATCAGGTGTCTTGCCACCAATGAGCTTTTGACAAGGTGCTCAAAAACCAGATTCAAACTTTTGAAGAGAGTTTGAGAAACCCTTTACAGAATGGGGGTGAGAGAGTGATGACAGTCTTCTCTTTCTCAAACAACTGAGAAGACTATGTGGATTGATGTCAAAGCTCCCCCTGAATCCTTGAAATCTTCAGGAAGAAAAGCTTTGCTTGAGGGTGATAGGCCTTCAAATGTAGAACTCCAGCAATGGATGATTTCAACAATGGCTGAAATGTTGAGTGTCTGGAGTCTTGAATTGATGTTGGCCTTGAACACTTTGAAAGATGAAGAGATTTTGAAAGCTTGATCTCTTTGATGAGTATTCTTCAGAAATCTTTTTGACAGAAGATTTTGAAATGAGTCTCTGTACTCTGTATTGTGTGTTCTCTTCTTGTTAATGTCTGTATCTCATCTGTATTGATTCAAAAACATTCTGTCTTTTATTCTCTGTTCCAGAATAGAATATCATTCTATGTCAAAGATAGCCGTTGGTCTGCTTTGATTGCATCCTTAATTGCAAAAACTCTTCTGGAGGAAAGTCCACAGAATTATTCCTTGAAAGATCCCTTGAAACTTGGTCCAGAAATAAATGAAAACGGCTAGCAAATCTCTGAATTAATTGCACAATAACTCCTGTCTGATTTGAATTTGAATTCTGAAGATTATCTAAAATCGTCGAACTGAGCTCTGCTATCGTCAAGCTGAGCTCAGCGAACTGGAAAACTCAAGCAGCAAAATAATCGTCGATCTGAGCTCAAAGATCGTCGAACTGAGCTCAGAGATAAAGATCCAAAGCAGAGTCAAGATCGTCGAACTGAGCTCACCGATCGTCGAAAGGAGTTCGACGATATTGTGAAGTTGAGCTCAGCGATCGTCGAGTGGAGCTCGACGATCTGCCGAAGTTGAGCTCGACGATCGTCGATCTGAGTTCGACGAATCGTCGTGCTGAGCTCGACGATCAGACTTGGTCTCCAGTCAGAAAAACTTGGTCTTCAGGGCAGCTTCCAATCCTAGACTTCTAACCCTTAGACTCAATTCTAATTGACCTATTAAGCTATACAGAAGGTCAAGTAAAGGTTCCTAGAGACATAGTGATCCTGACCCAAATTAGTAATAGGGTGTTCCAACAGCCTTCCATGCAGTTAAGCTAATGTTTCTTGAAGTGGGACTCCACTGTTCAAAATCAGGCCTTTGTTCAGCTTGCTCTCTGAACCTTTTCTTAGACAATATAGTCTCTTGTTCCTTGAGCAGCAAAGCTTCTTGTTCTTTCAATATAGCTTCTGGCACTGGCTGAACCACCTTCTCTATGATGACCTTATCAATTCCCTCAGGAGGGCTATATATTGATTGCATATCTACATGAATCATATCAAAATCTGGTGGAGGATAGATCACCTGAGTTACTTCAGCTTGCTCACCTCCAAGATAAGCAGGATTAATCCCAGATTCTGCTACATTGTCATCATCACATAAAGGAAGATAACCAAGAGTGGCTCTGATGGAATTGGAAATCCATTTTGCATGATCAGAGCCAGCTTTGACTAACACCCTCTCCCCCTTTATGACTTCTCTTTCTATGTGATCTCTTAGATCATCCTTCTGAAATCTGATTTGGGCATTTAGATAATTGACTCCATCCTTGTAAAAAGGTTTCAACCTTTGGAGTTTTTCAGTGATCAGCTTCTGAGAGTTTTCAATTGCAGAAGTAACATCAGTTATGCCCTTTTGTAAAGCTTTATCAAACTCTGCCTGAGCAGTAGCAGTAGATGTAGTCTGTCCTGCAGCTATATTCTTCATCTCTGTGACAATTGCATTATGTGAAGCTGTCAAGTTATCATTCATCCTTATTTGATTCTCCAGAATATATCCTTGCTTCAGTACAATGTCATCTACTTGAGCTTTGATTTTCTCTTGATGTGTAGCCAAGTAAACCACTGCATTCCATCCCTTGTGGAAGCAGTCAGTCATCTCCTTCTTATTTAGATTCATCTCAAATCTAATGGACTTAATATCTTGGGCCAGATCAAACTGTAAAGACTTATGCCCCTCATCCATATATGTTTCTATGGCTTTCCTTTGCTCATCAAGCTTAATTTGTATAGCAACCATCAGTGAACTGTAATCTACAGATGGTACTGGCTGTAGTGCAGGCTGTGGTGCAATAGTTTGTAAAGTCTTCTTATAATTCTGGCTCCTTCTTTTAAATACTTGAAATTTTCTTTTCTATGCTCTTGCTGCCTCTTCATCTTCTGAAGCTGATGTGCTTGCTATTTCTACCCTCTCCATAGGTAGCTCCTCAACAGCCTTTGGCTTCTCAGGCTCTTTCCTTGCAGGTTCTTCAACAATTACTACTGGCTCCCCCTCAACTTGGGACTTCTCCCCCTCAGCAGCAGCACTTTCCTTTTCAAAGTCTGTTTGATCCAGATTAAGGAAGAGATCTTCCATTGTAAATTCTTGTTGAGGTTGTGGTGGAGATACTCTTGGCTCATCAACAAATTGATCAGATACTTCTTGAGCTGCAACAGATGTGTCCTCCATGAAAACATCTGGGGGTTGACTATCATTCTGAGGTTGCTGATTAACATTATTTAATGAATCAGACAAAACAGTATCCTCTATAGGGAAAACTAAGTTATTGATTTCAGTGAGTACCTCAAGTATGGTCTGGGTTGCTTGTTCACTCTCTAGTGGAGTTGGTTCTTCCACTACTAGAGGCTCCTCCTGGATAGAATCCTGGTGTATTGGGCTAGCTTGAGGTGGCTCCCCCTTCCTCTCAGCATCATCTTGTATAGCAGGAGACTTTCCAGCAATTTCTGTTTCTTGTACATTATCTGGTGTAAAGACAACATGCTCTTCAGAGCTACTAGAGGAATCTTGAGCCACTGGGGCTATCTTCTTCTTCTTCTTTTGTGGTGTTATCTTCTCAGGTGTTGGCAATTCCTTTGTCAAAACCCTATCCCATCTAGAGAAGAGTCTCATGTCCATCTTTCTCATGTGGTTGATCTTTGATCCAGAAGCTTGACTCATTACTTCTGGTATAATACCAACCAAGTAAAGACTTAATATCCTACCCAAATTAGGCTTCTTCATACTCTCTTTAATCTTATCAAAGACTACAACTGACCAATCAGTTTGCAGGGTGAAGATAATCCTTGTCATAAGATTGAACATATGGGCTGATACCCTGTCATGCCCTCCAGGCTTACTCAAGATCACCTTGCCAACAATTTCTGAAAGAAATTTGCCTTGGCTGTTCATCCCCTTTCTATTGAATACTGATCCAATTTTTAGCTTGGAATCCAGTCCACACCATGTTAAAGCTTCTCTGGTCTTTGAAGCAGTAACTTCATCTTCTTCCTTTGTCCTTGGTAGGTTTAGTACCTTTCTTAAACTCTTAGGTGAGACCTTCACCTTTTCTCCATGAACCCTTGACTTGATCTTGAATCCAGAGTCGTCTAGGGTTGCTCCATTTGAAGATGAAAGGGCGCGTCAACAAACTCAAATTGTGTCGACACTGTTGAAAAGTGTCGACACAGACTTATAATGTCTCGACAACTATGTGTCGACACAAGTATAGTCGATAGAATATATGTATCGACACTTGATTATGTGTCGACACCACTTAGCGCGACACTTAGTCGAGACTTTACTTCACTAATTCTGCATAAAGTCTAAGTGTCGACACCACCTTGGATGTGTCGACACCTACCCTATATGTGTCGACACTATTTTTTTGAAGTGTCGACACCAACTTCCTAGATGTGTCGACACCTTTTCCCTGAAGTGTCGACACCACTTTTCTGTGTCGACACAGATAACTCTGTGTGTCGACACCTTTTTACTTAGCCATTTTTGTAAACTTATTCTAAGTTTATCATACCTAATTCAATTTTGAACCTATTAAACTTGGTTTCTTCTAGGGGCTTAGTATACATGTCAGCTAGTTGATTATCTGTATTAACATATTCAAGTGAAATATCTTCTTTTTCTACATGTTCCCTTAGAAAATGATATTTTATTTCAATGTGTTTAGTTCTACTATGAGAAACAGGATTATTTGCAATTGATATAGCACTAGTAGAATCACAAAACAGTGATGTTCTACTTACTTGAATACCATAGTCTTCTAACTGATGTTGTATCCATAGAAGTTGAGCACAGCAACTTCCTGCAGCCACATATTCTGATTCTGCTGTGGAGATAGCCACACTTGTTTGTTTCTTGCTACTCCAAGATATCAGTCTACTACCTAGGAATTGACAGGTTCTAGTTGTACTTTTTCTATCTTCTTTGCAGCCTGCAAAATCTGCATCTGAATAACCTGTCAGTTCAAAGTCTCCATTCCTAGGGTACCAAAGGCCTAGATAAGGAGTGCCCTTAAGATATCTCAGTATTCTTTTGACTGATGTCAAATGATACTCTTTAGGGAATGCTTGGTACCTAGCACAGACACATGTAACATACATGATATCTGGTCTATTTGTAGTCAAATATAGAAGGGAGCCAACTATCCCTCTATACAAAGTCTCATCTATAGGTTTCCCTGCATCATCTTTTCTAAGAGACATACTTGACCCCATATGAGTTTTCATGGTACTGGAAGATTCCATACCATACTTCCTTATCAGTTCTAGGGTGAACTTAGACTGGCATATGGATAAACCATTATCAGTCTGTCTAACTTGGAGACCCAAGAAGAACTTAAGTTCCCCCATACTGCTCATCTCAAATTGTCCTTGCATTAGTTTTGCAAACTTTTTACAAAGACTACTTTCAGTAGACCCAAATATGATGTCATCTACATATATTTGGACTAGTATTATCTTGCCTCTGGATTCCCTAAGGAATAGAGTCTTGTCTATTTTCCCCCTTGTGAATTTATTCTCAATGAGGAAACTAGACAGGGTTTCATACCAAGCCCTAGGGGCTTGTTTTAACCCATACAAAGCCTTCCTAAGTCTATAGACATAATTAGGTTGAGTTGAATCAACAAAACCTGATGGCTGTTCCACATAGACCTCTTCTTTCAGATTACCATTCAGAAAGGCTGACTTAACATCCATTTGGTAAACTTTAAATCCTTGAAAGGTTGTATAGGCCAGGAACATTCTTATGGCTTCCAGTCTGGCTACTGGAGCAAAGGTTTGATCAAAGTTAATACCTTCTTCCCGCCTATATCCCTTAGCAACCAGTCTTGCTTTGTTCTTGACAATCACTCCATGTTCATCCATCTTGTTCCTAAAGATCCACTTGGTTCCAATTATGTTGTGGTCTTTTGGTTTAGGAACAAGCTCCCAGACTTTGCATCTCTTGAACTGATTAAGCTCTTCTTGCATTGCCTCAATCTAATGAGTGTCTAGGATGGCTTCTTCAAACTTCTTTGGCTCTACTTGGGATAGAAAACTGGAGTAGAGTGCTGCACTCAGATTTCTGCTCCTTGTTTGTACCCCTTGTCTTAGATCACCAATAATTTGTTCTCCTGGGTGATCTCTTAGATGTCTATTAGCTGGAGGCATCCTGACTTCAGGTTGAACTCCTTCAGCTTCTTCAACTTGCTGCACTCATTGGTCTTCTTCTGTATTAGGTACATGTAGTACTCCTCCTGGACAACAGCCACTATCATCTACATGCTGACTTGCAGTAGATTCTTCTTCAATAGTGAGCTTGTCCATCTTCTTTGTCACACCTGTGGAGCTGCAAATACTTCTAGACAACTCATTGTTAATAAGTCTATTTTCATCAAATACTACATGTACTGACTCTTCTACAACTTAAGTAGACAAGTTGTAGACTCTATAAGCCTTACTATTGTTGTTGTACCCAACAAAGATCCCCTCTTGGGATTTGGCAGCAAACTTGGTCAAGTAAGACTTTCCATTGTTAAGTATAAAGCATTTACAACCAAAGATCCTGAAATATGATAGGTTTGGTTTTCTGCCTTTCACAATCTCATAGGGGGTCTTATTGTGGCTTTTAGTAATGGTAGCCCTATTAATTACATGGCATGCAGTATTAACTGCCTCAGCCCAGAAATATTCTGGTAGAGATGTGTCACTTAATAGGGATCTACCAGCCTCAATCAAGGTTCTATTTTTCCTCTCAGCAATGACATTTTGCTGAGGTGTTCTTGGTGAAGAAAATTCCTGAAATATCCCAAATTCTTCACATAGTTTTGTCATACTATCAGACTGAAATTCAGTACCATGGTCACTTCTTATCTTGACCACTGTACTGTCTAGTTCATTCTGAATTTGTTTGACAAAACTATAGAAGATACTAGGCGTTTTAGATTTCTGTCTAAGGAAGAACACCCAGGAAAACCTTCAGTAGTCATCTACAACCACAAAGGTATAGACCTTCCTACCTAGGCTGTGAACTGGCATAGGACCAAAGAGATCCATATGCAAGAGGTATAAACACCTCACAGCATCTTTGTTTTCAATGCTATTAAAGGTGGATCTAGTCTGCTTGCCCTTTTGACAAGCTGAACATATTCCATCTTTAATACACTTAACCTGAGGACCATTCCTCACTAACTCTTTGCTATAGAGTTGGCCAATTGTCTTGTAGTTAAGATGGGCTAGCATCTTGTGCCATTTGACACAATGAGAGACTTTCTCATCAGCTACAAGACACACTGGAGAACCATTGTTCTCACACATAATGTCTAGGCAATAGACATTTCTCTTTCTGTAACCTGTCAAAATGATCTATTGATCATTTGACCTCCTGATATGACAACCATTTTTGACAAATGAGATGTCATATCCTAAATCACTCAATTGACTTATACTAATAAGGTTATGTTTCAAACCTTTAACATAGGCCACTTGAGTAATTGTTATATGAGTGCTAGAAATGTTACCAAAACCCTTGATGATTCCTTTTTCAGAACCACCAAAGGTGACTTTAGGACCATCCTTGATTGGTGTGTAGTCCTTTAGCAATCCCCTAGTTCCAGTCATGTGTTTGGAACATCCACTGTCCAAGTACCATATTGGGGCATGGCCACTTGGACTCACTTGCAAAACAGATTAGTTGACCTTAGAACCCAAAGAATTCTTGGGTCCTTGGTGCTGGTTAGTTTGCCTCTTAACAAAGCTACCTGTAGATCTTCCAACAGGCAGTTTGCTACTCATCTTGGCACTAGAATTGTGCCAGCAGTAAATGGCATAATGGCCTACCTTGCCACAGCACCAACACTCAAATCTATTGTACCTTTGCTTAGGTACATCCCTAGCTGTTTTATCTACAACTGGCTTGTTGAGAGCTGGGGCTTTGCCCTTAGACTTGGACTTTACAGTCCTAGCAGGTTTAGTAAACCGTAATCCAGTTTTACCTTTTTGATGAACAAATTCATCTATTAATGGTAGAACAGACTTTGGTTTTGAAAACTTTGCAACAATGTCTCTCTCCTTCTGAAGACTAATCTCCAGATTTCTGATTTGATCATTCTTAAATGTTATAGTCCCCATCTGAATAACTATTATGTTTTTCAGCCTGGCTATTTCATTCAGTTTTTGATCAATTAGCTTATCAAAATCAGTTGCAGCCATTTTGAGACTTGCAATCTCCTTAGCCTGACTCTTGGCCAAGGATTTGATTTTCTTAAATGCTTGCAACATAACTTTATATTCATCAATTAACTGGTGAATATCCCCTTCAGATTCAGATCCACTGGCATCACTTGATGCTGATGTAACTGAATCTGAACTAGCACTAGAAATTGAACTTAAAGAACAATTTTGTACCTTACTAGGTCCAGGATGCTCCTGGATTTTGTCACCTTCTGTTAAGGCCATCAGTCCTTTGCACTGGATGTCCTCTTGCTCATATATAGAGTTCATTATCTGGATGAACTCTTCTTCCTCTTCTTCAACAAATAGTCCTATGTATGCTTCAACTTCTGACTCAGTTTCTGAAGAAGATATGTCTGACAGGCTTTTGTCCTTTTTGGCAACAAAGGACCTTTCCTTTTTGCCCTTGAATTGAGTCTTTTTCTCATCATTAGACTCTTTCCTTTTCTCAGGACAGTCAGCAATAACATGTCCTTGTCTGTTACAGCAATAATAAACAATTTTTGATAAAGTTGCTTTGCTTGACTTGGTCTTTCTTCTGTCTTTCTTTGATGACTTCTTGTTCTGATAATAGTCATCTTTTCCCTGTGAAGTGGATGGCTTTGACCTCCACTGTTTCTTCTTTAGAAACTTCTGAAAGTGTCTAGTGAATGCTGTAAAGTCCTCATCACTTTCACTGCTTTCAGATTTTCTGCTTTCTGATTCATCTGACTCAGTCTCAGCCACTTTTTGAGGTGGAGATGGAGACTTACTTCTGTATTTCCTGGTGGCTTCTGTCTTGAATGCCACTGTTCTTTCTTTATTATCAATTCTGGTAGTCTTCTCCTCTTCTTTCCTTACCATCAACTGCATTTCATAGGATAGTAGTTTTCCAAACAAAGTTGGAGGTGAGATATCTGCTAACTTGGCCATTTCCCTAATGGCACAGATCTTGGTGTCCCAATCCTTTGTTAGGGACCTCAAGAACTTATCATTTAGCTCATAATTACTAAATTCTCTTCCATAGGACATTAGCTCATTGACAATCATATAGAACTTCTTATAGCATTCTGTTATGCTATCAGACCTACCTTGCCTGAAACTTTCATATTCCTGGTTTAACAATGACTTTCTGTCCCGTCTCACTTTTTCTGAACCCTCCATGTACACTATAAGAGTATCCCACATCTCCATAGATGTCTTACAGTATATCAAGTTCTGAAAGGTAGCATCATCTATGACACTCACAATGATATTCTGTGCCCTCTTGTCCATTGTGGCTAGAATTATCTCATCTTTTGTCATTTCAGAGAAGTCCTTAGGTGTTCTCTGATTTGCATCCAGGACTGAAACCTTCATAGGCACATATGGCCCTTCTTTAACTGTGATATATATTCTAGGGTCTGAGGCTTCCATAAACAGTCTCACCCTTTCTTTCCAGATGCCAAAAATCTCTTTTCTGCAAATGGGCAACTTCATGGATCCAAGTTCCTTATGATTCTCAGTTGAACCCATGTTTCTTGATTTTCTTGATTCTGCACTTTACTTATACTGAATCTGCCAACAGGATCTACTCAGATAGTTATGTCCCTTTTTGAGTAACCTGGCTCTGATACCACTTGAAAGAAATTGTACCTAATCACCTAGAGGGGGGGGGGTGAATAAGTGACTAAATCTTTTTAAACTTTTTAGGCGGATTTCAGATTATATCACAGATTTATAATTACTTCTTCAAAGCAAACAATCAGCAAACACAGAATAAACCATGCACACAGTGAACACACAGATTTATAGTGGTTCCCCAAGGTTTGGGTACATCCACTTTCCCCCTTCGCCTATCTAGTAGTGTACCAGATTCGGCCAAACTCCTCCACTATCTCAGATCCTCAGATCTTACACTCAGAACCCCAAACAGGTTCCTACAGCTCAGGCCCAAGGCCCTACAACTCAGTCTTCTCCAAAGACCTACACTCAGCTTGTTCACAAAGCCTACACTCAGCCACAAGGCCTACACTCAGAGATATGGATCTCCTACACTCAGGCACACAGGCCCTACCACTCAGCCTTTATAATTGCAGGCTTACAACTCAGATCCTTAAGGATCCTACAAGAAAATACAGAATACAAAGAATATACCTACAACTCAGAAAATGAGAGATGAGTTGACAGGTTCTTGATGAGTTCTTGGAAGAACTCTGCTGAGATCAACCTCACTTGGCTTTTCTTCAAAGCTTCTTGAATGTAGAACACAATAGAGTTGATCTTCTCTGCAGCTGATCTTCAATCACTGCAACTTAAGATTCAGAACTAGGTCTGAACCCTTCTTCACAGCCTGGTTCCAATGGCTGTCTTCTTAGAAGGAGCTCTCTCTCTCCAACTTCTTAGATCTTCACTTGATTCTTCAATGAATAGCTAGATCTTCTTTTCTTTTTCAATTACTTGATTATCTGTTTCTGTAGACAGTATAAGCCTATATATAGGCCTTCTTCATGGTGACCGGCTGGTCCGGTTCCTAACAGCTTTCTGACAACTCTGACAATTGTAGTAGACCGGCTGGAATGGCAGCTGTCAAGTCATCCAGTCAGTTCTTGAAATATCTGTAACTGTCTGAAAGTGTCGAGACAGTCTGTCTTTAAGTGTCGACACTTATAGACCAAGTGTCGACACAAGTAGACTAAGTGTCGACACTAGCCTTCAAGGTGTCGACACAACTCCTTGTGTTGTAGAATTCACTTCTCGACACAGCTTCTTCATCATGTGTCGACACTGATATTGTGTGTCGACACAACTCCTTGTTCTTCAGTACTTTGTTGAATTCTTGTAAGTGTCGACACAACTCCTTTGTGTCGACACATCTTCTTGTGTTGATACTTGTTCAGTGTCGACACATTTTCTTGGTGTCGACACTTGTCTTCTGTGTTGATACTTGCTGAGTGTCGACACAGCTCCTTGTGTCGACACATTCTTCTTATGTTGAGACTTTTGCTGAGTGTCAACACATCTTATTTGTGTCGACACTTGTACTTAGAATTTTGTTGAACATTGCTAAGTGTTGACACAGCTCCTTGTGTCGACACTTTCTTCATGTATTGAGTCTTCTGCTGAGTGTTGACACATTCTTTGTTGTGTCGACACTTTCTCCAAGTGCTGAGTCTTTTGCTGAGTGTCGACACATTCTTCATCATGTCGACACTTATACTTAGACTCTGCTGACTTTTACTGAGTGTCGACACAGCCTCCAAGTGTCGACACTTTCTGATGTAGACACAGTTCCTCTGAGTGTCGACACTGCTTCTAAGTGTCGACACAGCTTCACTGGACTTTTCTTCATTGAGTGTCGACACAGCTCCTTGTGTCGACACTTTTTGTCTGGTGTCGACTCTGCATCCCTGATGTCGACACAAGTACTCCAAGTGTCGACACTGCTTGCCTGGGTGTCGATACAAGTCTTCTTAAGTGTCGACACTTTTCTTCTAGGTGTCGACACATGGACTTAGAATCTTTTCATCTTTCCATGCAAATACTTAACCTGCACAAGGCAACTCAAAAATACATCAAATACATTTTGATGTATATCATTGAGTAGGGTGAGACTTCTTCAAAGCAGGTACATTTAAACCAATGTACCCAACACCTAGCCGCACAATCCCTCTAATGTAGACAATGTCTTCAAGGAGGAAAGGAAAATCTGTAGCCAGGAAATCCCACAAATTTGTGAGTGAAGCCACCAAACACCACTTTGAACACCTCAAGTCCACACCTCTGATTTATGAGAGAGGGTTCGAAATGGAGAAACAGGCATGGAGTTTGACCTATGCCCTCCAGATACGCGAGCTCCGCTGGGAAACACTATGTCATCCACGATCTGAGGCCCTACTCCCATGGGTTTACGAGTTCTATGCGAATGCAAAACAGATGGAGGGAGAATTGGTGACTGTGCGTGGAAAGCTGATCAACATCTCTGCCAGGTCCATCAACAAACTTTATGACCTAGGAAATGAGGAGGAGCTAGAGAGTTTAAATCACCAAGTCAAGCCGGAGGAGGTGGTTGCTAAAATATGCAATTCTTCTGAGCCCGAATGGTCAAAGTTGTCCTTGAAAGCACTCAAGTCGACATCGTTGTCTATAGAGGCGAAGGTCTGGCTCTTATTTATCAACGCAGGCATTATGCCAACCCGCCACTTGAATAATGTCACCTTAGATCGCGCTGTGCTAATTTATAATATATTAAAGGGCAATAGAGTTAATGTAGGAAAAATCATTAGCCGCCATTTGAAGATGAAGATCCAGGAGGACAAGTGCCGGCTGTTGTGGTTCCCCATACTGATCACTGAGCTTTGTAGACGGGCAAGTGTGGCATGTGCCACAAAGGACTTGATTACATAGGTGCGGCAGCAGATTACTGAATTGGTAGTGTAAGTGAACATCAAGGTGGGGGCTGAGATTGACAGTGGGTTCAAGACGATGTATAAGAGAATAAGGAGTGTGGCTTCGTCTTCATCAGTAGGAAAACCGAAGAAAGTGGCAGTCCCATCTGGGGAAGGGGCAACATTATCCGAGGTTATGGATATCATAGAGTTTATTAAAGTGTATCTGCGATGTCAACATTGCTACTTCCGCTCTAGACTCGATCTCATGGAAAGGAAAATAGATAGTCTAGTGAATAAAGCAAAGCTTCAGGTGGAGGAAGAGCATTTTAAATACCAATGGTAGTTCGACATGAGAGGGGAGCTGCCGGCTGCCGATGGAAGCTCGCTAAATCCCACTGAGTTTGATCAGGGCAATGAGGATTAGGGCAATGAGGATCAGGGAAACGAGGATCATGGCAACGAGGATCAGGGAAATGAGGATTAGGGCAACGAGGATCAGGGCAATGAGGATCAGGGCATGGAGGAAACCGAGGATTAAAACGAGTAGCACAATTTCTCCAGCATTTTTTTGTGTTTTTTTGCAGCAGTTCTAGTTTACCCCCTGCATGGGATGCTTCATGCTAGTATTATTTTAACTTTTGGATTATTTTTTGTGGATAGTATCATACATTTGTGCTCTTTCATGCTAGTTTACCCTGGTAACCAGGGTGGTTGCTGCTAGTTAATTTCTATAATGTGCTTATCACGTTGTCTGCATGTCTTATTTATATATTGTCGTTATGATCTATATCACGGACAAAGGTTGCAGGTATTGAATAAGGTCAAAGGTTGTTCTGTTGAAAAGGGGATCTGGACTGAGATTCATGGGGAGCACATTACTGAAGATCAAAAGATACCGGGGCAACTGCTTCCATACCCGGGAAGCACTACTGTTTCAATTATATTTTCTTTAATTCTTGAAAATGCTGCGTAGTGACAACCTTGCTGGGGGTCTAGCAAGGCTTCAAGTGTGGGGGTGATGGCTAGTATTGCCCCTACAAATGTGGTGATTGATAATTTGATCGCTCATGATTCTAATGATTCGTTTGCTGACAGTAATTAGTTGATAAGTTATTCTTGATGTTCAATGATAATTAATTGGTACGGCTAGAAAATCTTAAGAGTACAGATTTTGATATTTGAAGTTAGTAAGACTTTTTTTTGGTAAAACACTCTTAAGTGTTTAATTCATGCACAATCTTCTTTAGTTTTTTTTACTTCTCTAAAATCTTTAGATGTTGACTTCTAAAAATAAGAAGGGGGTGAGCAAGAACTGAGTTAATGATGTGAGCCGAGATAATATTTTGGTAGCTAAATCATTTTGATCATCCATGAGAATCTTTGTGTTGATTCTATATCATTTTTCTATACACTACTAAATGACCAAATTCCATATATTTCCTCTAGTTCTATTTTAAGTCACTAGTCATTTATGGGTGTTTCAATTCAGCATATAAAAAGAAAAAAAAGAAAAAAAAGAAAGAAAACAATGTTAAAAGTGAAATGTCGTAGTGATATGCGGCCTAAGTATGTATATACCTATTTGGAATGATCCCAACTGTGACCAAAAAAAACCAAAAGAAATATTTGTCATAGTGATATGTGGCCTAGGTATGCATATACACACTTGGAATGATCCCAACTATAGACACAATTTTTATATGCTTAAGAATTGAACCTCGTAATATGGTGAAGGATTAAAAGTATTAACTAGGGAATTACCTTTCCATTATCAAAGTCTATCCACGAATTGCTAACCAAGCCAAAGCTAAACCTACGTTCATGTAAGCCATTAATTCTTGTCAATGCTAGCTCAAAGACTTAGCCTATTCTTACCCTTTCAAATTATTGCGGAGGCTCAATGGAAAAAAAGTGTGGGGGAGTAAATAATTTTGAAGAAGGCACACACACAACACTAAAATTCTTAATTGTGCTTTATCTTTTATCAAGCTAATGAATTTGTGATGTTTGAACTCTTAATGATCAACAAGCTTATCAGTTGAGTAAAGCCGACTTCTTTAGTATCTTTGATTAATGCTGGTTAAGTAAAGGATTATTTTAATTTGGAGTGTGATAATTATCAGACACTTAATTAAAATAATCATTTCTCTTTGCTCGAGTCTAGCAAAGGTTCAAGTGTGGGGGTGCGATAACTTCTAAAAAAACGTTATCTAGGCCATTATTTCCGACGTATTATGCAGTTATTCCGACATAAATAAGTCTAAAGGTTATAAAAATGAAAGTAAAAGTTTATGTATTCAATTCAAGGCTAATTAGGTCTCTTTCTATTGTATTCTTGCTAGATGCGCAAGAGAAATTTGCTTGGGAATGGAAATCTGCCAAAATATCAAAATCTGGGAAAAAGGTTGCAACACGCAGAAAAAAAGGTTGCAACGTATCCTGGACGGTTTTCAACATTTAAATTTCGAATTTTTGCGCCCTTTTCAAAATGAAAGGTGGCATCTTTTGGAGAGTGATCAAACATTTTTAAGGAGAAAAAGAACATAGAAAAGGGGTGAATTTGGGGGATCCAAAGGAGAAAAAAGGGAACTTGTCTTGGAGAAGAAGAAGAACGAGGGCACGCCGGATCTTGGAGGCACACTGGTTTTGCACACATCGGAGAGCGAATTCCTGCTTTGTTTTACATTTCTCCCACCATGTGTTGTAAGATCTTTCTTGTTTGGTGGTTTGTTCTCTCCATCACGATGAACTAACTTGTTTTAATCTTGTATTGTGAGAGCACTATGTCTCTTGTGATGACAAATTCTTAATTTTCCTTATTTATGAATGTTTGGTGATTGTTTGTATTGAATCTATGATCTTTAATTCGACGTCGTTGGCCAAGTCTTCATCTTTTTATTACACTTCATAAATCGAGAGAGGAGTTGCGTAAGTATATCGTAGAGTCAGTATAACATTTGAAGGGAGAAAGAGATTTCCTCTTGTTGCTAGCAACTTTGGTTTTCGATCTTTATGCGGTTCTTGCTTCACCTACGGGGTAACAGAGAACTAGGGACTTTCGATATTGAGAGGTACAAATTTCTTCTCTAAAATCATTGCCAATGTTTCACCACTCATCATCACAAAACTATTTTCATTGGTTGTCACATTAGACTTAGGAAATCATGATACAAGATTATCTTTTGATAACTTGTAACCAAGTATTTCTCTCCCGGATTTGTAGTTTTTTTTAGTAATTAGAAGCTTATTTTAAGATTCTATTATTCTGACACCATCATCTTATTCTTCTTGAATTTAAAGAAAAGGCACAACTAGTAATTGCAAGCACTAAATTCACCATCTCCTCGAGGGAACGATCCTTACTTACTATTTATTACTTGACACGGCACGTACACATGCGGTTAATTGCGTATACCCATTTTGGGCGTATCAGAGCTCGTATAGAGTTCACGAACTACGACATCACCCCAACGAGGAACTTGGTCTCACTCGAGGAGGTCGTTGGCCAATGTGCAGGAGAGGAGCTCATGTAGGGACTTGGACTTACGATGACACTGCCACTCGAGGACTTTAAATATTGTTGGAGTCGATAGCTCTCAGGAGCCTAGAGTGGTGTAAGTCGACTCGGGGAGGCAAGTAGTCGGTCTGCAGGAGAGGAGCTCGTACAAAGTTCACAAACAACATCATCACTCCAATGAGGAACTTGGTCTCACTCTAGGATGTCGTTGGCTAATGTGCAGGAGAGGAGCTCGTGCAGGGACTTGGACTTACGATGGCACTGCCACTCGAGGACTTTAATCAGTGCTTAAGAGATTGTCAATGAATCAGAGGCATCAATATCTTTGAGGACGAAGAAATTCTAAAGAGAATGATGAAATTTCCTTCGTCGAGTTGGGAGGTTAGCCTCCGGACTTGTTCATGGTAGTTCCTCCAGTCGGAGGAGAGATGCAATCGGGGGTAGCTAGGCCGACATGCAAGGGACGAGCTGACCTCGGCCGTCAATGCAGGGGCTCGGTCTTACAAGGACGCTTACATCCTGAGGCATCGTCCCATCGTCCGCCCTGGGCTATCTAGGAGAAACAGGTCGAAGGCTCGTTTCCCAACCCAACTGTGGAGATCATTTTCAGCTCTGCCACTTGGCTACGAAGGTCAGCGTACAAGCGAAGGGAAATGGACCTCGGGGGGTCCCACTGGACACACACTCGAGCCCACCATCATTCTGCGAACTTGTACTTCTCAGAGCTCAGCAGGTTATCCTACTTTGGTAACAACAGAGACGCGTCCCGCTTACACGACAAACATTCTCTACGAGTGGGTATTTTAGTATTCTCAAAGACCGATGACGCCTTTGTGCAAGTCATCACTTTGTGATGTCGATCCTTTATCGAGTTTAGGAGGTTAGCGTCCAGACCTGTTTCTGATAGTTCCTCCAGTTAGAGGAGAGATGCAATAAGGGGTAGCTAGGCCGACATGCAAGGGGGAGCTGATCTCGGCCGTCAATGTAGGGGCTCAGTCTTATAAGGACGCTTAAATCCCGAGGCATCGTCCCATCGTCTGCCCTGGGCTAAATAGGAAAAATAGGTCGAGCGTTGGTTTCCTAAATCGATCGCAGAGTTGAACTTCACTACTCCTAGTTCACTTGAGATAAATCAACACAAAGAAGACAACTCGCATTAACCCGTGACTTTGGGGGTGAGGAAATGTATAAACAACTTAGAAATAATGTTACAGGTAAGAAATACATGTTACTGCTAGGGGTAGAACCTTTTCAGGTCATCCCCACTCTAGATATTGCGTCCAGGTTGCTGAAGTGATAGCCTCACTTATATAAACTCACAGAATTCGAACACCATAGTTATTGAAGTAGTGATCTCGCGAATATGGACTCACGGAATTAAAGGAGAGCACCATAGCTGTTGAAGAGATGACCTCGAGAGTATGGAACTCGAGGAATTGAAGAGATCACCCAGTAAGCATGAAGAGCATCATGAGTAGGAGCTCGTAAAATACTAGCTTGAAGATGCCATGAGTAAGCCGTCTCATGATATGTAGGTTGTCGGAGGAGATCATCGCTAGTAGGAGCTCATAGAGCACCTTGTATGTTTTTTCTCTGGTGGTGAACACGTCTTTATTCGCCCTGTTTGTTAGTCATACAAAAAGTACTCACAGGCTTTACCAAAGCACCCGTAAGTATGAACATGTATGAAAAACACTGCTATTGAAAAAGGACTCCCGGCCTTGCGAGTAAGTTGCCCTCGGAACTCGCCATTGGGCGAGTAACAAAGATACTCGCCCCTTCAACTCGCCTTTAGGCGAGTAACAAATATACTCGCTTCTTCACCTGCAGAACTCGCATATGGGCGAGTAAGAAAGATACTCGTCTCTTCGAAGTCTCCAATCCTGCCTGTACTCGCCTATGGGCGAGTAACAAGGAAGCTCGCCAACCTGTAAACAGGACACCTACGAGTTGATTTGGTGCTCGTTGTGTGAAACTCGCCACAGCATATCGCCACCTACAACTCGCCTGCATGAACTCATTCGCATATACTTACTAACTGAAGTCGTCATCTGGAACTCGACTAAGGATGTCGTGATCTGGAACTCGCTTTTGAGCGAGTAATAGGTAAGCTCTCCCCATAAAGCCATCGAGCTTGAAAGTCTCCATCGTGAAGTCGCCTATGGGCGAGTAACCAGGAAACTCGCCGACTTTGCCGAGAACTCGCCCACCTTGCCGAGAACTTGCATGTTCCTGCCTCTGTTCTCCAGCTCTCCATCTTAAGCTATGAAGTCTTCTCGCAAAAATTTCTTTCTCGGCAACTATCCACGCTCACCGCACCAAGTGTTGAATCCAGGAAAATTCCCAACCTCAGAAATAGGATCAAGGCAGCCTAAGGTTATTGATTCTACGATCCGACGTCACAATTCAAATGGCTAGTGAGAAAGAGAGGAAACTTAGAAGGAGCACACCCCAAGTGCTCCAGCAGGGTGGTCCCACCACGTACCCGGAAGCTTAGAAGAAGCTTCCCCTCCACAACCAAAAGGCTGGGCGAGGTACTAGGCAGGTATGGACTGGGAGAGTATCCACTTGGGGGGACCTCGACCTCTTCTAAAAGTGTCATTTCCAGTACCCCTGGGGGGCTATTTATAGAGAAACCCAAGGGGGGTATAGGCGAGTATCCAGCTTCTGCCAGCGAGTTCCAAGGGATACTCGCCGATACTCACGAGTTACTCGCCCAAGCTCGCCTCTGCTCACCACAGCTCGCCACAACTCGCCTCTGCTCTTCCAAGCTCATCTCTGCTCGCCCAAGCTCGCCACAGCTTGCCTCTGCTAGCCACAGCTCGCCTCTGCTCGCCACAGCTCGCCTCTGCTCGCCAAAGCTCGTCACAGCTCGTCATAGCTCGCCTCTGCTCACCCAAGCTCGCCTCTGCTCGCCGAATGGTCTGCAAATAGCCAATTGCTGGGGTACTTCTAATCTCGAATAATTACGGGTTATATAAGTTGTAACTTTATCTTTTACAGGAAAGGTCATCATGTAGACCTGCGGTGCTATTTGTCCTGTACCGTAGTCATCCCACCACATTTTGAATTTTGTTGACTTTGTTGAGTTTTGTTGATGTCAACATCTGTGGATTTAGTCAAACTCAAACACTTTAGTATAGACGTTGAGTGAGCAACCATCTCTCAATGCAAAAACACTTGGATAAATTTTCTATCACTAGGCGTTGAGTGAGTAAGCTTGACTCAATGCCAAAACACTTAGATTGTTTTTTTGTCACTAGGCGTTGAGTGAGTAAGCTTGACTCAACGCCAAAACACTTAGACATATTTTCTGTCACTAGGCGTTGAGTGAGTAAGCTTGACTCAATGCCAAAACACTTAGACAAATTTTCTGTCACTAGGCATTGAGTGAGTAAGTTTGACTCAACGCCAAAACTCTAACGACATGGGTTTAGGCCCACTGGGCCGCCCCACGGCATCGCCGGCCTACCAGTAGCCCGACGACGCTTGGTCTAAAGGGTCGGGTCGTTACAAAAAAGTGCACTTTTTGTAACGACTCGACCCTTTAGACCAAGTGTCGTCGGCCTACCAGCAGCCCGGGTTTAGAGCTCAGAGGCCCACCACACCCTTCCTGGGCCGGTAGCTTGTCTCAACCCACGACATCAATAGTAGTAAGTCTAAACATCAAGGCCTGCAGGCCCATTGCACCCCAACCAAATCTTCGCGCCTGTTTATCAGCAGTGGTAGGTTGTTGCAACGGGGTCTCGAACCCGCAACCGTGATAAGAGAGTCTTATTACCACTCCTCATCACCAACTGAGCTCAACCTACCGCTGCTAATAAACAGGCGCGAAGATTTGGTTGGGGTGCAATGGGCCTGCAGGTCTTGATGTTTAGGCTTACTACCAGTGGTGCCGTGGGGCGAGACAAGCCGCCGGCCCAGGAGGGGTGTGGTGGGCCTCTGAGCTCTAAACCCGGGCTACTGGTAGGCCGGCGACGCTTGGTCTAAAGGGTCGGGTCGTTATAAAAACACTTAGACAAATTTTTTGTCCATTCTTTCCTTGAGCTTTGAGTGAACACGACGCTTTTTTTCTTTGGTGTTGAGTGAGCCTTCATCACCAAATATCATCTAGAATTTTGTAGTTTTAACTTCTTAGGCGTTGAGTGAGCCTTCATCACTCGACGCTTTTAGACTTAGCCAGATTTCTCTACTGTCAATGACAAAGCTTTGACTATTTGAGCTTTACTCAACGCTTTTTGTAGTATGGCGTTGATTGAATTGTCTTCACTCAATGTTTGTTGACTTAGCCACTTTTCTGCCTTGCAAATAGTCAGGCTTTGACTGAGTTGTCTTCTCTCATTGCTATTTGGCATCTGACATTAAGTGAGCTTGCTTCACTCAATGCTCGTGGACTTAACCACATTTCTTTGCATCTGGCGTTGAGTTAGCTTGCTTCACTCAATACTTGTGGATTTAGCCACATTTCTTTGTATCTGGCAATGAGTGAGCTGTCCTAACTCAACGCTTGTGTGCTTAGACAGATTTTCTGTCTCTCCACCTACCTACCTTATGACCACCTGTCACCATCACTTAGACATCTTGTCTAACCTTGTTCCAAGCAACATCCTGCACATGTTGAGTTTAATCAACATCAAATACAATTATGCTCTTAGTGTAGTGGGTGATGTCTCTTCAAATCAAGTCTAGGAAACATTGAGGGCAATATTCCCAACACACGCCCAAGCCGCTTGCTTCAGACTATAGAGGGTCTTCTTCAGCTTGCAGATATGCCCAAGATGTTCTATAGATACATAACCTGGTGGTTGCACCATAAATATGTACTTGTCAATCTCTCCATAAAGAAAAATATTCTTCACGTCGAGTTGCCAAATCATCCGCCCTTGGCAAGCCTCCAAGGCAACCACCACCCGAATTGAAGTCATCTTAGCCACTGGGATAAACATCTCCTCATAATCCTCCCCATACGGTTGAGAGAATCCCCGAGCCGCAAGTCGAGCCTTGTACTGCTTGATGCTTCTATCAGCCTTCTTTTTCAGATTATACACCCCACTTGCACGTCACATGAGTAATATCATCGACTTAGGGCACAAAATCTCAAGTCGCATTCTTCCTGAGGGCGGTCATCTCCTCATTCATGGCATCCTCTCACTCCTTGACTCCAGTGGCGTTCTCAAACCAAGAAGGCTCACGTTCATCCAAGGGTCCTACAAAGAAACATGAGATGAAACTCACCATCTTCACATCCCTATACTGAGCTGGTGTAATAATTGTCCTCTTGGACCTCCGTAGTACTTGACCCTGATCCACCACTCTCACTGCTTCTTTTGTACTAGCTCTTATTTTGGGCACACCAGGAGCATCACTCTCCCTGCTTCTAGATCCAGAAGCCTCCGCCCCAAAGCTAGACACTATCGGAGCACTAGGTGAAACAGGCAACTCCACCAGAAGATCCCAAGTAGCTTCTCCTTGGCCCTCGTCTGACCTGCTCTCCTGTAGCTCCATAGATTAATTAGGGTGGGTTTTCATCTTCCTCTTCAACTTTATTTGAGGTTAAAATTGTTCTTTGTTGGGAAAAGTACCTGATATAGTACATTATGATTTAGGATGTCTTATGTTTGGACAAAAAGGAAAAAAGTCATTTTATAATTTACAGATGACTGGCAGATACTCAAGATATTTGAAGTATATGTCCAGTGTTGGGTCCTTACGTTGAGTAATACTCAAAGTATGTCAAATTAGTTCTCAACTTACATCGACAACTTCATCATGAGAGAAAATCATGGTTATTCAGTGTACACAACAAATTAATAGCCATACATCAAGTTTTATTTGACGTTTAAGGAACTTTGACTTACAATAGTAATTCAAAACATTTTCTTAAGTTTTTTCAAGGTATAATCAAGGATGACTAAAATTCAAATTGAGTTGGTATATGATTAAAAAAAGGAAGGTTTGTAATTTTATGAAAGAATATAAATTTAATATTGGACATTCTATTTACAGGAAATGAATTAAGAGGGCCTGAGAAAAAAAAACTTTGTGATAGAGATAAATGATAAATTACTCATATGCTTTCTAAGTCCATGAGACTCTGATAAATATGTCAAAAGGGAGTCTAGATGTCATTAAGAGATCACCAAAGATGCATTACTTTGTCTATCCTGGTCTGGCTTCTAACAAAAGATGGCCATCTTTTATTAGAAACCACACCGGCCCCGAGGCTCCGAATGTATACGGGAATATCTGGTCAAATCCGGTTCTATGGTAGAATGCAGTCTAATGGCACAACATCCCCAACCAAATCTCCCGCAAGGCTCTGAATTTAATACGGGAATACTGCGGGTAGGTTGTTCAGGGCCGGGCCTTTACCCGTGTGGGACTCCCGGCATGGTTTCTAACACTAGATAAGAGGGAACTAGCACCGCCTCCATCAACGAAATGCGCTTCGAAAATTAATTTCTTATGAAATGCT
Source organism: Platanthera guangdongensis (assembly GCA_039583875.1). Classification (NCBI taxonomy): domain Eukaryota; kingdom Viridiplantae; phylum Streptophyta; class Magnoliopsida; order Asparagales; family Orchidaceae; genus Platanthera; species Platanthera guangdongensis. The sequence continues at coordinate 138,023,151 of CM077165.1, forward strand.
TATCAAAACTAGAGGAGATATTTAGTTGAAAGAGAAGACTACATCTATTCCAAAAGAGAAGTTTCTTGCTCTCAAGACTTGATATGGTGAAGAATCAGCTTTAGATGATGTGCTGAATTGTTGAGATATACCGCGAAAACTATCCCCTAGACACAACCAAATATTTATAGGGTGTACAAGAAAATATAAATCTGAACAAACCACGGCATACAAAATTAATGTAACTGCAATAAAATACATAAAAAAGTGTACCAACGTCTGTTACAAAAAATACCGCGGAGAGCCGGACTCGCTCGATCCGTGGGAGAGAGAATTATCTGGACTGCAATCCGCTTGCACAGCGGACGCACAAGATTCACCGAGAACCTTCGTCGTCCGATGACGACCAAACCACCCGCCATCACCGGAGAAGCACCGTCGAGGTCAACTGCACTCACACATGCCATCGACGCCAAGCCGCACCACCGGAGAAAACAACCACCAATGCCACTGCACTCCCGCAAGCCTTCGCCGCCATGTCCGCATCGCCGGAGAGAAACTCTGTCAAGGCCACTGCACCACCGCAAGCCTTCGCCGCCACGCCCGCACTTCCTCATCTACTCCAAGACCGGTAGAGATCCTCTCCTCCAAGACCGGTGGCTATTTCCTTCAAAGCCGGTGGATACGTCAAGAGTCTCTCACGAGAGAAATGCTTTTCCGTCATCGCACGGTGTTGCACCAACTGCAACCACAGGCGGCATCCAATAGGGGTCTCCCACCCCTTACGGCACCAAGAGTGAGACGGCAGCGGTGGCGGCTCCTCTCTCCAACGCTACCAGGCGCGGCGGTTCTTCTCCCCAAACGGTTGTTGCTTCTCCCAGGTCGACTTTTCTCCTACACGGCCAACATGCGGCTAGTTTTTTTTCTTCATTTCCATGAACAGTAACCTCCCCTATATATAATATATATTTCTATATATATAGACACGGGAGGGGTTTATATTCAAGAGAGAGAGAGAGAGAGCTCTCTAAAAGGAAATCAATATAGGCTGATTTTTTTCCTTGCTTGGAATTTCCAATTCATGCCCCCATTCACTCTCCTATCATTCATGATGTTTCCTAAATAATTGGATCCGAACCAAAAAAATACAACAATCACCACCTTGGTTCGAGATCCGGATCCACCACCTGCACGAAGCACTCTCTGCACACGGCAACAACTGCATCAAGCAACCCTGCATGTAGCACCGCCTCAGTCCGAGGCATCAGCCGACTTGCTGCAGTTGACTCATCTCTGCTCTGGCTCAACCAGTGAATATCATCGCATTGTGATCGTAGAAACTGACTCGCATAACCCGAGTCCTAGAAGGACGATCCTCTGCACCACCACGACAATCCACCTTGTCGGCCTCATAAATCATGAGCACACCACCCCACGTCGTGGTTCCCATCAACCGGTACACACTACCGTGCTACACAGCTCTCCTGAGTATGGTACGTCCTCACTCCACCATTAGGACTCCACCTCGGGCCACCCAACTGTAGCCACCTGAATCCAATCTGCTCAGTAATGACAAACATCTTGTTGTCAGAGTCGCTCAGACTCTCACTAATGGTGAGGACAACATCACTCTGCACCCTGAACCAGCTGTCACTCAGTCCGCAACCTTGCCTCGAGGCCTTTTTGCACGCTGCGAACTAGCACTCCTGTGTGACTGCACTGTCTGCAATGGTAAAAATACCATACCCTCCTTTGTCACAGATCGAAATCGTGATCCACTCAATCCCTTGCCAAACTGCCTCACCATACCTATCTGTTGCTGTCAAGATGTGACCGCCCTCAGGAGTAGGGCCCACTAACATCTGTCTGGATAGCACTGCGATCGTGATCTCCACTAGCACCACCATATCCTTCTCATACGAGAGCATTGTCACTAAGGTTAGGTAAAAAAAAAGTGAGCGAGGTTAGAGTGAAACAGGTCTTCATATCTCCCTCCGTCTCTGCAACAGCTGCCTCTAACTAACACAGAAACCGTCTGATCACACATCGTGTACCCACAGATAATCTTCTCTCTGTAACATATCCATGATTATCATGACCTTCTCATGCAGTACCACCGGTCATAGGTCAAATCCTCCATCGTCGCACTTCTTCAAAAACACTGTTCAGATTCACGTTCTTCCCTGTCATGGTTGTCCTACAGCACGACTAGAAGACCTGATTAATTCAAAGGTCGGATTTGAAAAGATGGGGAGCGGACCTAGTCGTCACCCACCGCAGTCAAATCGTTCCTCGAATGTCCAATCAGTCTCGAACAGAACTTGACTCTGATACCACTTGTTTGGATATACCTCGGAAACTATCCCCTAGGCACAACCAAATATTTACAGGGTGTACAAGAACATATAAATCTGAACAAACCACGACATACAAAATTAATGTAACTGTAATAAAATACATAAAGAAGTGTACTGACGTCCGTTACAGAAAACACCGCGGAGAGCCGGACTCGCTCGATCCGCGGGAGAGAGAATTATCTGGACCGCAATCCGCTAGCACATCGGACGCACAAGATTCACCGAGAACCTTCGTCGTCCGATGATGACCAAACCACCCACCATCACCGGAGAAGCACCATCGAGGCCAACTGCACTAACGCACGCCATCGACGCCAAGCCACACCACCGGAGAAAACCACCATCAAGGCCACTGCACTCCCGCAAGCCTTTGCCGCCATGTCCGCATCACCGGAGAGAAACTCCGTCAAGGCCAGTGCACCACTGCAAGCCTTCACCGTCACGCCAGCACCGCCTCATCTATTCCAAGACCGGTAGAGATCCTCTCCTCCAAGACCGGTGGCTATTTCCTTCAAAGCCGGTGGATACGTCGAGAGTCCCTCACGAGAGAAATATTTCGCCGCCATCGCATGGTGTTGCGCCAACTGCAACCACAGGCGGCATCCAATAGGGGTCTCCCACCCCTTACGGCACCAAGAGTGAGATGGCGGCGGCGGCTCCTCTCTCCAACGCTACCAGGGGCGGCGGTTCTTCTCCCCAAACGGTTGCTGCTTCTCCCAGACCGACTTTTCTCCTACACGGCCAACAGACGGCTAGTTTTTTTCTTCATTTCCATGAACAGTAACCTCTCCTATATATAATATATAGTTCTATATATATAGACACGGGAGGGGTTTAAATTCAAGAGAGAGAGAGAGCTCTCTCTCTAAAAGGAAATCAATATAGACTGATTTTCTTCCTTGCTTGGAATTTTCAATTCATGCCCTCATTCACTCTCCTATCATTCATGATATTTCCTAAATAATTGGATCCGAACCAAAAAAAAATACAACATGAATGACTTGATAGCCATAAGATTTAAGAAGTGGATAAGAGCTGGAAATTTTAGGAAAAAAAACAGTAAATTCAAAATTAAAGTAAGATATCAGAAGATTTCTAATATTGAAAATACATGTTTTTCTTGTAGAAATACTGGACATATAACACCTAAGAGCGCAAAAAATTTAAAGAAAAAACAACAAAATAAAAATTATAAGAAGGAATATATTGACAAATTTGATAAAAGATGAAAATGAAAGAAGGAAAATGGATTCAAGGCAGAAAATTGTAGTGAGACAGATTCTAACATATCCGCCAACTTTGATAGTGAAGAAGACTTTGAAAACAAATCCATAATGACATTAATCTTCCCATTGAGGAATATGAGGTAATAGACTTCAACTTTGATTTTACCTCTAAAGATTTCAAAATAGTATTTGTCGTTTCTTCCCAGATCAACTTGCTATAGATAGGAAAATTAAGACCACTTATAGGAGAATTCTTTTCCTCGAAAAATAAAAACCTAAAGGGAAATTGTATACGGTTAATGATGCTCTTCTAAAAATGAGAAAAAGGAATAAATTAAAGGTAAGGAATTTAAAGATAGTCTGAATGAATACCTATCAATTAGAGCTTGGTTTGGTTTGGCATTTTGCTCAGGTGACATGAGGAGTGCTTTTGGAACCGGAGGGGGGAGGATGCGGTTGGAATCCCTCTGTTTTCCTCCATTTCTCATGGCACAGCGGTTGCAAACGGAGCAAACACCGCTTCTGACCATTTGGTTACCCGCCGTGCAACGGCATTTGCCCCAAACGAAAAGCTCCAAACGCTGTGCCAAACAACGAAGCCCTAGGTTTAGGTATTGTTACCGCTATAAATAAGAATTGTAATATTATTACTTCTTGGAAAAGTCCCACGGTCTTTATGAGTGAAAATGGAAAGAATAATTTTGAAGAACTTTTGAAGATATTCCCTCCCCCTCTTTAGATCAAAGGCTCGGCATACTTCTAAGAGAAATAAACATAAGAAGAACAGTAAGAAAGTCACTGTTAAGTCCAGAAAAAACTGTAGGTGTGTTACTCTCATGTATCTTTAGGTGGGAGATACGGCCGAGATCTGCAGTTAGATAAAGATTAACGGCCGAGATATGGCCGTATCGAGGCGCGGTACATATGATAGTATCTTTAACAGATACGACCATATCTCGGCCGTTGAATGATCGATCCTACGGTAAATACACATCTCCCACCCTAACGCACCAAAAATTACCTATTAATTAAAGCAAGGTCATGTCCATTATGATGATGTGCTGGATGACTATTGACTAAACAGCCTGTGAAGAAGTGGAGAAAGAGCTTTACCTTTTGGTTTTTTTATTCTAATTTTTTTAAATATTAAATGAATATAAATTATTTTTATTTTAGAGATAGTATATATTTTTAGATTAAAATAATAATAATAAACAGGTTGCGGTTCGGTTCTGTGATGGTTCGGTTCAAATCGGGTCTAAAATTTTTGAAACCGCTCGAGAGTTGTATGTTGCGGTTCCGGTCCGGATAATAAAATGAAAGAACCGCACCTGGAAAATTGTTGTTTTCGGTTCGAAAATTCAAACCGGAATCCAAATATTTCACAAACGGTTCGGTCGCGTTCTTTGCGGTTCCGGTTCGGCATACGGTTTTCGCTTTTAAGTGACATCTCTGAGTGACATGGCGCCCGAATCAGACAAATATTAGATTAAAGAAATCAGTTTTTCTAGTTCTAGCAGACATAAGAAAGCCAAAAAAATGAACGATGATTATTGAAACTCGAAAGGAAATGAAAGCAATTAGAGAGCTGTTGTGTAAGGTCCAATTTTTTCTTATTATGGTTGTAAATGAGTATTTGTGGTTCTAAATAAGTAATGGGTCGAGTGAGGCATGATTTTAGGGCTATTTAGAGGTAAATGTAGCACCCTGCCCGTTCCAAAGAATCTCAGCGGGTCCGGCCGGGACCCCACGTCATATTAAACGAACACACTAAAGCATTATGAAATGAAACCAAACATCCAATTTAGACAACTCAGAGAAAACCAAACGGAAGCATTTTTATTAACTAACAACATGAATGTCCACTACCACACGAGCAATGAGAACACATAAACAAGTGTTTAGCCTTAAGGTTGTGCATGCTTTTCAAAAGTGTTTACACTACTACATAGTTTACCGACATCGACATGCATACCGACGACACATGAAAGTAAGAAACACATCACTTGGGCCTTCGAGGGCCAGCTCAGCAAAATGGCTTCAACTTGTTATTTCTTGCTCATCTCTCCAACACCTACACAGGTACATTCCACAAAGACGTGACAAAACAAAACAACAATCAGCTTTAGCCGACTACAATGGTGTAACGACCCCACCCCATTCCCGGGGTGACGGTTATACTTCCCTGCAAGCAAGTCGTGTAACACCCTCATCCATCACGTAGAACATAAAAGAAGGTCCGGTCGGGCCCCACGCCATATTCCACAGACAATTAGGGGAGTTACATACTGAAACCGAAGCATTAACACATTCTAACTCAGAGTTTCATTCAAGCGAAAGATTTTAAGTTAAGAAGAACCCAATCACCAGGAATGTCCACTAATCATACCAAAGGAATGTTACTAAAATACACAAAGTATTTTGGCCTTAAGGCCTTACAATCTGTTCTCTTCACAAGAGTATATTGCATACATCGGCACACAGACCGGTCATACATGAAAACAGTAAAATACGTTTCACTTGGCATTCACGGGCAACCATAGCTCAAAGGGGCTGCATCCCTCTACCTCTTGTTCGGCTCTCCAGCACCTGTATAGGGACAATCCATCAAGAGGTGACAAAACAAGGCAATGATCAGCTTTACCTAGACAAATTATAACGACCACACCCCTTCCTCGGGGCGATGGAGCAACTTTCCTGCAGGTAAACAACATGTATATCTCATGGCATCAAAACATGCAATCCAAGTACCATTCACCACAGACGTTGACTCGTAAGGCCACACATCTCGTGCACTCAGGACACATTAACTCTATGTACTAGATTCCCAATCCCACAACCATTGTCACTCCCAGACAGATGGTAGATCAATGAGCTTTCACCATCTAGGCCACCATGCCTTACGGACTATCCCAAAGTCAAATGGTGCACTAAAGGGCGACCTCTTCACCAACCAGTGAGGGACAAGTTCGGATAGGCTTTGCCCGTGCTCATATCATCGGCATCGTACATGCATGATGCGGGTACAGCTTTTCCTCGACACGTATCTGATAACCAACGTTATCCATCACTGGCCGACTCTCACGTCCATCGAGCTAGGCACTACTGGCATAATAGCTTCTTTTGCCACCCACTTTGTCCCGAGGACTTGGGCCCGCAATCTCAAATCTGCTCACTAGGAGTTATCTCCAGTTATAGCACTACCGTGGTGCGATACTGATAGAGTCACAACATTTATCCTTCGGCTTGGCACAATAGGCCTTCAAGCTGTCTGATGCTACGCACCCCGTCCCCAGGACTTGGGCTTCACATCCATCATAATCAGCTCACTGGAAACAACTAGGAGCTACCGTCGGCGGTAACATTATCGCGGCGTGGTACAAATCAAGGGTGTTTTCCAGGAGCACACCTCTAGTACTTTTTACAGCAACCTACAATAACCCTGACTTAATAATCTACATGTTTATCCACTGAGTCTTCTCCTGAACTCAAATAAATCCTAATCAATCCAGACCAACCTGTCTGGATGAGCTTCACACGGCATGCTTATTCTGTACTTCAATTCCGGATTCTATATGCAAGTTTCATACGGGAATATCAACGATCAACCTGTGGGAAATCTCTCGCTCTTCACAAATGGTGAGGATTTCTAAGTACATGCCAAAAAAAGACTTCACTTGTACAAGAAGGAAGGTCGTTACCCTTGTAGATCACTTAGTAGCCATAAACATGGATTTTGTCTCGATGGAAAGGATCGCCTTGCCTTTCTCTTCGCAGATCTAGCGTCAGATTGCAAAACCAGCCGTTAGAACTCTTTCAGCAACTATCCAAAGATCTTCCTCCAGCCCTCTTCTTCCTTTCTTCTTTTCTTCCAAGGTTGAAGAGAGAGAGAGAGAGAGAGAGAGAGAGAAATGAGTTTCTTTCCCCCACTCCCATGACTAAGTAAACACTGGATTAAACCCAGCCACAAGATCATTTCCTCAAAAGGAACGAAGGGCCACGATTTTAGACACAAAGCTTAAAATAATGCTATCGTCGGGTGATATCAATTATCGCGGCGTGATAGCTACAGCGGTGGCCGCTTGACCCAGACAGCGCCGCTCAATGGTTGTTTTGTCGCCTGCCAACACGTGGATGATTGCCATGTGGCACGCTATCGCCTGTTGATAGCGAGCAAACACAAACGATAGCTCCAAATACCAACTTTTGTTGTTTTCTTTCCAGGAAACCTGGGGTGATACAAATCTCCCATCCTTTATGAAATTTAGTCCTTAAATTAGACATATCAAAAAATAACATATAAGTCCAAAATATGCATTTTATGTATATCTCAATGAAACAGCTTGGGAAACTCCTCTCTAATGGTTTGCTTGCGCTCTCATGACAGTTCATCGTAGACACAATTATCCCAGCGGAATTTGACCATCCTGATTGTCTTGTTCCATAACTGCTTGATTTTTGTGTCTTCGATTCGAATGAGCTTGACTTTCGTCGTCAACCCACTATTGAATGACACTTGATCTGCAACAACCTTTTATGCAGGCTCTTGCACACTCTTTCGCATTACCAATATGTGAAACACAGCGTGGAAACTACTAAGTTCAGCTAAAAGACTCATTCGATAGGTAGCTTAACCGATCCGCTCAACTATTACAAACGGCCCAAGGTATCTCAGACTCATCTTTTTCAAGCGCCGAATCCTTGATACGCACTTGAACAACATTATCTTGAGATACACCCAATCACCCATCGCAAAATTTATGTTTCGATGTTTGGCATTGTATTACTTTGTCTGCCTATCTTGAGCAACCAATAGCCACTCCTGAATCAAACGTATCGTCGAATTTGCATCTTCGACATCTTTGAGCTTATAAAGCTTCGATTCACATGATTCTACCCAAGCCAACGGAGTACGTTACTTACTACAGTATAAGTCCTCGAAGGGTCCCATCTAAATACTTGTTTGGTAGTTATTATTGTAGGCGAATTCGATCATATAGAGATGGTCCTCCCACCTCTTTCCAAAAATCCAATGCGCACATGGGAAGCATATCCTCCATCATTCTGTTTACCCTCTCGGTATGACCATCCGTTTGAGGATGAAAGGTCGTGCTAAATTTCAGCTTGGTACCCAACAATTGATGAATACACCTCCAATCATTTGACGTGAAACACCCATCTCAGTCACTAACGATGCTACGAGCCACACCATGTAATCGTATGATCTGTTCAACAAAAAGTTTGGCCAACTTTTCCACTGAATCATCCCTCCTGTTCAGAATGAAGTGTGACACCTTTGTCAAGCGGTCAATGATCACCTAAATGCATGACATCGTTCCCTTTCTACGATCTCGGCAAGCAGTGCACGAAATCCATATATATGTTGTCAAATTTTAACTCCAGTACCTGTAACAACTTCGGGAAACCACCAGATTTCTGACATTCAACTTTTACGGGGGCGTAAGTATGGCACTTCGCCACATAAATATTTATGTACTTCTTCAACCTTGACCACCAAAATAGCAATTTCATATCCTTGAACATCTTTGTGCTCCCAAGTGGATTGAGTACATTATAAAATATGCCTCGTACATCAACTCCTCCCATAATTTGGACACATTCGGGACACACAACCGATTGTCCTTCCATAAGAGACCATCTTCAAAAGTAAGCTGGGCATATGACCCATCCTTGGTTTCTTATAAATAGCGTTTCATGCTCTTATCAAGCTCCAACGCCTAACAAATCCTGTTTGCGAGGTCATATTGCACCTCTGTCCTGTGATTTGGAATGAGTTTATATTGTTATAACATTATCATAGCTTTATTCAATTCAGAAACTCCATCGTCAATATCATTTTCTATATAACCAAGCATTTGTTGATACCAATTTATAGTTTAAAGTCATTCTTGTAACATCCCAAATCCCAAATTGGAGTTCAGGTTGGGTGACACGGCCTGGGAGACGGGCGTGTCCCAGGGTGTGTCCTGCTCGGGTTGAGCAGTCTAGTGCGTGGTCGACGAAATACATTCGACGAAGTTTTCAGGAGGGAACACGCCCTGAGACACAGGCGTGTCAGTGGGCGTGTACTACTCGGGTTCGACGATTTCTACTCGAGTAATGTGCTCGACGATCGTCGAGTGAAGTACACGGCCACAGACACGGGCATGTCTGAAGGCGTGTCAAAGCACACGGCCTATGACATTAGCGTGTCAATGGTCGTGTCCTATTTGGGGTTGAGTTGGTTGTGTACCGCTTAAGGTATACGGCCCGTGACACTGGCGTGTCACAGGGCGAGTCAGCTCAAAAAGACAGATTTTTGGGCAAATCCTTGCCGTCCGTTTCCTTCATCTTGGATCCAAGTGTCCAGGCCCTTCCCTGGTTATTATAAGGCTGAGAAGAAGAAGATAATCTTCATTCGTCTTTAGCCATTCTATTTCTAAAGGGCTAGGGAGAGAGGAGAGCAAGGAAGGAAGAAGGAGAAGTGTTTTGCTGCCAGAGAAGCTTCAGCGTGCTGAATTGTAAGCCGAGTGCGGATTCGTGGAGGCACAGACGTGGCGGTGATTTCCATCTAGCTAGATATCCATGGCTCCAAAGCGATCGTCAAGGGTAACGATCTCCTTCTTGGACATGTGAAGTCCTTTCTTTATGCATGGACATGGAATCCTCCACCAAGAGCTGGAAAGCGTAAGTGATTCCTTGGTTGAGTCTGCATCTAGAGCCAGAAGTGTGTAGTACGACATAGGCATGCTGTCTGAAGCCCATCTGGATGGTTGGTCTGGATTGGTGATGGTTATGTGTGAACCGGAGAAGACTCCGTGTATTCTATATATGCGTGTGAATTGTGAATGTAAGCTCTTTTTGTTGTAAGCTCTGCGTTAGCTGTATGCTGATCTTGGATGCTTTGCATAAGCTCCTTGTGGTGTGAGCGCTGTGAGCGCTATTTGCTCTGAGAGAGCGGAAAGTTGTGGCTGATCGGGAGGGAAAGCCGACCCGCATCATGTGGTGCGCTACTAACGGTTTGAGCAACGGGAAAAGGCTGACCTACACCTGGTTATTAGAGAGGCCGATTGGTGGCAAGGCTCGGGAGGACGCAAGGCAGTCCCGACTTGCTGCACCACAATGGTGGGTCGATCTGAAGGACTAATGCTCAAGTTTGCCATGAGGTTCGTACCTTTAAGTGGTTTGGGCGGAATGTTCCCAGCATGCGTGTTGGGGTGACTAAGACCGGCGAGCCAACATGTTAATAACCTCTAATTGGTGGTGTTGTCACGGAGTCCGGTACACCGTAGTGTGCCCTGAGTGCACGGAGCGTCTGGCGGAGGCCGGCGTTTGTGATGTGGTGCTTGAATGCACTTGTTGTGATATATATGATGTGATTGCAATGCATACAGGGAAGGAACCACTGCCCCGGGTAAGGGGTATGGTCGTTATAATTGGTCAGCTAAATCTGACCATTGCTTTGTTTACCACCGTTGGGATGGATGTCCAACTGCTGGTGTTGGCAAGCAGAATTGGATTGATGGATTGAAGCCTTTGCTACTTAAAGGCCCTTGAAGGTCGTGCGAAGAATTATTGGATTTCATGTGTGGCTGGCCTGCATGCCGATGTATGAAGCTATATTTGTGAAGAGCAACTTGTAAGGCCTTAAGGCCATGAGCGTTGTGTGTTGTATACATTCCTGGTTTATCTATAAATGTGGAGTTTATATATGTAGTGGACTTTCAATATTTTTTGTACTTATAACTTAAAATGCTCCCGCTAGAATGCTATGAGTTAGGGTGCGAATAGATCGTGATTTTGATATTCTTAAGTGACTCCGACGTTTGTTTGTGAAATATGGCGTGGGGCCCAGCCAGACCCACCATTATATTCCATATGACGAATGGATGCGTTATAAAGTGGTATCAGAGCCAAGTTTAGGCGTTGGGTAGGAAGAACATATTTGAACTCACGAATGTCCACTAGGAATGTTATACATGCACGTGATAAGCGTGACCGTGCAGTCAATGTATATTTGCCATTATGAAATGGACGATTAATGGTGTATTGTACATTGATAGGTGACGAGGAGTGGTGTTGGGTAGTTTGAGCCCCAGCTTCTGATGAGAGTGCGGAACCAGCTGAGGTGCCTACACCTCCTCCCTCGGCGGAGACCATACGTTTGGTGACTGCGACAGTGCTCACAGTATTACAGGCATAGCCTATGTAGCAGGCAAGGCTTGCAGTGGTGCCAGTACCGCATGGTGCAAGGCAAGAGCGTGTTGAGGCTCGAATTGATGAGCAAGCAGCTGACGAGAAATTGAAATGGTTTATGAAGTTTCATCCACCTATGTTTGGAGGGACGGGTTCCCCAATGCAGGCGAAAAATTGGCTCGCAAGAGTGAAGAGGATCCTGACCGCAATTAGGACTGCAAAGGAGCAGAAAGTGACCTTAGCCACTTTTCTGCTGGAACTAGATGCGAGGCTCTTATGGGATGAAGTAGAATTGCATCACTTGGCGGGTCGAGGATTAGAGGAGATTTTGATCGAAGAATTCTCCAGATTAGTTATGGCCAAGTATTTGCCAGTGTCACAGTGAATTGATATGAAAAATGAATTCCAACGTCTGGTGCAGGGTGAGAGTACTGTTGATACATACCTGCATGAGTTTATTGGGCTGGGGCACTATGCGAGGTCTACTTTCGCTGAAGAGGCTCGGAAGACGAATCGATTTTATGAAGGACTTTGTGATGAATTGAGATTGACACTCCCGAGTTCGATGAACCAAGGTTTTCAAGTGTTAGTAGATACAGCCCGTGCGCTGGAAAAGGATTTGAAACGGGTGCATGATAAGAAGAATTTGGCGATGGGAAAGCTAGAATTCAAAGTTCCGCAGTCGGAACAATCGGAGTTTCGGAAACGAGATAAGAAGAGGTTCAGGCCTGCTGAACCAACTCTTTCGACTGGTTATTCGGGAGCTATCTATGGACAAGAACGTGTTGAAACACGTACATGTTTTAGATGTGGGAAGCAAGGACATTTAGCCAAAAATTGTTGGAGTGGCTCTACAGGGGGTGAGAAGAAGACGGGCGTGTCTTATGAAGAAAAGGGTAAGGCAGTGGCAGAGTCATCTGCATCCTGGATGCATCCACGAGTGTTCAATCTTGAACTACAAGAACCACAAATCTCAATTGGTGAAGTATAGCAGCCTCGAGTGTTTAGTTTGGAAATCCAAAAGGCTATAAAATGACTTATGAGAGATGAGCGGAAATAAGTGAACTATGTAATGTTTTTGATGTAAACATATGTTGTCTGGACGATGAGATGGTTGTGTACACCTTGTTTTATCTAGGTGATCGATCGATCAAGGTGTTTGTACATGATGTTTGGATATGAGGTTTGGATATATGGCTATATGGCTAGAGATATGGTGGTTGTATATATGTATATTATGTTTGTTTTGTGCGATGTCATGGGGCGAGACAAGCTGCGGCCTCTGAGCTCTAACCCGGATCGTTAGAGTAAGGTGCGACCAAAGGATGGGAATATTGATGTCTATTGGTCAGCGAAATTTCGGGACGAAATTTCTTGTAAGAAGGGGAGAGTTGTAACACCCCAAATCCCAAATTAGAGTTCAGGTTGGATGACACGGCCTGGGACACGGGCGTGTCCTAGGGTGTGTCCTGCTCGGGTTGAGCAGTCTGGTGCATGGTTGACGAAATACGTTCGATGAAGTTTTCGGGAGGGAACACGCCCTGATACACGGGCGTGTCCTCCTCGGGTTCGACGATTTCCACTCGAGTAATGTGCTCGACGATCGTCGAGTGTAGTATACGTCCATAGACACGGGCGTGTATGAAGGCGTGTCAAAGCATACGGCCTGTAATACGGGCGTGTCAATGGACGTGTCCTATTCAGGGTTGAGTCGGTTGTGTGCCGCTTAAGTTACACGGCCTGTGACACGAGCGTGTCAGCTCAAAAAGATAGATTTCTGGGCAAATCCTGGCCGTTCGTTTCCTTCCTCTTGGATCCAAGGGTTCAGGCCCTTCCCTGCTGATTATAAGGCTGAGAAGAAGAAGATAATCTTCATTCTTCTTTAGTCATTCTCTTTCTAAAGGGCTAGGGAGAGAGGAGAGCAAGGAAGGAAGGAGAACTGTCCTGCTGCCAGAGAAGCTTCAGTGTGCTGAATCATAAGCCGAGTGCGGATTCGTGGAGGCATGGCCGTGGCGGTGATTTTCATCCGACTAGATATCCATGGCTCCAAAGCGATCGTCAAGGGTAACGATCTCCTTCTTGGACATGTGAAGTCCTTTCTTTATGCATGAGCATGGAATCCTCCACCAAGAGGTGGAAAGTGTAAGTGATTCCTTGGTTGAGTCTGCATCTAGAGCCGGAAGTGTGTAGTACGGCATAGACATGCTGTGTGGAGCCCATCTGGATGGTTAGTCTGGATTGGTGATGGTTATGTGTGAACCGGAGAAGACTGTGTATTGTATAGATGCGTGTGAATTGTGAATGTAAGCTCCTTTTATTGTAAGCGCTACGTGAGCTGTATGCTGATCTTGGATGCTTTGCATAAGTTCCTTGTGGTGTGAGCGCTGTGAGCGCTATTTGCTCTGAGAGAGTGGAAAGCTGCGACTGATCAGGAGGGAAAGTCAACCCGCGTTATGTGGTGTGCTACTGACAGTTTGAGCAACATGAAAAGGCTGACCTATCACCCCTTCCCCGAGGGTGAACTCCACAGGAGACTGAGAAATCAGATTCAACATTTTGGTGCGGTGAGCGTGGAGCGTGATCAGCACAGAAAAGTCTTCAGCAAGTTCGATGGTAGGAGGGCAGGGATTTGACAGGCTGACTTGCCACCCCCACCCGCCTCTCGCTATGGTGGGGATGTTCGAAGATTTCTGGAGTGAGATGCTAAGCCTCGTCAAGTTCGCACTCGGCACGAGGGCCGAGTGCTCGACTCCGGCTGTCCCGATCGCCGCCGCCCCCATCTCTGGGCGAGGACGCCCCCGGCTGGCGAGCTGGGAAGGAGGTCGCCGAGGAGGGTCGGGGTTGCGAGCTCCCTGGTCGCGTGTTGTTCCACGGTTCGGCAGGAGGTGGCCGGCTCGGCGAGCTGAGCCCGCTCGCCCAGTGGGGGGAGGCAGCCCCTTCAGCGAGTTGGTCTCTTCAGCTCCAGTTCCAGAGGAGTTCAGGGAACCCGAGATCTCCTACTATATCAAAAAGGGAGACCCGGTCCAACACGTCAAGTGGTTTGAGGACGTGGTCTCGATCCAGCAGATGTCGGATGGTTTCAAATGCCGACTCTTCGCCATCACCCTCAAGGAGAAGGCGAGGGAGTTGTTCCATCAGCTGCCGGCCAGCTCCATCTACTGCTTTGAGGACCTACGTCGGGGGTTCATGATGAGGTTCACTACTTCAAAGAGGAGGAAGAAAGAGTCGGAGTCCCTGTTTCACATCAAGCAGGGAGTGAATGAGACGTTGGGGAGCTACGTGGACCGGTTTCAGGAGAAGGTCACCCAGGTCGAGGAGATGTCAGGCCATAGTCTAAAGATGGCCTTCACCCTGGGCCTGCAGCAAGGTTTCTTCAGGATGGAGCTGAAGAGAATCCTCGCCCTCTCCTATGAAGAGCTGATGGAGAGGGCGACGAGACAAGTTGACGGGGAGGCGTCAAACCCGGACTTCGCCCGGAAGTTGGCCAGGTGGGCCACGGAAGAGGAGAAGGAGTCGAGCGGAGGAAGAGGACAGGAAGAGAGGAGAGGAGAGCCCCGGCAGAGGGAGCAGAGGCAGATCCAGGGGCAACAACAACCCAGGTGGGTCCGTCAGGAGCCTGACCGTCGGCGAGGCTGGAGGCCCGAGTGGCAAGGGCAGGGTCCGCAGAGAGGGTATCAAGGAAGGGATTACCACCGGGGGGCAAGATCAATTCCACCCCCCGGGCTGGAGACAGGCCCAGAGGCCTCGACTCCCCGATCAAGAAGAGGCTATGGCCATAGCCTTAGGGGAGAGGAGGAGAGTAGTAAGGAGGAAGAGAAGGGAAGTTAGGGTGGAGATGCCCTACTGCGACTTCCATCAGGAAGAGGGGAACTCCACAGCCACATGCCCGGAATTCCTCGAGATAAGGGGAAACAGGGAGCAACAGTAGTAGCAGCAGGGGCGGAAGGAAGTAAGGATAGAGGAGGTCCTTCCTCGAGCAGAGGAGGACCGTTGTGAAGACCGGGTAGATGTGGGAACCCGACGAGGGATCGGGGCGATCCATTGGGGGGTGGGTGGGAGTAGAGGCCTCCGGGAAGGCAAGCCTCCACACCATGTATCGCCGAATCGTTGGCTCCACGTCCCAAGCCCCACCTCCGGAAGAGAGGATCACCTTCTCCAGAAGCGATATGTCGGATCATGAGGATCCATTTTACGATGCACAGGTCATCCAGACAGCCATCGAAAATTTTACAGTCGCCAGGATCCTCATGGATAACGGAAGCTCCTTCAATGTCGTTTTCAAAAAGGCATTCGACGCGATGAAGGTGGAGGCGAAGAGGGTGATGGCCTCGGATGGGCCCCTGTTTGGATTCTCGGGGGAAATGAAGGAAGTGGAGGGAGGAGTAGGCCTCCATGTTACCCAGGGGGGGGGGCAGTCCAGGAACTGCAGGTTTGTCATCGTGGACGCCCCCAGCAGCTACAGCGCCATTTTTAGGAGACCCCTCATTAGTGCCTTCCATTGCGTCCCCTCATCTTTCCATCAATGCTTAAAGTTCAACGCTGAGGGGGTCCATGTTATGGTCAGGGGGGACCCCAAGATGGTGTGGGAATGCTACGTCACGGCCGTGAACTCCATCTCTTGGCAGGAGGGAGCTGAGGAGATGGAGCGAAAGATGGGGGAGGCGGAGCAGGAAGTTGGCAGGGGAGAGCTGGAGGTGGAGAGCTGCGTCGAAGCTAGGGGGAAGGGGAAGATCGAGAGGAGTTGGCCGAAGCGATGGCCATGGAGGAAGAGGTGGAGGCGGAGGTCCCCGTCCCAGAGGGGAGAGATGTTGAAGAATGGGGGGAGCAGTCCAGACTAGAGGCTGCGGAAGAGGTGGTGGAGCTGGAGGTCCTCAACCGTGAAGACAGAGTGGAGAAGGTCCGCGTCAGCGCATGGCTGACCCCGGAGGATCAAGGCAGGATGCTGGAGTGCATCCAGAAAAATGTGGACATCTTCGCATGGAACGCCGCGGAGATGTCGGGGGTTGACGCGGATGTGGCTTGCCACCGCCTCAACTTGGACCTGGGAACACGCCCCGTTCAGCAAAAGAAGAGGTCCACCGCGGACAAGCTGGCGGAGCCTATCAGGGAGGAGGTGGCGAAACTCCTCAAGGCCGGCTTCGTGTCCGAGATCCAATACCCCGGCTGGGTCTCCAATGTAGTCATGGTCAAAAAGGGATACGACCGGTGGAGAATGTGTATCGATTTCTCTTTACTCAATAAAGCTTGTCCTAAGGACTGTTATCATTTGCCTCGGATCGATGCGCTGGTTGACTCAGCCGTTGGTTTTTCTGTAATGAGTTTTCTAGATGCTTTTTTAGGTTATCATCAAATCAGGATGCACCCCCCGGACATCAATGATGTCTTGTTCATCACGGGGGATGGATGCTATTGTTACAAGATGATGCCCTTCGGGCTGAAGAACGCAGGGGCAACCTATCAAAAGATGATGGACAGGGTCTTCAAAGAATAGAAGGGAAGAAACTTGGAGGTGTACGTCGATGATCTTATGATCAAGAGTCAGGACGTGGACTCTCACCTCCAGGATCAAGAAGAGACCTTTTCCACCCTGCGCAGATACAAGATGCGGTTGAATCCCCTAAAATGTGTCTTCGGGGCTAGCAGGGGAAAGTTCTTGGGACACCTCCTCACCCCTGCAGGGGTCGAGCCGAATCCTGATAAGGTCAAGGCTATCTTGGAGCTGGGGTCGCCAAGGAATGCTAAGGAGGTCCAACAGCTGATAGGGAAGCTGGCAGGCCTGAGTAGGTTCCTCTCCCGGGCAGGGGAGAAGTGCTCCCCCTTCTTCAAAACATTTAAGGGGGGAAGAATTCGAGTGGACCAAGGAGTGCGAGGAGGCATTACAGGCCCTCAAAATACAGTTGACTCGGGCCCCACTGCTCCAAGGGCCAAAGGAGGGGGAGGATCTGTTTTTATATCTCGGGGTCGGGGCGGAGGCCCTGAGTTCCGTCCTAGTTCGAGAAGAGGGGAAGAAGCAGCTCCCCATATATTATGTGAGTCGGGTCCTGAGGAAGGCCGAGCTCCGGTACCCGATTTTGGAGAAGTTGGCCTTTGCCCTGGTTATCTCAGCCCGAAGGCTGCGGCCCTATTTCCAGGTACACTCAATCCGAGTTGTGTCTGACCATCCCCTCTGCAACATCTTTGAGGGGGTGGAGCATTTAGACAGGCTGGCCAAGTGGTCGGAGGAGTTGAGTGAGTTCGACGTCTCTTTCGTTCCCTGCCTCTCGATCAAAGCTGAGGCAATGGCCGACTTCTTGGCAGATTATATGGTTGAGGTGGCAGAGGAAGAACTCACTCGTCCGACCCCTTGGAAGGTAAAGGTAGATGGCACCTCGGGGAAACATTCCCTAGGAGTAGGGGTGATCTTGGAGAGCCCCCAAGGGACTAGAATTGAGCAGACACTGGTGGTACACTTTCCCATCACCAACAAATCAGGCCGAGTATGAGGCCGTGATAGCAGGGCTGCGGCTAGCCAGGGAGCTGGGGGTGTTGGACGTGGAGGTCCTTACCGACTCCATGGTAATAGCTTCCCAGATCAACAGGGAGTTTGAGGCGAGGGAGCCTACACTACAGTTGTACTTAGCCAAAGTGAAGGGGGTCATAGGCGCTTTCCAAACCTTCTCCATCCGACACGTGCCCAGGGAAGAAAATGAGCAGGTCGACCAACTAGCAAAGCATGGTCCCCAGGTGGGGGGTACCATTACTGACTTGTTCCGCCCTTCCATCGAATAGGGATAGCTCATGGAGATAGATCAACGGCCCTCGTGGATGGATTCGGTCACAACCTTCCTCTCCATGGGAGAGTATCCGGAGGGGGTAGACAGGAAGAAACTCAGGTACAAATCAGCGTACTGCCTCCTACGAGACAGGCAGTTATACAAGAAGACCCTCTCAGGGATGTTGGCTCGCTGCGTGGCCGAGGGCGAAGTGCAAAGGATCTTGGAAGAGATCCACTCCGGAGAATGTGGGAGTCACTCCGGGAGTCGGACCTTGGAGGGGAGGATCGTCAGGCCAGGGTATTTTTGGCCTACCCTGGGTCGTGATGCAACTGAGTTTGTAAGGAGATGCTATAAGTGCTAGCTTTTCGCCCCTGTCCAGTTACAAGCAGCTCAACGGCTCAGAAGTATCACTGCCCCCTAGCCCTTTGCCATTTGGGGGATGGATTTGGTCGGACCATTCCCCCAGGCCAGTGGGCAGAGAAGGTTCCTGCTAGTGATGATTGATTACTTCTCCAAGTGGATGGAGGTGAAGGCGCTGGCCAAGGTGACTTCCCAGGTCATCAGGAATTTTGTCTGGGGCGAGATCATCTGCCGCCACAGGCTGCCCCAGGTCATCGTCACAGACAATGGGCCTCAGTTCGCCAGCGCAGAGTTTACCAGTTTCTGCGGGCAGCTCGGGATCGACCTCAGGTTCGCCTCGGTCCATAACCCCAGGAGCAACGGGCAGGTGGAGGCCGCGAACAAGATCATCGTCAACCTCCTCAGGAAGAAAGTGGAGAATTTGAAGGGGATCTGGGTGGAGCAGCTTCCCGCGGTTCTCTGGGCTCTAAGAACCACCCCTAACACAGCTACAGGAGAGTCCCCCTTTAAGCTCTCCCATGGGTGCGAGGCAGTGCTCCCCGTGGAATTTGAAATTCAAATGCCTCGGGTTGTCGCAGCAGGGAAGGCAGGGAAGAATGGCAAGCCAAGAACGAGGAAGAGTTGAGGCTCTCCCTTGACATGGTGGAAGAGCTGAGGGACCTTTCCGCCATCCGACAGGAAGCGGTTAAAAGAAGAATGGCCAAGTACTTTGACAAGCATGTCAGAGTCAAACAGTTTGTGGAAGAGGACTTGGTACTAAAGAAGGTGGATGCAACAGGGAGGTCGGCATCCGTAGGGAAGCTCAACCCCAGCTGGGAAGGACCGTTTATTGTAAAGGAGGCTTTAAAATCAGGAGGTTATCGACTCCAAAATGTGGAGGGCGAGACCATGAGTCTCACCTGGAGTGGTGACAACTTAAAACATTTTTTTCCCTGAAACATGTAAGTGATACCTTGATTCTAATAAAATTTTTTAACGCTTCAATACTGTCACATCTAGCTTGCATGAAAAAATGGAATATGTTTGGACCCCGAGCAGATCCCGTTGTCAGGCTCTCACCTAGCTGGCAGGGTAGGGAGTCACTCGGTGTCATCCTTAGACCTCAAGCAGATCCCGTTGTCAGGCTCACCTAGCTGGCATGGCAGGAAGTCACTCGATGGCATCAGCCGTTGACCCCGAGCAGATCCCGCTGTCAGGCTCTCACCTAGCTGGCAGGGCAGGAATTCACTCGGTGTCATCCTTAGACCTCGAGCAGATCCCGCTGTCAGGCTCACCTAGCTGGCAGGGCAGGAAGTCACTCAGTGTCATCCTTAGACCTCGAGCAGATCTCGCTGTCAGGCTCACCTAGCTGGCAGGGCAGGAAGTCACTCGATGGCATCACCCTTGGACCCCGAGCAGATCCTGCTGTCAGGCTCTCACCTAGCTAGCAGGGCAGGAAGTCACTTGGTGTCATCCTTAGACCTCGAGCAGATCCCGCTGTCAGGCTCACCTAGTTGGCAGGGCTGGAAGTCACTCGATGGTATCATCCTTGGACCCCGAGCAGATCCCGCTGTCAGGCTCTCACCTAGCTGGCAGGGCAGGAAGTCACTCGGTGTCATCCTTAGACCTCGAGCAGATCCCGCTGTCAGGCTCACCTAGCTGGCAGGGTAGGAAGTCACTCGATGGTATCATCCTTGGACCCCGAGTAGATCCCGCTGTCAGGCTCTCACCTAACTGGCAGGGAAGGAAGTCACTCGGTGTCATCCTTAGACCTCGAGCAGATCCCGCTATCAGGCTCACCTTGCTGGCAGGGCGGGAAGTCACTCGATGGTGTCAGCCTTGGACCCCGAGCAGATCCCGCTGTTAGGCTCTCACCTATCTGGCAGGGCAAGAAGTCACTCGGTGTCATCCTTAGACCTCAAGCAGATCCCGCTGTCAGTCTCTCACCTAGCTGACAGGGCAGGAAGTCACTCGATGGTATCAGCCTTGGACCCTAAGCAGATCCCGCTGTCAGGATCTCACCTAGCTGTCAGGGCAGGAAGTCACTCAGTGTCATCCTTCGACCTCGAGCAGATCCCGCTGTCAGGCCCACCTAGCTGGCAGGGCAGGAAGTCACTCGATGGTATCAGCCTTGGACCCCGAGCAGATCCCGCTTTCAGGCTCTCACCTAGCTGTCAGGGCAGGAAGTCACTCGGTGTCATCCTTGGACCCCGAGCAGATCCCGCTGTCAGGCTCTCACTTAGCTGGCAGGGCAGGAAGTCACTCGGTGTCATCCTTAGACCTCGAGCAGATCCCGCTCCCAGGCTCTCACCTAGCTAGCAGGGCAGGAAGTCACTCGATGGTATCAGCCTTGAACTCGCCAGGTAAAGACCAAGAAGTTTCGAATGCCAAGGAATAAGGGGGAGAGGTTCTGCACAGGCGAGTTTGGACTCGCCAAACCCAACTCGGCATCAGCAAAGGGGTGGTGAGCCAGGTCTCAGGACCTCGCTGAAAGAAGGCGAGCCAGGCCAGGGCACTTCACCCCTTTGCCTGTTTGACTTAGAATTTCTCTGAGTTCAACCTGGATGGCTCGCGGGCGAGCTGAGGTGGCGTGTCAAGGGCGAAGAGCAGCCCGCTCCCGAATCGTCTGAAGGTCGGCAAGCACTCAAAACATACTCTCTCAAGGGCGAGTCCTAACAACAGTCCTACTCGCGACATCTATCTACGCGAGGTCGTTGGGGAAGGAGCGAGCAAGAAAGCAGGGCACGACAAAGAGATCAAGAGAAATTATATGTAAAATGACATTGCTATGATGAGCTCAAAAGGTATCAAAAATATACTTTCATTAAGTAACAATGTTTACATGCTGAGCTCGCCTCGGCGAGACTACAAGTTATATACATTTAGGCCTCCCCCCCGTCAGATTGGAGGTCCTCCCCTCCCTCGCCTGACAGATCCTGGAAGCCTTTCCCGAACAGTGCGTCCAAGCTATCTTCCTTCTCGCTGGGCGGCGTCGCCGGGAACAGGCTCGGCATCAGGTCCCGGGCCGAGATCTCCTCGCACCCCTCCACCAGCACTCCAGAATCCTTCATCATCTGGAGGGTGCATTCGGCAGCCTGGATGGAGTTAATTCGCAGCCACTCGGCGAGATCGGCCTCGCCAAATATCCGCGGCCTCTTGTAGGGGAGGAAAGGATAGGAGCCGCTGGCAGGGAAGAAGATCTCCGCCTGGCGGCATACCTCGCGGTTGAGGTGCTGATTGTCCTCTTTCAGCTTCGCGTTCGCCCCCTCCAGCTCGGCAAGGTTGGCGCGCAGCTGGCCAATCTCCTCCCCTTGCTCGGCATTGCGAGCCCGCAGCTCCCCTGTGGCCTTGGCATCCTGGTGAAGAGAAAATCCGGTTAGCAGCAACACAAAATATTCTAAGTAAAAGAGAAGACGAGAGCTTGACACTTACCAGTCCGCCGACAGCCTTGGCGAGGAGGCCCTCAGCGATGCCGAGCTGCTTTGCCTGATCATCAACCTTATCCTTGGCGACATCGCGGACCTGCTCGAATTTTATGAGTTGATTGCTGAGGGAAAAGCTGTGGAGGCTCAGCATGTGGTGGAGCTCCATGGTCCTCAGGTGGGCATGCAGACCCTCATGGCTGAGCTACCGCAGGGTCATGTTCTTGTAGGCCTCGGCATCCTCGCAGACATAGAGGCCGAAGCCGAGGGCACAAGCATGACCAGTGGCGGGCTCGCGGTCATGTCGGGACGGATGCAGAGTGGAGATAGAGACCCGATGGGCCAGCTCATCCCACTGCACCATGGGCTCCCCTGCCGAGTCCTTCGACCGCTCCCCAAAGTTGAAGAGGGGATGTTATTTTGGTGCCCCCCGCTCGCGAGCCGTCCTCTTCATCGAAGGAGGTGGGGAGATCGCCGCCCCGGAAGCAGGAGCCTCGCCGCCCTTCCGCTTCTTGCTGGTGATCTCCTTCAGCGGGCTCTCCGGCGACGCGTCTAGGATAGTTTCCGGCGAGCTCATATATTTGGGGCTTGGCTGACGTTGTTGTTGTCGTTGCCCCCGCGGAGCCAGCAGGGCTCTCCTCATATTTTTTGGCAGTTTCTGGCGGTGTGGCGGGTTCGACCCCGCATCCTCCGGTCGCCTCTTGCTGGAGGAGGGTTGCGAGAAGGTCGGCTCGTCTCGGCAATCCGCCACCGCCGCCCTCTTGCGAGCAAGAGGGTCCGTGTGTAGCCCCGAGTTCGCAAATGGCGGGTTCACGGGAATTATCCGCTCCCCTGTAAGAAAATACTTGGAAAAAGTGTTGGGTACAGTGGAATATATGTACCTGATTTGAAGAAGCCTCATCCTCCTCAATGATATACATCAAGATGTATTTGATGTGTTTTGAGTTTCTTTGTGCAGGTTAAGTAACTACAGGTTTGCAGGAAAAGTTTCTAAGTCCATGTGTTGACACCTAGAAGAAAAGTGTCGACACTTAAGAAGACTTGTGTCGACACCTAGAGAAGCAGTGTCGACACTTGGAGTAATTGTGTCGACACCAGGAATGCAGAGTCGACACCAGAAGCAAAGTGTGGACACATACAGGAAGTGTCGACACACAATGAAGAAATGTCTACATAATCAGTGTCGACACTTAGAAGCAGTGTCGACACCCAGAGGAACTTTGTCAACATCAAAAGTGTGGACACCAGGAGGCTGTGTCGACACTCAGCAAAACTTCAACAAAGTTCAAGTACAAGTGTCGACACTAGGAGGCTGTGTCGACACTCAGCAAAACTTCAACAAAGTTCAAGTACAAGTGTCGACACTAGGAGGCTGTGTCGACACTCAGCAAATTTCAACAAAGTCTAAGAACAAGTGTCGACATAAAGGAGATGTGTCGACACTCAGGCAAAGTCTCAACACATGAAGAATGTGTCGACACAAAGGAGATGTGTCGACACTCAGCAAAAGTCTCAACACAGAAGGCATGTGTAGACACAAAGAAGATGTGTCGACACTTAGCAAAGTTTCAACACAAGAAGATGTGTCGACACAAAGGAGTTGTGTCGACACTTAGCAGAAATCAACTAAGCATTGAAGGAGAAGGAGTTGTGTCGACACAAAGGAGATGTGTCGACACTCAACAAAGTTCAACACAAGAAGGCTTGTGTCGACACAAAGGAGTTATGTCGACACTCAGCAGAAAATAGCTAAAGTATCAAAGAAGAAGGACTTGTGTCGACACACATGATCAGTGTCGACACATTCTGAAGAAGCAGTGTCGAGAAGTAATTTCTACAGCACAAGGTGTTGTGTCGACACCATGAAGGCTAGTGTCGACACTTAGTCTACTTGTGTCGACACTTAGTCTATTTGTGTCGACACATAAAGACTGTCTGTCTCGACACTTTCAGACAGTGACAGAGAATTCAAGAAGTGACTGGATGACTTGACAGCTGCCATTTCAACCGGTCAACTGCTACTGTCAGAGATGTCAGAAGATCGTTAGAAACCGGATCAGCCGGTAACCATGAAGAAAGCATATATAAAGGCTTATTCCTTCAATAGAGGATCAATAATCAGAAGAAAGGAAGCAATCACTAAAGTGAGAAACAACAAACCATAAGAAGACCTTCAAGTGAAGATCTAAGAAGTTGGAGAGAGAAAGCTCCTTCTAAGAAGACAGCTATTGAACCAGGCTGATAAAGAAAGTTTTAGATTGAGATCTGATTCACAAGTCAGCAGTTGATTGAAGATCATCTGCCTAGAGATTCAACCCTACTGTGTTCTAATTCAAGAAGCTTTGAAGAAAGCCAATGGAGGTTGATCTCAGCAAAGTTCCTTCAAGAACTCATCAAGAAGCCAGTCAACTCAGCTTTCTCAATCAGAGTTGTGGTTATTATTCTTGTACTCTTTATTTTCTGTAGGATCCTAAGGGATCTGAGTTGTAAACCTGTACTTATAAAGGCTGAGTGGTAGGACTTGTGTGCCTGAGTGTAGGAGATACATTTCTCTGAGTGTAGGCCTTGTTGAAGGCTGAGTGTAGGCCTTGTTGAAGGCTGAGTGTAGGTCTTGGTGAAGACCGAGTGTTAGGGCTATTGAGCCTGAGTTGTAGGAGTGGGATCACTCTGAGTTGTAGGAACCTATTTGGGGTTCTGAGCTGAAAGATCTGTGGATCTGAGGAGTAGTGGAGAAGTTAGGCTGAATCTAGTATACTACTAGATAGGCGAAAGGGGAAAGTGGATGTACCTAGACCTTGGGGAACCACTATAAATCCTGTGTGCTCTCTGTGATTGTATGCTTGTGTGATTGATGTTATCTGTGCTGAATTGCTGTGAAGAATTACATATAATTCTGTGTTTCTGCCATAAAAATTAAAAAAGATTAAGTGCACCTATTCACCCCCCCCCCTCTAGGTGGTTTAGGCATTAGTTCTTTCAAGTGGTATCAGAGGGAGGTTACTCAAAAAGGACATAACAGTCTGAGTAAAGATCCTGTTGGCAGAATCAGTATAATCAAGAATCAAGAAAATAGGTTCAACTGAGAATCACAAAGAGCTAGGATCCATGAAGTTGTCAATCTGCAGAAAGGAGATCTTTGGCATTTGGAAAGAAAGGGTTAGACTTTTTATGGAAGCCTCTAACCCCAGAATTTACATTACAGTCAAAGAAGGGTCATATGTGCCAATGAAAGTATCAGTTCTGGATGCAAACCAGAGAACTCCAAAAGACTATTCAGAAATGACAAAGGGTGAAATTATTCTGGTCACTATGGACAAGAGGGCTCAGAATATTATTATAAGTGCAATTGATGATGCCACATTTCAGAATCTTATTCATTGTAAAACATCAAAAGAGATGTGAGACACACTGATAGTCTATATGGAGGGTTCATAAGAGGTAAGGCAAGACATGAAGTCTTTATTAAATCAAGAGTATGAAAGTTTCAGACAAGGCAGGTCTGATAGCATAACTGAATGCTACAAGAAATTCTATAGGATAGTCAATGAATTGATGTCCTATGGAAGAGAATTCAGCAATTATGAATTGAATGATAAGTTCTTGAGATCCCTGACAAAGGACTGGGATACTAAGATTTGTGCCATAAAGGAAATGGCCAAATTAGCAGACATTCCTCCTCCAACATTGTTTGGCAAACTGTTATCCTATGAGATGCAGTTAATGGTAAGGAAGGAGGAAGAAAAGTCTACAAGAGTGGAGCACAAAGAAAGAGCTGTGGCCTTCAAGACTGAAGCCACTAAGAAATATAGAAGCAAGTCTCCATCTCCACCACAAATAGTTGCTGAGACAGTATCAGATACTTCAGATAGCAAGAAGTCAGAAATCAATGAAAGTGATGAAGACTCTGCTGCATTTACTAGGCACTTTCAGAAGTTTCTAAAGAAGAAGCAGTGGAGGTCCAAGCCATCCACTTCACAGCCCAAAGATGACTACTACCAGAACAGGAAGTCATCAAGGAATGACAAAAGAAAGTCCAAGCCAAGTAAAACTACATCCTCAAAGATAGTTTGCTATTGCTGCAATAGACAAGGACATGTAGTTGTTGATTGTCCAGAAAAGAGGAAAGAGTCAACAGACAAGAAGAAGACTCAGTTCAAGGGCAAAAAGGAAAGATCCTTTGTTGCTAAGAAGGACAAAAGTCTGTCTGATATGTCATCTTCAGAAACTGATTCAGAAGCTGAAGCTTATATTGGACTGTTTGCTAAAGAAGAGGAAGATGAGTTCATACAATTATCGAACTCAATATATGAGCTTGAGGACAATCAGTGCCAGGGACTGATGGACTTATCAGAAGGAGACAAAATCCAGGATCAGCTTGGACCAAGTCAGGTACAAAATTATTCTGCTAGTTCAATTTCTAGTATTGAGTCAGATTCAGATACATCAGCATCAAGTGATGTTAGTGGATCTGAATCTGAAGGAGACATTCATCAATTGATTGATGAATATAGAGTAGTGTTGCAGGCTTTGAAGAAAAGCAAACTCTTGGCCAAAACTCAGGCTAAGGAGATTGTCAGTCTTAAAGTTACTTCAACAGATTTTGACAAGTTGCTTGATCAGAAATTGAATGAAATAGCCAGACTGAAGCACATTACTGTTATTCAGATGGGGACTATAACATTTAAAAATGATCAAATTAGAAATCTGGAGATTAGTCTTCAGAAGAAGAGAGAGATTGTTGCAAGTTTCTCTAAACCAAAATTTGTTTTACCTTTGATAGATGAATTTGTACATCAAAAGGGTAAAACTGGATTGGGGTTTACTAAACCTGCCAGGACAGTACAGTCCAAGTCTAAGGGCAAAGCCCCAGTACTCAACAAGAAGCCTGATGTAGATAAAACAGCCAGGGTTGTACCTAAACAAAGGTACAACAGATTTGAGTGCTGGTGTTGTGGCAAGGTAGGCCACTTTGCCATAGATTGTTGGCACAATTCCAGTGCCAAGTTTAGTAGCAAACTACCTGCTAGTAAACCTACAGGTAGATTTGTTTAGAATCAGACTAACTTGTACCAAGGACCCAAGAATTATTTGGGTTCTAAGGTTAAGTAATCTGTTTTGCAGGTAAGTCCAAGTGGCCATGCCCCAATATGGTACTTGGATAGTGGATGTTCCAGACACATGACTGGAACTAGGGGATTGCTGAAGGACTATACACCAATCAAGGATGGTCCTAAAGTCACCTTTGGTGGTTCTGAAAAAGGAATCATCAAAGGCTTTGGTAACATTTCTAGCAACCTTATTACTATTACTCAAGTGGCTTATGTTAAAGGTTTGAAACACAACTTAATTAGTATAAGTCAGCTGAGTGATGTAGGATATGACATCTCATTTGTCAAGGATGGTTGTCATATCAAGAGGTCAAGTGATCAAAAGATCATTCTGACAGGATATGGGAAGAGAAATGTCTATTGTCTAGACATTATGTGTGAGAACATTGTTTCTCCTATTTGTCTTGTAGTTGATGAGAAAGTCTCACATTGTGTTAAATGGCACAAGTGGCTGGCTCATCTTAACTATAAGATAATTGGCCAACTCTTTAGCAAAGAGTTAGTGAGGAATGGTCCTTAGGTTAAGTGTATTAAGGATGGGATATGCTCAGCTTGTCAAAAGGGCAAGCAGACCAGATCCACCTTTAATAGTATTGAGAACAAAGATGCCGTGAGGTGCCTATACCTCTTGCATATGGATCTTTTTGGTCCTATGCCAGTTCACAGCCTAGGTAGGAAGGTCTACACATTTATGGTTGTAGATGACTACTCAAGGTTTTCCTGGGTGTTCTTCCTAAGGCAAAAATCTGAAACACCAAGTATCTTGTATAGTTTTGTCAAACAAATTCAGAATGAGTTAAACAGTACAGTGGTCAAAATCAGAAGTGACCATGGTACTGAATTCCAGTCTGACAGTATGATAAAGCTATGTGAAGAGTTTGGGATATTTCAGGAATTTTCTTCACCAAGAACACCTCAGCAAAATGGTATTGCTGAAAGGAAAAATAGAACCTTGATAGAGGCTGGTAAAACCCTATTGAGTGACACATCTCTCCCAGAATATTTCTGGGCTGAGGCAGTAAACACTGCATGTCATGTAATCAATAGGGCTACTATCACCAAGAGCCACAATAAGACCCCCTATGAGATTGTGAAGGGCAGAAAACCAAATCTATCCTATTTCAGGATCTTTGGTTGTAAATGATATATACTTAACAATGGTAAGTCTTATTTAACCAAGTTTGCTGCCAAATCCCAAGAGAGAATCTTTGTTGGGTACAGCAACAACAGTAAGGCTTATAGGGTCTACAACTTGACTACTCAAGTTGTAGAAGAGTCAGTTCATGTAGTTTCTGATGAAGCCAGACTCATTAACAATAAATTGCCTAGAAGTGTTTGCAGCTCCACAGGTGTGACTGAGCAGATGGACAAGCTTACTATTAAAGAAGGTTCTACTGCAAGTCACCAAGTGGATGATAATGGCTGTTGTCCAGGGGGAGTACAAGATGCACCTGATGCTGAAGAAGACTAAGGAGTGCAGCAAGTTGAAGAAGCTGAAGGAGTACAACCTGAAGACAGGCTACCTCCAGCAAATAGGCATCTAAAAGATCATCCAACCAATCAAATTATTGGTGATCTCAGACAAGGGGTACAAACAAGGAGCAGAAATCTAAGTTCAGTACTCTACTCCAGCTTTCTATCCCAAGTAGAGCCAAATAAATTTGAAGAAGCCATCTTAGATCCTCATTGGATTGAGGCTATGCAAGAGGAGTTAAACCAGTTCAAAAGATGGAAAGTCTGGGAGCTAGTTCCTAAACCAAAATACCACAACATTATTGGAACTAAGTGGATCTTTAGGAACAAGTTGGATGAAAATGGAGTAATTATAAAGAACAAAGCTAGACTAGTTGCTAAAGGATATAGACAGGAAGAAGGTATTAATTTTGATCAAACCTTTGCTCCAGTAGCCAGACTGGAAGCAATAAGGATGTTCCTTGCCTATGCAACATTCCAAGGATTCAAGGTATACCAAATGGATGTTAAGTCAGCTTTTCTGAATGGAAATCTGAAGAAAGAAGTCTATGTAGAATAGCCATCAGGTTTTGTTGATTCTACTAAACCTAATTATGTCTATAGACTTAGAAAGGCTTTGTATGGGTTAAAACAAGCCTCCTAGGGCTTGGTATGAAACCCCGCCTAGTTTCCTCATTGAGAATAAATTCACAAGGGGAAAATAGACAAAACTCTATTCCTTAGGGAATCCAGAGGCAAGATTATCTTAGTCCAAATATATGTAGATGACATAATATTTGGGTCTACAGAAAGTAGTCTTTGCAAAAAGTTTGCAAAACTAATGCAAGGACAATTTGAAATGAGCAGTATGGGGGAACTAAAGTTCTTCTTGGGTCTCCAAGTTAGATAGACTGAGGATGGTTTATCCATATGCCAGTCTAAGTTCACCCTAGAATTGATAAGAAAGTATGGTATGGAATCATCCACTACCATAAAAACTCATATGGGGTCAACAATGTCTTTATGCAAAGATGATGCAGGGAAACCTGTAGATGAAACTTTGTATAGAGGGATAGTTGGCTCCCTATTATATTTGACTGCAAGTAGACCAAATATCATGTATGCTACATGTGTCTGTGCTAGGTACCAAGCTTGCCCTAAAGAATCTCATTTGACAGCAGTCAAAAGAATTTTGAGATATCTTAAGGGTACTCCTTATCTAGGCCTTTGGTACCCTAGGAATGGAGATTTTGAATTGACAGGTTATTCAGATGCAGATTTTGCAGGCTGCAAGGAAGATAGAAAGAGTACCACAGGTACCTGTCAATTTCTAGGTGGAAGGCTGGTGTCTTGGAGTAGCAAGAAGCAGACCAGTGTGGCTATCTCCACAACTGAGTCAGAGTATGTTGCTGCAGGAAGCTGCTGTGCACAACTACTATGGATACAACACTAGCTAGAAGATTATGGTATTCAAGTAAGTAGAACACCTTTATTTTGTGATTCTACTAATGTTATTTCTGTTGCAAATAATCCTGTCTCTCATAGTAGGACTAAGCATATAGAAATAAAATACCATTTTCTAAGAGAACATGTGGAAAAAGGAGATATTTCACTAGAGTATATAAATACAGATAATCAGCTAGCTGATATGTATACTAAGCCCTTAGATGAAACCAAATTCAATAAATTTAAAATTGAATTAGGGATGATAAACTTGGAATAGTTTACAAAAAATTGGCTAAGTAAAATGGTGTCGACACACAGAGTTGTCTGTGTCGACACATAAAAGTGGTGTCGACACTTCAGAGAAATGGTGTCGACACATCTAGAAAGTCTGTGTCGACACTTCAGAGAATTAGTGTCGACACATGCAGTGTAGGTGTCGACACATCCAAGGTGGTGTCGACACGTAGGCTTTACATAGAGTTCATCTAGTAGAGTCTCGGCTAAGTGTCGAGCTAAGTGGTGTCAACACATATACAAGTGTCGACACATATATTCTGTCGACTATACTTGTGTCGACACAGAGTTGTCGAGACATTATAAGTAAGTGTCGACACTTATCAATAGTGTCGACACAATTTAAGTATTTTGACGCGCCCTTTCATCTTTGATTCTAGAAAGGTATAAATAGGTTTTCGTCATTGTTTGTCGACACGCTCACCAAAGTTTCGAGACCAAACTTGTGTGTCGATATCTCTCTTCTCTAAATTCAAATTTCTTCAAACCCTAATGGCTCCCAAGCTAGAAGAGAATGTTAATGAAGGATATGAGCTTGTTCGACACGCCTTTGATGACGCGGAATCTGAAATCAAAGGTGTGGTAACCCTAATTGCCGAGACTGGGTTAGAATACCTTGTTTCAGAACCAATCAAGATCTGGAAGAAGGAGGTCCTAGAATTTCTGAGTGCAGCTTCACTTGACGACTCTGGACTCAAGATTAAATCCAGAGTTCATGGGACCAAAGTCAAGGTCACACCAAAAAGTCTGAGAAAGGTACTTCAACTACCAAGAACTAAGGAGAAAGAAGATGTATCTGCTTCTAAGACTAGAGAGGCATTAAGATGGTGTGGACTGGATTCAAATCTGAAAATTGGATCTGTTTTCAATAGAAAAGGAATGAACATCCAAGGAAAATTTCTGTCTGAAATAGTTGGCAAGGTCATCCTGAGCAAGACTGGAGGACATGACAGGATTTCAGCTTATATGTTCAGTTTGATGACTAGAATCATCTTCAAACTAAATACTGATTAGTCTGCAGTTGTGTTTGAGAAGATAAAAGAAAGTATGAAGAAGCCTAATCTGGGTAGAATACTGAGTCTATACCTAGCTGGAAGTATACCTGAGGTAATGAACCAAGCTGCAGGTTCAAAGATTAACCACATGAGAAAAATGGATATGAGAATTTTCTCAAGGTGGGATAGGGTGCTGACAAAAGAACTGCCAACTCCAGAAAAGAACACAACCCAGAAGAAGAAGAAGACAGCCACTGTGGCTCAAGAATCCTCCAGCAGCTCTGAAGAGCAAGTAGTGTTTAGTTCTGATGATGAACAGGGAAGAAATGCTGGACAGTCTCCAGTAAGACAAGAAGATGTACAGAGGCAGGGGGAGCTACCCTCAGCTAGCCCAATTCACCTGGATCTACTCCAGGGGGAGCCTTTACTTGTGGAAGAGCCAACTCCACTAGAGAGTGAAAGGGATACTCAAACCATACTGGAGGTAATAACTGACATTAATCAATTAGATTTCCCTATTGAGGATGAAGTTTTGTCTGACTCATTACCTAATGTTCATTAGCAAACACAAATACACCCTCAACCACTAGATGTTGTCATGGAGGACACATCTGTTGTAGATAAAGTGGTTGAAGAGATCAGAGATTCTCCAACACCTTCTCAACAAGAATTTACATTAGAGGGGCTATTCCCTGATCTTCTACAGACTGACCTTGAGAAAGAAATGGCTGCTGTTGAGGGGGAGAAAGTAAATATTGAGGGGGAGCATATGGAGAATGTAGAGGAAACTTCTACACAAGAGACAGAGAGCCAAAGGATGCTGAGGAACCACAAAGGACTAAGAAGGAGTCACCTCCTAGTCCTAAGGATAGAGTGGACATAGCTAGCACTTCTGCTTCAGAGGATGAGGAGGCAGCTAGGGCCAAGAAGAGGAAGTTCCAGGTCTTCAAGAGAAGAAGCCAGAACTATAAGAAAGCTCTACAGACCATTGCTCCACAACCTGCCCCATCTACTGACTACACTTCACTGATGGTGGCATTGCAGATAAAGATGGATGAGCAAAGGAAAACTATAGAAAAGTATATTGATGAAGGGAATAAGTCACTGCAATTTGATCTGGTACAAGACATCAAGTCAATCAGATTTGAAATAAATCAAAACAAAAAGGAAATGACTGACTGCTTCCATAAAGGAGGAAATGCAGTAGTCTATTTGGCCACTCACCAAGAAAAGATCAAAACTCAGGTGGATGACATGGCAGTGAAGCAAGGCTATGTCCTGGAGAACCAGCTAAGGATAAATGATAATCTCATTGCTTCACACAATGCCATTGTAACTGAACTGAAGAATATAGCAACTGCCCAGAATGCAGCCCTGACTACAGCCAAGGCAGAATTTGATCAGGCCTTACAAGCAGGTCTCACTGCTGTTACTTCTGCCCTCCAGGATTCCCAGAAGCTAATAACTGAAAAGCTCCAAAGGTTGAAACCTTTCTATAAGTATGGAGTAAACTATCTGAATGCACAGATAAGATTTCAGAAAGATGATCTGAGGGATCACATAGAGAGAGAAGTCATAAAGGGGGAGAGGGTATTAGTCAAGGCAGGATCTGATCATGCAAAGTGGATTTCAAATTCCATCAGAGCCACCCTTGGATATCCACCCTTATGTGATGATGACAATGTTGCAGAGTCTGGAATCAATCCTGCATACTTTGGAGGAGAGCAAGCTGAAGTGGCTCAAGTGATATACCCTCCACCAGACTTTGATATGATACATCAAGAGATACATTCAATGTATAGTCCTCCTGAGGAAAATCAGAATGTCATCATAGAGAAAGTTGTCCAGCCTGTGACAGAGGCAATACTGAAAGAACAAGAGGCTTTGCTAAAAGAACAAGAAGCTCAATTGTCTAAGAAAAGATTCAGAGAGCAAGCTGAATTGAGACCTGATTTTGAACAATGGAGCCCCACTTCCACGAATATCATCTTGACTGCATGGAAGGCTGCTAAGGACAATGTCCTGGATAGAGGCAAGTGGTATTCTGACCTGGAGTGGAGGAAGCATGAGAATAAGCAAGAGGCCATTGTACAATTTAGAAGAAAGGCTAAACTGGGAAAGCTACCTCCTACTGCCCAGGAGCCTAGCAAGTATTTTCCCAAGCCTTATCATTATTTTGAAAGGCAGAAGATAAAGGTTGAAGAATTGAAAAAGAAAGATCTTAAGGGAAAGAAGCCTGCTGCTGCTGATGATACTGAAGCCCCAGTTCAAGCAAAGATTCAATCTGGAAAGGGGATTGTAATCAAGGAACATGAGCAGCAATAGGATAGCATTTTCTTTAGTTTATAATTGTAATCATTTGTATTAAAATTCAATGTAAACTTTTGGTTACTGAAAATGTTGGACTTTGTAAGAACAATGTTATATGTTCATCTATTACATTAATTGTTCTGAGATAATTATTTTTACATGTTCTGTTTATACATGTTTAAGTTTTTACCCTGTCATATATTACTGTTTTACATCATACTGTGAATTTGTTATGTATGGTGTATATCATTGACTAAGGGTTATGACTTCTCCAAATAGGGAGAGATTGTTGGGTATAGTGGAATATATGTACCTGATTTGAAGAAGCCTCACCCTACTCAATGATATACATCAAGATGTATTTGATGTGTTTTGAGTTTATTTGTGCAGGTTAAGTAACTGCAGGTTTGCAGGAAAAGTTTCTAAGTACATGTGTCGACACCTAGAAGAAAAGTGTCGACACTTAAGAAGACTTGTGTCGACACTTAGAGAAGCAGTGTCGACACTTGGAGTAATTGTGTCGACACCAGGAATGCAGAGTCGACACCAGAAGCAAAGTGTCGACACATACAGGAAGTGTCGACACACAATGAAGAAATGTCTACATAATCAATGTCGACACTTAGAAGCAGTGTTGACACCCAGAGGAACTTTGTCAACATCAAAAGTGTCGACACCAGGAGGATGTGTCGACACTCAGCAAAACTTCAACAAAGTTCAAGTACAAGTGTCGACACTAGGAGGCTGTGTCGACACTCAGCAAAACTTCAACAAAGTTCAAGTACAAGTGTCGACACTAGGAGGCTGTGTCGACACTCAGCAAATTTCAACAAAGTCTAAGAACAAGTGTCGACACAAAGGAGATGTGTCGACACTCAGGCAAAGTCTCAACACATGAAGAATGTGTCGACACAAAGGAGATGTGTCGACACTAAGCAAAAGTCTCAACACAGAAGGCATGTGTAGACACAAAGAAGATGTGTTGACACTTAGCAAAGTTTTAACACAAGAAGATGTGTCGACACAAAGGAGTTGTGTCGACACTTAGCAGAAATCAACTAAGCATTGAAGGAGAAGGAGTTGTGTCGACACAAAGGAGATGTGTCGACACTCAATAAAGTTCAACACAAGAAGGCTTGTGTCGACACAAAGGAGTTGTGTCGACACTCAGCAAAAAATAGCTAAAGTATCAAAGAAGAAGGACTTGTGTCGACACACATGATCAGTGTCGACACATTCTGAAGAAGCAGTGTCGAGAAGTAATTTCTACAACACAAGGAGTTGTGTCGACACCATGAAGGCTAGTGTCGACACTTAGTCTACTTGTGTCGACACTTAGTCTATTTGTGTCGACACATAAAGACTGTCTGTCTCGACACTTTCAGACAGTGACAGAGAATTCAAGAAGTGACTGGATGACTTGACAGCTGCTATTTCAACCGGTCAACTGCTACTGTCAGAGATGTCAGAAGATCATTAGAAACCGGATCAGCCGGTCACCATGAAGAAAGCCTATATAAAGGCTTATTCCTTCAATAGAGGATCAATAATTAGAAGAAAGGAAGCAATCACTGAAGTGAGAAACAACAAACCATAAGAAGACCTTCAAGTGAAGATCTAAGAAGTTGGAGAGAGAAAGCTCCTTCTAAGAAGACAGCTATTGAACCAGGCTGATAAAGAAAGTTTTAGATTGAGATCTGATTCACAAGTCATCAGTTGATTGAAGATCATCTGCCTAGAGATTCAACCCTACTGTGTTCTAATTCAAGAAGCTTTGAAGAAAGCCAATGGAGGTTGATCTCAGCAAAGTTCCTTCAAGAACTCATCAAAAAGCCAGTCAACTCAGCTTTCTCAATCAGAGTTGTGGTTATTATTCTTGTACTCTTTATTTTCTGTAGGATCCTAAGGGATCTGAGTTGTAAACCTGTACTTATAAAGGCTGAGTGGTAGGGCTTGTGTGCCTGAGTGTAGGAGATACATTTCTCTGAGTGTAGGCCTTGTTGAAGGCTGAGTGTAGGCCTTGTTGAAGGCTGAGTGTAGGTCTTGGTGAAGACTGAGTGGTAGGGCTATTGAGTCTGAGTTGTAGGAGTGGGATCACTTTGAGTTATAGGAACCTATTTGGGGTTCTGAGCTGTAAGATCTGTGGATCTGAGGAGTAGTGGAGAAGTTAGGCTGAATCTAGTACACTACTAGATAGGCAAAGGGGGAAAGTGGATGTACCTAGACCTTGGGGAACCACTATAAATCCTATGTGCTCTCTGTGATTGTATGTTTGTGTGATTGCTGTTATCTGTGCTGAATTGCTGTGAAGAATTGCATATAATTTTGTGTTTCTGCCATAAAAATTAAAAAAGATTAAGTGCACCTATTCACCACCCCCCCTCTAGGTGGTTTAGGCACTAGTTCTTTCAAAAAGTTAGAAGAATTTCAGCAGCAATATGGCGAGCTTGGCAATCGGGTGAGTTCGGCAAGATGAGGAGAGAACAATACCTTCGCCGGGTAGAACGGGGAGGAGCGCGTCAAGGCCCCTTCGCAGGAAGGCGACCTCGAAATCCTTGTGGAGGAAGTATTTGTGGAGCTCGGCATCATTGTCGGATACGGCCGGCGGGCGGTAGACCTCCTCGCCTTTTTGCTGCGGCGAGTACGGGATGTTGCCGAGATCGCCCTTGATAAAGGCGATCCTGGTCATCCAGTTGTGGTGCTTGTTCGCGATCTCACGAACCTTGATCAGCGAGCCACCGAAGTAGGCGACCCCATCGGGCGTCGCCTTGTAGGAGAAGAGTTTCCTGAACACTGTCAAGTTGAACTCGATCCTCTCTCGCCGGAGGTAGCTCGCGAACACCACCATCATGGCGATGACGTTGGAGTTTAACTGCGCGGGTACTGCGCCATAATACTTCAGAATTTGCCGGATCTCCGGCCAAAGGGGGATGTGCAACCCCACCTCGAAATGCGAGATAGGGAAGGCGAGCTCATCCTCGTAGAAGGTGTTGATGGCCTCCCCCTGCCTCGGCCTGCGCGCCTCGAAACCCGGCAGAACGTACTCCGTCTCGAACTCCGCGAACTCCTCCTCGCTGGTATGCCCCTCGAAGAAGCAGTAGTCGGTGAAGTGTTGGGCACACTTGCTGCGGCCATCAGCGTCGGGGTTGGTCTTACCCATGCTCATGAGAGGAGGCGGTGCGCAAGTAGAAAACAAATAGCACAGGAAGACAGAGAAAGAGTAAGCTGTAAAAGCAACAGTACGGGGGTTGGTATGTGTGGGGGGCTATTTATAGAAAAAGTAATCCGGTCAAACTGTCCCATCAGCCCAGCTCGCCAACCCCAGCTCGTTGACCCCCAGCTCGCCGACTTCCAGCGCGTCGCAACCAAGGCTAAGTCAAATAAGAAGCAATATTTTATTTAAATATCGCATATCTAAAAATGTCTTGAGATAAAATTATTACAACCAAATGGCGCAGGAATGAATAAGCGAGGCGCGCGGGCAGGAAGGAAATAAGGGGGCGAGTACCGGTCGGCTCGGGAAGGGAGCCGCCCTTCATCTACCCAGGCCTCGCATCCCCCGTCCCCCAGATTGCCGCGCGAAGAGCAGCTCGCTGATCCTCCCCGAATTCGCCTGCGCCACAGAGAGGCCCTCATCAATCTCATCCAGGAGCCGGGAAGGAGACAGCAACACGCGAGTCTGGCCACCCCGCACTTCGTTGGTAAGCCGGGCGTAGTCCTGCTGTAGCACCTCGTTGACTTCCCGCACCTCGCGCAGCTAGAACACCAATTTCTTGAAGAGCTTAACTTCCCTCCGGGTCAGCTCGCCAGGCTCTAGTTCCGGGCCCAGATAAGAGTCCAGCGAGTTCGGGGAAGGAAGGGGCGAGTAGTGGACCGCCCGCGAAGTCTCCTCGGCACCAAATCAGCTGGGAGGAGCTATGGAGACAAGCGTCAGCAAAGTGAGGTATGCCGAGAGGGAACTTGACAGGGATCCAAGGAAACATTTACCTGACGAACTCGGCAACTCCAAGGAGATGCGGGGAGGGACAAACCGTAGGTCCTTCCCGCGCCCCGGGCCGCGCGTTCCTGGGGATAGAAGTTCAAATCTCGGGACGGGGACGGTCTCCACGCCCGCCCCCGTGGTTGCAACATTTCGCTGGGGAGAAGAGGCGGGCACCGACGAATTAGGCCTCTGCGAGCTAACTGACAGGATCCCAAAGAGAAGAGTCGTGTCCCGGGGACGGTTATCCGGTGTCATGAACCGCGAGTCTACGAGAGTGGTCTCGACTCGCAGTGTGGGCTCTCGCGGCGTGGCATCCCCCACGTCATCAGGTTGACCGTCCGGGTCGTCGCCGACTACGACAATCTCTCTATCCTTCTCAAGAACTGTCCGAGTGGAAGAGCCGGTCTGCATCTCCAGGGTGGTCCTCAGGTCTTCATAAATCGGCTCGGCTGCTTCGGGAAATGACTTCGCCCTCTTGGAGCTGGGCTCGGCAGAATTAATTGGAGGAACATTGGGTGGGACCGCTGGCAGAGCGGCCACGCGAGCAGCCGAGGTCTGGCGAGCTCGGTTGAGGCGCTCTTGGATTTCCTTGGGGATCGGCATCTTGGCAGTTCTAGAGCAAAGGGAATGGAAAGAGTCAAGCAGGTATGCAGGTGTATATATAGCCGCAGGTGGACCCCACCGAAAGATTCCCTCCGGTCCACCCTGCACTCGCCGAACACTTGGGGTTGGATGTTTCTTTCCAAGCTTTGCCAAGCTCAGAAAGAGCGGGGATTATGTACAACCCCGTGTCCGGTGAGTAGGGTCATCAGGATCGAGGTCGGCCGACCCAGATCGCCCAGGCAGCAGGCGAGCTTGGCAAGAAAACTTAGAGGCAGCGGGCGAGCTTGGAATTCGTCGATCGAAGATCGGCATTCGTCGACCGAAGATTGGCAATCGTCGAACGAAGATCGACAATCGTCGAACGCAAGCTCGACAGTCATCGACCACGAGCTCTGCATTCGCCGACTAAGCCAGGATTCGTCGACCTGAGTTCGACTATTAGAGGCCTATCGACTGGCGAGCTCACCGTCCTAGCTCGCGCTCGCGCAAAGGAGCTCGACAATAGCAGGCGAGCTGATCCGCCGAGGTGGCGGAGCTCTCCGACTCGCCCAGGTCTATGAGGTACTTTTTACTGTTTTGCCCCCGCCGGTCTGCCCATAGCCCTTCAAAACATCGGAGTTTGGCTGTTGGCAGACCTAGCTGAGGGTATTTTGGTAATTTCAGGTCAGTTTAGTTTGGTTATTGGCAGTTCAGATTCTGAAATTTATAAATAGGACCCAATGGGTACCCCAGCAGGCACGTTTTTTGTGCTCTCTTGCTCCAGCTTTCTGGTGCTTTCTGAGGGTACCTTAGCTCGGCCTTTGGCTAAGGAGGGGAAGCGCTCTAAGATCTTCCGGGTGTGTGGTGGGACCTCCCACCGAGCCCTTGGGTCAGTTCTTTCCCGTTTTCCTTGTTGTTTTGCTTGTAGGAGCGAAGTAGGTGCGCGACCACCCCTTCCCCGAGGATGAACTCCACAGGATACTGAGAAATTGGTTTCAACATGGTCGGCCAGCGTGCCGATGTATGAAGCTATATTTGTAAAGAACAACTTGTAAGGCCTTAAGGCCATGAGCGTTGTGTGTTGTATACATTCCTGGTTTATATATAAATGTGGAGTTTATATATGTAATGGACATTCAGTATGTTGAGTTCTTATAACTTAAAATGCTCCCTCTATAATGCTCTGAGTTAGGGCGCGAATAGATCGTGATTTTGATATTCATAAGTGACTCCGCCGTTTGTTTGTGAAATATGGCATGGGGAACGGACCCACTGTTATATTCCATATGACGAATGGAGGCGTTACAATTCTCATATGGTTATCGTTACCCAGGACAAATGTCGCTTCCCACCAAAAATGTCGCCGCCCACAAAATTTGTCACCGCCCACGAAAAATGCTACTCCCATGACAATTGTTGCACTCACGACAAATGTTGCACGCACGACCAATGTCCCACCCACTACAAATGTCGCACCCACCACAAATACCGCACCCACCACAAATGTCGCACCCACGACGAATGTCGCAGCCACGACGAATTTCCCTCCACGATAAATGACGTCGCCCACGACAAATGTCGCCTCCCACCAAAAATGTCACCGCCCACAAAATTTGTCACCGCCCATGAAAAATGCCACTCCCACGACAATTGCCGCTCCCACGACCAACGTCGCTCCACCGCAAATGTCGCACACACGATCAATGTCACACCCATCACAAATGTCACACCCACGAGAAATGTCGTACCCACGACAAATGTCGCCCCTACGACAAATGACGCCGCCCACGACAAATATCGCCTCCCACCAAAAATGTTGCCGCCCGAAAAATTTGGCACCGCCCACAAAATATGTCACACTCACGACAAATGTCGCCCAAACAGCAAATGTCGCCCGCACGGCAAATGTCGCCCCCCACGACAAATGTCGCCCCCACGACAAATGTCGCCCCCACGATAAATATCGCCCCAATGACAAATGTCGCACTCATGATATATGTCACCCCCACGACAAATGTCCCCCGATTCGAAAGCCCCCACGTCAAATGCCCCTGAGTTGTAGATATCGTCGATACGAACAACTTTTATGTTGAACTCTGTTTGCTATAGTGACACTCTCGTCGCCCCAGATTTCGATCCCCAAATCGAAGGTCAAAACATCTCCAAATCGAAAAGTGTTCAACATAAAAGTTGTTCGTATCGATGATATCTACAAATTTTATGGTGATCATTTTTCGATTTGAAGCCGTTTTGACTCTTGCTCGTACGCCCGTACACATACATATATATATACACACGAGCATCTTCGCACGGGCTATGCCCGTGTTCGATGCTCTCGGTCGGCCTTCGACCGCATCTAGGCGGGCTTCGTCCACCTCCGCACCGACTCCGTCCATGCTCGATGCGTTGTTGCGGGGTGCGCCCGCATCAAGACGGGCAACGCCCATAATATATACATATGAGTACTCAAAATGATCGTAAAAAATATAAATCGATATTACATTTTTTTATTTTATTAAAAAAAATCACGTTTTGAAGTAAAAAAACATTAATTTCTCGCGATTTTTCTCCTCTTATTCTCTCTCCCTCTCTCTCATCCCCCTCTCTCTGCCCCTTCCTACTCTACCTTTAGCCATTTCTCTCCTATTCTCTCTCCCTCTCTCAAAACTCAAAGTATGATGTGTCTCAAAATACGTATATTGATTTATATATATATATATATATATATATATATATATATATATATAATATATATATATATATATAAATATATAATCTTTACTATATATATAAAGAAATACTATGTTCTGCTAATAGCATGAGTTTGAAATTCCAAAAAATAATAGAGGTCGTTAAATCTATCTCAGTATTTTAATAACCGTCAGATCAATAGCCTTTAACTCGCTCACTCTCTCTCCAAATTTTCATAGACCTCATAAACCTAGAGTAGTAGGGTGCCCTAAACCTATAATATTCTCATAGCTCCTACCCTACAATGAGAAATTATCATTTTATCCTTAAGATTATGAAAAAAATCAAATAATATATGTCAGAAAGAAAATCCTGCTTGCCTGAAAGCAAAGCCTGATGCATGGGCCGCCCGCAACATGGCCAACCCGAATTTGAAGATTGCCAGCTTAGCATAGCCAGCCCCTGCTATGTCAGATTTTAAACAACTATGCCCACTATTATTATTTATACCTATTTAAAGCTTTGTAACCCACGATGTGGGACTAAAAAAAATACAGTGAATTAATAAAAAAAATTGAAAATGGCGCGTAGACTGAGATTCGAACCGCCAAACACCTGATTGAAGCTCAGTGCCTTATCCATTAGGCCACGACCACTTTTGTGTTTATAAAGCGCACACAGATATTTATTTATCAATTGCAATATTTAATAGGCCACCACCATAGGCCGGGTAGTGTCGTGCAGGGCATGAGGGGCGGAGGCCCGTGCCAGTCACTCGTTACTCTAAAAAAAAGTATCATGGTCTGCCAATAAAAATGAGTTCAAAAATAGGCTAATTATATGAGTCATCAGATTTGACTGTTTTATTCTAGGATCTGTTTGTCGTCGTGTTTGATCTGGGGTTGTGATGGGGTTGCAAATTGCAATAGCGGGCCAAATAATAGGTTTGCAAATAAAAAAACACCCAAAAATCTCACTTCTTCTCTCTCCTAAAACCCGATACAGGCAATCCGATCTCGTTTCTCATTCGCGAGTTTCACGGCCATCTCCGTCGCCGCCGGCAGCTTGACCGGAGAGCCCCGGCGGGTTCGTCGGGAGCAAGCGAACCTGCCGACGGTATTCCGGTGGCGCTTCGGCGGGCCACCGCCGGGGATGGCCCTGACAATGAGGCCCAGATCCGTCGGCAACCTGACCGGA
Source organism: Platanthera guangdongensis (assembly GCA_039583875.1). Classification (NCBI taxonomy): domain Eukaryota; kingdom Viridiplantae; phylum Streptophyta; class Magnoliopsida; order Asparagales; family Orchidaceae; genus Platanthera; species Platanthera guangdongensis. Next base: position 138,065,482 of record CM077165.1, read on the forward strand.
GACCCCCTGGCGGGTTCGTCGGGAGCAGGCTAACCTGCCGGCGGTATTCCGGTGGCGCTCCGGCGCGGCCACCGCCGCTCGGAGCGCCACCGAAATACTGTCGGCAGGTTCTCCTGCTCCCGGCAAACCCCTCGGGGGTCTCCGGTCAGGCCGCCGCGGCGGAGATGGCCACGAAAATCCTTTTAAATAAAAAAAAAATTAAAAAGAAAATTCTTTTATTATTTAAAAATGGAATTAAAATAATTAAAAAAGAAAATAATGAACAAAATAAAAATTTATAAAAGAAAGGTGTCACCGCGTCGGGTGGGTGGAGCCCGCGGCCGCTGGCCGGGTACTGTGTGCGGGGTTGTACGGTCGGAGACGGCGAAGCGTGCCGGGGGTACTGTCGTCAGGGGGCAGGTGAAGCACGCCGTAGGGCAGGTGAAGCACGTCGTAGGGCAAGTGAAGCACGCCGTCGCCGGCCGGGTACTGTGGCGCGTGGCCATCGGGCCGGAGGACCGTGCACACTCACCTCTCTCTCCTCTCTCTCCCTTTCTCTCTTCTCTATGTAATAATTTATTTTTAAAATTAGAAGGGTATTTTGGATAGTGTAAATGTTGCCCAAAGACATATTTTTCTTTATATAATAGTATATAGTATATATATATATATATATATATATATATATATATATATTATATATATATATATATATATATATATATATATATATATAGATATATATATATAATATATATATATATAGAGTGCACGATACGGGGCTCCGCCCCTACTGCCAATCGCGACAGTATCAGACCCCGCCAGTACAGCCTCGCGCGACTGTACCAGGCCCGCCACTACGGCCTCACACGATTATACCCGACCCACCCCCGCGGGCTTCGCCAGCCCACGATGATAATTTAAGAAAAAGATAAAGTAAATATAATTTTTTAAATAACAAAATTTAAAATTATAATTATAAATGTATATATATTATAAATAATATATATAATTATTATTTTATATAGTATTTTTTATGTAATAATAAATTATATTATACGTATATTTAAATAAATTCTTTTATAAAATATATAAATTAAAACAATATAAGTATAAATTATTTGAACTATTATTGTTGTAACATCCTTGACTTGTTGGATTGAGTTGTTCTTTCTATCCTTGAGGTCTTGGGATCAAAACCTGATAACCGCGTTGAAATTAAAATATGATTTTAACAACCAGCTGCTCTGTTTTTTAAGGGTTAAATGAGCAAAATCGTAATTTCACATAGATTTAGGACATCATATTAGTAGGTTTAAGAGACCTACTAAAATGTGGAGAGATGAAGTGATTTTATTGTGCTCGATCAGACGGTTGTTGAATTATGAAGTCTTGAACAACACGACTGGTGGAATTTTGAACTCATGATATTCACAGACCACGGTATTTCTTTATATATATACGAGTGACAGGCACGGGCCTCCGGCCAGATGACCACGCGCGACAGTAACCGAACGGCGACGGCGGGCTTCGCCCGCGCCCCCCGGCCGGCGACGATGGGCTTCGCCCGCGCCCCCAGGCCGGCGACGGCGGGCTTCGCCAGCGCCCCCCGGCCGGCGACGACGGGCTTAAAAAAACATGGTCACGCGCCACAGTACCCGAACGGCGACAACGGGCTTCTCCCGCACTTCGGCGACGACGGCGGGCGCCGCCCGCGTCCCCCGGCCGGCGACGGCGGGCTTCGCCCGCGCCCCCCGGCCGGCGACGGCGGGCTTCGCCCGCCCCCGCGCCCCAGGTCCGCGACGGCGGGCTTCGCCTGCCCCCCCCCTGCCAGCGACGGTGGGCTTTAAAAATACATTTCATTGCTTTTATTTTAATTATGAAGCATTTCTTTAATTATAATATATTATAATTATATTATAATTATATAAATATATAATCATAATATAACAGGCGGGTGAAAGTGGCATGATCAGTTTTCACCCGCCTGTCATTTAAAATATAGTTATATTATAATATAAAATCAGAGCTTTTATAGTCTCACACTGTCGGTAGGTTTGAAGCTTTTGAGTTTAAATATATAATTTCATAATGAATGTTTGAAATTAGGCGGGCTTGTGGGCTGCCGGGCTTATCTTTAATTCTATGAACAGGCGGGTTGCGGGCTGGTTTTAAATCAGAGCTTTTAGCGAGTGTTGTTTCTTATGGTTTTTTTTTATGTTATCTACCTAACTTTAAGATCTTCTAGTAGTAGGTTTAGGACCCCTCGTAAAATTTGAAGAGAGAAGGTTGGTTTGATCCAACGGTTCATGATCAAAACTCTGAAATCCGACGGCCACCTAATTTCCTTACTATTTCGAACTCATGATATTTGCAGAACTCATATTTCTTTATAATATGGTATATATATATATATATATATATATATATATATATATATATATATATATATATATATATATATATATATATATATATATATATATATATATATTTATATATTTATTTATTTATTTGGCTGTTTTGACTTCTCAAACCAAATACTTCCGCCAACACAAACAATCCCAATTTTCTTTTTTTGAAGCTTCCCAATTTTTCTCAATAATCCAAATGAAGACTCATGAGTGCGCAGGAGCATGAACATCACCATTTTTTTCCTTTTAATATAGTTGAGATAATAAAGTTTATGATCAATTAGGACGAAGTGTCAACGGTGATCCTGACACCTTATTTTGTATTCATTTTCCACTGATAACTACTCATAATAAAACCAACAAAAATATTGCGACCGAGTCCCCATTTCTGTATTAAAATCGTGAACAATTTTTAATAAATAAATTGAACTTGTTTTGTTCGCAAAGCTATTCATAATGTTAGAAATCAACTAACAGTTTTATTCCCATATACATTATTTTCAACTTGTTTCTGTCAAGTAGCTCGAAGCATCCGGATGAGGATCAAAGTGGAATTCTCTATTTGTTGCCCTAGGTAGGTATATAATCCAAATCCTAGGAGTATCTACGATTATTGGATATCCGTGTATCCGACACGACCTGTTAAGCCTCTGAACCAGTTAATTGTCCAAATATACATTAACAGTCTCCTCCTATATTTGTGACAAAAACGTGTACGTCTCGTAGTGCAGAAACTAAAATGTACTAAATGAGCAAGTTTTCGATTTTACACATTTTCATAAGAGTTAACACAATGAAGCAAAATAGAAGTTTATAAAAATAAAATAAAATTTAACATCCAAGTATATAATGCTACTCATGAATTAAAAGTATGAAAAAACTAAAATTAACAATGAATCAGAAAACAAAATAACAATTTTACTAATAGAGTAGATCATCAACATCCATGTCAAAATCTACTCTCCTCCTCCACCTTCATCAGTGTCTACAAGGAATTTCATGAGTTAAACTCAATGAATTCATAAACATATCAGTGACTTATCAAACCAAATTAACTCTATCTAAATGAGTTTAGTACTTGTAACAGTAGTGAAGTAACACTGTCAGCATCTCTATCAAGTCTAGCTAGAATCAGTCAAATTTTGATTTTAATAAATCAAACGTTGTTATCTTACTCATTAGTGACCACTATGTACCTCATCATATGATTTGACATACCGTCTTTTGCAACATTATCAAATGTGGAATAATGTGCTATGATTAATAATGTTAAATTTACTCATACAATGACTTTCTATTCACAGTTGAATAATTCTCAAATCAACTTACAATGAGAAAGATGTTAAGTCATCAGGTGTGCAATGACTAACATCTAACCATCTTGGGCTTTCATCAAGAAATTATTTGAGGTTTTCAATCTGTTATTAGATGCGTGAATATTACAACTATAGGTTCTTGTTATCAAAACATAAACATAGGAGGAATTTTCGTATTTCTATGAACTTTAATCTCATTTTTCCCGATGTTTTGATTGTGAGAGCTCTATTTAATCCTTTTGTCAAGGGGTCTGCAACATTATCTTTCGTCCTCACATCAACTAGGGTAATAATCCATTGACATATGAGGGAGGTCAATCAGGCTTGTTTCATCCGTAGTTGTCTTCTTTTGCCATTGAACAAAATGCTCGTAGCAATCATTTTAGTAGCTTGATTGTCGCAGTAAACTGCAACAGAACTCAATTTCAGGCTCGATAGTGGAATGTCCATCACCAAATCTCTTATCCACTTTGCTTCTTCCCCCGCCAAAGCTAGAGCGTAGAGTTCAGATTCTATAGAATATAGTGCAATACATGATTGCCTCTTGAACTTCCAGGTTATAGCTGCTCATCCTAGTGTGAATATAAATCCACTAGTGGACTTGCTGTCATTGATTTCTGAACACCATGATGCATCAGAATATCCTTCCAAAATTGGAGGATGACCATGATAACATAAATCATACGTTTGGGTGTGCTTTAGGTATCGCATCAGCCTATCGAGGGCATCCCAATAGTCTTGGCTAGGATTACTAGTGAATTTGATTAACATGCTGACCGTAAAGGCTATGTAAGGTCTTGTGCAGACCATAGCATACATGAGACTACCAATTAGTTTAGCATAGTTTAACTGTCTAATCGCAGCTCCATCATTTTGCTTCAAACGATTATTGTAATCGTAACGTGTCTTCACTACTATATGTTCACTATATCGCCACGTATCCAACATGGATTTTATATAGTGGCTATGACTTAGGAAAATGTCATTTTTCCCAAAGCTCACCTACATGCCTAGTATAGTCTCAGCTACACCTAGGTCTTTAATGCTAAACTCTTTCATTAGTCCTGACTTAACGTTATCCAAGTCGGATTGATCAGAACTAAGAATCAGCATATCATCCACATACAAGCATATTATGGCGACTTTATTTGATCTATGACGTATGTAAAAACATTTATCCGAGAGACTCGACATGAATCTCATATTTTTACAATATAGTCAAACTTCTCATGTCATAACTTTGGTGCTTGTTTTAGTCCGTATAGTGATTTGATTAACTTACAGACCTTGATTTCGTGACCTTCTACTATGAAGTCTTCAGGTTGGCTCATGTATATTTCTTCGGTCAGATCTCCATTCAAGAACGCAGTCTTAACATCCATTTGATGAACAATAAAGTTATCAATAGACACAATAGCAAGTAAGATTCTAATGGTTGCTAAGTGACACACTAGTGAATAGACATCAAAGTAATCCACCCCACTAAATTGTGTGAAACCTTTAGCCACCAGGTGTGCTTTATACTTAGCTACGCTGCCATCAGGATTTAGCTTCTTTTTTAGAACCCATTTACATCCTGTTGTTTTAGCCCCTTTTAGCTTATCAACTAACTTTCAGGTGTTGTTCTGAAGTAGAGAGTTCATCTCTTCATCAATGACTTCTTTCCAGAGTAGTGAATCCCTTGATCTCATCGCTTCCTTATAAGTAGATGGATCAGCCTCAACGTGGTAAGTGATAAAATCACTACCGAAGGATCTAGGAGTTCTCTCTCTCTCTCATCGAAGTCCTTCTAGACTCTAGGACACTATTGTATACCAGGACTGAATAGGCGGTGCTCGGTACTGATTCAGGTTCTTCCTCAGTAATAGTTGTTTGCATACCTGGGATTATCATGTTCTTATCCTTAAAGAATTTATCCTCAAAGAACACAGTATCCCTAAATTCAATAATTATATTATTGGACATGTCTAAGACTCTATCTGCAGCACTATCTTCCGCACAACCTAATTGGACACGGGTGATTTTTCTAGGTCCAAGTTTAGACTGTCTAGGGTCAGATACCCTAACATAGGCTATACAGCCTCAGGTCCTAAGTCTAGTTAAAGATGAGGGTCTCTTAAATCAAAGCTCGTAGGGTGTAACCTCTAACTTAGCATGAAAGACTTTGTTCAGAATGTGATTTGCAGTTAAAACTGTTTCTCCCCAATAAGCAGTAGGCATGCCAGCAGTGAGGAGCATAGAATTCAACATCTCTATTAATGTTCTATTTTTTCTCTCGGCTATACCATTTGATTGAGAGGCAAGAAAACATCTGAACTCACTAGACATGTATTCTCCTCCTCTATCACTTCTAAACTTCTTTATTTTCATGTATAGTTGGTTTTCTACCATATTTTTAAAAATACAAAACTTTTCAAACGCTTCATCTTTAGTTTTAAGCAGATAGATGTGACAAACTCTAGAGCAATCATCTATGAAAGTGATCATATACTTCCTTCTTGCTCTAGTGACAAAACTTTTAAAGTCACAGATATCGGAATGTATAAGCTCTAGAGATGTTGTGCTCCTAGTAACCGCACTAAAAAGTTTCCTAGTGATCTTAGTCTGAGCACACACTTCACATTTCACGGGTTGGTTTTTAGTGACTAGTGTGAACTGGTGAGTTCTAGCTATTTGGAACATTTTACTATAGTTCAAGTGTCCTAGTCTCTCATGTAGAGTCTTAGGGCTAACTAAGTTTGTTTGAACTAACTAGTTTGCTAGACTCAAATGATACATCCTATTGTGGATGTATGCATATCCATAGTAATGAGAGTTAACTTACAGTGTTACTCTATCGCTACAAAAAGTAAAGGACATACCAGCATCACATATTAAACTTATAGATAATATGTTAGCAGCTAGAGAAGGAATGGATTTAACATTTTTTAAAGTTAAAATCTTACTTGAGGATAGCAGCAGAGTTGCATTCCGCACCTTCAATACATCAGTTGTCTCGCCATTTGCCACCATCACAGATTCCCTTACAGTAGTGAGCTCTATCATCAAGTTAGGATTGTTAAAAACGTGACACGTTGCTCCCGAATCCAGGAACCACTCATTGCTGGCCTTCATATTTCTGACCATGACAACAAAGTCGGAAGGCTCAGCAAGTCTAACCATATTGGTCTGGTTGCCTTCTTGTGGTGCTTTGGATCTTTACCTTTTAGGGAGCTTGCAGTCAGATACACTATGTCCCCACTTGTTGCAGTTGAAACATTTGCCCTTAAACTTTTTGATCTTTTTACTAGGGCCTGCAACCTGTGTTTTATTGTAGGGATGTTAATTTGGTCTTTCTCATAGAGGTGCTCGTTTAGAACTTGAAATCATGTTAGCCGCAACTTTCTGCTTGCTAACAGTTTCTAAGGCGTGCCTTGTCTGATTTTCATCCTCAATGCGTATAAAACGCTTGAGGTCATTTAGACCAACTTGCGTCTTCTTGCGGTACATTTCATTTTTGGAACTGTACCATGTGGAAGGCAACTTATACACAATTGTGCCCACAACAAAACTATCGGGCAGAGAGATATTCTCACTGTGCAATAAACCAACTAAGTTTTCAAAAATAGATACCTGAGGGAGAATGACTTTATCCTCATCAAACGTGAATGAGTGAAACTTGTCCACCAGGTGTGCCTTTGATAGGTCCTCCTCCTGCCTGAAGTGATCCTCCAGAGCCTCCCATATCTCCTTAGCAGACTTCATCTTTATGTATGTCTTAGCCAGGCTAGAAGACAAACAGTTCAGCAGGTAATCCCTACAGAAGTCTTCATCAGCAACCCACTGAGCTATTGAAATTTATGAAGTGAAAGTGGGTGATGGAGTAGGCCGGGTGGTCTGAGCGAACAGAGTCTGTGGCCTGGGCGGACTGTTGTTGCAGCCTGGGTGTCTTGCCTGGTTGGACGGTGGCTTGGTTGTTCTTGTGGAACGGTATGTGCAGCCTGTCTTTGGCGGACTAGTGGCAGTACTCTACTCAACCTATGGTCTTGTTGTTAGCCGGTTCTTGGTGTAACCAGTCGGATTGTAAGTTGTATCCGCGGTGTTGTGGCGGACTGGTTTGAGTCCGTAGAGTCCGCTTTTGCGGACTGGCTTTGGAGATGGGCTTTGGTTCTTGTCAAGCTCTCCGGGGTTGCATTGCATGTTAGCCACATCTTTGTGACGGACTGTCCTGATGTTTGGAGGACTGGGTCTTTTGTGTCTGCCATGCTTGCGCCAGTTGCTTGATAAGCTGCTGGACTTGGTCATTTTCTGTGACAAGTCTATGGTGTTCGCAGTGTCCGCAGAGTTTGTTGTTGATCGGACGGACTGCTTGTTGGTCGTAGACTCGTGGCGGATTGTGGCGTTGTTCTCGAGCTGTGCGGACTTCCTCCTTGTCCGCGTATAGTGTGCAGACTAATGCAGGATGGGTTGTGGCTGTCTACATGATGAGGTGAGTGGCGGACTGGCGTAGTGTTGTGCATGCTGTGTGGACTGGCGTAGTGCCCGCATGGTGGCGGACTGTCTTTGACCTGGTGCCTGGACGGTTGTTTGAAGTCTGGCCAAGTCCTTGCGTACTTGGCGGACTGGGATGTGTTAGCGCGCGGGCTGGGGCGGTGACTCTATTCACTAGGGTGGCGACCACATTCCTCACCTCGCCTATAAATAGACCCCCCTAACACATCTACAGTAACATAGTGAACAGTAAGTTGGGGCATTCCTGTCCGCGCGGGTTGAGTTGAGTTAACTAATTACTGTTTGCAGGTTGCGCGGCTAGCACTGTGGAGCCAGGAGTTTGGCTTTGACTTCGGTCAGGATCAGTGAAGTTTTCGATTACAATCGGCGGTCTCAGCAGGTCGCTCTGTGGCTTGTCAGTTTTCTCTGCTTCGCTTTCCAAGTCCAATAACCTATCCGCCGGACTCGGGTGGGTAGGAGGTCTGTTCTTCAGTTCAGCAGCAGTCAGCGAATAACTGTGTGTCCGCGCGACCTCATGGTCCTGGCAGACTCCATGTTCTATTCGGCTTCTAGTGGCAGTTCGGGCGGCTTTAGCGACTTCAGTGGACTGGGCGGTCTTGGCGGTCTCCAGTTCTGTCCGCACGAATTGATTTGTACTTTCTATTTTTTCCATGTGTACTAGCCAAATCATGTCTCGCCACGTATACTTCGCCCTGTAAAGAAGTTTATAAATATATGATCTACTTATTCCTTCTACTTGCATTTGGTGTTGAGCTTGCTTTCCTGGGTTCCGCATGATCAAGATGTGATCTTGATAGTTCTGAGGATATTAATTTGGCGTTAGGCTATCTCGTTGACCACTTTGAGAAAATTTAACATGGTATCAGAGCGAGGTTCAGTTTCTTGAGCGGTGATCAACTTGTGGTGTGCTCTATGCTTCTGTAAGCTTAACCAAAGGTTGTTGCAATGTAAGTGAGTTATGCAAAAGGTGTGGGTATTGAACTCTTAATGCCGACTAACTTTAAAAAGTGCAAGTCGTGCATGAAGAGTTACCTTCTGTGCGAGGAGCTATGGGAGGTCGTCGGTGGTGACGACGGGCAGGAAGTTACAGCTGCTTTTGGAACTGCTGAGCAGGTGAGGCTCTGGAGAAAAAACAAATGCAAAGGTGGAGTTTGTTCTCAAGATGGCTGTTTCACCAGAACTGTTTGATCATATTATTGGATGTGAGTCAGCCGTTGATATTTGGACAACTATTGATGAGTTGTTCAATAGGAAGAATGTGACAAGGTTACAGTTCCTGGAGAATGAGCTGGCTAGGATAACTTAAGGAGACCTAACCATCTCAAAGTTCTTTTTGAAGATGAAGAGCTTATGTGCTGAGCTATCAGCGCTTGATCCTGATGAGCCGATCTCTGAGGCTAAGAAGAAAAGACACATAATCCGCGGCTTGTGGAAGGATGTTGCCTTTGTAATATCTGTTCAAGGCTGGGCCACTCAGCCATCTCTGCTAGAGCTTGAGAACCTGCTTGCTTCACATGAAAGCTTGGCCAGACAGATGGCTGGAGTCACAGTCTCTAAGGAGAGCAGTGAAGCACTCTTCACGAGCAAGAAGAGGAAGAGATGGGAAGGGCAGAAGAAGCAGACCGTTGCTGAAAATGAGCCTTCAACTTCTTATCAGCCAGAGAGGAGCGCTGCTCCTAAGAAGGATTGGAAGAAGAACTTGAAGTGCTACAGGTGTCATCAGCGGGGACACTTCAAGCGTGACTACAAGGTCAAACTGCAGCCTGGGCATGCTGCAGGCAAGGAGGAAGCTTGTTCTAATACTGAGGAAGCTGGATGGGGCAGAGCTTTCATGACGGGCACTTGTGTCCGTGCTTTGTCCGCTGTCGACTTTAACGACGAGTGGATCGTGGACTCCGGGTGTGGTCATCACCTCACCGGAGACAAGTCAAAGTTCTCCTCACTGCAAGCTTACTCAGGTAACGAAGCTATCATAACTGCTGATAATACTGTCTATGCAGTAGAGAAGGAGGGGGTTGTGTCCTTGGGTGGTGATAAGGGGACACTCACGTTAAGGAGTGTGTATCACATACCAAGCATGAAGAAGAGCCTCTTCTCTGTGACCAATGCGATAGACACGGGTTATCACGTTCTGTTTGGGCCAACAGAAGTGAAGTTCCTTCGGAACGTATCAACGGTAAAGGCTGATGTTGCTCATATTGGGAGGAGAGTTAATAACTTGTTTGTTCTTGCAATGAACTCTTACGTTAATCAGATGAGGGCAAACAATAGCGCTGTTATCTGGCATGAGAGGTTGGGGCATGTAGGAATGGATAAGCTGAAAGCTATGGCTAATAGAAGCCTTGTGAGAGGCTTGCCTAAGCTATCATCCTTTGGTGATGGTCACGTTTGCGCGGGGTGTCAGTATGGCAAGGCTCACCGCCTTTCGTTTGATAAGTCACAAACGAGGTGCAAGAGACCATTGGAGTGCATCCATGGTGACTTGATGGGACCAACTGTCACTGTCAGTCTTGGTGGGAGCAGATACATACTTGTTCTGATTGATGACTACTCAAGATACACATGGGTATATTTCTTGAAGGAGAAGTCAAAAGCCTTCCGGTTGTTTGTAGAGTTCGAGCAGCTGGTGGAGGGCCAGCTTGGCATGCAGATTAAGAAGTTTAGATCAAACAACGGTGGTGTGTTTGTCTCCTCTGAATTTTCTAACTTCTGGAGGAAGCACGGGATCCAAAGAGAGTTTACTTGTGCTCATACTCCACAACAAAATGGAGCAAGTGGAGCGAAAGATCCGTCATCTGACGGAGACCTGCAAATGCTGGCTTCATGCAAAAGACATTCCTAGATCCTTATGGGCAGAGGGGATGTCTTGTGCTTCTTATGTCATCAATCAGATGCCTCTCAGTCCGATCAACATGAAGACTCCTTTTGAGATGTTGTTGAAGGAGAAGCCAAGCGTGGAAAACTTTCGGGTGTTCGGATCAACTTGCTATGTGCATGTCCCTGATGCTTCAAAGATGAAGCTTGATACAAAGGCAAGGAAGCTTGTCTTTGTAGTCTACGATGAGCGGAAGAATAGATGGAAATGCATGGATCCTGAGATGAAGAAGTTTATTGTATCAAGAGATATGGTTTTTGACAAACTGACGTCGTATGGAGGTGGGTCAGTTGATCTACCAGAGAGCAAGGTTGATGGAGAGCAGAAGGTGGCTGCTGAAGTTCTGGAAGAGGAGCTAGCTTTTTCACCAGCAGCTCTTATTGCTTCAAGCTCTGGGGCAGAGGCTTCTGGTTCAGGAATCAGGGGGAGCATTGCTCAAAGTTTGCCCGGGAATGGATCTGATCCTGAAGAAGCAACAAAGATAGTGAGCAAGGAGAAGCCTCTTCAGAGATCAAAGAGGGTTGTCAAGCCACCAGCTCGATACTGTGAAAGGAATGTAGTGAGTTTTGTCTCTTGTTTCTTTGCAGGCCCTTTGGATGAGCGAGAACCTTCAAACTTCAATGAGGCCATTGGAGTCAATGAGTGGGAAGATGCCATGAAAGATGAGATGACTGCCCTTAGGAAGAATGAAACCTGGGACCTTGTGCCCAAGGTTGATGGCATTACTCCAGTGACTTGCAAGTGGGTGTATAAGTTGAAGAAGAAGGCTGATGGGAGCATTGATAGATATAAGGCTCGCCTTGTTGCTCGAGGATTCTCAAAACAGTATGGAGAGGACTATGAGGAGACATTTAGTCCAGTTGTAAAGATGACTTCGGTTCGGGTGGTGATCACCTTGACTGCTTTACAGGGATGGAGAATGTGGCAGCTTGATGTGAAGAACGCTTTTCTTTACGGAGAGATTGATAAGGACATCTTCATGGATCAGCCGCTTGGATTTGTTTCTGAAGTTCATCTGGACTATGTCTGTAAGCTCAGGAAGTCTCTCTACGGGTTGAAGCAGGCTCCAAGAGCCAGGTATGGGAAGATAGCAGAATACCTTCATTTATGCGATTATCTTGCTTCCAACTCGTATTCAAGCTTGTTTGTTAAGAAGAAGGGGGAGCTTCTGGTCCTGGTCCTGCTGTATGTTGATGACATGATCATCACAAGGAATTCTGAAGAGGAGGTAGCTAGGCTACGGGCTGAGCTAGCTATTCTCTTCGAGATGAAAGATTTGGGAGAGCTTCATCACTTTCTTGGTCTTGAAGTGGAGAGGAAGGAGAGCGGAATACTCATCTGCCAGAAAGGATATGCGGATCGCATTGTGAATCGATTCTGCATGAAGGAACGGAAGAGTTGCTCTATTCCTCTGGATCATGGGCTGAAGCTTCGACGAGATGAAGGAAGGATTCTTCCTGATCCCTTGGTGTTCAGAGCTCTAGTGGGGAGCTTGATCTATTTGACGATTACAAGGCCAGACATTGCTTACGTTGTTGGCCGAGTAAGTCGGTTTATGGCAGATCCAAAGAAGTCTCATCTGGTAGCGGCAAAGAATATCTTGAAGTATGTCAAGGCGACTTCTGATATGGGACTCCTCTATAGAAGGGACACGGACTTTGCTTTGCTTGGATATACAGATGCTGATTATGGTGGTGACTCAGATGATCAAAGATCAACTTCGGGTTATGTTTTTACTTATGGATCAGCTTGCATCTCGTGTTGTAGCAAGAAGCGGGACTCAGTGTTCGTGTCTACATGAAGACTCCTTTTTAGATGTTGCTGAAGGAGAAGCCAAACGTAGAAAACTTTAGGGTGTTCGGATCAACTTGCTATGTGCATGCCCCTGATGCTTCAAGTACGAAGCTTGACGCAAAGGCAAGGAAGCTTGTCTTTGTAGTTTACGATGAGCGGAAGAAGGGATGGAAATGTATGGATCCTGCGATGAAGAAGTTTATTGTATCAAGAGATGTGGTCTTTGACAAACTGACGCCGTATGGAGGTGGGTTAGTTGATCTACCAGAGAGCAAGATTGATGGAGAGCAGAAGGTGGCTGCTGAAGTTCTGGAAGAGGAGCTTGCTTTTTCACCAGCAGCTCTTATTGCTTCAAGCTCTAGGGCAGATGCTTCTGGTTCAGGAAGCAGGGAGAGCATTGCTCAAAGTTTGCTGGGAATGGAGCTGAGCCTGAGGAAGCAACAGAGATAGTGAGCAAGGAGAAGCCTCTTCGGAGATCAAAGAGGGTTGTCAAGCCACCAACTCGATACTGTGAAGGGAATGCAGTGAGTTTTGTCTCCTGTTTCTTTGCAGTCCATTTGGATGAGCAAGAGCCTTCAAACTTCAATGAGGCCACTGGAGTCAAGGAGTGGGAAGATGCCATGAAAGAGGAGATGACTGCTCTTAGTAATAATGAAACCTGGGACCTTGTGCCCAAGGTTGATGACATTACTCCAGTGACTTGAAAGTGGGTATATAAGTTGAAGAAGAAGGCTGATGGGAGCATTGATAGATACAAGGCTCACCTTATTGCTCGAGGATTCTCAAAACAGTATGGAGAGGACTATGAGGAGACATTTAGTCCAGTTGCAAAGATGACTTCAGTTCGGGTGGTGATCACCTTGGCTGCTTTCCAGGGATGGAGAATGCGACAGCTTGATGTGAAGAACGCTTTTCTTTACGGAGAGATTGATAAGGACATCTTCATGGATCAGCCGCTTGGATTTGTTTCTGAAGTTCATCTGGACTATGTCTGCAAGCTCAGGAAGGCTCTCTACGGGTTGAAGCAGGCTCCAAGAGCCTGGTATGGGAAGATAGCAGAATACCTTCAATTCTGCGGTTATCTTGCTTCCAACTCGGATTCAAGCTTGTTTGTTAAGAAGAAGGGGGAGCTTCAGGTCCTGGTCTTGCTGTATGTTGATGACATGATCATCACAAGGAATTCTGAAGAGGAGGTAGCTAGGCTCCGAGCTGAGCTAGCTATTCGCTTCGACATGAAAGACTTGGGAGAGCTTTATCACTTTCTTAGTCTTGAAGTGGAGAGGAAGGAGAGCGGAATACTCATCTGCTAGAAAGGATATGCGGATTGCATTGTGAATCAATTCTGTATGAAGAAAGGGAAGAGTTGCTCTATTCCTCTACATCATGGGCTGAGGCTTCGACGAGATGAAGGAAGGATTCTTCCTGATCCCTTGGTGTTCAGAGCTCTAGTGGGGAGCTTGATCTATTTGACAATTACAAGGCCAGACATGGCTTAAGAAGAAGAAGGGGGAGCTTGTTTGTTAAGAAGAAGGGGGAGCTTGATCTACGTTGTTGGCCGAGTAAGTCGGTTTATGGCAGAGACAAGGAAGTCTCATCTGGCAGCGACAAAGAATATCTTGAAGTATGTCAAGGCGACTTCTGATATGGGACTCCTCTATAGAAGGGACACGGACTTTGCTTTGCTTGGATATACGGATGCTGATTATGGTGGTGACTCGGATGATCGAAGATCAACTTCGGGTTATGTTTTTACTTGTGAATCAGCTAGTATCTCGTGGTGTAGCAAGAAGCGGGACTCAGTGTCCGTGTCTACTATGGAGGCAGAGTACAAGGCTTAGGCCTTGGCTGCCCGGGAAGCCATCTGGATGAGGAGGCTTATAGAGGACGTCCACGAGAAAGTACAAGGTCCTACTTTGCTCTGAGGTGACTATGAGAGTGCTCTCAAACTGGTGAACAATCTAGTGTGTCACGCCAGGACCAATCATATTGAGATCGAGCATCACTTCATAAGGGAGAAGGTGTTGGAGGGATCTCTTATGGTCGGGCATGTTTGGAGTGAAGACAATCTTGCTGACATCTTCACGAAGCAGTTGTTGAAGGCTCCATTTCAACGGTTACAAGGTTTGCTGGGCTTGGTCACCACTTCTCAGTTCAAGTGGGAGTGTTGAAATTTATGAAGTGAAAGTGGGTGATGGAGCAGGCCGGGCGGTCTGAGTGGACTGAGTCCGCGGCCTGGGAGCAATGATGTTGCGGCTTGGGTGTCTTGCCTGGTTGGACGGTGGCTTGGCTGTTCTTGTAGAGCGGCCTGTGCGGCCTGTCTTTGGCGGACTGGTGGCGGTGCTCTGCTCAACCTGTGCCCTTGTTGTTAACCGGATCTTAGGGTAACCGGGCGGATTGTAAGTTGTATCCGCGATGTTGTGGCGGAATGGTTTGAGTCCGTAGAGTTCGCTTTTGCGGACTGGCTTTGGAGATGGGATTTGGTTCTTGTCGAGCTCTCCGGGGTTGCGTTGGATATTAGACAAATCTTTGTGGCGGACTGTCCTGATGTTTGGTGGATTGGGTCTTTTGTGTCTTCCATGCTCGTTCCAGTTGCTTGATGAGCTACTGGACTTGGTCATTTTCTGTGACAAGTCCATGGTGTTCGCAGTGTCTGCAGAGACCGCTGTTGACCGGGCGGACTGCCTATTAGTCGTGGACTCGTGGCAGACTGTGGCGTTGTTCTTAAGCTGTGTGGACTGCCACCTTGTCCGCGTATAGTTTGCGGACTGATGCAGGATGGGTTGTGGCTGTCTGCATGATGAGGTGAGTCGCGTACTGGCGCTGTGCTGTGCGTGCTGTGCGGACTGGCGTAGTGTCTGCATGGTGGCGGACTGTCTTTGACCTGGCGCCTGGCGGGTTGTTTGAAGTCTGGCCAAGTCCTTGCGGACTTGGCGGACTGGGATGTGTTAGCGCGCGGGCTGGGGCGGTTAATCTATTCACTAGGGTGGTGACCACACTCCTCACCTCGCCTATAAATAGACCCCTGACACATCTACAGTAATGTAGTGAATAGTAAGTTGGGGCTTGGTTGGTTGTTGCGGTCTGGATTTTCCTGTCCGCACGGGTTGAGTTGAGTTAACTGATTAATGTTTGCAGGTTGAGCGGCAAGCACTGTGGAGCCATGAGTTTGGCTTTGACTTCGGTCAGGATCAGTGAAGTTTGCGGTTACAATCAGCGGTCTCTGCAGGTCGCTCTGCGGCTTGTCAGTTTTCTTTGCTTCGCTTTCCAAGTACAATAACTTGTCCGCCGGACTCGGGCGGGTTGGCGGTCTGTTCTTCAGTTCAGCAGCAGTCAGCGAATAACGGTGTGTACGCACGACCTTACGGTCTCGGCGGTCTCCGTGTTCTATTCGGCTTCTAGCAGCAGTTCGAGCTGCTTCGGCGACTTCAGCGTACTGGGCGGTCTCGGCGGTCTCCAGTTCTGTCCGCCCTGATTGATTTGTACTTTCTGTTTTTTCCATGCATACTGGCGAAATCATGTCTCGCCACGTATACCTCGCCCTGTAAAGAATTTTATAAATATATGATCTGTTTGTTCATTCTACTTGCATTTGGTACTGAGCTTGCTTTCCTGGGTTCTGCATGATCAAGGTGTGATCTTGATAGTTCTGAGGATATTAATTTGGCGTCACGCTATCTTATTGACCACTTTGAGAAAATTCAACATGAGCTTCGTCATCAGTCCCTATAACATCAGCACGAGCAGACTGAACGGTGCAGAACACATTTAGATACTTCATCCCAAACTGGGTATTCAGCTTCCAGTCATTGAACTCATTTGCAGTGAACTTTTCCAACTTGAGCATCGGCACCGGAGATGAAAAATTACCCCCTTTCATCATTATGATGACATCAGACACAGGGAACCAAAAATCGGTCCACCCAGTGCCAAACAGCAGCACTCAATGCCAAGCAGCAACACTCAACGCCAAGGCGTGGAACTCAACGCCAAACAAGGCCACTCGATGCCAATCAAGGTCCACTCTACGCCTAAAGGCTGGACTTGACGTCGTCGACGCTGGGAGCACACCACTCAACGCCATGAAGCTGACTCAACACTAAAGGTCTATACTCAACGCTAAAGGGCTGCACTCAACGCTAAATGAGCTGCACTCAACTTCAAAAGGCATGACTCAATGTCAAAAGGCCGCACTCAACGCTAAGTGACAGGACTCAACACCAACGGGTCCACTCAACGCCAATGACACTAAACGCCAAAACCTACTCAACGCTTGGAAGCTGAGGGTTGACTCAACGCTTAGAGGCGGGAGGGGGACTCAACGTCAGAAAGTCAACACTCAATGCCAAAAGTCAAAGCTAGGGTTAGGGTTAGGCGAAAAAAGTCCAGACCACACCAACGGGCGGCAGAGACTAATCTTGACCTAAACAGCCCTACCCGGAAGCGACGGTGGCAAAACCCGATGACAAGCTCCTTAGAGCTGAAGCGGCGGCGGCAGAATCCGACGGCGAGCTCCTTTAAGGCAGCAGCAGCGGCGATAGAATCTGACGGAGAGCTTTCCCTTACCACAGCAACGGCGGAAAGCTTTACCCCCGACCCCGATGGAGCTCAAGCAGCGATGGAGAGCGAAGCGGATAGAAAAAAGGCGACGGCGAGCTCCTCTATCCCGATTCCAGCGGCGGACGGGATCCACAATTAACTCCAGGATAAACAACGACGAAAAGCCTTTTTTGTAGTCGGCGAGCGAAGCGGAGCAAAGAGCGACGAAGCAGAAACTTCGAGATTGTTAAGTCGCTCGAAGCATCCGTATGGGGATCAAAGTGGAACCCTCTATCTGTTGCCCCTAGGTAGGTATATAAAGCGAACCCTCGGAGTATCTCCGAGTATTGGATATACGTGTATCCGACACGACCCGTTAAGCCTCGGAACCCGTTAATTGTCCAAATAACAGTTTCTAGGCTCCGTATCATTTGTGGCAAGGAATCACAATTCTACACGTTTATATTAAAATGGTCATTTCAATAGAAATGTGAAGTTTAAGACCAAAATCAACAAAAACAATTTCATAAAATAGGTCAATTTTGGGGGCTTATTTCTCTATTTTGCTTTTGTTTATCTTTTACTTTGACATTTGAGCCATTTGACACTAATTAATCATGCACAGCCTGTCATTTGTCTGATTCTGAATCTGTATATTTTGTATAATCCTTCAATGAAAGAGCTATAGTTTTTCATAGTATATAAATGAGGTAAGTCTCTAATACTGTGTGTAGGCACATTCTAGCTTTTCCTCTGTGCAATAACAAAGGCATGGGGTTCTCCCGTAAAATAATTGTTCTGGGCATTATCCTTCTAGTGCTCCCAAACTTAGGTGACAATTCTATTCTCTGTCTCTCTCTCTCTCTCAAACTTAGGTGATGATTCTAATTGCCCCCCCCCCCCCAAAGCACATGAGTTAAATTGTCATTCGTTAAGGATCACCTAACAAATATCATTCATTCGAACATAAAAGTGACTGAAGTTTCTTAAATGGGCGTTACCGAATGACAATTTAATCCTCATGTTTATGACCACCGTCATTGTGCCAAACGGAGCCTAAATGAAACAGAAGCTAGGCTCTGTATGACACGATGGTGGCGGTCATGAACATGGGGGGTTAAATTGTCAATTGTTAATGTTAAAATTCAACAAACCCGCAGAGGCCTCCTCGGATACCCTATTGAAACTCAACAAACCGGAGGAGAACACCCCACTTATATTGTTGAAAGTTTTCCCGGATCGTGGAGTTAGCAAGGGTTATCTCAACAAAGCAGTAACAACCAGCAACACATGCAACACAAGCTTCTTTATTGATCAAGAGCAAACTTCTTTACAAGATGAGACATACATGGCGAGACATGCTTCACCAAAACCCAAAACCAGGAGAGCAGAGACAGTTACAAAGACAAGACACAAAACAAGCCGAGCGGACTCAATTACCAAGCTGTCGGTCTACTGCTTTGGAGTCCGCTCAGTCCGCCAGGTCGCCAGACCGCAACCCAAGCCGCACGAACTACCCCTTATTCCAATGCTTAGCTCTTCACCGCCGATCTGCAGGCCGCCTGACCGCAAGGTCGCCTAGCCGCCACACCTCACAAGCTGCGTCACCGAATGGAACAGTCCGCCTGAAGCAGGCGACTTCCTGAACCCCGAACCAAGTTGCCAAAGAGAAGACCGCTTGGTCGCTATCCGCGACCTGCTGTTTACCGCCTGTTGCTTAACCGCAGAGTCTGCACTGTCCCTGACCGCAATCAGAGCCAAGTCCTGGCTTTCCAGCGCTATCCGCACAACCTGCACAACACAACCGGATCAACTCTTAAACCGCGCGGACACCAAGGTCCAGACCGCAGCAACTTACGCGAGCTCAATTACTGTTCACTTACTTCGGTTTAGGTTCTCTCTCTGATCCTGATGTGACAAGGGTACTATTTATAGGCACGATGATGAGTATGGTCACCGCCCTAGCCGATAGGATCACCTCCACATCCCGCAGCAAGAACAAGTGTGTCCGCCATCCCGCGGACACACACTCCAGTTCGCCGCTCCTGTGTAGATAGCTAGTCCGCCCCAGCTTCTCCAAGGCCGGACTCCAATCTCCAGTCCGCCTTGCCGCCGAGGGCCAAGCCAGGACCACCACAGCCGGACTCCACAACAGCTATGTCCGCCAATCCGCGGACTCAGCACCAGCCCGCATAACCCGAGCCCGCAGCCTCGCCATCAAGGCACCTGCCGAACTCAGCGGACACCCGACTTCCGTCCGCACATCCCGAGTCCATTGCCTCAATCTACAAGGCACCGCCAGACTCAGCGGACACGCCGATCCAGTCTGCTTACACAGCAGACTCCAGTCCGTATTCCTGAATTCATAACCTTATCACAAGGCTAAACCGAACTCAGCGGACTCCAACTCCAGTCCGCACGCTCTTGCACAGGCAATCCTCCAGTCCGCATATCCCCAAGCTAGCAAACAAGGCAATAACACTTCTACTAGGCTTGGCGGACTGAGATAGCAGCCCGCGCTCCACTGCGCGATCTCCCCGGAATGAGCCATCCTGGACTTGGTTCAGTACCCACCAAGTACAGTCCACTGGCCACAAGGGCCAGTCCGCACTTACTGGCAGACACTGGATCTAGCCCGCCATACCGGGCGACCTCCAGCTTCTGTCCGCACTGACCGGCGGTCTCTGCGGCTTCCACTTGCCGCTTCACTAGAGCAAGACCAAGGCAACTGCCAAACCGGTCTGCCGAGCTCCAGTTCATCAGTCCGCTTCATGCCGGACTCCGCGGATAGGATTTCTATCTGCCTGGTTACTTCCTGGGATCCAACTGCCTGCTGAGTATTCGTCGGCCTGACAGACCGCTTCTACTGTCCGCGTAGTCCGCGTGAACAGACCGCCCAGGCCGCCACAGAGCAAACCACCTGCAACATCCCTGCCGACTTAGCAGTCCGCAAACCCTGTCCTCGTAGTCCGCGCGGATAGGTTGCCCAAGCCTTCCATTCACCCACTTTCACTTCACAAGTTTCAACACTCCCCCTTGAAGTGAGAAGTGGTGAATAACTCCAGCAGCTCCCGTAACCTTGCACCTGGTCCCTCCGATAGCATCTATGAAGAGATGTCCAAGACATAGTCCTCGCCCCGCATATCATGGACCATGAGGGAGCCCTCCAGCATCTCCAAAAAAGAGTCATGCTTCCCTCTGCCTTCTTCAGCTTCAACCTCCACTCATGCATCACAGGAGTATCACCAACTTCCTTGGGCACAAAAGCCCAAGCCTTGTTACCTCTGTGAGAAGTCACCTCTTCAGCCTTGGTGTCAACCATCTCCTTGATTCTAGTGGGGTCATCACAGCCAGAAGAACCTTGCTCGACCTGAGGGCTAACAAGGAAACACGGGACCAAGTCCGCCGTGTTCCCTTCGCTATATCGAGCTGGTGGCTTACTGATCCTCTTCGATCTCCGAAGAACCTGATCATGGCTAACCACCTCCGCTGCTTTTAAACCAGCTCCGTTCCCGGGCAAACACGGAATAATGCTCCCCTTACTTCCTGAACAAGACGCCTCCTCACTGGAACCAAGAGCACCTGGAGCAACACTCCCCCTGCTACATGAACCAGAAGACTCTCCTCTTGAACAAGAACTACCTGAAACATCTCTCCCCATGCTTCCTGAACCAAAAGCCTCCGCCTTTGAGCCGGAAGAATCTGGAGCTTCGCTCCCCCTTCTTCCCGACTCTGACGCCTTTGCCCCGGAGCTAGAACAACCTGGAACACTTGGTGACTCAGGTAACTCCACTTCCTTAGCAGCAGCCTCCTTCAGCCCACCATCTGACCTGCTTATCTCTAGCTCCACATGAGAGCTACCCCAGTACGACGTCAACTCATCGAAGACAATGTCTCTCGACACTATGAGTTTCTTCGTCGCAGGATCCATACACCTCCATCGTCTTCTCTGCTCATCATACCCAACAAAGACTAACTTTGTCTTGAGAGCACCCGGAGAGTGTATGTAGCAGGTAGATCCAAACACCTGAAGATGTTTCACGCTGGGCTTTACTCCGGACATCAGCTCATAAGGAGTCTTCACTATGATCGGACTAAGAGACATCCGGTTGATGACATGAGCAGCACAGACCATCCCTTCCGCCCAAAGAGCCTTCAGAATGCCTTTACTCTGAAGCCAACACTTGCAGGTCTCCGTTAACCAATGGATCATCCGAGCTGCAATACTGCCTTGTTGTGAAGTATGTCCACAAGAAAGCTCCTTCCGGATCTCTTGCTTCCTGCAAAAGTGTTAGAACTCGGTTGAGCCAAACTCACCACCGAAACTTGTCCTCAACACCTTGATCCTCCGGCCAAGCTGACCTTCCACAAGCTTCTTGAACTCCACAAACAAGCGTACCATGTTTGACTTCTTCTTCATGAAGTATACCCATGTATACCTAGAATAGTCATCAACCAATATCAGCATAAACCTGCTGCCTCCAAGACTGGCCGTGGCGGTCGGTCCCACCAGAGCACAATGGACAACCGTCAATGGTGCTTTACATCTGGATTGTGCTTTATCAACCATGAAGCGATAGGCTCCACTTTCCTGACATCCCGCACACCCCCGACCATTGTCATAGGATGACAATCTAGGCAAGACTCTTACGAGTCTTCTTTCCGCCATTGCTTTCAGCTTGTCCATCCTTACATGCCACAGTCTTTCATGCCAGATAGCTACCCTATCACTGGCATTCATCCGATCAGCTCCAGAACTAGTTGATGTCCCAACTATGTTCTTCTCCTTACCTCCGACATGAGCTACGTTCGCCGAGAGAAAGACAACCTTGCACTCCTTCCGAAGATGACCTTGCTGCTTGCATTTATAGCACCTTGGTCCTTCCTTCCTCTTCCTATCACGCCTAGGAGAAATACTCCTTTCTTCCTGATATGAAGTAGAGGGACCATCGTCAGCAGCAACCTTCACCTCCTTCCTGAACAACCCATCAAGGGAAGTCCAAACCTCCGCAGCTGACCGACATCCACTGATGTGGTCCAAGAGCTCCGATGAGATCACCTGCTTGAGAATAGACTCCGCTTTCGCATTTGTATCCTTCCAAGCTCTCATCGCATCAGCATTGCCAGCAGTAGCCTCTTGTCTTCCTGCTCCGCATATAACCTCCCAAAGGTCCTCGCCAAGCTGAAAGCTCTTCATACAGGACTTCCACCTTTCAAAGTTCGTCACTGTACAGAGATCAATGCCAAGACAACTTGCATCTTCCACTGCCATGGTTCTACCACTGGTTTCCTCTACAAAAGAGCAACTACTTCCATTGAGCACTGCTTGACCACTCCAACAACCTCCCTCTGATACCATGTTAAAATTCAACAAACCCGTAGAGGCCTCCTCGGATACCCCGTTGAAACTCAACAAACCGGAGGAGAACACCCCACTTATATTGTTGAACGTTTTCCCGGATCGTGGAGTTAGCAAGGCTTATCTCAACAAAGTAGTAACAACCAGCAACACATGCAACACAAGCTTCTTTATTGATCAAGAGCAAACTTCTTTACAAGACGAGACATACATGGCGAGACATGCTTCACCAAAACCAAAAACCAGTTGAGCAGAGACAGTTACAAAGACAAGACACAAAACAAGCCGCGCGGACTCAATTACCAAGCCGCCGGTCTACTGTTGTGGAGTCCGCTCAGTCCGCCAGGTCGCCAGACCGCAACCCAAGCCGCGCGGACTACCCCTTATTCTAATGCTTAGCTCTTCACCGCCGATCTGCAGGCCGCCTGACCGCGAGGTCGCCTAGCCGCCAGACCGCACAAGCTGTGTCACTGAATGGAACAGTCAGCCTGAAGCAGGCAACTTCCTGAACCCCGAACCAAATTGCCAAAGAGAAGACCGCCTGGTCGCTATCCGCGACCTGCTGTTTACCGCCTGTTGCTTAACCACAGAGTCTGCACTGTCCCTAACCGCAATCAGAGCCAAGTCCTGGCTTTCCAGCGCTATCCGCACAACCTGCACAGCACAACCGGGTAAACTCTTAAACCGCGCGGACACCAAGGTCCAGACCGCAGCAACTTACGCGAGCTCAATTACTGTTCACTTACTTCGGTTTAGGTTCTCTCTCTGATCCTGATGTGACAAGGGTCCTATTTATAGGCACGATGATGAGTATGGTCACCGCCCTAGCCGATAGGATCACCGCCACATCCCGCAGCAAGAACAAGTGTGTCCGCCAGCCCGCGGACACACACTCCAGTTCGCCGCACCTGTGTAGATAGCCAGTCCGCCCCAGCTTCTCCAAGGCCGGACTCCAATCTCTAGTCCGCCTTGCCGCCGAGGGCCAAGCCAGGACCACCACAGCCGGACTCCACAACAGCTATGTCCGCCAATCCGCGGACTCAGCACCAGCCCGCATAACCCGAGCCCGCAGCCTCGCCATCAAGGCAACTGCCGGACTCAGCGGACACCCGGCTTCCGTCCGCACATCCCGAGTCCATTGCCTCAATCTACAAGGCACCGCCGGACTCAGCGGACACGCCGATCCAGTCTGCTTACACATCAGACTCCAGTCCGCATTCCTGAATTCATAACCTTATAACAAGGCTAAACCGAACTCAGCGGACTCCAGCTCCAGTCCGCATGCTCTTGCACAGGCAATCCTCCAGTCCGCATATCCCCAAGCTAGCAAACAAGGCAATAGCACTTCTACTAGGCTTTGCGGACTGAGAAAGCAGCCCGCGCTCCACTGCGCGATCTCCCCGGACTGAGTCAACCTGGACTTGGTTCAGTACCCACCAAGTCCAGTCCACTGGCCACAAGGGCCAGTCCGCACTTACTGGCGGACACTGGATCTAGCCCGCCATACCGGGCGACCTCCAGCTTCTGTCCGCACTGACCGGCGGTCTCCGCGGCTTCCACTTGCCGCTTCACTAGAGCAAGACCAAGGCAACTGCCAAATCGGTCTGTCGAGCTCCAGTTCATCAGTCCGCTTCATGCCGGACTCCGCGGATAGGATTTTTATCCGCCTGGTTACTTCGTGGGATCCAACTGCCTGCTGAGTATTCGCCGGCCTGACAGACCGCTGCTGCTGTCCGCGTAGTCCGTGCGAACAGACCGCCCAGGCCGCCACAGAGCAAACCGCCTGCAACATCCCTGCCGACTTAGCAGTCAGCAAACCCTGTCCGCGTAGTCCGCACGGATAGGTTGCCCAAGCCTTCGATTCACCCACTTTCACTTCACAAGTTTCAACAGTTAACGCCCAACTAAGGAACTTCATCCACTTTTATGTTCAAAGGGATGATGTTTGTTAGGTGATCCTTAACGAATGACGATTTAACCAATGTGTTCATGACCGCCACCACCTTGCCAAACGGAGCCTAAGGCTGCGTTTGACGTGCACGACTTATCACGACTTATTTGCTCCGGCAAGGTTGTACAAAAATATCATTGTCATACTAAAATCTTATGCCTCAAACTAGTTTTTTTTGTAACATTTGTGATGCCAAACATACATTCTATGACAATCACGTATTTGTTCAACCTTACCGATGCAAATAAGTTGTGATAAGCCACGCTAAACGCAGCCTAAATATTCTAGCTGCAACTTCATCTTAAGTTCAGAACCGGCTATGTACATGGTTGTAGCTAGATATGCTTGCATGTTAACGTTATTAATAAAAATAAATTTTTAACTTACTAATTGAGTTGTAGTGTTGATGGTTTCTTTCCTTAAGCAGTGATGGCGAAGGTAAAGCCGAAGAAGCCGAGGAACCGCTGTTTTTGGGAATCGACAAGATTGTGGGATGACTCGGGTAGTATAAGAGCCTGCACTGATCCAATTTGCGAAAATGCAAGTACTAACCAAATGGTTCAACATTTTGTCTACTTAGCTGATTATCTTTGCTTTTCGCAGTGGATCTGCTCATGTAAAATTTGTACCAGGAGACCAACTTTTGATAGGAAACCCGGCCACTTTTGGAATAAAAGGCCAAGACCCAATATTAGTTCTTCTCCATATGGTATGTAAGGCCAACTCCAGTGTTGATGGTTTCTTTTCTAAGGCTCCGTTTGGGGGACTTATTTTCACCGATCAAGCGGTTACGACTGCATGATCCAGAGCCTAAAGCAGCGAGGGCATCATGACCGTAGATATTGGGAAATTTTTTGAAAATATTATTGCCTAAATATCGTTTGTATTACTGTTATTTTTTTGCTTATGTATTTCTTTTTCTTGTGCACTAGTTTGGCATTTCTTGGTTTCCAAATATAATTGTCTGTATGGCCGTATAAATAGAGATATATTTGCACCGTTTGGTTTGATTTCAGAAAAATAAGAATAAATTTTCAGCATGTTTGTTTTGATTTCTCTTTCAAGTTTCGCATGATATTAGAGCTTGAGGATGATTGTATGTCATCAGAAATTAAAAGTGCGGGAATAAATGTGAATATCTCTCTCTAAGGGAGTCAAAAAAAATTCTTTCACAAATCACAAATTATCACACAGAAAGGTTAAGCGCAGATCACAAAAAATAAGTTGCTATAAAAAATAATTCTAAGCTATAGAGCGCATGCATTGTTGGAACCAGTTATCCGGTCCTGCCTAGAGTTTGGACCTGAGGTTGCACACTACAAGAAAAATCTTGATTAGCAAGGGGCAAAATTCCTTGCTAATTATCAGAATTCGTTGCTAATTCTAATTAGCAAAAAATTTAGGAACAAAAAAAATACCTAGCTAATATGGTCCTAGCTAATTTTAGCTACAAATTTATTTCTTGCAAATTTGTAAGGATTTTTTAGCAAGGTATTATATCCTTCCTAAATTAGCAAGGAGGACTACATTTATTGCTAATGTTTTGGATTTTATTGAATTAAAGTAATATTTATATATAAACCAACAAAAAGAACCTTAAAAAATGTGTTTCATGAGAATTGAACTCCAAACCTCTCATATACAATAACTTGCACTTAACCAACTGACCAAACAAACTAATTTAGTCAAAAAATATGTTAAATTATATATATATACACACACATATAAAAACGTTTATATACAATTTAAATATATGTATATATATAATTATTTATAAATACGTGCATATATATATATATATATATATATATAATTGATACAAATATATGATTATTTCATTATATACGTTTATATATGTATATAAATAATTTATAAATATATATATAATCAACGGGAAAACAAACGGACAGTGTCTGCTCTCGGCACGCGGCCAGGGGAATGAATCGAAAACTCTCAGTTTGGAATCCCTGCCTCCCGTCCAGCTCCGAACGGCGGCGACGTTTTCACCAGCTCGTCTGCTCTTGCCGAACAAAATGAAGTGTATGAGAAATAAAATTTTTCAAAGAAAATAATTTTGTATCTGTATAAATATTTTAAAACAAAAAAATTTTGTTGTTATTTTGCAACGAAAAATTTTGTTGCTATTTTAGCAACAAAAATTTTGCAACAAAAAAAATTATTGTTATTTTAGCAACAAGCAAATCCCTTGCTATTTTGGTAGGTAAAATAAAAAAATATATTCCTAGCTAAATTTGATGCTAATTAGGAAGGATTATCAAGCCTTCCTAATTTCCCTTCATAAATCATGTTTTTCTTGTAGTGGCAGCCCACACCTACTCTTCTTGAACCACCCTCCCGACGTGAGTCGCAGACCAAGAAACAGACCAAGGGGTCTCAGCTCGGAAGTCCTACCTCTTACCCGGAAGAAACTGAAGTTCTTCCCCTCCCTAGCCAATACTGAGCTAGGTGCCTGTGAGGAAGAATATGTAAAGGTTCAACATCATTTCAAGGCACCTTATCGGTCTATTTATAGGCCTCTGAGTTTGATCTGCAAATAATCATACTGAACCGACCTGAAATTACCAAAATACTCTGGATCGGGTCTGCCAACAGCCAAACTCCACTATTTTGAAGAGCTATATGCAGACCACCAAGCGTAGAAGGGTAAAATAATCTGGAGTAGAAGGGTAATTAAAATAATCTGGAGTAGAAGAGTAAAATCCCTCTTGAGGGTAAGAAGGTAAAAACATCTTTCCTCCTATGCGGCAAGTGGGGAAAATGACTGGTGGGCGAGACGATTCCACCTGCTCGTCTCGCCGGCCTCTCGCCCCATGGGCCATCTCGCCTTCTTGGGCCAGCTCGCGCCCCCAAAGGGCATCTCGCCTACTGCAGAGAGCCCCCGTCTCGCCTCCTGCGAGTGGACCACACAGTCCCACTCGCCTATCAATTACCTCTCGCCAGCTTCTCCGGGTCACTGCTTAAACTGCCTTCGGCGAGCCCAAAGTTGTACATGCATTGTGGTGTAAAAATAATTCTGATCAATAGAGTGCATGCAACGTGCGGAACTCCAAAGTGTTGGTCAAAGATTAATCACAAAAATGCCTTGACAAAAAGACCATGCCCTCCATCAAATGCTCCCCTGAACAGGAAATCAAGAATGATGAACTTGGAAATAGTGAATAAGTTTTATTTTTTTTTACAGAAAGTTTTATTTTTATCTCATAGGAAAAAGATGATGCTGTTGGCATTTGACCGATCTTAACAGGCTAGATTTACACACATATATATATAAACTAGTATATGTTCAAAGAGCATCAATGATTGATATGTTTTTTATGAAAAAAATAAAAAAAACACTAAAAAATACTAAATATTCTAACAGTTGAAGGATTGCCTAGAGAGAGAGAAAGAGAGAAAGAGAGAAAGAGAGATAGAGAGAGAAAGAAAAAGAGTGCGGGAGCTATGAATATATAATATTATACATATATTATTATATATATTATAATATATATCAAGAAAGAGAAAATCAGGAGAGTGGGAGAAAGTGGGGCAAGATCAAGAGAGAGAGGGGAAAAGAGAGGAAGAGAAAGAGATATGCACAGATAAATTAATTATTTTATGTCGAACAATATATTTTTTTACAGAATAAAGATTGTAATATTAATTTATATTTTTTTTACGATCATTTTGAGTACACATATGTATATGTTGCAGGTGCAGGCTGCGTTGATTGTTGATGCGGGCGTAGCCCACAAACGCATCAAGCACGAGTGAAGCACGTGCAGAGGCGAGTGAAGTCCGCCTAGATGCGGGCGAAGGCCGCCTGAAAGCATAGGGCAAGGGGCGGGTGAAGCCGTCGTCGCCAACCGGGTATTGTCGAGCTATGCCGTAGGGTCGGAGGCGCGAAGCCCGCCGGGGGCGGGCGTAGCCATCCGCCGCGACTGAGTACTGTCGCGCGGGTCCCGAGGGCTATATATATATATATATATATATATATATATATATATATATATATATATATATATATATATATATATATATATATATATATATATATATATATATATATATATATATATATATATATATATATATATATAGACACACGAGTGACAGGCACGGGCCTCCGGCACTCGTGCCCCGCGCGACAGTACTCAGCCGCGGCGGCAGGCTTTGCCCGCCCCCGTCCGGCGGCGTTTGCCCGACATGGGGCTCCGCCCCTATGTCCATGGGCGACAGTACCCGACCGGCGACGACGGGTTTCGCCCGCCCCATCAAGGCGGGTTTTGCCCTCAACATATACATGTGTGTACTCAAAATGACGGTAAAAAAATATACATAAATTTTATAAATTTTATTTTGTAAAACAATATATGTTTTGACTTAAAAATATTAATTTTGACTTTAATAAAGTTGATTGATTTAATGTCATCACCTCAAAAATACCACTGATATGCCTAATGACAACCTTCCTTGAATAGACTGCTGACATACCTAATGGCAACTGATGAGTTACACCATCATTTATAAGGCATAATCCACCATGATCTCCCCCCAAAATAGGAGATCATGGGGTTGACTAGTCAACTCCGCCTCCTATGATGAGAAGAATATGGTGGGTGGGACTCACTCCCTCTCTCTCCACTAAAACCACCCCCAGGGGGAGGTACCTACCGGCCGGCCGCCACCACAGGCCACCACCACCGCTGGCTGGCCGCCGCCGCTGCTGGCTGGCCGCCGCAGCCGCTGGCGGGCCACCGCTGGGGGAGTGGTTGCCGCCGGCCGGGCAGCAGCCACCGGACAGGCCGCAGCCCGTCGGCGACTAGGCCGCAGCCGCCAGGCAGGCGGCAGCCGGCCAGGGCGCCGCTGGCCAGGCCGCGGCCGGCCTGGCCGCTCCCGCCGGCCAGCCTGTCACCGGCTGGGCCGCGGCCGGCCCGGTCGCACCCGCGGGCCTGGCCGCGGGCGTCGGCCGGGCCGCGGGCTCCGGTCAGGCCGCCGCCGGCCTGGCCGCGGTCCAGACCGCCCTTAGCCGGCCACCGCCGGTGCATGGCCGCCCCACCGCCGTTGACGGCCTGCCCACCGTCCGATCATGGTGGGCTTTCCTCGCCGTCCGATCTGTTGGGTAACCAACCACTAACCCGCTACATTGGTGGTGGGGTCCGCCATGATCCTCACCTGGAGGCTATAAAAGGAGCCCCAGGGCCTCCTTATTTTTCATCTTTTGGCTCTTGATCATCTTCTTCCTCAGGTCAGAGCTCAGTCGGACTCCTCTCTCAGGTCATCCTCCAGCCACCTCCAGCCACCTCGAGCCACCGTGAGCCACCACGAATCACCAGAGCACCACCAGCCGGTGTTGGGAACTATGTCCACATTAACCCAGATTTGATGAAGTCACCCTGGAACTAAGATGAATTAAGTTGTATTTGATGCTTTGTTTGAGTTATGTGGTTGCAGGATTCCAATGGGAAGTGTAGACCAATGTTTGTCCACAATGGGTCACTAAACACAGGACCATAACAATGTAATCCCTCATTGTATGACCCAAGGTGTTGACTCATGTGTAGCCTCTCTATTGGGATACACTTCATATTCAAGCACTTGGACTATGCGAATAAAGTTGGATGCTGATTTCACCAAAGAAAAAAGAATTTCCACCTTGAAATTTTTCTAAGTATTCTACTCGTGTAGGTCATTAACTACTCGAGTGAAATACTTGCTTTACACTCGAGTCAAAATTCTTATACTCGAGTAAGTAAATATTCCTCTCGTGAAGTTAAGTCCACATACTCGAGTAGACGGTCACTTACTCGAGTAGCTTACTTAACTACTCGAGTAGATACTTCCTCTTACTCGAGTAATACAGATTTCCTCTCCAAGTTTTTCTAAGTAAAACACTCGAGTAAGCATATATATATACTCGAGTGGTTATGGATTGTGACTCGTAACTGTCTTCTATCTCAAGAGTGAATTTTCTATATACTCGAGAAGTATAAGCTATATACTCGAGTAGTTCACTTACTACTCGAGTAGTTCAAGCTTCATACTCAAGTAAACTAAATTTATCTTCTCCTAAATATATTCTAAGTCATGTGCTCGAGTAAGTCTTTTCATATACTCGAGTAGACTATATCCTCTCGAGTAGTTCAGTCTGACTACTCGAGTAGCTCATTTTCAGTGTTCAGAAATTTTTCTAAGTCCTATCACTCGAGTAGTTCATCAAACCACTCGAGTAGTTTTTCTCACCTACTCGAGTAGTACAACTTGTACTCGAGTAGTTCAACTACACTTCCCGTGAAGTTTTCTGCATACTCAAGTAGATCTTCTAAGTACTCGAGTATTTGATTATATGTACTCGAGTAGTTGTCTTCAAACCTACTCGAGTAGTCATGAATTATATACCTGAGTTACTTTCCTTCACTTACTCGAGTAGTTCTTTATTGTTGGGTATTGTATCCACAATTTCCTGGATTTGAGGAAGCCACCTGTCAAGCTAAGATGAATTCACAATGCATTTGATAAAATCTTTCAAGTTGTGATTGCAGTTATTCCACACTAAGTACACACCAATATCAGGGTGCAGTAGGTCAATATATACGGGTCTGCGCGACGTAATCCCTCGTTGAGCAGATCAGTATGTTGGCCTACGTGTACTCTCTCTATTGGAGTGTACTTATTTTCAAGTACAGAGCTGTGTTAAGGAAAGAGCAGGCAAGGAGCAAGGATGGGTCAAGGAGCACCTCATGGGTGGAAAGACGAAAATTCGTCTAAGTGTAAATCGACGAGAATCACCAAGTGATTCTCGCCGAATCGTCGAGAATCATTGGCTGATTCTCGCCGACTCGATCCAGCTACTTCAAAGCGAGCAACTCTGATGCTAAGTAATAATCGACGAGAATCACCAAGTGATTCTCGCCGATTCGGCGAGAATCACTAGTGATTCTCGCCGAATCGTCGAGAATCACTGGTTGATTCTCGCCGTCTCGACCTGGCTAAATCAGAGCGTGCAATCAAGTCAACATCGACGAGAATCATCTTGGATTCTCGCCGAATCGCCGAGAATCAACTTGGATTCTCGCCGATTCGACGAGAATCACCTTCGATTCTCGCCGATTTTGACTTGGGCAATTTTCTGGAAACAGCTGGACCGGATTCTGCCGCTGGCACTGTTGTGAACCGGAATTAGGGTTTCCTCTAGTGGGACCCATAACGGTCATAAAAGAGTATTTTACTGTATAAATACACGCGTATTTTTGAACAGTAGAAAAGAGAAGAAGATTTGAAAAAGACGAGCCGCGACGTGACCTAGATCGCGAGTTCCGCTCCGCCGCCGCCGCCGTCGCCGCTCGAGCAAGTTGATCGCCGGTCTTGATCGTGGTTTCTTCCAGATCTCCCGTCGACAGAAGCTTAGCCATGCATAGCGTCTCACGTGTCTAACCGGAGATCCTTTGTCTCTTGATTTGTTGATCGGGAAAACCTTCCCCGTCCGAATCGATTGAGACGATCGATCCTAGTGTGACCGTTGGAAGACCTAGCTAGCTTTGCTACGAAGTTTGGATCTCCAAAGTACAGCAGCCGCACACCGTTGTCGCCGCCGATCCCGTGAACCAAGCCGCCGCCCATTTTGCCGCCGCCGATTCCGGGGAGATTCTCTCCAAGAGAGATCTAGGGTTGTGGACTTTTCGTGGACTTCAAGAACACGTCGTCAACGAAGAGGGACACCTTAGTCTCCACAAGTAGTTTGTATTTCTTGTACATTCTAGTTCATTTTTGTTGTAAAGGAACGTTGGTTCCGAGGTGTAAGGGTTGGGTGCAACCCGTGCTGTGGGAGTGTTGACTCCTACGTGTGGAAGGGTTCCTTCCGATAGTGCAAGGATTGGATTTCAATCCTGTTGGTGAAAAGACCGAGTCGTCCCTTTTTGGGAGATAGGTCGAAGGGGGAAAGTGGATGTACCCAAATCGGGGAACCACTATAAATTGCTTGTGTACCTTTTTTGCTGTGTTGTTTTGTTTTCTTGTGCAGGTACAATTTTAAATTCCGCAAAAATGCGGCACGTCACCTATTCCCCCCCTAGGTGAAGATAGTTGACACTAGGTGGACTTTCAAGTGGTATCAGAGCGAGGTTGCTCATTAAAAAGGTTTACACCTTGAGTAGAATCCTGCCACCAGTGTCAGAAGCATGGAGCTGGATCATGAGATCTCTCCACTAAGACTTCCCACATGCACAAAGGAGTATTATCCAGTCTGGAAGATGAGAGTGTCATATCACTTGGAGGCTATCGATCCTCGAGCATCTTTCATCATGGAAGAGGGTCCTTTTATTCCTATGAAGACTTCCGGCACTCGAAAGAATATCCAAGTGCCCAAGTGTATTGCTGAAATGTCGGAGACAGAACTCTCACTATTTAATCTGGACAAGATGATTCGTCAGATTATGATGGATGTCTGGTCTGGACCTTCTCGCTCTAGATTGGAAAAATGTGGGACAGCCAAATCTATGTGGGTAATGATCTCAGAGCTGATGGGGGGATCAAAGAAAGCTGGGATCTGCTGTCAACTAGAGGATGAAGCCTATGTGGGGGTCCTCGCCTCTGAAGATGAAGGCAAGGATCAATCGGACAGCATCAGAGCTCCAGTGTCCGTGTCAGAGACTGAAGAAGTCAGTGAGGAAAGCAGTTCTGATGAGGATGACACAACAGTCACTGGCGCTAGTGACAATGACTCTGAAGAGCAGGTAACTTCTTCATCTTGCCCTATCTCTCTTGAAGTTCCTGAAGACAGGAACTGTTTCCCTTCAGAAAATCCTGATTCCCTGAAGAGAGCCCTTCAGACAAGCAACCTACTTGTTGAGGAACAAGCTCAGGAGATTGCTCGGCTGAAGATCTTGTTGGTTCTCCAATTGGCATCCAACAAGATCAAGGACTCTAAAATCTCTGATCTAGAGAGTAGTCTAGAGAATGAGAAGAGGATAGTATCTAACTTTTCCAAGGTTGATGCTATAAAGAGAAAGGAAGAAAATGGGTGGATCTCCCGAATTATCAATTCGTGGAGAAATGGGGAAACGGTATTCCGACCCCCCACTCCGAGCAGGAAGGGTACTCATCATGCCTTCAGGTATGATCACAGGAACAATCGTGGTCACTGCAAGGGTGATCTGTCCTCATGTGGAGACACCCATAGTGCAAGGGCCGTCATGGCCACCCATGAGAGAATACCTAAGGCTCATTCTGAGCCCTTTGTATTCTCGGCCACTGCCCCTACTCGGCATGAATCGGCCGGTATCAGCTCTCAGAACTCCTCTCTCCACCCAAGGACACAGGAAAGGGGGGTTAGAAGTCATGTTGTAAGTTCTCATAGGGCCTCAGGAAGGGGGCTGACTGAAAGGAAGGCACCTCCTCCCAGGCCTCGTGATGCTCGCTGCATGCATTCATTCCACCCTTCCACGTGTCACGGTGGAAGAGGCAGTTCTGGGAGCAGATCCAGATCTATCCCGTTTGGACCTAGGCTCATGACTACCTCAGTCACTAGATCAGGTCAGAAATGGAGATACAACATTCACGCGTGTTGGTGTTGTGGCAAGGTGGGACACTTTGCCATAGACTGTTGGCACAACCCCTCTGTGTCAAGGGCAAGGGCCTATCCACATCTCCTGGGCAGAGGTAGTCTTCCTGACAGGATTTTTGAGGGAAGACATTCGAGTGTTTATGCTAACAAGAACCTAGGACCCAATATGTATTGGGTTCCTAAGGTAAAGTAACTCTCTTTTGCAGGGTAGTCTAGGTTCCCATAAAAATGATGGGAACTAGACAGTAGATGTTTCAAGACTAAATTGGAACAAATATATGGAATATCAGAAGTACCATTTACAATGGGATACTCGCATTGAACACCTGGTATGTCTCAAGCTGAGGGGGTAAATCATGAATCTCATAATCCCAGGTATTTTTGATCAGCTCATATACTTGAGTCATATTGTATCGACATATACATATATATATTTATATATATACATATATACACATATATGAGTGTACACCTAACGATAGGTTAACGCGGTAAACATAAACCTTAGACACATCAATGAAGATTTATCGGAAATTCCACTGGTAGGTTTGAGAACTAAAATCTCCAGGCGTAAATCAATTCACTGAAAACTAACGAAGATACGTCATTGGAAATCTTGACATCAAGAAATGTATGGAAAAGCCCGGTTCAAACCCTAAATATATTGGCTTTAAGAAATATATATGTGTTTAGAA
Source organism: Platanthera guangdongensis (assembly GCA_039583875.1). Taxonomy (NCBI): domain Eukaryota; kingdom Viridiplantae; phylum Streptophyta; class Magnoliopsida; order Asparagales; family Orchidaceae; genus Platanthera; species Platanthera guangdongensis. The sequence continues at coordinate 138,100,454 of CM077165.1, forward strand.
GTTTTTTTTAATTGTCTTGATATCAGAAGACCTCGAGAATCCGGCATGCCTCTTAACCCGTAGATTCATGTTAAAGAATCCCTTCGATTTCGACTTAGACAAACTAAAAACCCGCTTAACCCGAAGACTTCCGCCGAACATTAGCGGTTCGCTCTTCACACGGAAATCCTTTTTAAACCCGTCGATATCGCATAGTATCCCGCCGACCCTTCACATTCCGTAGGAAGCTCACCGAAGAACTCTCGCCGATTCGTGAAGAATTCCCGCAAGATTCCCGCAAGCTTCTTCCCGAGGGACTCTCACCGAAGGACTCTCACCGAAGGACCCGTGATTCTTCCCCTTCCGTCGACGTCCCGCAAGATTCCCGCAACTCGTGAAGAATCCCGTCGATCTCGTCGATTGCCTTCCGTGGATCTCTCCTCTCTCACGTCCAGGGATTTCTCCGCAGTTTCGATCAATCACAGTCGCGTGCACCTCCCGGGTGTCCGTCGTGCTTGTCAAACTAACTCACCGTCTACGCTCTTGGGTAACCACATCCTCATCCCTACAAGAACTTTATTACTAGTGTCGCTTCCCTTTCGACTTTTGATTAAGCGTAGTGTAGGGATTCTCTCCCTAGGTTTGCAATGGCTCCAAGGACAACCGCTGGACTGATCACTGGATGTGAGCTGGTTCGAACAGGGTTCTCACATGCTTCTGACGAATTCAGAAACATCATTATCATGCTGGAAGTGGCTGGACTCTCATTCGTACTGGAGCACCCGTGTAAAATCTTGGACAAGGAAGTGCTGGAGTTCTTCGCTACCGCCAAACTCTGAAATGAAGACTCTCTCATCAAGAGCAAGGTTGCAGGGGCAACGATCAAGATGTCTGCAAGCAAGCTAACCCAATACTTGTAGCTCACTAGTTCGGAGCACGAGGATTATCTTGAGGAAGAGGATAAAACTAAGACATTATTATTCTGTGGACTCGCTCGAGGCACCAGATCGATAAAGCGAAAGGAAATGAATGAGGAGGGGAAGCTTCTGTCAGACATCATTGGGAAGGTACTCATATGCAAACCGGGTTCACATGACCATATCTCTGCGGACATGTTCAAGATCCTTGTGGCAATTTTCTGCAGAAAAAGATTCAACTGGGGGGCATTGCTTTTGAGAAGATAAAAGACACACTCAGATCTCCCAGCTTTGGCCGAATCATCAGTCTATATCTAAATCAGTTAAACGGCGATAAGTATGACATGAGTAAAGGCGTTCCCCTACATTACTTGAAGAAAATGGACTCGAGTGTCTTTGACAGATGAGAGAGACGCATTGGGCAGGCTGCCGTAGTAGAACAACAAGAAGCATCTCCAGCCGAGGACGGAACTGTGGCTGATTCCATAGTAATCCCCAGTGAAATTCTTGATGCACTGACTGCAGGAATTGAGGGGGAGTCTGTACCCGCTTATGATAATATTGTATCTGACATCTCCCTGATAGCCAGAGATGCAGTAGCGGATATACAAGAAGAAAGTGAAGCTGTACTGGAGAATGAGGAGGCCCTGAACCTGAACGATCTAGGAGCCGGAGGTGCTGTAGAGGAGACTGCTGACGAAGGTTTGGAAGACGAGGCAGCTGAGAATGAGTTCATGGACGATGAAGACGAGGAAGACGGAAATGTGGGACAGGAAGCATTGGAGCCTCAGGACATCACTGAAGTTCCATCTGACAAGCACGCTCCTGAGATCGTTCCTGAGACAATTGGTGCAACAGTGGAGGGGGAGTCCTCTCAGCAGAGACTGCCTAGTACTTCCGAGAAATCTACAGAGGCAGCAAGCATTCCCCCCTTAGAGACTGTGCTCGTGTCCAGCTCTACAGGTGCATCAGCTGAAGCGCAAGGCCAAGGAGTGCCTCAGGCTCATCCACTACGCGATGATCTAGCCAATCACACCGTGAATGTCATTCAGGGTATAGTGGATGAGCTCAAAGCATCTTTTGAGAAAGCTCAAAATAAAATGTTGAAAAGAATTAAGAAATCAGAGAATCTCATGCTCAAGAACATGGTGGAGATCAATCACAAACTGGACGTGATGGAAAAGAAGTTTGAAGATAAGTATACAGCGGCCGGCCAAGCCGTCACTATTCTTATGGACGGATTAAAAAGGAACACTGATACTCTCGAAATTGTAAATCAGAATGCTCATGTCGTAGCAAATAACATTCAAAAGTTTGATGGCAATATGGTAACTCTTAACACCAATCAACAAGCCTTGGTCACTGAATTCTCCAGGACTACAAAGCACATTGATGAGTCACTGCATTCTTATGCAAACTCCATTGCAGTCGAAGCCAAAAAGGGGGAGAAAGAATATATAGCTAAGATGGCCGAGCTTCAAGAAATCATCATCAAAAACTTTGAGCAGTCAAACAAATATGTTTATGACAGTTGCTGGTGGATGCTCCAACAAGCGTTAGGCGTTAATATCCCTGAAAATCCCGAGGGTACTCCTGCTCCTGAAATTAATACTGCGGCTGTTGAGGGAGCCAGTGCTGAAGAAGCTCTTTTAAGTGAAGCTGATGCTTATAGGGCTGCTAGGGCTACCTCCAAGGCAAAACTGATGGCAATGTTTGATCAAGGAGCCCTAGCAAAAGCCAGGGACAAGAGAAAATCTCAAGAAGGGACATCCAAGGAAACACAAGCTGAAAAGAGAATCAGATTGAAGGAGGAGAAAGTAAGAAACGAAAAGTGGAGTCCGGTATCAAAGAGTATCATATTGGACACATTCTGGCTACAAGAAAAAGGAGAAATCAATCGAAACGACGTATACAGCCAGCATGAGTGGGAGCTGCACAAGACGTATGAAGCTAAACGGAACATCTTCTTCAGTACCAACACTGCGGCAGATAAAGCTCCTCCTCCCAGATACTATCCAAAGCCCAAGGAGTATGTTGAAAGGCAAAGAAAGAAGTTTTTGGCTCAGAAACATAAGGATGACCTAGCCAAAAATCCATAGACAGAAATTCATAGATTGTTATTGTCTCTTGAACACTTTTATCTTGACTTATTGATGTATGAACAATCCTGATTATATTTATATATATATGTATATGAATTTATGATTGACTCAAGTCTTGATCTGTTTGCCTATATTTTCTTGCGCCGCATCTTTATATTCTCTATGTTGTATATATTATCTGGTTGGTGGTATTCATCTTAGCTAGTAGGATTTTGGCTTCGTCAAATAGGGGGAGATTGTTGGGTATTGTATCCACAATTACCTGGATTTGAGGAAGCCACCTGTCAAGCTAAGATGAATTCACAATGTATTTGATAAAATCTTTCAAGTTGTGCTTGCAGTTATTCCACACTAAGTACACACCAATGTCAGGGTGCAGTAGGTCAATATACACGGGTCTGCGCGACGTAATCCCTCGTTGAGCAGATCAGTGTTTTGGCCTACGTGTACTCTCTCTATTGGAGTGTACTTATTTTCAAGTACAGGGCTGTGTTAAGGCAAGAGCAGGCAAGGAGCAAGGATGGGTCAAGGAGCACCTCATGGGTGGAAAGACGAAAATTCGTCTAAGTGTAAATCGACGAGAATCACCAAGTGATTCTCGCCGAATCGGCGAGAATCACTAGTGATTCTCGCCGAATCGTCGAGAATCATTGGCTGATTCTCGCCGACTCGATCCAGCTACTTCAAAGCGAGCAACTCTGATTCTAAGTAATAATCGACGAGAATCACTAGTGATTCTCGCCGAATCGTCGAGAATCACTGGTTGATTCTCGCCGTCTCGACCTGGCTAAATCAGAGCGTGCAATCAAGTCAACATCGACGAGAATCATCTTGGATAAAAGGGTTTAGGGTTTTAGGGTTTAGGGTTTAGGGTTTAGGGTTTAGGGTTTAGGGTTTGTGGGTATTGTATCCACAATTACCTGGATTTGAGGAAGCCACCTGTCAAGCTAAGATGAATTCACAATATATTTGATAAAATCTTTCAAGTTGTGCTTGCAGTTATTTCACACTAAGTACACACCAATGTCAGGGTGCAGTAGGTCAATATACACGGGTCTGCGCGACGTAATCCCTCATTAAGCAGATCAGTGTGTTGACCTACGTGTACTCTCTCTATTGGAGTGTACTTATTTTCAAGTACAGGGATGTGTTAAGGCAAGAGCAGGCAAGGAGCAAGGATGGGTCAAGGAGCACCTCATGGGTGGAAAGATAAAAATTCGTCTAAGTGTAAATTGACGAGAATCACCAAGTGATTCTTGCAGATTCGGCGAGAATCACTAGTGATTCTCGCCGAATCGTCGAGAATCATTGGCTGATTCTCGCCGACTCGATCCAGCTACTTCAAAGCGAGCAACTCTGATGCTAAGTAATAATCGACGAGAATCACTAGTGATTCTCGCCGAATCGTCGAGAATCACTGGTTGATTCTCGCCGTCTCGACCTGGCCAAATCGAGTAGTTATATTCCTACTCGTGTATATCACATCTTTTTCTCCGAAATTTCTTCTAAGTCCAGATTTGACAGATTTTCAAATTTCGTGACATGATTGGTCCACGTGTACGTCATTAAGACCAATTATGACCGTTATTAGTATTCTTATATAAGGTCCTGTCTAATCGACAAACCATAACAAGAATACAAGCTTTCAAGATCAAATATTATTGTAAAAATTTTCTGCAGCCGTTTTCTCTCTCCAAGTCGCTGGTTCCTCTCTCTCTCTTCACGGAACGAAAGCCGCCGCCGCCTCAGTTCTTCTCCGGCAAGGGTTTCGATTTTCAGAGGAAATAGACTGAAGAAGTTTTACAGATCGAGATCGTTTCTCAACTTCTCATCCTCTTCTCGATCGTGTAAGACAAAGAAGATTCCAGATCTATTGCCGTGATTTTCTTCATCTTTCTGAAAGTGCCGCAAAGCTTACAAGAAGAAGATAGTGGTTGCTTGCTTGCAGATCTGAGAGAAAAATCATTATTTGTATTTTCTTAAACAATTTTCATTCTTGTAGGAGAAGTTTTCTCCGAGTGTAGGAGTTTTCAACTCTGAGTTTGTAGGAAGTTTTGCCTTCCGAGTTGTAGATCCAGTTGGTTGGATTGAGATTGTAGGAACTTTGTTCCGAGGGTAGGATTGATTTTCAATCCGAGATAGTGGAGTAGCCGAGTCTAGTTTATTGCTAGATCGGTGAGGGAAAGTGGATGTACCCAAGATCGGGGAACCACTATAAATCTTGTCTCGTCTGTGATAATTTGGTAGATAGATCTGTGCTTTGTTCTGAGATTTTTTATTCCGCAAAAGACGCACAACTCACCTATTCACCCCCTCTAGGTGATTTTGGTTGACAACTACCATCTTTCAATTGGTATCAGAGGGAGGTTGATCGTTAAAAGGTTAACACTTTGATCAGCTCCTGCAATAATTGTTATTTGAGATCTACCTATCATGGACAAGGCAAAGGATTTTGCCAAGCTTCCCCTATGCAACAAGAACAACTTTCCCATGTGGAAAGAAAGGATCAAATTCTTTATGGAAGCTGTGGACCCGAGGATCTTCATGATAGTTGAAGAAGGTCTCTATATCCCTATGACTGTCTCCACTATAGATCCTACCAAGAAGGTTCCAAAGAAGCTGATGGATTTGAACAAGGACGAGATTGCACTTGTCTCACTAGACAAGAAAGCTAAAAACATTATAGCAAGTGCAGTTGATGACTCAATGCTGCAGAACTTAATCCACTGCTAATCTGCATAGGAGATGTGGCAGTCCTTGGTTACCTTGATGGAAGGAACATAAGAAGTAAGGGATGATCGGTGATCCCTCCTCAATCAAAAGTATGAAGTCTTCCGACAGGGAAGCAAAGAGACCATTGCTGATACATTTGAGAACTTTTTCAAGATAGTGAATGGCCTAAGAGTCTATGGCAGAGTATTCACAAATGGAGAACTGAATGACAAGTTCCTGAGATCCCTGAACAAAGAATGGGACAACAAGGTCTGTGCCATCAGGGAGTTTGGGAAGCTGGCTGAGACAGACCCACAAAATCTCTTCGGGAAGCTTATGTCATATGAGCTTCAACTCAACACCAGGAAAGCTGAAGAAGAGAAGAGCATGTCTACTCTCAAAGAAAAGTCTGTTGCTCTAAAGGCAGACACCTCTAGAAAGACAAAAGCTGCATCCCCTGCTCCAGCTCCAGAAGTTAGTGAAGAAGAAGAAACTTTTGAGCCTAGTACCTCAGACTCTGAGATATCAGAAGGAGAGTTCTCACTGCTCTCACGTCAGTTCAAGAAATTCTTGAACAAGAAGAAGCAATGGAAAGGCAAGGATGCCTCCTATAGAAGATTCCGACACGATGGTGATCGGCAAAGAAAAGGCTCAAGTAGCCACGACAGGTATTCCTCTAAACAGAACAAATATGTTTCGACTGACATCATTTGCTATTATTGTAATAAGTCAGGTCACGTCATCGCTGACTGCCCTCATAAGAAGAAGGAGGGTGGTAGAAGAGAAGAAAAGAAATCCTCATACAACAAGAAGAGGAAAGAGAAGAGCCTAATAGCCAAAAAGAGCAAGACTCTCAGTGACTCCGACTCATCTGAGTCAAGTGAAGAAGAAGCTTATTTTGGGCTTATGGCTCAGACAGATGATGATCAAGAGCCCCAGTTCACTAGGAAGGTAAAATCTCATACCCCTCTTTCAGATTCTGAAGTCTCTAAATATGATTGTGAGGATAGCTCCTCTGACGATGAGTCAGAACTAATGGCCCAGTACAAGGAGTTAATCATGGCTTACAACACATGTCGTCGAGTCGTGAAGACTCAGGCTAAAGAGATCAAATCTCTAAAAGGCGAAGAGAGCATCTTGAGAGAGAAAGTCAAAAGACTGACTCCCTCGAAGAAAACTTCAATAATGCTATTGAAGAGTATAACAAAGCTCTTGAGCACCTTGACCTCAAAGAGAAAATCATCAAGGAATTGGAAGCCCAACTTGCAGCTGAAAAGAAACTGGTTGAAAGTTTCTCGAAGCCCAAGACGGTTCTTCCATTCGTTGTTGAATTCTCAGCCAAGGCAAAGGGTGCCGGATTAGGCCATGAAGAAGCTCCTAGTAAATCCTCTAGGAGAAATAAGTCTCAACGGAAGAATAAGACCGCCAAAAAGGCCTTAGCCAAAGAGAAGGGTAAAGCCCCTCAAGATCAGACTACATTTAAGAAAGTCATCTTTCCATCAAATGAGTTTGATTTTGACTCATCCTACGGGCACTTCGCTAGGCCTACCCATGTAGAGCCAAAGTCCCGCTATCAAGGATGGACTCGACCCAGAAACTTTGGTGAAAGTGTCTTTAAGGCACCTTATGAAGAAGCTGTTCTTAAGAGCTATGACCCTTTCAATCATGGTCATAACTTCAAGAAGGCACCAAAGACAAAGCCCGTTGTGGAAAGGCCTCCTAAGGAGAAGAAGACATGTGACTATCATTATCACGAAGCTTCTTCCTCTAAGAATGCTGCCCCTGCTAGACCACAATCCCAAAAGGTCAAGCAGGAGATCATGAGGCAAAGGTACAACGGATTTGACTGTTGGTGTTGTGGCAAGGTTGGTCACTTCGCCATTGATTGCTGGTTCAATCCCAGAAATACTGCAACTCCTCATGTCAGCAATATGAGAAAGACCGCTCATAATGCTAACACTCGTAGGGGGAGTACTCTAACCCGAGACCAAGGACCCAAACGTGTTTGGGTTCCTAAGGCAAATTGATTATGATTGCAGGTATGTCCAAAGGCCAACAAAATGCCAATCTGGTATTTGGACAGCGGATGCTCTCGGCATATGACCGGGACTAGAAGCCTTATTCAGAACTTTACTCCAGTTGTGAACGGACCAAAGGTCATCTTTGGAGGTTCAGACCGTGAAATTACAAGAGGTTATGGTATGATCACTAACGACAATGTATCCTTCTCAGATGTAGCTTATGTCGAAGGATTGAAACACAATCTCATAAGCATAAGCCAACTCTGCGATAAAGGATATATAGTTGAATTCTTTGCTGATAAGTGCTTGATAAAATCCGTTGACAATATGGAAACGATTCTATCCGGCACTCGAAGCAGGAATATTTTCTGTTTAAATTTCATTTGTATAGATTTCTCTACACCAGTGTGCCTTTTAGCAAAAGATAGTGTGTCTCTTGGTGACCAATGGCACAAGAGACTAGCACATATTAATTTCAAAACTATTAATAAATTATTTTCAATGAACTTAGTACGTGATGCCCCAAATGTCAAGTGCGTCAAAGATAGACCTTGTCATGCATGTGTAAAAGGCAAGCAAACAATGGATACCTTTAAAAGCGTTATTGGCAAGGATTCTAATAGATGTCTTCATCTACTGCACATGGACTTGTTTGGTCCACTGCAAATTAGAAGTTTTGGAGGTAAGGATTATACGTTGGTAATTGTTGATGATTACTCGTGCTTTGCGTGGGTGTTCTTTCTGAAACACAAGTCAGATACCTTTGACATCTTTACTAATTTTGTCAGGCAAGTCCAGAATGAGTACAACTGCTCCGTAGTCAAAATCAGAAGTGACAACGGAACAGAGTTCAAATCTGGGGCCATGACAGAATTCTGTGAAAGCTTATGTATCTTTCACGAGTTTTCCTCTCCTCGAACTCCACAACAGAATGGAGTGGCTGAGAGAAGGAATAGAACACTCATAGAGGCCTGCAGGATAATGTTGAGTGATGCTTCACTTCCAGAGTACTTCTGGGCTGAAGCCGTCAACACTGCATGCCACGTGCAAAATCGAGCACTCATAAACAAAAACCACGATAAGACACCTTACGAACTTCTAAAGGGCAGGAAGCCAACCATCTCATACTTTAGAATCTTTGGCTGTAAATGCTTCGTACTTAACAATGGTAAGTATCATACCACCAAGTTCAGCGAAAAGAGTTTTGAAGGTATTTTTGTAGGTTATAGTAGCCATAGTAAGATATATAGAATTTTTAATAGAAAAACCCCGGTGGTAGAAAAATCGATACATGTTGTATTTGATGAGACGAGCTTACTGCAAAGCAATCCGTCTAGTGTGCTCATTAAAGATGCAGGTGCAAAGCTGAAAGAAACTAGCTTGGATGTACCGTCCAAAGACAAAGGCGAAAAGTTCATCAAGATCACCACGCCAACCCCTATTGGAGAGGCTGATGATCAAGATGAAGAAGTCATCCAAGATGAAGAAATCACTCCGGTGATTGAAGACAATCCAGATGCAAGAACTTTAGAGCTCAGACATCTGAAGGATCACCCCATGGACCAGATCATAGGAGATCCCCGGGACGGTGTCAGAACTCGAAGAGGTACAACTAATGAGAATCTTTATTTAAGTTTTCTCTCGCAGGTTGAACCAAAAAAGTTTGAGGAAGCAAACTCAGACGCATCGTGGATATTGGCAATGGAAGAAGAGCTAAATCAGTTCAAGCGCTGCAATGTATGAAAGCCTGTTCCAAGACCCAAAGGAAAGAACATCATTGGAACAAAATGGGTCTACAGGAACAAGATGGACGAAGACGGGACGATCATAAAGAAAAAGGCTAGACTTGTCGCTAAAGACTATCGTCAAGAAGAAGGAATCGACTTCGACCAGACATATGCTCCAGTGGAAAGGCTGGAGGCAATAAGGTTGTTCCTAGCATATGATGCATTCAAAGGCTTCACCGTCTATCAGATGGACGTGAAGTCTGCCTTCCTAAATGGTAACATAAAGGAGGATGTGTATGTGGAACAACCTCCAGGTTTCGTTGATCTTAACTTTCCTGATTACGTCTATTTACTACATAAAGCACTATATGGTCTGAAACAAGCTCCTCGAGCTTGGTATGAGACGCTGTCTAGCTTTCTACTTGAGAACAAGTTCACAAGGGGAAAGATAGACAAGACATTATTTTTTAGGGAAATTAAAGGCAAGATTTTGCTAGTGCAAATCTATGTCGCCGACATTATTTTTGGCTCTACAGACGACAAACTCTGCAAAAAGTTCTCAAAACTTATACAAGGGAAGTTCGAAATGAGCAGTATGGGTGAGCTGAAGTATTTCTTAGGGCTTCAGGTGAAACAATCTGAAGATGTAATTTTCATCTCGCAGACCAAGTTCACCAAAGAGCTAATTAAGAAATTCGGAATGGAGAACGCAACCTCTATGAGGACTCCAATGGGCTCAACTGTGTCTCTGGACAAGGATGAAAAAGGGAAACCTTTTTGATGAAACCAAGTACAGAAGCATAATTGGATCCTTACTCTACCTTACTTCCAGTAGACCTGACATAATGTTTTCAATATGTGTCTGTGCTAGATTTCAAGTGAACTCTAAGGAATCTCACTATGCTGCTGCAAAGAGGATTTTGAGATACCTTAAAGGTACACCAAATCTTGGCTTATGGTACCCAAGAAGTAATGACAGCGAACTAATTGGTTTTTCAGATGCAGATTTTGCAGGTAGCAAAGATGACAGGAAAAGCACCTCCGGGACGTGCCAATTCTTTGGAAGACGGCTTATCTCATGGAGTAGCAAGAAGCAGAACTGTGTCGCAATCTCAACGGCTGAGTCGGAGTACATCTCTGCAGGTAGTTGCTGCGCACCGTTACTTTGGATAAAAAATCAGTTCGAAGACTACAACATGAAGTTCAAGAATATCCCATTACTTTGCGACTCTTCCAGTGCAATTGCAATAGCCAACAATCCAGTCTCGCACATCCGGACAAAGCATATCGAGCTAAGGTATCATTTCATCCGGGATCATGTAGAGCATGGGGACATAGATCTCCAATATGTCTCCACAGACAGGCAAGTTGCAGATATTTTCACGAAGCCGCTGGACGAGACCAAGTTCTCATTCTTCAAAACGGAACTTGGGATGCTCAACAAAGAGGATTAAAGAAGTTTGGATTACAAGAAAGCAAAGGAAAATAAAGGGTTAATCAATTTGGCATTTCAATTTCTTTATAAACTTGACCTACTCGAGAAATCAAAGGACCTACTCGAGTAGTCCATTTGACTTACTCGAGTAAGGCAATTCATGTACTCGTGTAGTATACTTTATCTACTCGAGTATGTGATTCCCCTACTCGAGTAACTCCCAATCTACTCGAGTACCTCTTTATCTCTCGTGTATGTATCTCTTTGGATTTTCAAATCTTATTATAAGCCAACCAAGGCTTATGCCGCCCTTCCTTTTAAGTTATTTCCTTCTTTTTTTAAGATAATTAGACTTAAACCTAGGGTTTATAAATTCGAAATTCCAAATTCACTCTACATGAAATCATTTCCAATCTCTCGAGTACCTGTCTACCGCTTCGTCTTCCTTCGAAAAGTTCCAGAGCCGCGACTTTTCCTCTTCCCCCCGACAGAGTTTTTCCAAGTTTCTGGATCATGGCCGCCGTCTCCAAGATTGGTGTCGGTTCGGAACTTGTTACCACAGGGATTGCCGAGCTTTCAGATGATTTCCACAACTTGCTGATTCTTCTAGACACCGCAGGGCTATCCTTCGTCCTGCAAGAACCATGCCGGATCCTCTTCCCCGAGGTAACAGAATTCTTCACCAATCTGAAGGTCAAACGACATGGACAAGTTCTGAAATCCAAGGTGAAAGGTCTGAAAATTAAACTCACCAAGACCATTGTCTCTCAACTTCTCCGATTACCGATAGTGGACGAAGAAGATGACCTAGATGACGAAGATTCTAACCGAACAAGCTTATTCTGTGGTATTTCGGCTGATGCTCAGTATATCAAACAGTCAGACATGAATGCAGAAGGAAAGTTTTTGGTTGATGTTATTGGAAATATTTTGCTGTGCAAGATCAACTCCATAAGAGACATTCCACTGTATTTCTTCGACATAAAGGATCGCCGAGGTGATGGTAAGGGGGTACGGGGGTACATGAACACAAAGGATCGCCTGCTGCAGGCGATGAGGGACTAACCCCAACCACAGGACCACAGGGATATTCCGCCACACAAGGGGGCCCACCGGGGTCAACACCCAGACCTGGAACGCGATGGGGAAAGCCCAAACATGCGGTCCCACACACACGTGTCCTGCTGACTAATATAATCTCAACACACCCCCGCAGCAGGACAACCTCCCTCTGATACCATGTGGAAACCACCCGTCACCACATATCTTTCCAAAACCCCGAGGTAGTAGGAAGGGGGGACGGGGGTACATAAACACCAAGGACCACCCGCTGCAGGCGATGCGGGACTAATCCATCCACGGGATGGCGGGGATATTCCGCCACACGGGGGGCCCACCAGGGTCAACACTCAGACCTGGAACGTGATGGGGAAGCCCAAATATGCGGTCCCAAACCCACCCAATCCTGTTGTACCTTGGTTCACAACACACCCCCGCAGCGGGATGGCTCTGATACCATGTTGAAACCACCCATCACCACACATCTTCCCAAAACCACGAGGTGATGGTAAGGGGGGACGGGGATACATGAACACAAAGGATTGCCTACTGTAGGCGATGTGGGACTAACCCCAACCACAGGACCGCGAGAATATTCCGCCACACAAGGGGGCTCACCGGGGTCAACACCCAGACCTGGAACGTGATGGGGAAAGCCCAAACATGCGGTCCCACACACACGTGTCCTGCTGGCTAATATAATCTCAACACCCCAACTTTGCCAGAATAATCTCTCTGCTCCTCCATGAAACAAATCCTCAGGCATTCAACTTCTCCAAAGGGACCCCTCTTCACCACATGAAGAAGGTCTCCATTTCTTCTATTCAGAGATGGGAGCTCAGACTGAAGAATGCTACCCAAGCTGCTAAGATTTCAGAAGTTCCAGTATTAGAGGACAAGACTCCACCTCCCTCGCCTCATCATGTGGCCAGCCCCTCTGGTGCACCAAGTGAGGGGGAGCCTGCTCCTTCCATTCCAGTCAGGAAGCCTTCACCAACAAAAACTACCTCATCTCCTCAGCCAACAAGGACTCTATCTCCTCCAGCTCCATCCTCTGAATTTCATAAGGACTCAACTCCTGAACAATCTCCTGAACATTCTCCAGATAGGACTCCAGCACAATCTCCTGTTGCCCTCAAAGACCAGCAAGACACAATTCTTCTTTCTGATGAGCCCTACCCTGAACAAGCTGAGGCTCCTCTCAGAAACTTAGATTTCTCTATCCCTTATGATACAGAAGAAAGGGATGCTATCATTCATACAACAAGGGCTGCAAGCTCTGTGATTATTGGAGAAATAGCTCCATGGGTAGCTCCTCCTCTCCCTTCTGCTCTTCCTACATCTGCTGCTGCTACAAACTCTTCCTCCTCAGATTTGCTGCAACAGATTGCACTGCTCCTTCAAGACCAGAGGACATATTTTGATACTTGTCTAAAGACTGTAACTGACAAGGTAACTGCTCTCGAGAATGAGATGAGCAGAGGCTTTGCTAAAATCCAGCATAACACTGACAAACTCAAGTACTTATTTCAACTTGGTGGAAAAGCCCTAGACCACACTATCACTAGTGTTGGAGAAGTTATGGAACAAGGTGTCACCCTTACAAATAATCAAATAGAACCGAACAAGAGAAATGCAGCCAACAAAATGAAAATCTGTGAAGAAGTTGGTCTATTCAAATAAACTGTCATAGAGAAGTTATCTGTCGAAGTCAGAAAGGGGGATGGATTAGTAAAAGAATATCTAGAAAAACCTGCTGCTCTCCAACAGGAACTATGGGAAACTCATGTGCAAGGAATTAAGGCTAATGTGTTAGCCCAGATACAGAGTGTCAAGTTCCACACCTATGACACTGCTGTCTGGATGCATAACCAGATTCTCCCAGAGTTTGCTGCTGACCCCAACATCATTCCCCATCATTTAAATCCTCTAGCTACAGATGCCTCTGCCCCAGCTGCTCCTCTGCAACCTACATTCTCTCCTAGGCCTGGGGACACAGTGGCTCCTCCATACACCTATGTTCAAGGCTGGGAAGAAGATCCTGTGGATATATTCTTCAAAGACCCTCCAGAAATTCAGACATCCAGAAAGAAAAGGAAATATGGTGAAGGTCCTTCTGCTAGCAAGTCTGCTCCTTGTTGAGATTATATTAGCCAGCATGACACGTGTGTGTGGGACCGCATGTTTGGGCTTTCCCCATCGCGTTCCAGGTCTGGGTGTTGACCCCGGTGGGCCCCCTTGTGTGGCGGAATATCCCCGCGGTCATGTGGTTGAGGTTAATCCCACACCGCCTGCAGACTTCTCCCCTTTGTGTTCATGTACCCCGCCACCCTTCATCTCAACACCTGGGTTTTGAGATGAACTAATGGGTTGGCGGGTTCTAACTTGGTATCAGAGGAGGTTGTCATGCTGCGGGGGTGTGTTGAGATTATATTAGCCAGCATGACACGTGTGTGTGGGACCGCATGTTTGGGCTTTCCCCATCGCGTTCCAGGTCTGGGTGTTGACCCCGGTGGGCCCCCTTGTGTGGCGGAATATCCCCGCGGTCATGTGGTTGGGGTTAATCCCACACCGCCTGCAGACTTCTCTCCTTTGTGTTCATGTACCCCGCCACCCTTCATCTCAACACCTGGGTTTTGAGATGAACTAATGGGTTGGCGGGTTCTAACTCTCCTATTAAAGCTACTGAACATGCTGAAGTTTGGTCTCCAACCTCCAAATCCCTCATTCTGGAAACTCTCAGATTAGTTATGGAATTCCATGAGAGCAGGAACATTCATTACAGCTCATATGAATGGGAACTTTATGAAAAATTCATGACCAAAAGGAGAATCTATGACAGAGAATATGGGAGGAACAACCCTGCTGCCCCTCCTAGACCTCCCAAATATTATCCTAAACCCTATTGCTACCAAAGAAGACAACAAGAGAATTTGGACAGACAACAGCATCAAGGCTGAATTTCAAGGATATTTGAGAGTGTGAAATGATTGACTGTAGAATTGACAATTTTGGATATTCTTATTTATATAATCCTAAGTTTTTGCTCTCATTATCTTTTTCATAGTCTATTGCTTGCTTGCACTAATTTTTCTACTTAGCTTCTTTTTATGTTTTTAATTCACCTTAGTGTAAAGGGTTCTGACTTCAACAAATAGGGGGAGATTGTTGGGAACTATGTCCACATTAACCCAGATTTGATAAAATCACCCTTGAACTAAGATGAATTAGGTTGTATTTGATGCTTTGTTTGAGTTATGTGGTTGCAGGATTCCAATGGGAAGTGTAGACCAATGTCAGTCCACAATGGGTCACTAAACACAGGACCATACAATGTAATCCCTCATTGTATGACCCAAGGTGTTGACTTATGTGTAGCCTCTCTATTGGGATACACTTCATATTCAAGCACTTGGACTATGCAAATAGAGTTGGATGCTGATTTCACCAAAGAAGAAAGAATTTCCACCTTGAAATTTTTCTAAGTATTCTACTCGTGTAGGTCATTAACTACTCGAGTGAAATACTTGTTTTAGACTCGAGTAAAAATTCTTATACTCGAGCAAGTAAATCTTCCTCTCGTGAAGTTAAGTCCATATACTCGAGTAGACTATCACTTACTCGAGTAGCTTACTTAACTACTCGAGTAGATACTTCTTATTACTCGAGTAATACAGATTTCCTCTCCAAGTTTTTCTAAGTAAACGAGCATATATATATATACTCGAGTGGTTATGGATTCTGACTCGTAACCGTCATCTATCTCAAGAGTAAATTTTCTATATACTCGAGAAGTATAAGCTATATACTCGAGTAGTTCACTTATTACTAGAGTAGTTCAAGCTTCATACTCGAGTAATAAGTTGAATGCCTGAGGATTTGTTTCATGGAGGAGCAGAGAGATTATTCTGGCAAAGTTGGGGTGTTGAGATTATATTAGCCAGCATGACACGTGTGTGTGGGACCGCATGTTTGGGCTTTCCCCATCGCGTTCCAGGTCTGGGTGTTGACCCCGGTGGGCCCCCTTGTGTGGTAGAATATCCCCGCGGTCATGTGGTTGGGGTTAATCCCACACCGCCTGCAGACTTCTCCCCTTTGTGTTCATGTACCCCGCCACCCTTCATCTCAACACCTGGGTTTTGAGATGAACTAATGGGTTGGCGGGTTCTAACTCTCCTATTAAAGCTACTGAACATGCTGAAGTTTGGTCTCCAACCTCCAAATCCCTCATTCTGGAAACTCTCAGATTAGTTATGGAATTCCATGAGAGCAGGAACATTCATTACAGCTCATATGAATGGGAACTTTATGAAAAATTCATGACCAAAAGGAGAATCTATGACAGAGAATATGGGAGGAACAACCCTGCTGCCCCTCCTAGACCTCCCAAATATTATCCTAAACCCTATTGCTACCAAAGAAGACAACAAGAGAATTTGGACAGACAACAGCATCAAGGCTGAATTTCAAGGATATTTGAGAGTGTGAAATGATTGACTGTAGAATTGACAATTTTGGATATTCTTATTTATATAATCCTAAGTTTTTGCTCTCATTATCTTTTTCATAGTCTATTGCTTGCTTGCACTAATTTTTCTACTTAGCTTCTTTTTATGTTTTTAATTCACCTTAGTGTAAAGGGTTCTGACTTCAACAAATAGGGGGAGATTGTTGGGAACTATGTCCACATTAACCCAGATTTGATAAAATCACCCTTGAACTAAGATGAATTAGGTTGTATTTGATGCTTTGTTTGAGTTATGTGGTTGCAGGATTCCAATGGGAAGTGTAGACCAATGTCAGTCCACAATGGGTCACTAAACACAGGACCATACAATGTAATCCCTCATTGTATGACCCAAGGTGTTGACTTATGTGTAGCCTCTCTATTGGGATACACTTCATATTCAAGCACTTGGACTATGCAAATAGAGTTGGATGCTGATTTCACCAAAGAAGAAAGAATTTCCACCTTGAAATTTTTCTAAGTATTCTACTCGTGTAGGTCATTAACTACTCGAGTGAAATACTTGTTTTAGACTCGAGTAAAAATTCTTATACTCGAGCAAGTAAATCTTCCTCTCGTGAAGTTAAGTCCATATACTCGAGTAGACTATCACTTACTCGAGTAGCTTACTTAACTACTCGAGTAGATACTTCTTATTACTCGAGTAATACAGATTTCCTCTCCAAGTTTTTCTTATTACTCGAGCATATATATATATACTCGAGTGGTTATGGATTCTGACTCGTAACCGTCTTCTATCTCAAGAGTAAATTTTCTATATACTCGAGAAGTATAAGCTATATACTCGAGTAGTTCACTTATTACTCGAGTAGTTCAAGCTTCATACTCGAGTAAACTAAATTTATCTTCTCCTAAATATATTCTAAGTCATGTACTCGAGTAAGTCTTTTCATATACTCGAGTAGACTATATCCTCTCGAGTAGTTCAGTCTGATTACTCGAGTAGCTCATTTTCAGTGTTCAGAAATTTTTCTAAGTCCTATTACTCAAGTAGTTCATCAAACCACTCGAGTAGTTTTTCTCACCTACTCGAGTAGTACAACTTGTACTCGAGTAGTTCAACTCCACTTCCCGTGAAGTTTTCTGCATACTCGAGTAGATCTTCTAAGTACTCGAGTAGTTGATTATATGTACTCGCGTAGTTGTCTTCAAACCTACTCGAGTAGTCATGAATTATATACCCGAGTTACTTTCCTTCAATTACTCGAGTAGTTCTTTACCTACTCGAGTAGTTATATTCCTACTCGTGTATATCTCCTCTTTTTCTCCGAAATTTCTTCTAAGTCCAGATTTGACAGATTTTCAAATTCCGTGACATGATTGGTCCACGTGTACATCATTAAGACCAATTATGACCGTTATTAGTATTCTTATATAAGGTCATGTCTAATCGACAAACCCTAACAAGAATAAAAGCTTTCAAGATCAAATATTATTGGAAAAATTTTCTGCAGCCGTTTTCTCTCTCCAAGTCGCTTTTTCCTCTCTCTCTCTCTCTTCACGGAACGAAAGCCTCCGCCGCCTCAGTTCTTCTCCGGCAAGGGTTTCGATTTTCAGAGGAAATAGACTGAAGAAGTTTTACAGATCGAGATTGTTTCTCAACTGCTCATCCTCTTCCCGATCGTGTAAGACAAAGAAGATTCCAGATCTGTTGCCGTGATTTTCTTCATCTTTCTGAAAGTGCTGCAAAGATTACAAGAAGAAGATCGTGGTTTCTTGCTTGCAGATCTGAGGGAAAAATCATTGTTTGTATTTTCTTAAACAATTTTCATTCTTATAGGAGAAGTTTCTTCCGAGTGTAGGAGTTTTCAACTCCGAGTTTGTAGAAAGTTTTGCCTTCCGAGTTGTAGATCCAGTTGGTTGGATTGAGATTGTAGGAACTTTGTTCCGAGGGTAGGATTGATTTTCAATCCGAGATAGTGGAGTAGCCGTGTCTAGTTTATTGCTCGATCGGTGAGGGAAAGTGGATGTACCCAAGATCGGGGAACCACTATAAATCTTGTCTCGTCTGTGATAATTTGTTTGATAGATCTGTGCTTTGTTCTGAGATTTTTTATTCCGCAAAAGACGCACAACTCACCTATTCACCCCCTCTAGGTGATTTAGATTGACAACTATCATCTTTCAGCCGGAAAGCGCCCAAGTCCTAGAGCGGGAAGAGGAGGAAGAAAACGATCCTTGCAAGTAGGCGCACGGCGGACCCGCAGTCCAGGCTATAGAGCACCAGTGACGCCATTCGAATTCTAGTACCCAAATCGCTCCCGTGATGCAGCCTGTTGCCCGCGGGGAGCTGTAGTCCTCTTCTCTCACCTCAAGTTGTAACGTGAGCGGCATGTCGCCCTGATTCTCCAAACGTACCGCAACCGCAAGCAGTTAGTGGATTTTGACCGGCACAGATCCGGTCACATGATGTTTTACCCAATTGAGGGGTTTTCCCACATCATCACATCTTGAGTCGATCTTTCCTTTTCTCTGACTGTGTGCGCACTCGACCTCCCCGTAAGCTAAGGTGGTACAATTGAATCCGGTCCGACCGGGGCATCGAGTTAGCCCGCAATAGTTTGACACCATCTGTGGGATCATGATTCTCAGCATCCTTCAAAAGAATTAGATCACCAGATCAGTTGCTTCCGAGTCCTGTTCCAATGGCAAAGAGAAGCACTCGCACCGCTGAAGGGTCCACCCTGGGCGGACACGTCGAGCCGGCATGCTCCCACTCTTTGGTAAACGTGCCACTAACAGCTGAGGCAGCTTTTGCCCATGTTATCGCCATGGAGGGGCATGTTTGCCAAATGGAAGAGCAGAAAACTGAAATGCTCACCTTGCTCCGAAACCTGGGGGCACCTCCCACACCGGCGAAACCCCCAGCGTCGGCAAATCTTTCATCACAGCTGAATCAGCGCAGAACCGAAGAAGTTCTTTCAATACAAGAAGGACCCGAGGAATACTCCGAAGCTGCCAGTTCCGCTCCCCCGGCCCAGAGAGGGACCGGAGCAGACCACCATTAACGCAACCAGGTCAATGACGCCCACCTTCCACCACTTGAAAGATTTACTCGAGAAGAGATCCGAGAGGTCATCGCTGAGGAATATCGCCAGGAAGGAGGAAGAAATGTTCACGTTCGCCGACCGCTTTGCCAAGGCTCACCTTTAGCACTACAAATTCTCGACCATCCAATCCCACATGGGTTCAAGCTCCCGAACATCAAAACGTTCGACGAGACCAACGATCCACTAGAGCATGTTAATCACGTCACCACCATTATGAGGATCTACAATGCCCCAGACCAGTTGCTATGCCAAGTGTTTCCCTCCACTTTAAAAGGCCATGCCTGAACGTGGTTACATTCATTAAGGGCAGGGACCATCGCCAACTTTACGGAGCTAACAAGACAGTTTGTCGATCAGTTTATTGCTAATCACAGGATCGTTCGCGACCCCTTCCACCTCTCTGGGATCTGCTAGAACGAAGGAGAAACCCTGAAGGACTTCTTCCATCATTTTACTGCAGAGGCCCACCAAATTCCAGTTGTTGATCCCGAATTGTTGCGAGGGGTATTCCTGGGAGGCCTCCGCCCTAGCGGCTTCTACTCAGCACTAATGAGAGAGACTGTCCCAATTTATTCTGACCTCGTGCATCGGGTGGAGGCTCAGATCGCCGCCGACGAAGCTATTGAAGCCCATCGCCAGCAGTTTGAGGGGGCCCAGAAGTGTAGGAGGGAGAAGGAGCCGGCCCCCCAGCACCAAGAAGAAAGATTCCAAAAAGGGCGCCGGAATGGGCAACGCCAACGAGACCACCAGAGGGATCAACCACCCAGGGATTATACTCACCTCAACACCACACACACAAATATGCTCCATTCCATACAAAACGAGCCAGCGCTACATCGGCCCAAGCAGCCAGCCCATAGTCCTAGAAATGATCCATCCAAGTATTGTGAGTTCCATCGAGCAACGAGGCACACCACCGAGGACTGTGCCACCTGAAGGAGGAAATCGAGCGCCTTGTCCGCCAAGGGCTCCTTAGAAGGTTTTTGCAAGGACATATGCCAGACCAGCAAAACCCTCCTAGGCCGCCCAGAGATCAACAAAACATTCCCCCGGGAGGAGCAGGTGGTAGGAAAATGGTGGGAAATATTGAAACCATTGCTGGATCGTCCATCCTTTCAGCTCGAATCTTCTCAATAGGCATGCAAGGACGCTCCCATGAAGAGAAGAAATACAGACAGGACACCACCATAACCTTTAGAGATGAAGACCTTGTCGGGCTCCAAACATCTCCTCAAGATTCTCTCGTGGTCAGCGTCAGGGTTGGAGACCCCTGTTATAATGTCAAGCGAATTCTCGTCGACAATGGGAGCTCAGTCGACGTATTATTCTACTCTACCCATCAGAGTATGAAGCTCTCCAGCCAAAATCTGACACCGGCAGACGGACCAGTGTACGGCTTCGATAACCATCCAGTTCAGGTAATGGGCACGATTGCCCTCCCAGTCACCAAGGGGGAATTTCCAAGGCAGGTGACGCACGAAGTCCAGTTCGTTGTGGTAGATTCAAGCGCCTCCTATAACGCTATTTTCGGGAGCCCCGTCCAGTCCATCTTCAAGGCCATCCATTTGATTCCTCACCTAGCCATAAAGTTCCCCAATCCGGGGGGAGTCGGCGTCGTGCATTACAACCAGGAGGCCACCAGGAATTGCTACTCTAAGCAGGCACAACCAACCAAGGCCACCACGTTAAACATCGACGACTTCGACCTGCGCGACGAGATGATTTTGCAGCGAGGGATGCCGATGGAAGGGCTGGTCGAAGTCCCCTTTTCTACAACAAGCCCGGCTCGCACCGTCCAGCTCAGGTCGCTCTTACCGTAATGGGAGAAAGAGGAATTGACAGCCTACCTCCTGAAGAACAAGGATATCTTTGCCTGGGCTCTGGAAGATATGCCAGGCATAGACCCTCGCATTATTCAACACTCTCTTAACGTTGACACAGCATGCAAGCCTGTTATTCAGAAAAATAGAAACTTCGCTCCAGAACATCTCCAGGCAATTGAAGAAGAGGTAGAGAAGCTCCTCAGCGCCCAATTCATCTAAGAGGTAAAATACCTAACCTGGGTGGCTAATGTTGTCTTGGTAAAGAAGTCTTCAGGAAAGTGGAGGATGTGTGTGGATTACACCAACCTTAATCAAGCTTGCCCCAAAGACAGCTTCCCTCTCCCTAGAATTGATCAGTTGGTTGATTCGACCGCCGGGCACCAACTCCTCAGCTTCATGGATGCATACTCCGGGTACAACCAAATTCGAATGAATCCTGCGGACGAGGAGCATACCGCCTTTCGGACTGACAAAGGGATCTACTATTACAAAGTAATGCCCTTTGAGCTCAAGAATGCAGGAGCCACCTATCAACGGCTCATGAACAGGGTTTTTAAAGACCATATCGGTAAGACGATGGAGGTATATGTCGACGACATGCTGGTTAAAAGCGTCCGGCAGGAAGGTCACTTGAAGGACCTCGAGGGGTGTTAACCCCACAAAGTGTGCCTTCGGGGTAACGTCAGGGAAATTCCTGGGGTTCATGGTATCCCAGCGGGGGATAGAGGCCAACCCCGAAAATATTAAGGCTCTAGAAGACATGTCACCACCTCGTTCCATTAAAGAGGTGCAACGGTTGAACGGGAGAATCACAACACTCTCTCGATTCTTAGCACGAACCGGGGATAAATATCTCCCCTTCTTCAAGATTCTCCGGGGGGCCAGAACCACTGGCTTCCAGTGGACAGACGAATGTCAGTCAGCTTTCGAGTCACTAAACCAGTACTTGGCCTCCCCTCTGCTTCTATCCAAACCAGCCCCAGGAGAGACTCTTTTTCTGTACCTCATTATTACACCAGCCGCTCTGAGCTCCGTGTTGATTAACGACAATGGAGGGGTTCAGCACCCCATCTACTACCTTAGTAAAATCCTCTCGAACACTAAAACCTGGTATTCAGTTGCGGATAAGACAGCCCTGGTGCTCGTTTTCTCAGCAAGAAAACTCTGCCACTACTTCCAGGCCCATACCATCAAAGTTCTGACTAAGCTACCTCTCCATACTATTCTTCAAAATCCAGAAGCATCGGGCCGGCTGGTTAAGTGGGCGGTCGAGTTGGGTGAGTTTAACATCCACTTTCTGCCGCGCCCCATCATTATATCTCAGGTCCTAGCGGAATTCATCGTTGAAATCACTTTACCGACAGAACCAAAAGGCACTCCAGCAGAGCAGACACAATGGTGGACTATGTACGTTGACGGAGCTTCCGGAGTAGAAGGGGCCGGAGCCGGGCTTCTTCTCATAAGCCCAAAGCTCGTCACTCTAGAATATGGAATCCAATTGAAGTTCCCTTCCTCCAATAACATAGCAGAATATGAAGCCTTAATCGCAGGACTCAGGCTCGCCATCGACTGTCGTGCCAGAAGATTAACGATTTACTCCGACTCCTAACTCGTCGTCTCCCAAGTGGAAGGAGAATTTGAGGCAAAAAGTGAATAGCTCGCCCAGTACCTTCGACTCGCGAAATCTCTCCTGCTTCAGATACTAGAAGCCCAAATTCTCCACATTCTTAGAGAGCAGAACAGCTGGGCAGATGACCTGTCAAAGCTAGCCACGTCTCTCTCTTGTTATCAGTCAAGGAGGCGTCGAGTTGAAGAAATTATCTTTCCCAGCATTCTGGGGCCTTGGGAGGTGGTGGAAATTGGGGAGCCAAAAGAGTCATGAATCACTCCATTGGTAGAGTACTGAGAATGCCAGCGATTGCCAGAAGACCCTAAGGACGCCCGTCGCCTTAGGATGAGGGCAGCCACCTTCATGCTGATCAGTGGATAACTGTATAAATGATCCTTCGCATGACCCTACCTGAAGTGTTTAACGGAAATTGATGCTAAGTATACCCTCCGCGAGGTTCATCAGGGAGTCTGCAGAGAGCATTTAGGAGGAAAGGCCTTGGTTCGAAAAATCCTGCGTTAATGGTTTTACTGGCCAACCATGAATAAGGAAGCGACAGACATCGTCCAGAAGTGCAAGAGTTGCCAGCTACACACCAACATTCCCCGGAAACCTTCCGTTGCCCTTCACACGTTGCAAGGAGCTTGGTCATTCGCTCAGTGGGGAATAGACCTCCTTGGCATGCTACCGTAAGCCTCGGGACAGAGGAAATTCATCATCATGGCCATCGACTACTTCACCAAATGGGTGGATGCGGAGCCTCTCCCAAAGATTACTGAAGAGAACGCGAAGCAGTTTGTGTGGAAGAACATCATCTGAAGCTTTGGCATACCAGCGATTATCATCACCGACAATGACACTCAGTTTACATGGAGATCTTTCACCAAGTTGTGCGAGGACTTAAAAATCGAGTTGCGGCATACGGCTGTGTCACACCCTCATTCCAATGGGCAGGTGGAGGTGACCAACCGAACCATTTTGAATGGACTAAAAGAGCAACTTGAAGATGCTGGGGGGCAATGGGTCGACGCGCTCCCTAACGTGCTGTGGGCATATTGGACAACGGAGAGGACCCCAACTGGAGAAACACTGTACAATCTCTGTTATGGAACTGAAGCTATCATTCCGGTCGACATCGGCATCCCAAGCCCCCGGGTCTCCAACTTCAGCCCCCAGATGAACGACGACGCTCTCCGGGACATTCTAGATTTGATTTCTGAGATCCGCGAAGAAGTCGCTCTCCGTACTACGGCCTACCAGCAGCGTGCAGCCCGCTATTACAATCGCAGGGTAAGGCCCCGACCAATCAACGTTGGAGACTTGGTCCTCCACACTCTGGAGGCGGCTGGGAAAGGAATGCAAGGCGACATGCTATCTCCAACTTTGGAAGGACCCTTTCTCGTCACGGCCATGGCGAAGCCAGAAACGTACAAGCTACGCAACGCTGAAGGAAAGACTCTCCCCCTCACCTGGAATGCGCAAAACCTGCGTCGATTTTACCAATGATGTCAACCTTTGTGTTTTTGTCAATTGTGTAACGCATTTCTTTCTTTGGAACAAAGAACTCTATGGTGTGTGTAAGCCGCAGGCCTGAACCCGCAAAAGTTATCTTTGCTTAAGTATTTCATCATGATGCTGCAAATATTGTCTACTCAAACGGGAAATCTAATGCACTCAAATACCCCGTGGGGGACTTGCCTCCTCACGAAGAAGCCGCAAGCAGCCCTCGTACAATCTAAGCCACGAGCCCGACTCGTGCACCCCATGGGGGCCCGCCCCCCTCACGAAGAAGCCGCGAGCAGCCCTCATGCAACCTAAGCCATGAGCTCGACTCGCGCTCCCCGTGGGGGCCTGCCCCCCTCACGAAGAAGTCGCAAGTAGCCCTCATGTAACCTAAACCGCGAGCCCAACTCGCGCACAATGTGGGGGCATGCCCCCCTCCCGAAGAAGCTGCGAGCAGCCCTTATGCAACTTAAGCTGTGAGCCCGACTCGTGCACCCCGTGGGGGCCTGCCCCACTCACAAAGAAGCCACCAGCAGACCTCATGAAACCTAAGCCACGAGCCCGACTCGTGCACCCCGTGAGGGCCTACCCCCCTCACGAATAAGCCACGAGCAGGCCTCGTGCAACCTAAGCCGCGAGCTTGACTTATGCACCACGTGAGGGACTGCCCCCCTCGTGAAGAGGCCGCGAGCAGCCCTCGCGCAAACAAAGACGCAGGCTAAAGACGCGCAAACGAAGCCAAACTAATGTCATACAAGACATCTAAGATGACATGAAAAGAATAATGTCAAACAAAACAACAGAAATGATCCAGCAAAGGGCAAACAACGCCCAAGGGAGATAACAACAAATGTCGAACAAAAAAGCAATACGACTAGCTAAACAACAAAGTACAAATACACAACAGCGAAAGTAAAAGGCTACTACTCGTCGTCCGAGCCAGAACGCTCGTCTTCAGAAACATCCGCAAAGCTGATGTCGGATGTGTCACATCCCAGACTCTTGCTAACTAGGCGAAAGGCCTTCGAGACACCGCACCGAAGCGCCAGCTCACAAAATTGTCCATCTGGGGCTCCACCTCCTTGGACCAAATCACGCCGCGAACCTCCTCTACAATCAAGGTATGGTCTCGCATGTAGTCCAGTGAGTCCAGGTATTCTGTAAGTCCTGCGGCCTTCAGCTCTGACGCATGGCTATCGGAAGACATCATCTCTACTTGGGTCTTCGCCGCCCGTAACTGAGTATCGAGGCTGGAGACCTCATCCCGTGCCGCCTGCAACTCGGTCTCCAAGCCCAAGGTCTCCTCCTTCGATTGCTTTAACATCTGGGTGGTCCTCTCCACCAGAGTTTTCTCCACCTCTAAAGCCACACGTGCGTCCTCTAGCTCGGAATTCAGCACTGACCCGGTCCGGCAAAACCATGCAATGTCCCGATCATGCTCCTCCTTCAAGGAGGCAAGCAAGATCGATGTCAACCGGAGCTTCTCCTGAAGGGCAAGGTACCCATACTTCAAACTCACATAGTGGTCATTCCAGGTCACCGCAATCTGGGCTTGAGTCTCTATCTACACAAAGACAAGGGCGGAAGTTAGCACTGAATAATGAAGATGACAAAAGAAAAATCTACACAACAAGCAAATGAACTTACCGCATCACTCATTGCCCTCAAGGAGGAGGACATCCGCGGGGCCGCTGCCTCCGAAGACACCTAAGAAACTGGGGACACAAGTATCTGCACCTCCGGAGTCGACTCGGAACATGCATCAGAAGGGGCCACCACCACCACCGTATCAAGGTCAACAGAAGGGGCCGCCACAACCTTCCTCTTTTGTCTCCCTTCCTGAGAAGTCCCGACAGTCTGAGCTATGTCCGAAGAGATACCACACCGCAGCAGACGCTTCTCCTCCACATAGACAAAAATATTAAAGAGTCGGTTGGCTAGTTCACGAGGCTCTAAAAAGCCAAGCACTGGAGAGAATTTTCGTTCCTTCCCTTTCACTCGATGGCAGCAGTCCGGTAGCATGTCACATGCCTCGGGAAGGCCCCTTGAATTCTTAACATACCCAAATAGAGTGTACTCGTGCCGACGATCATTTCGAGCTTCAAACTCCAACCAACTTTTGTTGCTGCAAATCTCCACTCGTTCGCCGCCAGCGGAGCGAACGTCACACCAATCTCGGAATTTGTCCAAGGAAAGCCGTACTCCATGCTCGCGAAAGAATGCAGCTAAGCCCATAATTCGGGCAATTCCAACGGGGACAAATTGTGAATTTGGCACCCCACAGAACTTCAAGATCTCAATCACCTCCTCGCACGGCGGAAAACGGAAGCCGGACCTCAGAGAAACCTTGCAAATCGTCAGCCAGCCACGAGGAGGATTCTGGACTCGCTCCTCAGCACGTGGGATCCTCACCTCCAAATTGGCAGGAAGCTCATATTTCTTCCTCTAAATATCCACGCCGTCTTCGGATAAAGAAGAGCGCAGGCGCATCGGACCGGAGGAATTCTTCAAAACCTGCATAACATGAAAATAAATAGGTCAAATTTGCCCAAAAAGTAAAGACTTGGTGGCGCGCATCCGAGCGCACGCAGCCCGAGCGACGCGCAGAGCAGGATCCATATGCACACAGCACAGTGCGCATCCGGTCAGGGGGCGTGCAACACGTGCGCGCACGGCCTGCCTCAGGCGCGGCCTGCCGTGTGCTTGACCCGTGCGCACGGCCTGCCATGCGCGGCCTGCCATGCGCGGCCTGCCTCCCGCACGGCCTGTCGCACGCTTGACCCGAGCGCGTAGCCGGCCGCGCGCGGCCCGCCTCGCGTGCGGCCCGCCGCGAGCCTGACCTGGGGGCGCGGCCAGCCGCGCGCATGGCCCGCCTTGTACGGCCTGGGAACGCGCGACTTGCCGCGCACGCAGCTCACCTCGCGTGTCCCGGCTCGCGTGCAGCCTGCCGCGCGTGCGGACCGCCGACACATGCGCGACCTGGTCGCGCGCAGCCTAGCCGCGCCCAACCTGGGGGAATGCGCACGGCCTACGGCAGCGCGGCAATGATGCGCGTTACCACGTTCGGCGTCTTCACCAGCCAGCTCTTTTTCGGCAATTTGCTCCCATTGCCTTGGAAGCACCACCCATCGCCACCTCCATCTTCTCGTCGTAGGTGGTCATGACAGCAGGATAGGAAGAATAGCGGGAAAATCCTCCTTCTGCTCACTTCGCTCTCGAATAAAAACGATTTGGGGGGGGGGCAATTGATGGGTTACTGTTGGGTATTGTATCCACATTAACCCAGATTTGATGAAGTCACCCTTGAACTAAGATGAATTAAGTTGTATTTGATGCTTTGTTTGAGTTATGTGTTTGCAGGATTCTAATGCCAAGTGTAGACCAATGTCAGTCTATAATGGGTCACCAAACACAGGACCATACTATGTAATTCCTCATTATGTGATCCAAAGTGTTGACTCATGTGTAGCCTCTCTATTGGGATACACTTCATATTCAAGCACTAGGACTAATTGAAAAAAGACTTGTTGTTGGATTCACCAAAGAAGAAGAGAATTCTGTTAAAAGATATTTACTAAGTACTTTACTCGAGTGAATTGCTTAGTTAATACTCGAGTAAATCTCCTTATACTCGAGTAAGTAATTTGGATCTCGAATAGTTAAGTTATGGCTCTCGAGTAGCTAAGACAACTACTCGAGTAGATTCCTTCTCTTTCTCGAGTCAACAGAATTTCTTCTCCAGAAATTTTTCTAAGTAAATTACTCGTGTAGTCATATAAATACTCGAGTAGTTTAATCCTCTTGTCTCGAGTTACAGAAGTCTGCATGTCGTGTAATTTTCCCTCACTCGAGTAGTCAAATTCATGTACTCGAGTAGTTCATCTACTACTCAAGTAGTCCAGAGTTTATACTCGAGTAACCATATTTTCTTCCCTCAGAATTTTTCTAAGTTCATTACTCGAGTAGCTATTTCTATATACTCGAGTAGTTCTTATTCTCCCGAGTAGTTCAATTTCACTACTTGAGTAACCCAGAATTCAATCCCATAAAATATTCTAAGTCCCTGACTCGAGTAGTTCCTCCACCTCTCGTGTAGTCAATTTCTTTTCACTCGAGAAGAATTTATTGTACTCGAGTAGTCCAACTCCACTTCTCGTGTAACTGTTTTAGCACTCGAGTAAATCTCTTTATACTCGAGTAGTTGATCTTCATTTCCAGATTTTCTCCAAGTATTTACTCGAGTAGTTATCTTCAGTTCACTCGAATAGTTCTATATGGTTCTCGAGTAGTTTTATCTTCACTCGAGTATATCAGTTTCATTTTTCTGAAAATTCGTTAAGTCCAAAATTGACAGATTTCTTAATCTACCTTGATGTGATTGGTCCACGTGTACCTCATTAAGAATTAATTATGACTGTTATTGAAGATCCTATATAAGGTCTTGTCAAACTGACAAACCCTAAGAAGAAGTTTTGCAGTCAAAATTATTTCAAAGTTCTCTGAATCTTTTTCTCTCTCCAAGAAGCGAAAGCCGCCGCCGCCGATCTTCATCGCTCACATCGGCTAGGGTTGTCGATTTCAGAGGATTCAGATCAAGAAGGTTTATAGATCGAGATTGAAAGAAATTGTACCTAATCACCTAGAGGGGGGTGAATAGATGACTTAATCTTTTTTAAACTTTTAGGCAGAATATATCACAGATTTCTCAGAACTATAAATAGCATACACAACATCAATCACATACACAGAGTACACACAGTTTTATAGTGGTTCCCCAAGGTTTGGGTACATCCACTTTCCCCCTTCGCCTATCTAGTAGTGTACTAGATTCGGCCAAACTCCTCCACTATACCTCAGATCCTCAGATCTTACACTCAGAACCCCAACTGGTTCCTACAGCTCAGAGTGATCCCACTCCTACAACTCAGGCTCAACAGCCCTACAACTCAGTCTTCTCCAAAGACCTACACTCAGCCACAAGGCCTACACTCAGCCTACAACAGGCCTACACTCAGAGAAATAGATCTCCTACACTCAGGCACACAGGCCCTACCACTCAGCCTTTATAATTTCAGGCTTACAACTCAGATCCCTAAGGATCCTACAAGAAATTAAAAATACAAAGTGTATAAGCTCAACTCAGAATAAGAGAGAAGAGTTGACAGGTTTCTTGATGAGTTCTTGGAAAAACTCTGCTGAGATCAACCTCACTTGTCTTTCTTCAAAGCTTCTTGAATGTAGAACACAATATGGTTGATACTCTCTGCAGCTGATCTTCAATCACTGCTAACTTAAGAATCAGAACTAATTCTGAAACTTTCTTCACAGCCTGGTTCCAACAACTGTCTTCTTGGAAGGAGCTCTCTCTCTCCAACTACTTAGATCTTCACTTGAATTGATTCTTCAATGAATTGCTTGATCTTCTTCTCAATCTCTTGTTGTTAATCATCTTCTTCTATTGACAGAACAAGCCTTTATATAGGACTTCTTCATGGTGACCGGCTGATCCGGTTCCTAACAGCTTTCTGACATCTCTGACAGGTGCAGTAGACCGGCTGGAATGGCAGCTGTCATGTCATCCAATCACTTCTTGAAATATTTGTAACTGTCTGAAAGTGTCGAGACAGTCTGTCTTTAAGTGTCGACACTTATAGACTAAGTGTCGACACAAGTAGACTAAGTGTCGACACTAGCCTTCAAGGTGTCGACACAACTCCTTGTGTTGTAGAATTTACTTCTCGACACAGCTTCTTCAGAATGTGTCGACACTGATATTGTGTGTCGACACAACTCCTTGTTCTTCAGTACTTAGTTGAATTCTGCTAAGTGTCGACACAATTCCTTTGTGTCGACACATCTTCTTGTGTTGAACTTGTTAAGTGTTGACACATACTCTTGGTGTCGACACATGCCTTATGTGTTGATACCTTTGCTGAGTGTCGACACTTCTCCTTGTGTCGACACATTCTTCTTGTGTTGAGACTTTGGCTGAGTGTCGACACATTATTCATTATGTCGACACTTGTACTTAGAATTTGTTGAACTTTGCTGAGTGTCGACACAGCTCCTTGTGTCGACACATTCTTCATGTGTTGAGTCTTCTGCTGTGTGTCGACACATTCTTCATTATGTCGACACTTGTACTTAAACTCTATTGAATTAGCTGAGTGTCGACACAGCCTCCAAGTGTCGACACTTTCTGATGTTGACAAAGTTCCTCTGGGTGTCGACACTGCTTCTAAGTGTCGACACTTCTTCACTGGACATTTCTTCAATGAGTGTCGACACTTCCTGTATGTGTTGACACTTTCCTCTTGGTGTCGACTCTGCATTCCTGGTGTCGACACAATTACTCCAAGTGTCTACACTGCTTCTCTAGGTGTCGACACAAGTCTTCTTAAGTGTCGACAATTTTCTTCTGGGTGTCGACACATGGACTTAGAAACTTTTCAGCTTTCCCTGCAAATACTTAACCTGCACAACTAAACTCAAAACACATCAAATAAATTTTGATGTATATCATTGAGTAGGGTGAGGCTTCTTCAAATCAGGTACATTTATTCCAATGTACCCAACAATCTCCCCCTATTTGGAGAAGTCATAACCCTTAGTCAATGATATACACCATACATAAGAAAATTATAGTCTGATGTAAAACAGGATTATATAACAGGGTAAGTACATAAACATGTATTAAACAAAACATGTATACAAAAATATCTCAGAACAATAATGTAATAGATTTATCACACATCACATTATTCTAACAACTTTATCATATTCATTATACAAAAGTTTACAGAGTGTTTAAAATCAAAAGATTACAACTGTAAACTAAAGATAAATTCTATCATATTGCTACTCAGGCTCCTTGATCACTATGCCCTTTCCAGACTGTATCTTTGCTTGGACAGGAGCTTCAGTATCTTCAGCAGCAGCAGACTTCTTTCCTTTCAGATCCTTCTTTTTCTGCTCTTCAGCCTTGATCTTCTGCCTTTCAAAGTAATGATAAGGCTTTGGAAAGTACTTGCTAGGCTCCTGGGCATTAGGAGGTAGCTTTCCCATCTTAGCCTTTCTTCTATACTGCACAATTGCCTCTTGCCTGGACTCATGCTTTCTCCACTCCAGTTCAGAATACCACTTGTTTCTATCTTGAATATTATCCTTGGCAGCCTTCCATGCAGTTAAGATAATATTCCTTGAAGTGGGGCTCCACTGTTCAAAGTCAGGCCTCAATTCAGCTTGCTCCTTGAATCTCTTCTTAGATAATTGGGCTTCTTGTTCCTTCAGCAAAGCTTCTTGTTCTTTTAGTATAGCCTCTAGCACTGGCTGAACCACTTTTTCTATGATGACATTTTGCTTTCCCTCAGGTGGGCTATACATTGACTGTATATCTGCATGTATCATATCAAAGTCTGGTGGAGGGTATATTACTTGAGCCACTTCAGCTTGCTCCCCTCCAAGATATGCAGAATTAATTCCAGACTCTGCAACATTATCATCATCACATAATGGAGGATATCCAAGGGTGGCTCTGATGGAATTGGAAATCCATTTTGCATGATCAGAGCCGGCTTTGACTAACACCCTCTCCCCCTTTATGACTTCTCTAACAATATGATCCCTCAGATCATCTTTCTGAAATCTTATTTGGGCATCCAAATAGTTTACTCCATCCTTAAAAAAAGGTTTCAACCTTTGGAGCTTGTCAGTTATAGCCTTTTGAGAGTCCTGTATAGCAGTTTTAACAGCAGTTATTCCCTCTTGTAATGCTTTATCAAATTCTGCCTTAGCTATAGCATTAGCTGTAGTTTGACCAGTAGCTATATTCTTTATTTCTGTGACAATTGCATTGTGTGAAGCAGTTAAATTATCATTCATCCTTAGTTGGTTCTCCAGAACATAGCCTTGCTTCACTGCAATATCATCTACTTGAGCTTTGATCTTTTCCTGATGAGTGGCTAGATAGACTACTGCATTCCCTCCTTTATGAAAGCAGTCAGTCATCTCTTTCTTATTCAGATTCATTTCAAATCTGATGGACTTAATGTCTTGGGCCAGATCAAACTGTAGTGACTTATGCCCCTCATCCATATAAGATTGCAAAGCCTGTCTTTGCTCATCCATCTTTATCAGTAATGCAACCATCAGAGAACTGAAATCTGTAGATGGTGCTGGCTGTGATGCAGGCTGTGGTGCAATTATTTGCAGTGCTTTCTTATAATTCTGGCTTCTCCTCTTGAAAACTTGAAATTTTCTCTTCTTGGCTCTTGCAGTCTCTTCATCTTCAGAAGCAGATGTGCTATCAATAGTCACTCTGTCCTTAGGACTTGGAGGTAGCTCCTTCTCAGTCCTTTGTATCCCTTCAGCATCTTTTGGCACCTCAGTCTCTGTGCTTGCAGTTTTCTCTAAATTCTCCACTTGCTCCCCCTCAATGATTACTTTCTCCCCCTCAGCAGCAGCACTTTCTTTCTCAAAGTCAGTTTGGAGTAGGTCAGGGAATAGCTCTTCTAGGGTAAATTCTTGTTGAGGATGGGGTGGAGATTCTCTTATCTCATCAATCACTTGATCAGATACAACTTGATCAGCAACAGATGTGTCCTCCATGACAACATCTTGGGGTTGACTAGGAATCTGAGGTTGCTGATTTGCAGTAGATAATGTGTCAGTTATAACTGCATTCTCAATAGAGAAATCTAATTGGTTTATTTCAGTTATTACCTCAAGTATGGTTTGTGTAGCTCTTTCACTTTCTAGAGGAGTAGGCTCATCCACTAGTAGAGGCTCCCCCTGGATGGAATCCTGGTGAATTGGGCTTGCTGGTGGTAGCTCCCCTGCCTTGGTGCATCTTCTTGTCTAGCAGGAGATTGTCCACCATTTCCAGTGTCTTGTTCATCATCAGGAGTAAAGACAACTTGCTCTTTAGAGCTACTAGAGGATTATTGAGCCACTGGGGCTATCTTCTTCTTCTTCTTCTTTATTGGTGGTTCCTTCTCAGGAGTTGACATTTCCTTAGTCAAGACTCTATCCCACCTAGAGAAGATTCTCATGTCCATCTTCCTCATGTGGTTGATTTTGGATCCCGCAGCTTGACTCATGACCTCTGGTATACTACCAGCCAGGTATAGACTTAGAATCCTACCCAAATTGGGTTTCTTCAGGCTCTCCTTAATCTTCTCAAACACTACTGCAGACCAATCAGTACTCAGTTTGAATATGATCCTTGTCATTAGATTGAACATATGAGCTGAAATCCTGTCATGTCCTCCAGGCTTGCACAAGATAACCTTGCCCACAATCTCAGATAAGAATTTGCCTTGGTTGTTCATTCCCTTCCTGTTGAAAACAGAACCGATTTTCAGGTTGGAGTCCAATTCACACCATGTTAGTGCTTCTCTAATCTTTGAAGCAGAAACATCTTCTTCTTCCTTAGTCCTAGGTAGTTGTAGCACCTTTCTCAGACTCTAAGGAGAGACTTTCACCTTAGCCCCATGAACTCTAGACTTTATCTTGAGTCCAGATTCATCTATTGTAGCTCCATTCAGGAATTCCAGAACTTCTTTCTTCCATATCTTGGTCGGCTCTGAAACAAGAAAATCTAACCATGTCTCTTCTATTAGGGTTATCACGCCTTTGATCTCTGGTTCCCCGTCATCAAATGCATGCCGCACGAGTTCGTAACTTTCATTCACATTCTCTTCGAGCTTGGGCGCCATTAGGGTTTGAAGAAATTTGAATCTAGAGAAGAGAGGTGTCGACACACAAGTTTGGTCTCG
The DNA here is from genome assembly GCA_039583875.1 of Platanthera guangdongensis. Classification (NCBI taxonomy): domain Eukaryota; kingdom Viridiplantae; phylum Streptophyta; class Magnoliopsida; order Asparagales; family Orchidaceae; genus Platanthera; species Platanthera guangdongensis. The sequence continues at coordinate 138,134,695 of CM077165.1, forward strand.
AAACTTTGGTGAGCGTGTCGACAGACAATGGTGAAATCCTATTTATACCTTTCTAGGATCGAAGATGAAAGGGCGCGTCAAAATACTCAAATTGTGTTGATACTGTTGAAAAGTGTCGACACAGACATATAATGTCTCGACAACTATGTGTCGACACAAGTATAGTTGACAGAAAATATGTGTCGACACTTGTTGATGTGTCGACACCACTTAGCTCGACACTTAGTCGAGACTTTACTTCACTAATTCTGCATAAAGTCTAAGTGTCGACACCACCTTGGATGTGTCGACACCTACCCTGTATGTGTCGACACTAATTCTCTGAAGTGTCGACACCAACTTCCTAGATGTGTCGATGCCTTTTCTCTGAAGTGTCGACACCAATTCTCTGTCTTCGACACAGATAACTCTGTGTGTCGACACTATTTTACTTATCCATTTTTATAAACTTATTTTAAGTTTATCATACCTAATTCAATTTTGAACCTATTGAATTTGGTTTCATCTAAGGGCTTAATATACATGTCAGCTAGCTGATTTTCTGTATTAACATACTCTAGGGATATATCTCCTTTTTCTACATGTTCTCTTAGAAAATGATATTTTATTTCTATATGCTTAGTCCTACTATGGGAAACAAGATTGTTTGCAATAGAAATAGCACTAGTAGAATCACAAAATAGAGGTGTTCTACTTACCTGAATACCATAATCTTCAAGCTGATGTTGTATCCATAGAAGTTGAGCACAGCAACTTCCTGCAGCCACATACTCTGATTCTGTTGTGGAGATAGCCACACTTGTTTGTTTCTTGCTACTCCATGATATCAGTCTTCCACCTAGGAATTGACAGGTACCAGTTATACTTTTCCTATCTTCCTTGCAGCCTGCAAAATCTGCATCTGAATAACCTGTCAGTTCAAAATCTCCATTCCTAGGGTACCAAAGGCCTAGATAAGGAGTGCCCTTAAGATATCTCAGAATTCTTTTGACTGCTGTCAAATGAGATTCTTTAGGGCAAGCTTGGTACCTAGCACAGACACATGTAACATACATGATATCTGGTCTACTTGCAGTCAAATATAGTAGGGAGCCAACTATCCCTCTATACAAAGTCTCATCTACAGGTTTCCTTGCATCATCTTTGCTAAGAGACATACTTGACCCCATAGGAGTTTTCATGGTACTGGAAGATTCCATACCATACTTCCTTATCAGTTCTAGGGTGAACTTAGACTGGCATATGGATAAACCATTCTCAGTCTGTCTAACTTGGAGACCCAAGAAGAACTTAAGTTCCCCCATACTGCTCATCTCAAATTGTCCTTGCATAAGTTTTGCAAACTTCTTGCAAAGACTACTTTCAGTAGACCCAAATATGATGTCATCTACATATATTTGGACTAGTATGATCTTGCCTCTGGATTCCCTAAGGAATAGAGTCTTGTCTATTTTTCCCCTTGTTAATTTATTCTCAATGAGGAAACTAGACAGGGTTTCATACCAATCCCTAGGGGCTTATTTTAACCCATACAAAGCCTTCCTAAGTCTATAAACAAAATTAGGTTTAGTTGAATCAACAAAACCTGATGGCTGTTCCACATAGACTTCTTCCTTCAGATTGCCATTCAAAAAGCTGACTTAACATCCATTTGGTATACTTTAAACCCTTGATAGGTTGTATAGGCCAAGAACATCCTTATTGCCTCCAGTCTGGCTACTGGAGCAAAGGTTTGATCAAATTCAATACCTTCTTCCTGCCTATATCCCTTAGCAACCAGTCTTGCTTTGTTCTTGATAATCACTCCATGTTCATCCATCTTGTTCCTAAAGATCCACTTGGTTCCAATTATGTTGTGGTCTTTTGGTTTAGGAACAAGCTCCCAGACTTTGCATCTCTTGAACTGGTTCAGCTCCTTTTGCATTGCCTCAATCCAATGAGGGTTTAGGATGGCTTCTTCAAATTTCTTTGGCTCAACTTGGGAGAGAAAACTGGAGTAGAGTACTGAACTTAGATTTTTGCTCCTTATTTGTACCCCTTGACTTAGATCACCAATAATTTGATTTGTTGGATGATCTCTTAGATGTCTATTAGCTGGAGGAAGCCTGTCTTCAGGTTGAACTCCTTCAGCTTCTTCAACTTGCTGCACTCCTTGGTCTTCTTCTGCATCAGGTGCATCTAGTACTCCCCCTGGACAACAGCCACTATCATCTACATGCTGACTTGCAGTAGATCCTTCTTCAATAGTGAGCTTGTCCATCTTCTTAGTCACACATGTGGAGCTACAAATACTTCTAGACAATTCATTGTTAATAAGTCTAGCTTCATCAAATACTACATGTACTGACTCTTCTACAACTTGAGTAGTCAAGTTGTAGACTCTATAAGCCTTACTGTTGTTGTTGTACCCAACAAAGATCCCCTCTTGGGATTTGGCAGCAAACTTGGTTAAGTAAGAATTACCATTGTTAAGTATATATCATTTACAACCAAAGATCCTGAAATAGGATATGTTTGGTTTTCTGCGTTTCACAATCTCATAGGGGGTCTTATTGTGGCTCTTGGTGATAGTAGCCCTATTAATTACATGGCATGCAGTGTTAACTGCCTCAGCCCAGAAATATTCTGGGAGAGATGTGTCACTTAATAGGATTCTACCAGCCTCAGTCAAGGTTCTATTTTTCCTCTCAGCAATGCCATTTTGCTGAGGTGTTCTTGGTGAAGAAAATTCCTGAAATATCCCAAACTCTTCACATAGCTTTGTCATACTATCAGACTGGAATTCAGTATCATGGTCACCTCTTACTTTGACCACTGTACTGTCTAACTCATTCTGAATTTGTTTGACAAAACTATAGAAGATACTAGGTGTTTCAGATTTCTGTCTAAGGAAGAACACCCAGGAAGACCTTGAGTAGTCATCTACAACCACAAATGTGTAGACCTTCCTACCTAGGCTGTGAACTGGCATAGGACCAAAGAGATCCATATGCAAGAGGTATAAACACCTCACAGCATCTTTGTTCTCAATGCTATTAAAAGTGGATCTAGTCTGCTTGCCATTTTGACAAGCTGAACATATCTCATCTTTAATACACTTAACCTGAGGACCATTCCTCACCAACTCTTTGCTATAGAGTTGGCTAATTATCTTGTAGTTAATATGGGCTAGCCACTTGTGTCATTTGACACAATGAGAGACTTTCTCATCAGCTACAAGACACACTGGAGAACCATTGTTCTCACACATAATGTCTAGACAATACACATTTCTCTTCATATAACCAGTCAAAATGATCTCTTGATCATTTGATCTCCTGATATGACAACCATCTTTGATAAATGAGATGTCATATCCTACATCACTCAGTTGACTTATACTAATTAGGTTATGTTTCAAACCTTTAACATAAGCCACTTGAGTAATTGTTATAAGGTTGCTAGAAATGTTACCAAAACCTTTGATGATCCCTTTTTCAGAACCACCAAAGGTGACTTTAGGACCATCCTTGATTGGTGTGTAGTCCTTTAGCAATCCCCTAGTTCCAGTCATGTGCCTGGAACATCCACTGTCCAAGTACCATATTGGGGCATGGTCACTTGGACTCACCTGCAAAACAGATTAGTTAACCTTAGAACCCAAAGAATTCTTGGGTCCTTGGTACTGGTTAGTTTGCCTCTTAACAAAGCTACCTGCAGATCTTCCAACAGGCAGTTTGCTACTCATCTTGGCACTAGAATTGTGCCAACAGTCTATGGCAAAGTGGCCTACCTTGCCACAGCACCAGCACTCAAATTTGTTGTACCTTTGCTTAGGTACAACCCTGGTTGTTCTATCTACAGCAGACTTGTTGAGTACTGGGGCTTTGCCCTTAGACTTGGACTTTACAGTCCTGGCAGGGTTAGTAAACCCCAATCCAGTTTTACCCTTGTGAGGTATAAACTCATCTATCAAAGGTAGAACTGATTTTGGTTTAGAGAACCTTGCTACTATATCTCTCTCCTTCTGAAGATTAATCTCCAGATTTCTGATTTGATCATTCTTAAATGTTATAGTACTCATCTGAATAACAGTTATGTGCTTCAGTCTAGCTATTTCATTTAGTTTTTGATCAATCAACTTCTCAAAATCAGTTGCAGCCTCTTTGAGACTAGCAATCTCCTTTGCCTGACTCTTGGGCAAGGATTTGCTTTTCTTAAAAGCTTGCATCAGTACTCTATATTCATCAATTAATGGATGAATGTGTCCTTCAAATTCAGATGCACTCTCATCACTTGATGAAGATGAATCTGAATCTGACTCAGTACTAGAAATTGAATCAGCAGAACAATTTAGTACCTGACTAGGTCCAGGCTGATCCTGGATTTTGTCACCTTCTGTTAAGGCCATCAGTCCCTGGCACTGATTGTCCTCATGCTCATATATAGAGTTCATTAACTGGATGAACTCCTCTTCCTCTTCTTCAGCAAACAGTCCAATATAAGCTTCTGCTTCTGAATCAGTTTCTGAAGATGATATATCTGACAGGCTTTTGTCCTTCTTGGCAACAAAGGACCTTTCCTTTTTGCCCTTTATCTGAGTCTTCTTCTTATCAGTTGACTCTTTCCTTTTCTCTGGACAGTCGGCAACAACATGTCTTTGTCTGTTACAGCAATAACATACAATTTTTGATAAAGTTGTTTTGCTTGACTTGGGCTTTCTCCCATCTTTCTTTGATGACTTCATATTCTGATAATAGTCATCTTTTCCCTATGAAGTGGATGGCTTTGACCTCCACTATTTCTTCTTTAGAAACTTCTGAAAGTGTCTTGTGAAAGCTGCAAAATCCTCATCACTCTCACTGCTTTCAGAATTCCTGCATTCTGTCTCATCTGTCTCAGATCCAGCAACCTTTGGAGGTGGAGATGGAGACTTACTTTTGTATTTCCTGGTGGCTTCTGTCTTGAATGTCATAGCTCTTTCTTTATGCTCAATTCTTGTAGTCTTCTTCTCTTCTTTCCTTACCATTAGCTGCATTTCATAGGATAACAGCTTTCCAAACAATGTTGGAGGAGGAATATCTGCTAACTTGGCCATTTCTCTTATGGCACAGATCTTGGTGTCCCAGTCCTTTGTTAGGGACCTCAAGAACTTATCATTCATCTCATAATTGCTGAATTCTCTTCCATAGGACATCAACTCATTGACAATCCTATAGAATTTCTTGTAGCATTCTGTTATACTATCAGACCTGCCTTGTTTGAAGCTCTCATATTCTTGGTTTAACAAAGACTTACTGTCCTGTCTAACTTCTTCTGAACCCTCCATGTACACTATCAGAGTATCCAACATCTCCTTTGATGTTTTACAGTGTATCAAGTTTTGAAATATAGCATCATCTATGACACTTACAATGATATTCTGAGCCCTTTTGTCCATTGTAGCTAGAATAATCTCATCTTTTGTCATTTCAAAAAATTCCTTAGGTGTTCTCTAATTTGCATCCAGGACTGATACTTTCATAGGCACATATGACCCTTCTTTAACTGTGATATAGATTCTAGGGTCAGATACTTCCATAAACAGTCTAACCCTTTCTTTCCAGATGCCAAAAATCTCCTTTCTGCAAATTGGAAACTTCATGGATCCAAGTTCTTTATGATTCTCTATTGAACCCATTTTCTTGATTTTCTTGTTTCTGCACTTGATTATACTGAATCTGCCAACAGGATCTACTCAGACAGTTATGTCCTTTTTGAGGAACCTGGCTCTGATACCACTTGAAAGAAATTGTACCTAATCACCTAGAGGGGGGGGGGGGGTGAATAGGTGACTTAATCTTTTTTAAACTTTTAGGCAGAATATATCACAGATTTCTCAGAACTATAAATAGCATACACAACATCAATCACATACACAGAGTACACATAGTTTATAGTGGTTCCCCAAGGTTTGGGTACATCCACTTTCCCCCTTCGCCTATCTAGTAGCGTACTAGATTCGGCCAAACTCCTCCACTATACCTCAGATCCTCAGATCTTACACTCAGAACCTCAACTGGTTCCTACAGCTCAGAGTGATCCCACTCCTACAACTCAGGCTCAACAACCCTACAACTCAGTCTTCTCCAAAGACCTACACTCAGCCACAAGGCCTACACTCAGCCTACAATAGGCCTACACTCAGAGAAATAGATCTCCTACACTCAGGCACACATGCCCTACCACTCAGCCTTTATAATTTCAGGCTTACAACTCAGATCCCTAAGGATCCTACAAGAAATTAAAAATACAAAGTGTATAACCTCAACTCAGAATAAGAGAAAAGAGTTGACAGGTTTCTTGATGAGTTCTTGGAAGAACTCTGCTGAGATCAACCTCACTTGGCTTTCTTCAAAGCTTCTTGAATGTATAATACAATAGGGTTGATACTCTCTACAGCTGATCTTCAATCACTGCTAACTTAAGAATCAGAACTAATTCTGAAACTTTCTTCACAGCCTGGTTCTAACAGCTGTCTTCTTGGAAGGAGCTCTCTCTCTCCAACTACTTAGATCTTCACTTGAATTGATTCTTCAATGAATTGCTTGATCTTCTTCTCAATCTCTTGTTGTTAATCATCTTCTTCTGTTGACAGAACAAGCCTTTATATAGGCCTTCTTCATGCTGACCGGCTGATCCGGTTCCTAACAGCTTTCTGATATCTCTAACAAGTGCAGTAGACCGGCTGGAATGGAAGCTGTCATGTCATCCAGTCACTTCTTGAAATATCTATAACTGTCTGAAAGTGTCGAGACAGTCTGTCTTTAAGTGTCGACACTTATAGACTAAGTGTTGACACAAGTAGACTAAGTGTCGACACTAGCCTTCAAGGTGTCGACACAACTCCTTGTGTTGTAGAATTTACTTCTCGACACAGCTTCTTCAGAATGTGTCGACACTGATATTGTGTGTCGACACAACTCCTTGTTCTTTAGTACTTAGTTGAATTCTGCTAAGTGTCGACACAACTCCTTTGTGTCGACACATCTTCTTGTGTTGAACTTGTTAAGTGTCGACGCATACTCTTGGTGTCGACACATACCTTCTGTGTTGATACCTTTGCTGAGTGTCGACACTTCTCCTTGTGTCGACACATTCTTCTTGTGTTGAGACTTTGGCTGAGTGTCGACACATTCTTCATTATGTCGACACCTGTACTTAGAATTTGTTGAACTTTGCTGAGTGTCGACACAGCTCCTTGTGTCGACACATTCTTCATGTGTTGAGTCTTCTGCTGTGTGTCGACACATTCTTCATTATGTCGACACTTGTACTTAAACTCTGTTGAATTAGCTGAGTGTAGACACATCCTCCAAGTGTCGACACTTTCTGATGTTGACAAAGTTCCTCTGGGTGTCGACACTGCTTCTAAGTGTCGACACTTCTTCACTGGACATTTCTTCAATGAGTGTCGACACTTCCTGTATGTGTTGACACTTTCCTCCTGGTGTCGACTCTGCATTCCTGGTGTCGACACAATTACTCCAAGTGTCGATACTGCTTCTCTAGGTGTCGACACAAGTCTTCTTAAGTGTCGACACTTTTCTTCTGGGTGTCGACACATGGACTTAGAAACTTTTCATCTTTCCCTGCAAATACTTAACTTGCACAACTAAACTCAAAACACATCAAATACATTTTGATGTAAATCATTGAGTAGGGTGAGGCTTCTTCAAATCAGGTACATTTATTCCAATGTACCCAACAGAGATCGTCATTCAATTCTTCATCTTCTATTCGATCGTGTGAAGCAAAGAAAGTCCAGATCTGCTTTGTCGAGAATCTTCTTCAACCTCTTTGATAAAGCCATAAAGTTTAAAAGAGGAAGATCCAGGCTGATTGCTTGTAGATCTGAGATTGTATTACTGTTTGTATTTCAACATTCTTTCTATTTCATTATTGTAGGAGAATTCTCTCCGAGTGTAGGAACTTTTGTCTCCGAGATTATAGGAAGTTTTACCTTCCGAGTGTAGATCCGTTTTGTGGATCGAAATTGTAGGAACTTTGTTCCGAGACGTAGGATTGGTTTTCAATCCGAGATAGTGGAGTAGCTCAGTCTAGTGTATTGCTAGATCGGTGAGGGAAAGTGGATGTACCCAAGGTTGGGGAACCACTATAAATCTTGTGTCGTCTGTGATTGATTAGTAGATAGTTCTGTGCATAGATCTTAAATTTTTATTTCGCAAAAAGACGCACATCTCACCTATTCACCCCCTCTAGGTGATTTAGGTAGACAACTAAATACTTTCAATTGGTATCAGAGTCAGGTTGATCACTAAAAGGTTAACACCTTGATCAGAACCGTTTCTAGTTATCTTTTGAGATCTACCAGTCTTGGACAAGGCTAAAGATTTTGCCAAGCTTCCCTTGTGCACCAAGCATAACTTTCCCATGTGGAAAGAAAGAATCAAGTTCTTTATGGAAGCTGTGGATCTAAGGATCTTCATGATTGTTGAAGAAGGTCCTTACATTCCCATGACAATCTCCACAATAGATCCAACTAAGAAAGTTCCAAGAAATTAATTGATCTAGACAAAGACGAGATTGCACTTGCATCCTTATATAAGAAGGCCAAGAACATAATAGCAAGTGCAGTCGATGACTCCATGCTGCAAAACCTGATCCACTGCCAATCTGCAAAGGAGATGTGGTAGTCCCTAGTCACTTTGATGGAAGGAATAGAAGAAGTTAGGGATGATAGAAGATCCCTTTTGAATCAAAAGTATAAGGCCTTCCGATAAGGAACCATTGCTGACACCTTTGAGAATTTCTTCATGATAGTGAATGGCCTAAGGGTGTATGGCAGAGTCTTCACAAACGGAGAATTGAATGATAAGTTCTTGAGATCCCTAACCAAGGAATGAGATAACAAGGTCTGTGCTATCAGGGAATTTGGAAATCAAGACGAGACAGACCCATAGAATCTCTTCGGGAAGCTTATGTCATATGAGCTTCAACTCAACACCAGAAAGGCTGAAGAAGAGAAGAGCAGGTCTGCATTCAATGAGAAGTCTGTTGCTCTAAAGGCAGATACCTCAAAGAAGTCAAAGGCTGATGCTCCTGCCCCAGCACAAGAAGTGAGTGAAGAAGAAACTTCGGAGCCTAGTACCTCAGGCTCTGAGCTATCTGAAGGAGAGTTCTCACTGCTCTTACGTCAGTTCAAGAAATTCTTGAAAAAAAGAAGCAGTGGAAAGGCAAGAATGCCTCTCATAAAAGATCATGACATGATGGTGATCGTCAAAGAAAAGGCTCAAGTAGCCACGACAGGTATACTCCTAAACAGAATAAACATATTTCTACTAACATTGTTTGTTACTACTGTAATAAGCCAGGTAACGTCATTGCTGACTGCCCCCATAAGAGGAAGGAGGGTGGAAGAAGAGAGGAAAAGAAGTCCTCACACAACAAGAAGAGGACAGGGGAGAGCCTAATAGCCAAAAAGGGCAAGACTCTTAGTGACTCCGACTCATCAGAGTCGGGTGAAGAAGAAGAAGCCTACTTTGGCTTATGGCTCAGACAGATGACGAACAAGAGCCCCAGTTCACTGGGAAGGTAAACTCTCACACTCCTCTTTCAGAATCTGAAGCTTTTGAGCATGATCGTGAGTACAGCTCTTCTGACGATGAGTCTGAACTCATGGCCCAGTACAATAAGTTGATCATGGCTTACGACAAATGTCGTCGAGTCGTGAAAACTCGGGCTAAAGAGATAAAGTCTATAAAAGCTGAAGAGAGCATCTTGAGAGAGGAAGTTGCTAAGACAGACTCACTCAAAGAGAACTTCAATAATGCTATTGAAGAATACAACAAGTCTCTTGAGCACCTTGACCTAAAAGAAAAAATCATCAAAGAGTTGGAAGAACAACTCGCTGCTGAAAAGAAACTTGTTGAAAGTTTCTCGAAGCCTAAGATTGTTCTTCCATTTGTTGCTGAATTCTCAGCTAAGGTCAAGGGTGCTGGATTAGGCCATGAAGAAGCTTCTAGTAAATCATCTAGTAGGAACAAGGCTCAAAGAAAGAATAAGGCCGCCAAGAAGGCCTTGGCCAAAGAGAAGGGGAAAACCCCTCAAGATTAGACTTCGTTCAAGAAAGTCAAATTTCCAAATAATGAGTTTGATCTTGACTCATCCTACGATCACTTGACCAAGCCTACCTATGTAGAGCCAAAGTCCCATTATCAAGGATGGACTCGCCCCAAAAACTTTGGTGAGAGTGTCTTTAAGGCACCTTATGAAGAAGTCATTCTTCAGAGCTATGACCATTTCAATCATGATCATAACTTCAAGAAGGCACCAAAGGTAAAGCCCGTTGTGGAGAAGCCACAAAAGGAGAAGAAATCATGTGATTGCCATCATCATGAAGCTTCTTCCTCCAAGAATGCTGCCCCTACTAGACCACAGTCGCAAAAGGTCAAGCAGGAGAACATAAGACAAAGATACAACTGGTTTGACTGTTGGTGCTGTGGCAGAATTGGTCACTTTGTCATCGATTGCTGGTTTAATCCCAGAAATGCTACAACTCCTCATGTTGATAATATGAGAAAGACCGCTCATAATGCTAATACTCGTAGGGGGAGTATTCTAACCCGAGACCAAGGACCCAAACGTATTTGGGTTCCTAAGGCAAACTGATTATGATTGTAGGTATGTCCAAAGGCCACTAAAACGCCCATCTGGTATTTGGACAGTGGATGCTCTCGACATATGACCGGGACAAGAAGCCTACTTCAGAACTAGTCTCCAGTCTTGAACGGACCAAAGGTCATCTTTGGAGGTTCAGACCGAGGAATCACGAAAGGTTATGGTATGATCACTAACGGTAGTGTATCCTTCTCAGATGTAGCTTATGTTTAAGGATTGGAACACAATCTTATAAGCATAAGTCAACTCTGCGATAAAGGATACATAGTTGAGTTTCATGCTAATAAGTGCTTGATAAAATCCGTTGACAATATGGAAACAATTCTATCCGGCACTCGAAGCCGAAACATTTTTTGTCTAAATTTCATTTGTATAGACTCTTCTACACCAGTGTGCTTTTTAACAAAGATAATGCATCTCTTAGTGACCAATGTCACAAGAGACTAACATATATTAATTCCAAAATATTAATAAATTATTTTCAATGAATTTAGTACGTGATGCCCCAAATGTTAAGTAAGTCAAAGATAGACCTTGTCATGTATGTGTAAAAGGCAAGCAAACAAAGGCTACCTTTAAAAGCATTATCGACAAAGATTCTAATAGATGTTTACATCTACTGCATATGGACTTATTCGGTCCACTGCAAGTTAGAAGTTTGGGAGGTAAGGATTATACATTAGTAATTGTTGATGACTACTCGCGCTTTGCCTGAGTGTTCTTTCAGAAACACAAGTCAGATACCTTCGACATCTTTACTAATTTTGTTAAGCAAGTCCAGAATGAGTACAACTACTCCATAGTCAAAATAAGAAGTGACAATGGAACAGAGTTCAAGTCTGGGGCCATGACAGAATTCTGTGAAAGCATAGGTATCTTTCATGAGTTTTTTTCTCCTCGTACTCCACAATAGAACGGAGTGGCCGAGAGAAGGAATAGAACACTTATAGAGGCCTGCGGTACCATGTTGAGTGATGCTTCACTTTCGGAATACTTTAAGGCTGAAGCCGTTAACACTGCATGTCACGTGCAAAATCGAGCACTCATAAACAAAAACCATGACAGATACCTTCCAAACATATAAAGGACAGGAAACCAACTATCTCATATTTTAGAATCTTTGGTTGTAAGTGCTTCGTGCTTAACAATGACAAGTATCATACTAGCAAATTTAGCGAAAAGAGGTTTGAAGGAATTTTTGTAGAATATAGTAGCCATAGTAAGGCATACATGATATTTAATAGAAAAATCCTGGTCGTAGAAGAATCAATACAAGTTGTATTTGATGAGACGAGCTTGCTGCAAGGCAACTCTTCTAGTGTCCTCATTGAAGATGCAGGTACAAAATTGGAAGAAATTAGCTTGGATGAACCGTTCGAAGATATAGGTGAAAAGTTCAACAAGATCACCACTCCAACCCCTATTGGAGAGGTTAATGATGAAGATGAATAAATTGTCCAAGTTGATGAAGTCACTCCAGTGATTGAAGATAATCCAGATACAGGGACTCTAGAGCTCAGACACCTGAAGGATCACCCCATGGACAGATCATAGGAGATCCCCGGGATGGTGTCAGAACTCATAGAGGTACAACTAACGAAAATTTATATTTAAGTTTTCTCTCACAGGTTGAACCAAAGAAGTTTGAGGAAGCGAACTCAGACGCATCTTGAATTATGGCGATGGAAGAAGAACTAAATCAGTTCAAATACTGTCAAGTATGGAAACTTGTTCCAAGACCCAAAGGTAAGAATGTCATCGGGACAAAATGGGTCTACAAGAACAAGATGGACGAGGATGGAACGATCATAAAGAATAAGGATAGACTCGTCGCTAAAGGATATCGTCAAGAAAAAGGAACCAACTTCAACCAGACGTACGCTCCAGTAGCAAGGCTGGAGGCCATCAGGTTATTCCTAGCATATGCTGCACTCAAAGGCTTCACCGTCTATCAGATGGACGTGAAGTCTGTCTTCCTTAATGGTGACATAAAGGAAGAGGTGTATGTGGAATAACCTCCAAGTTTCGTTGATTCTAACTTTCCTGATTATGTTTACTTATTACAAAAAGCCTTATATGGTATGAAACAAGCTCCTCGAGCTTGGTATGAGATGATGTCTAGCTTTCTACTTGAGAACAAGTTCATAAGGGGAAAGATAGATAAGACATTATTTTTTAGGGAAATAAAAGGCAAGATTTTGCTAGTGCAAATCTATGTCGATGACATCATTTTTGGCTCTACAGACGACAACCTCTGTAAGAAGTTTTCAAAACTTATGCAAGGGAAGTTTGAAATGAGCAGTATGAGCGAGCTGAAGTATTTCTTAGGGCTTCAGGTGAAACAATCTGAAGATGGAATTTTCATCTCGCAGACCAAGTTCACCAAAGAGCTAATTAAGAAATTCGGAATGGAGAACGCAACCTCGATGAGGACTCCAATGGGTTCAACTATGTCTCTATACAAGGATGAAAAAGGGAAATCTTTTGATGAAACCAAGTACAGAAGCATAATTGGATCCTTGCTCTACCTTACTGCCAGTAGACCTGACATAATATTTTCAACATGTGTATGTGCTAGATTTCAGGTGAACACTGTAACAGTCCGAATTTCTGAAACATGAATTTTTGGGTGACACGGCCTGGGACACGGGCGTGTCCCAGGGCGTGTCAAAGGACACGGCCTGCGACACGGGCGTGTCGCAGGGCGTGTCGAGGTTGTGTCGACGATCGACTTTGGTGTCAACGATTTTTCGCTCGATGATGTGTCGAGAGGAGACACACGGCCCAGGACACGGGCGTGTCCAAGGCCGTGTCATGTGCTTGACGACTGTTACTCGACGATCGTCGAGTGTCGAGACATGAGTGTCGAGTGTCGAGTGTCGAGAAGTTGCACACGGCCTGTGACACGGGCGTGTCACAGGGCGTGTCAAATCGGGTCGACGAACTCAGCCCGCCGAAGGATTTCGACAGGGCGTGTCTTTGTGCCGTGTCAGGGCACACGGCCCGGGACACGGGCGTGTCACAGGCCGTGTGAAGTCTCAGGATGATTTGGGATTTTTTTCGCCCAGGCACACGGCCACAGACACGGGCATGTCTGAAGGCGTGTTGGTGACACGGCCCATGACACGGGCGTGTTCCATGGGCGTGTCACTGGTTTGGATAGGTCGGTTGACCACCGCTTGAGGCACACGCCTGGGACACGGCCGTGTCACAGGCCGTGTCAGGTCAAATTTAGCTTTTCTGGCAGTTTTGTAGCCGTCCATTCCTTCAGCTGGGATCCAAGGGCTGAAGCTTCTTCCTCTTTTTCTTAAAGGCCGAAAACTGAGAAGTGATTCTCATTTGCTTTGGCCTTGATCTTTCTTCAAGTTGAGAGAGAAAGAGAGAGAGAGGAGGAGGAAGAAGGAAAGGGGGCTGCTGCTGGTGGTGCTGCTGGTTACCGACGAGAAATCTGAAGCCGGCGTTGCGGAGGAAACGCTCTTGCGAGCCTTTCAAGCAAGCTTTGAGGTCATGGCACCGAAGCGGTCGTCAAGGGTAACGACTTTTCTTCCTAGCCATGTGAAGGCTTCTTTTTGGCATAGCTTTGTGATTTCCCCCACCAAGAGGTGGCTGATTTTGGGAATCTTTGGGTGGATGCTTGAAATCCCCTTTGTTAGCATATAGATCCGGAAATGGAGTACGGAATAGGCATGCTATGTGAAGCCCATCTGGACAGGTTGGTCTGGATTAGTGATGTTGCATACGAACCGGAGAAGACTCCGTGATAACGTGTAGTTTAAGGAGTCAACGGGTTATGCCTACGAAAAGGAGTAGCAGGAAGTACTGGGGTGGTAGCCCGGGAAAATAGCCATGTGATGTTTTTGGGTCCAACCTGTGAATGAAGCACAGGAAGTACTGGTGTGACCAGGAAATGCCCTTTGTGATGCTTGATGTCATAGGGTGTCCACCTGTGAAGCGAGTAACAGGAAGTACTGGCATGATAGCCAGGAAAGACCCCTGACATTTGTGCTTGTGCGGTGTCCACCTGTGGAGAGAGTCACAGGAAGTACTGGGAGGCCCAGGAAAGACCCGCTGTTGTGCTAAGGAAATGGGTATCGAGATATGCCCAGGCTTGAATGCCAAGAACAGGATTGGTGAGACCGACCCGCGCCTTTGTTATAGCCATGAGTACGCTGTACTCGGAGAAGGCAAGGCGATTTGAGCAACGGGGGGTGGAGGATCCGACCTGCGCTATGTCCGTCCGACGTGAGACCAAAAGGTGCGGTCTGTTGGAGCGCATAGCAAGAGTCTTCGGCCTGCGCGCCATGACACAATGGGGGGCTACGGGCCATCCCGGTGTAGGAAGACTAACTCCGGCTACACGCCATGGAGTAAATGCTCAAGAGATTGACCGTTGGGTGATGACCCTGATACGGTGGTGGGCAAGAGATTTGCCAGAACACCAAGAATGTGCCCTGAGTGTACGGACCGTTGGGCTGGGTGGCGAACGGTTGTGATGGCTTGTGTGCGTGAAAGCACATTTGGATGATATATATTGCCATACTTGTGATTTGCTATGCCTGCAGGGAAGAATACCGCTGCCCCGAGAGAAGGGGTAGGGTCGTTATAATTTGGTCAGTTGAACGCTGACCGTTGCTTTTATTTGCCACCGTTGGGTGGCTTGTCCCTGTACAGGTGCTGGAGAGCCGAGCGGGACGCATAGAGGTTGATGTTCCTGCTGTTGTTGCTGCTACTGCTTCTAGCCCTCGAAGGCTATCTGTGTTGTTGTGTGTTTTCTTTTATTGTGGCCGGCCTGCGCGCCAATTTATTGTAGGCCACTGTTTGAAAGCCATGTAAAGGCCATAAGGCCAACTCTTTGTACTTGTTGTAAGACATTCCTATATTGTATAAAATGTGGAGTTTTATGTTTGGACATTCATGTGGAGTTCCAGGTGTAGTCTAGGCTTCCGCTAGAATGCTTTGTGATAGGTACGATGCGCTACTCTGGTATCATCCTGTACCTTCACCGTCTGTTTTGTGCTATATACTGTGGGGCCCTGTCCGGACCTTCTAGAATATACCATATAAACGGATGGGGTTGTTACAAACACTAAGGAATCTCACTATGCTGCTGCAAAGCGGATTTTGAGATACCTTAAAGGTACGCCAAATCTTAGCTTATCGTACCCAAGAAGTAATGATAGCAAACTAATAGGATTTTCAGATGCAGATTTTGCAGGAAGCAAAGACGATAGGAAAAGAACTTCCAGGACTTGCCAATTCCTTGGAAGAAGGTTTATCTCCTAGAGTAGCAAGAAGCAGAACTATGTAGCAATCTCAACAGCTGAGTCAGAGTATATCTCTGCAGGCAGTTGTTATGTATAGCTGCTATGGATAAAGAATCAATTTGAAGATTATAATATGAAGTTCCAAAACATTCTGTTGTTTTGAGACTCTTCCAGCACAATTACAATAGCCAACAACCCAGTCCTGCACAGCCGGACAAAGCACATAGAGCTGAGGTATCATTTCATACGGGAGCATGTGGAGCATGGGAACATAGATCTCCAATATGTCTCTACAGACAGGCATATTGCAGACATTTTCACGAAGCCGCTGGACGAGACCAATTTCTCGTTCTTCAAAACAAAACTTGGAATGCTCAACTAGGAAGATTAGAGAAGATGGACTCATAAGAAGGCTCAGAGATCTAGAATCAATCAAAAGTTGGAATTCCACAAATCTCTAATTTATTGACTCGAGTAAGAAGTAAAGTATACGAGTAATAAAATGACATACTTGAGTAATCCACTTGACCTACTCGAGTAATAAATAAGCCACTCGAGTAACCTACTCGAGTAGCAGAATGACTTACTCGAGTAGTCGAATCACTTACTCGAGTAGTAAAAATTCACTCAAGTACTTCAGTATAACTACTCGAGTACTTCAGCAAACTACTCAAGTACGTCAACCTATCTACTCGAGTACTTCCGGACATCACTCGAGTACTTTCAGCCATATCTACTCGAGTATCTCAATACCTTTACTCGAGTAATATCAAGTCTCTCGAGTATCCGCCAGCCAATTTTTTGTCCTTGATTCAAATTTCCTTATTCGCAACTCGAGGCTTATGCCGCTACTTTTAAGATATGATTCCATCATTTATCTCTTAATTAGATATAAACCTATGGTTATATAAATCGAAAATTCCAAAATCATTCTACATGAAATCATTTTCTCTCTCGAGTAAGCTGACAGTCGTTTCGCCTTCCGCCAAGAACTTGCAGAGCTGCGTCATCTTCCTCCCCGCCACCGTTTTTCCAAGACCTTCTGGATCATGGCCTCTTCTTCAAAGATTGGCATAGGTTCTGAACTGGTTGCCGCCGGCATCGCAGAACTTTCAAATGATTTCCACAATCTTATGATACTTCTCGACACCGTCGTACTTACCTTCGTTCTCCAAGAGCCCTGTAAAATTCTGTTTCCAGATGTTGCCGAGTTCTTCAGAAATGTCAAGGTCAAGCGATATGGCGCCGGTCTCAAGTCAAAAGTCAGAGGAATTAAGATCAAACTTACAAAGACCTCTGTTTCACAACTTCTTCGATTGCCGATCGTGGATGAAGAAGATAATCTAGGCCCTGATGAGTCTGACAGAACATGTATGTTCTGTGGCATTTCTCCTGATGAAGAATACATCAAATGGTCTCAGCTGAATCCTGAGGGAAAGTTACTAGTGGACATTATAGGGAAGGTCCTTCTATGCAAAACTAGTTCTATCAGAGATATCTCCCTTTCTTTCTTTGATATTATGCAAGCAATTGTCTGCAGAAAGAAATTTCAATTTGGTATGATGATCTTTGATAAGATAAGAGATAGTATTAAAGCTCCAAATTATGTCAGAAGTATCTCTCTCCTCCTCCATGAAATCAACCAAGAAGTCTTCAACTTTTCAAAAGGTACTGTTCTTCATCACATGAAGAAAGTTTTTATATCTTCCATTCAAAGATGGGAAGTGAAACTACAGAATCCAACTCAGGCTACCAAGGTTCAAGAGATTCCAGCCACAGAGGACAGGACCCCATCTCCCTCTCCACATCAGATTGTCAGCTCCTCTGGTACATCTATTGAGGGAGAGCCTGCTCCTTCTATTCCAGCAAGGATACCTACACCTCCAACAGTTACTCATCCTCAACCTCAAACTCCAGAAGAGACTCCATCTGAAGCACAACTTCAAGAAGCCCTACTCTCAACAGAAGATGCAATCAGTGAAATGATTTAAGAGATGACTGCAGATGAATCTCCTCCCCCCTCTCCAAAAGAAACCACTACTGAAGTCCCAAAGCAAACCACTCCAGTCCAATCTCCAGCACATACTCCTTCTCTTTCCAAGTCTCCTACTGCAAACCAAGAGCAGGTTGACACCATTTTCATTTCTGATGAGCAATCCCCTGATCCAGCTGAAGCTCCTTTAAGAAATTTGGACTTCACCATCCCCATAGTCACTGATGAAGGGGATGCCCTGATTCACACTTCTAGAGCAAAGAGCTCTGTCTCCATTACAGAAATAGCTCCATGGGTTGCTCCTCCTCCTCCAATTCCCTCTTCGAGTGCTCTTCCTGCTGCTGCTCCTTCCAATGATTTGATGAATCTATTTGTGCTTATGGTTCAAGAGCAACGAACCTACTTTGATGCTTCACTCAAGACTATTACTGATAAAGTCACTGCTTTAGAGACTGAAATGAGCATGAGATTTGCAGAAATCCAGCACAATACTGATCAGCTAAGTCACCTCTTCCAAATTGGTGGAAAGGCTCTAGATCACACTATTACTAGTGTTGGTCAAGTCATGGAGCAAGGTGTGACTCTTGTTAATAATTAGATAGAATTGGATAAGAGAGCTGAAGCTACTAAGATGAAGATCTGTGAAGAAGTTGTAACCTTCAAAGAAGATACAATAACTACTTTGACTGGTGAAGTCAGAAAGGGGGAGAGTTTGGTGAAGGAATATCTAGAAAAATTAGATGCACTCAAGCAAGAGCTTTGGGAAGCCAAAATGAAAGAGATCCATGATGATGTCTTAAGAAAAATTCAGAGTGTCAAATTCCATACATATGACACTGCTCTATGGATGCATAATCATATTCTTCCTAAGTTTGCCAAAGATCCAAACTTCATTTCTCATCATCTCAACCCTCTAGCTGTTGCTGCTCCTACTCAACCTCAACAACCTACCTTCTCTCCAAGGCCTGGAGACTCTGTTGCTCCTCCAGAATCATATACTCAGGATTGGGAAGATGACCCAGCTGATATCTTTCTCTAGGCTCCTCCAGAAATTCACATTCCCAAGAAAAGGAAGTATGATGAAGGTGCCTCTGCCAGCATGTCAATTCCAGTTTCTGATATTGAAAAGTGAAAGGCTCCTGATTTTGCAGAGATATGGTCTCCTACTTCAAAGTCCTTTATCTTAGACACTCTCAAACTGGTTATGGACTACCATGAAAGCAAAAATTAACATTACAGCGCCCAGGAATGGGAATTATATGAGAAGTCCATGACAAAGAGGAGACTCTATGATAGAGAACATGGCAGGAACAACCCATATGCTCCTGTCAAGCCACCCAAATACTACCCCAAGCCATACAGCTACCAGAGGAGATAACAAGAGAAGAAAGACAAGCAACAACAACATCAAGCTTAGAGATATATGAGAATGTGGAAATGATTTTTGTAGAAATGATACTTTGGAAAATCACATTCATATAATTCTATTTTTTGACCATATAATCTTGTTTATAGTCTTATGCTTGCTTACACTGATTTATCTATTTAGCACTTTTTATGTCTATAATTCACCTTAGTGTAAAGGGTTCTGACTTCTACAAATAGGGGGAGATTGTTGGGTATTGTATCCACATTAACCCAGATTTGATGAAGTCACCCTTGAACTAAGATGAATTAAGTTATATTTGATGCTTTGTTTGAGTTATGTGTTTGCAGGATTCTAATGCCAAGTGTAGACCAATGTCAGTCTACAATGGGTCACCAAACATAGGACCATACAATGTAATCCCTCATTGTGTGATCCAAAGTGTTGACTCACGTGTAGTCTCTCTATTGGGATACACTTCATATTCAAGCACTAGGACTAATTGGAAAAAGACTTGTTGCTGGATTCACCAAAGAAGAAGAGAATTCTGTTAAAAGATATTTACTAAGTACTTTACTCGAGTAGATTTCTACATACTCGAGTGAATTGCTTAGTTAATACTCGAGTAAAGCTCCTTATACTCGAGTAAGGAAGTTGGATCTAGAGTAGTCAAGTTATGGCTCTCGAGTAGCTAAGACAACCACTCGAGTAGATTTCTTCTCTTTCTCGAGTCAACAAAATTTCTTCTTCAGAAATTTTTCTAAGTAAATTACTCGAGTAGTCATATAAATACTCGAGTAGTTTAAACCTCTTGTCTCGAGTTACAGAAGTCTGCATGTCGTGTAATTTTCCCAAACTCGAGTAGTCAAAGTCATGTACTCGAGTAGTTCATCTACTACTCGAGTAGTCCAGAGTTTATACTCGAGTAACCATATTTTCTTCCCTCAGAATTTTTCTAAGTCCATTACTCGAATAGCTTTTTCTATATACTCGAGTAGTTCTTATTCTCTCGAGTAGTTCAGTTTCACTACTCGAGTAACCCAGAATTCTATCCCAGAAAATATTCTAAGTCCCTGACTATAGTAATTCCTCCACCTCTCGTGTAGTCAATTTCTTTTCACTCGAGTAGAATTTTTTGTACTCGAGTAGTCCAACTCCACTTCTCGTGTAACTATTTTAGCACTCGAGTAAATCTCTTTATACTCTAGTAGCTGATCTTCATTTCCAGATTTTCTCCAAGTATTTACTCGAGTAGTTATCTTCAGTTCACTCAAGTAGTTCTATATGGTACTCGAGTAGTTTTATATTCACTCGAGTATATCAGTTTCATTTTTCTGAAAATTCGTTAAGTCTAGAATTGACAGATTTCTTAATCTACCTTGATGTGATTGGTCCACGTGTACCTCATTAAGAATTAAATATGACTGTTATTGAAGATCCTATATAAGGTCTTATCAAACCGACAAACCCTAAGAAGAAGTTTTGCAGTCAAATTTATTTCTAAGTTCTCTGAATCTCTTTCTCTCTCGAAGAAGCAAAAGTCGCAGCCGCCGATCTTCATCGCTCACATCCGGCTATGGTTTTTGATTTCAGAAGATTCAGATCAGGAAGGTTTACAGATCGAGATCGTCATTCAATTCTTCATCTTCTATTCGATCGTGTAAAGCCAAGAAAGTCCAGATCTGCTTTGCCGAGAATCTTCTTCAACCTCTCTGATAAAGCCACAAAGTTTAAAAGAGGAAGATACATGCCGATTGCTTGTAGATCTGAGATAGTATTACTGTTTGTATTTCAACATTCTTTCTATTTCATTCTTGTAGGAGAATTCTCTCCGAGTGTAGGAGCTTTTGTCTCCGAGATTGTAGGAAGTTTTACCTTCCGAGTGTAGATCCGTTTTGTGGATCGAGATTGTAGGAACTTTGTTCCGAGGCATAGGATTGGTTTTCAATCCGAGATAGTGGAGTAGCCAAGTCTAGTGTATTGTTAGATCGGTGAGCGAAAGTGTATGTACCCAAGTTTGGGGAACCACTATAAATCTTGCGTCGTATGTGATTGATTGGTAGATAGTTCTGTGCATAGATCTTAAATTTTTATTCCGCAAAAAGACACACATCTCACCTATTTACCCCCTCTAGGTGATTTAGGTATACAACTAAACACTTTCAGTTACACCATCATTTATAAGGCATGCTTCCCCATGATCTCCCCCCAAAATGGGAGATCATGGGGTTGACTAGTCAACCCCACCTCCCATGATGAGGAGAACATGGGGGGTGGGGCCCACTCCCTCTCTCTCCACTAAAACCACCCCCATGTGGAGGTAAGCACCAGCCGACTGCCACCACCAGCCGCCGCCGCCACTGCCAGAGTGGTTGCCACCGGCCGGGCAGCAGTCGCCAGACAGGCCGTGGCCCGCCGGCGACTAGGCCGCCGCCGCGGCCGCCAGGCAGGCGGCAGCCGGTTAGGCCGCGGCCGCCAGGCAGGCGGGAGCCGGTTAGGCCACGGCTTCCAGGCAGGAGACAGCTGGTTAGGCCGTGGCTAGGGCGCCGCCGGCCAGGCCGTGGCCGGCATGGCCGCTCCTATCGGCCAGCTTGTCGCCGGGACGGCCGCGGCCGCCCCGGTCTTACCCGCCGCCTGGCCGCGGGCGCCGGCCAGGCCGCGGCCGGCCTGGCCGCGGGCTCCGGCCACGCCGCCGCCGGCCTGGCAGCGGCCGCCGGCCTGGCCGCGGTCCAGGCCGCCCCTTTGCCGGCCACTGCCGGCACATGGCCGCCCCACCGCCGTGGACGGACTGCCCACCGTCCGATCATGGCGGGCTTTCCTCGTCGTCCGATCTGGTGGGTAACCATCCACTAACCCACTACATTGGTGGTGGGGCCCGCCATGATCCTCTCTTGGAGGCTATAAAAGGATGCCCAGGGCCTCCTCATTCTTCATCTTTTGGCTGCTGATCATCTTCTTCCTCTGGTCAGAGCTCTGCCGGACTCCTCTCTCATGTCATGCTCCAGCCACCTCCAGCCACCTCGAGCCACCGTGAGCCACCACGAACCACCAGAGCACCTCCAGCCGGAAAGCGCCCAAGTCCCAGAGCGGGCATAGGAGGAAGAAGACGATCCTTACAAGTAGGCGCGCGGCGGACCCACAGTCCAGGCTACAGAGCACCAGTGTCGCCATTCGAATTCTAGTACCCAAAGCGCTCCCGCGACGTAGCCTGTTGCCCACGAGGAGCTGTAGTTCTCTTCTCTCACCTCAAGTTGTAACGGGAGCGACATGTCTACCCGATTCTCCAAACGCGCTGTAACCGCAAGCAACTAGTGGATTTTGACCGGCACAGATCCGGTCACGTGTTTTTTTACCCAATTGAGGGGTTTTCCCACATCATCACATCTTGAGTCGATCTTTCCTTTTCTCTGACTGTATGTGCGCTCGACCGCCCCACAAGCTAAGGCGGTCCAATTGAATCCGGTCCGATCGGGGCATCGAGTTTGCCCACAACAACAACCTACCATAGTAGGTATAGGAGCTCTATTAAAAAACTTTTTGAATTTAAATGAATTTTCATCATTACTTCTAATTTTTTGATAGTGTAATTACTTGAATGGACATTGTATTTTAATTTCTTTGAAATAAATTATAATATATGGCAGGTCATTAAAATAAAAAAAAGGTGCTGATATTTGCAGTCCTATAATCAATATTTGCAGTCCTTCAATATTTGCAACCCACAAATAGATATTTGCAGATCCGTCGGATATTTGCAGTCCTTTTTTTAAATTACATTTGATTTTTTTAAAGTCTTTTTTCTCCACTGGTTCATAAGGCACCAAACACCTCGATCCCGCCGAAGACGATAGAGCTGTCGTAACCGACAGAGATGGCGAGCGCTTCAAACGGCGGCGTGTTCATTTTGGGGTGGCGGCAACAAAGCTTTGGAGTGGCATCGTAGTGGCAAAGCTTTGGAGTGCCATCGCGACGACAAAGCTTTGGAGTGGCGGCAACAAAACTTTGGAGTTGCACCGGCGGCGCTGGCAAGCGCTTCAGACGGGGGCGGTGCTGCGCGATTCGCGAGTCCGGGCATGCAGAGGAGGAAATCCCGAAATTAGGGTTGGACGATGAGGGGCGGCAAATAGAAGGTTCTATTATAGAAATAAATTGTTCCTCTTTTAAGAAATGGTCCCGCAAATATCTATTGCAGGCCTGCAAATATCAGCATCCATATAAAATTGAGCACATAATTGATATTTTTGAATGTTTCACCAAAGACAACTTTTCCCTAGTGAATATATATATATATATATATATATATATATATATATATATATATATATATATATATATATATATATATAAATAATAAAATGACTTTTTTCTCTCTCTCTATGCCCACGTGGCGCTTTACAATTTGTTGGCTTTGCTTATAAATAAACATGCATTCTGAGGCGGAAATCTGAGGAGAGCGGAGGCCTAGCAAGGCGGGGTGAAAGGTGATATTGCCGCAACGTTCTGCAAACAAACAAAAAAAGGAATTTGCGGACCGCCTAATCACGTGAATAAGATCACCAATAAGAAAACTTACGGCCTATTATTTGCGAACTCCTCCCTGGACAAATTAAGAAAATTTACGGGCAGTTATTTGCGAACTTCTTTCTGGACAGCAAACCAAAGCTACGAACAGCTTATTTTGCGGGCAAATCTTGCGGGCAGCAACTCCAGTAATTTCAGTGATTAAATGTGTCTAAGAGTGAAGTTGTAATACCCAAATGTGGGCAGTGTCAAGGTGTTGAGTTGTAACTTGTGTGAAGTCAAGTTTGTAACTTGTTTTGTAATTTTGTTTGTTATAATAGAGAAGTTGTGTGTTCTCAATCTCTTGAATTGTACCTATGCATTTTAATCGCTTCCAACTGTGGTATCAGAGCCAGATTGCGATCCTTGGAAGTCACTCAGAAAAATTGAAGAAGTGAAGAGCACGTCGTGTTGGAGATGGTAAATGTTATGTCGGGTCTATTGGAAGCGATCAAAGTGGGCACAACACAAGAAAGGAGCAAACACCTTTTTCAATTATAACAACACGAGATTACAAAGAAAATATAAAACTTGATTCGTAAGTAACAACTCAACACAAGCAACACATTCCTAGACACTTCTAATCGCGGAGCTGCTGTACGCAAGCAACTTCAATAAAGGGGGGGAGATCGCAAAAGTTGTTCGCATGTTGTTGTTCGCCAACACGGCAACAGAAACAACTGTCTGCCAAAATCCCTGTCCGCCTGGCAGAGCTCGCACAAAACTGGCCACAACTAGTGCTCCTATTCACGTGTTCTGCACTTCTGCGGCTAGTCAATAGGAGACCGCAAATCCTATTCACAAAACCATGCTATGATTCTGCACACACCCCGCCTTCAGTCCTTGCACGTCTATTTATAGGTATTTCAAACTAATCGAGGCAAGCCACCTTTCCAGTATTCACGCCACTTCATTTTTTTCTTCCGCCAAGATGCATGGTAATTCCAAAACTACCATATTTATCTTTTGACATTGGTCAACATACATTTAATACACATTTATTTATATATTTATATTGATATATATATATATATATATATATATATATATATATATATCAAAAGCAAGTCTTTTGACTTCGGTCAAAATGGAAAATTAACGTCAAGAATCACCCCCTCAAACACGGTAGCACATGTCGAATTTGCTTTTGCACTTTAGGAACATCTCGGTCTTCAACTCCTTCGTGAAGATGTTCGTCATTTGCTCACTTGTGGGGCAGTATACCAACTCCACCTTCAGTTGCACCTGCTCACGAAGAAAATGGTATTTTGTTTCAATATGCTTGCTGCGCACATGCAGCACTGGATTTTTCGCAAGTTGAATCGCAGACATGTTGTCAACATACACTGTCATATGAACTTCTTGTGAATGATGCAACTCTTGTAAAAGATTTCTCAATCAAATTGTTTGACAAGTACAAGCAGCCTCTGCGATGTATTCAGCTTCACATGTAGACAAAGCAATCATTGTATGCTTCTTTGAACTCCATGAGAACACAATTGTTCCCACATGAAAAACGTATCCAGAAGTGCTCTTCTGATCATTCACATCACCACCATAGTCATTTTCGGAGTATCCGACCAACTTCAACTCTTCTGCAGTAGAATACAACAAACCATGATCTCTCGTCCCATTCATAAACCTCAAGATCCTCTTCACTGCTGTGAAGTGATCTTGCTTCGGCTTCTCCATATATCTACTAACAACTCCAACCGCATATATAGTATCAGGACTAGTGAAAGTCAGGTAGCGTAGACTTCCAACTAGACTCTTGAACAACGTTGAGTCAAATGCTTTTTTCTTCGAATCCTTCCCCGGCTTCATGCCCGGATCAGTAGGAGTTGATATAGCCTTGCTATTCTCCATCCGGAACATCTTCAGAATCTCCGCCGCATACTTCTTCTGAGAGATAAAGGTCTCATCTTCACTCTGCTGGACCTCAATGCCCAAGAAGTAAGTGAGTTCTCCTAGATCAGTCATCTCGAACTTCTTCTTCATGGTCTTCTTGAACTCTTCAAACATAAGAGGATTGTTGTCGGTGAATATCATGTCATCAATGTACAAACACACGACCATGATATCTTCATTCTTCTTCACCTTCGTGTAGAGTGCAAACTCATACGGACTCTTCATGTACCCATTCTACTGAAAGTATGCATCTATTCTTTCATTCCACACACAAGGTGCTTGCTTCAACCCATACAACACCTTCTTCATCTTACAGACTTTCTTCTCTTGACCTTTCACTTCATATCCAGGTGGTTGCTGGACATACACATCTTCCAGATAACCATTCAGAAATGCGTACTTGACGTCTATCTGATAGATCTTTCACTTATACTAAGCAACTAGTGCAATGATCAGTCTGATAGTATCAATCATGGCCACTGGAGCAAAGAGCTCATCATAGTCCACACCTTGGACTTGTCGGTAACCTTTGCGACGAGTCTTGCTTTGTGCTTCTCCACTTCTCCATCATTGTTTGTCTTCACTCTGTACACCCATTTCACACCAATGGGCTTGTGACTTGTAGACAGAGTGACTAACTCCCAAGTATCTTTCTTCTTGATGGATGTTATCCCTTCATCCATCGCCTTCCTCCATATCTTCTCCTGAGCAGCTTCTTCATACGAGTATGGTTCACAATCCGCTAAAAGACAATATAAAGAAAAATTAGTATGAATTGGCTACGTCTCCTAGCAGATCTCCTCCAACCTTCTCATCCTAGGTTGAGTACTTTCAGAGCTTCTCCTACTAGTGCTTGCTCCATTAGAGTAGGGAGTAGAAGCTCCCCCTGAATCTCTGCTCGGTAGTGATGGTGGTTCAGCTCCACCATCTGCAGCTTCAGCTTCATGACCATCTTCTTCATCTTCATCATCATAAAACATCCCCTTGATGTTTCTATTCTTCTCATCTCAGCTCCAATAACTATCTTCTTCGAATACGCCATCTCTTGATATAATAGCCTTATTTTTCACTAAGTTGTATAACTTGTAAGCCTTACTCATCGGAGCATAGCCTACAAATAGTCACCAACCTTCTCAGAGTTTTGCATCTTGATAACTTCATACTCTGCTCGGAGAGATTGCAGTTTCACCTTTTTGCCTTGTTAACTCCTTGCAAGGAGCGTTGTAAGATCTCCCATGCTTCTTTAGAAGTTTTAGCATCTGAGATCTTCTCAAAGGTTACTTCATCAACCCCTTGATATAGCAATAACAAAGCCTTCTTGTTTCTCTTCCATGCTTATCGCAGTGCCGTCCTCTGGGCGTTAGTTAACGCTGCCTCTACTTCAACAGTTAGCTCTTCATAACCATCCACAACTATCTCCCAAAGCTACTTTGATGCTAGCAACACTCTCATCTGAATGCTCTAGTTCTCATAGTTTGTCTTCGTCAACTTGAGAACTTGATCTGGCATAACATTTACCATCTTCATTGCTTTGATCTTTTTAACTCTTCTGAGTTACTATCAAGGTTCGTTGTACAACCTCGGGCTCGCGAGAGGCCCTCAAGGTGCGAACAGTAGAAGCTGGATAGGCGAGCGGATAGGCGAGCGGGACTACGTGGTCCGCTCGCAGGAGGCGAGACGGGTGGTCTCTGTAGTGGGCGAGATGCCCTTTTGGGATGCGAGTAGGACCTTAACGGCAAGATGACCCCATAGCGAAGGATGCCTGCGATACGAGCAGGAGGGCTCGTCTCGCCGCGGAGGCTTCCCCACTCACCACATAAAAAGAAGGTTGTTTTTACATTGTACATCCATGGGGGTTTTTTACTCTTCTACCCCGGGTAATTTTACCCTTTTGCCCTCGGTTGTCTGCATATAACTATTCAGAACAGCGAAGTTTGGCTGTTGGCAGACCCAACCAGGGGTATTTTGGTATTTTCAGGTCGGTTCAGTTGGTTATTGGCAGTTCAAACTCAGAAAACTATAAATAAGCCCATAAGAGTTCTTCAGAATCACCTTTTTTCTCAGGATTTTAAGAGTTTTCCTGTGCTTTCTGAGAAGCTCCAAGCCCAGCTTTTGGCTTTGGAGGGGAAGCTATCAGAGATCTTCCGGGTAAGCGGTGGGACCTCCCTGCTGAGCCTTTGGGTCGGTTTCTAGTCCTTTATGACCAGTCATAGGTCAGAGCTTGACAAGTAGGTGTTGGCTACGCTCCTATTTTCGAACTTTTGTCGAAGTCAAATTTTGGCTTAAACATTCGCAACCTCCCTCTGATACCACTGTTGGAAGCGATCAAAGTGGGTACAGCACAAGAAAGGAGCAAACACCTTTTTTAATTATAACAACACGAGATTACAAAGAAAATATAAGACTTGATTCACAAGTAACAACTCAACACAAGCAACACATTCACACTACCCAAACTTGGGTATTACAAACTTCACTCCTAGACACTTGTAATCGCGGAGCTGCTGTCCACAAGAAACTTCAATAAAGGGGGATCACAAAAGCTGTTCGCAGGTTGTTGTTCGCCAACACGACAGCAGAAACTGTTGGACTTTGACTTTGTTAACTTGGTCAATACTTGTTTTTAATATTATTTTATGTGAGTGATTAATAGGAGAGAGAGAGAGTGTGTATTAAAGGAGAGAGAAGGTGGTTGGTTTTGTTAGCCTATAAATAGGCATGTTGTAGTTCATTTAAAGATTGATGAAATAGAGAATCTTTGTCTCCCTTCTAGAGTAGAGCGATGCAGTGTTGAGTGCTAGTCTTGTACATTTTTCTGAGTTTGATTCTCGTAACCATGGAGAGTGAGTGAGACGGAGGGTGTGTGTGAGCAGCCATGCGGGAAGACCATCTCGCCAGGTCCCCTCTCGTCTAGTGTCGTCTCGCCTGTGGTGGTCTCGCCCGAAGCATCTCGCCGGAGTCATCAACACCCGTCTCGTCCGTGCCACCTCGCCGGAGGCATCTCGCCCGTGGCACCTAGCCGGAGGCGTCTCGCCCGTGCCACCTCTTCGGGAGGTCCTCTCACCGGCCCGTCCCGCGTGGTGCTCCCGCTAGCCAGGTGTGGGTGGTCTCGCCTGGGGTGTGGTCCCACCCGATTGCCATCTCGCCGGAGTGACCACACTAGAATTTTTGAAGTTGGTTTCGGACACCTGTACTTGTGTGTGTGCCTATCCACATTTCAACAAGTGGTATCAGAGCTAGGTTAGACCCCCTTGGAAGAGTTAGTGACAAGTGAAGATGGAGATGGGAAGTGCCATACCGGGGCAATCCCCCAAGTTGACAAAGACCAACTATGGGAACTAGATTATCCAGATGAGGGTGTTACCCGCCTCGAAGGAGTTATGGGAGATAGTCGAGGACGACAATGTGGAGCTTACTGCAGAAGTAGAGGCGGCGTTGACTAACACGCAAAGAATTGCGTTGAGAGAGTCAAAGAAGAGGGATAAGAATGCACTGTTCTTACTATACCAAGGTGTCGATGATGCGACCTTTGAGAAAATCTCAGAAGCGAGGAGTTCAAAGGAGGCATGGTAGGTGTTGCAATGCTCCATGCAAGGAGTTGATAAGGCCAAGAAGGTGAAGCTGTAGTTCCTTAGAGCCGAGTATGAAGTATTGAGAATGCAGAGTGCTGAGAAGGTTGGAAACTACGTGACTCGTTTGCGGACGCTCACAAATGAGATGAAGCGCAATGGAGAGACAATAGATGATGTGAGTCTCATGGAGAAGCTTTTGCGGTCTATGTCAAAGAAGTTTCGTCATGTGGTGGTGGCAATTGAAGAGTCAATAGATCTCACCCGGATGTCCGTGGATGAGCTTGTTGGCTCCATACAAGACCATGAGTATCGAATTCTATAGGATGAAGAAGAGTCAAGTGGCTTGGGTAAAGCACTTCAGACTCAATTGAACTTCGGAGAGAGCTCTGGGAGAGGGGTAGGCCAGTGTGTCCGAGGCTAACAAGGAAGAGGTAGAGGAAGAAGAGGAGGAAGAGATCAGGGAAGAAATCATTACCACCAGAGAGAGGCGGAACAACCTCAAGGTGGGGGGCAAGAAGTGAGAGGAAGAGGCCAAGGAAGAGGTCAAGGAAGAGTTCGAGGTGATATGTCACATATACAGTGTTACAACTGTAACAATTTTGGGCATATGAGCTATGATTGTTGGGCCCCGAGGAAGAAAGAGGAGACAAACCACTAGGCAGAAGCAAGAAATACTGGTGACGATCTGATGATGTTCCTGACCTATAGAGGAGCTGAGGGAGGAAATAATGAAGTATGGTACTTGGACTCAGGCGCAAGTAACCACATGTGTGGAGAGAAAGATTTATTCACTAGCCTCGAACCAAATGGTGGTGAGGTCAGTTCTGGTGATGCTTTGAAGATCTCGGTGGAAGGAAGAGGGGTGATCGTGGTCACCTTAAATGGGAAGGGGGTGCACCTCAATGATGTGTTCTATGTGCTAGGCTTGAATAGTAACATCTTAAGCCTTTGGCAGTTGGTCGAGAAGGGTTATTGTGTTTAGTTGAGAGATGACATGTTGGCCATGAAGGATCATGAAGGAAGAGAGATAGTGAAGGTAAAGATGACGACGAATCGTCTTTTTATGATGAGAATGAATGCAAAGGAGATAGTGTGCCTTGCAAGGACAGAGGAAGAAGAAGAGGCATGGTTGTGGCATCACAGGATGGGCCATATGGGGTTCACAGGGTTGAAGCTCTTATCTCATTCCAAGATGGTGGAAGGCCTACCCATGATCTCACCCCCATAGAAACTCTGTGAGGTATGTACGAAAGGAAAGCAGAAGAAGCTAACGTTTGAAGTGGCAAATCTAGAAGAGCGAGGAGACAGCTTGAACTGGTCCACCCAGACATAGCTGGTCCGTTTGAGACTACCTCAGTAGGCGGAAGCAGGTTCTATATCACCTTCACCGATGATTTCAGTCGGAAGTGTTGGGTATATTTCTTAAGAGAGAAGGTTGAGTCCCTTGATAAGTTCAAGGACTTCAAGGCAATGATGGAGAAGGAAAGCAGAAAACCACTAAAGGTGTTAAGGATAGATAGAGGTGGGGAGTACACCTCTAGGCTGTTTTATGATTTCTACAAAGAATGGGGGATCTGGCATCAGTTGACGGCAGTGCACTCACCTCAGCAGAATGGAGTCACTGAAAGGAAGAATTTGACCATTATAAACATGGCAAGGAGCATGGTGAAGGGTAAGGGGTTTCCAAAGATGTTCTGGGCGGAGGCGGTACACTACGCGGTGTACTTGCTAAACCGGTGCCCAGCGAAGAGTGTGAAGTTTATGACTCCATTTTAAGCTTGGAGTGGATGGAAGCCGAGTGTGAAGCACTTGAGGGTCTTCGGGTGTGTAGCTTATGCTCATGTCCCGGACCAGAGGAGGAAGAAGCTTGATGACAAGAGTGAGAAGTGCATCTTTGTGGGCTATGCTCCGATGAGCAAGGATTACAAGTTGTACAACCCAGTGACAGAGAAGACTATAATCTCAATTGACGTTGTGTTTGAGGAGGATAGTCGCTAGAGCTGGGATGATGAGTTGAGAAGCACCAAGGGGATGTTCTTTGATGATGATGAAGATGGAGGAAAGGAAGCTGAAGCTGAGATTGGTGGAGTTGAGCCAGCATCACCTCCTAGTGGAGAGTCAGGGGGAGCTCTTACTCCCTACTCTAGCAGAGCAAGTACTAGTGATGGAAGCTCTGGCGAGGATAGCAGTAGCCCAGGCAAAGATGATCGTCCTCAACATAGGATGAGGAGGTTGGAGGAAATCTACGAGGAGACGACACCGACAATTAACAATTTTTCTTTATATTATCTCTTAGCAGATTGCGAGCCACACTTGTACGAGGAAGATCCCCAAGAAAATACCTAGTGGAAAGCTTTGGATATGTAGAGAAGCACAAAGCAAGGTTGGTTGTGAAGGGCTACAGACAAGTCCAAGGAGTGGACTACGATGAAGTCTTCGCTCCAGTAGCGCAGATTGACACCATTCTATTGATCATCGCACTGGCAGATCACTATGGGTGGAAGATCTTGCAGATGGATGTTGTGTCCGCCTATCTGAATGGTTACTTGGAGGAAGATGTGTACATCAAGCAGCCTCCCAGATATATTTTGAAGGGCCAGAAGAGGAAGGTGTGCAAATAGGACAAAACACTGTATGGGCTAAAGCAAGGTGCTCGTGGTTAGAATGGGAGGATAGATGCATACCTCCAAAAGCATGGCTACATGAAGTGTCCTCACGAATATGCCCTCTACATGAAAGTTAAGAAGGACGGTGACATAATGATCATATGTCTATACGTAGACGATATGATATTCACTGGCAACAACCCTATTATGTTTGAAGACTTCAAGAGAACGATGATGAAGGAGTTTTAGATGATGAATCTGAGAGAGCTCAACTACTTCTTAGGGGTGGAGGTGCAACAGAGAGGAGATGGTATCTTCATTTCATAGAAGAAATATGTGGAAGAAATTTTGAAGAAGTTTGGGATAGAGAATAGAAAGCCTATCTCTACTCCTGCTGATCCTGGACTAAAGTTGAGGAAGGAGTCAAAGGAAGGAGCAGTCAACTCCACTTCATTCAAGAGTTTGGTGGGAAGTCTATGTTACCTGACTTTCACCAGACCTGACATCATGTAGGTCGTTAGGGTAGTAAGCAGGTACATGGAGGAACCAAAGCAGGACCACTTCACGGCTGCGAAGAGGATCTGGAGATACGTGAATGGAATGAGAGGCCATGGACTGAAGCATTCTACTAGAGTGGAGCTGAAGTTGGTTGGGTACTCGGACAGCGACTATGGCGGTGACGTGAATGATCAGAAGAGTACTTCCGGGTACACCTTCCACATGGGAATAGGAGTGTTCTCATGGAGCTCGAAGAAGCAGAAAACGATTGCCTTGTCATTGTGTGCAGCGGAGTATATAGCAGCAACGGTCTATACCTGCCAGGCGGTTTGGTTAAGGAACCTTTTGGAGGAGCTACATTATCTGCAGGATGGCCCTATGATGATGTATGTTGATAACATGTCGGCCATCCAGCTCGTGAAGAATCCCGTACTACATGGGCGTAGCAAGCACATCGAGACGAGGTACCACTTTCTCCGTGAGCAGGTGGAGCAGAAGACGGTTTAAGTGGTGCATTGCTCCACCGGAGAGCAGATTGCGGATATCTTCACAATAGTTTTGAAGGTGGAGACATTTCAAAGGCTCAAAGGCAAATTTGGCATGTGCTGCCAAGTTTGAGGGGGAGTGTGTTGGACTTTGACTTTGTTGACCTGGTCAATACTTGTTTTTAATATTATTTTATATGAGTGATTAATAGGAGAGAGAGTGTGCATTAAAGGAGGGAGAAGGTGGTTGGTTTTGTTAGCCTATAAATAGGCATGTTGTAGTTCATTTAAAGTTTGATGAAATAGAGAATCTTTGTCTCCCTTCTAGAGTAGAGCGTTGCAGTGCTGGGTGCTAGCCTTGTACGTTTTTCTGAGTTTGATTCTCGCAACCGTGGGGAGGGAGTGAGACGGAGGGTGTGTGTGAGCAGTCGTGCGAGAAGGCCATCTCGTTAGGTCCCCTCTCGCCTGGTGTCGTCTGGCCTGTGGTGGTCTCGACCGAAGCATCTCGTCAGAGCCGTCAACACCCATCTCGCCCGTGCCACCTCGCCAGAGGCATCTCACCCGTGCCACTTCGCCGAAGGCGTCTCGCCCGTGCCACCTCGCCGGGAGGTCCTCTTGTCGGCCCGTCCCGCGTGGTGCTCCCGCGAGCCGAGTGTGGGTGGTCTCGCCTGGGGTGTGGTCCCACCCTATTGCCATCTCACAGGAGTGACCACGCTGGAATTTTTGAAGTGGGTGTCGAGCGTCTGTACTCATGTGTGTGTCGATCCACGTTTCCAACAGAAACAACTGTCTCCCAAAATCCCTGTCCGCCTGGCAGAGCTCGCACAAAACTGGCCACAACTAGTGCTCCTCTTCACGTGTTCTGCACTTCTGCGATTAATCAGTAGGAGACTGCAAATCCTATTCACGAAACCATGCTATGATTCTGCACGCACCCCGCCTTCAATCCTTGCACGTCTATTTATAGGTATTTCAAACTAATTGAGGCAAGCCACCTGTCCAGCATTCACGCCACTTCATTTTTTTCTTCCGCCAAGATGCATGATAATTCCAAAACTATCATATTTATCTTTTGACATTGGTCAACATACATTTAATACACATATATTTATATATTTATATTGATATATATATATATATCAAAAGCAAGCCTTTTGATTTCGGTCAAAATGGAAAATTAACGTCAGCAGGGTCAAATTCCCAACTTAATGAACACAAACTATTAGAACTGGAGTATCCAGATGAGAGTGTTGCTTGTCTCAAAAGAGTTATAAGAGATCATGAAGGATGGATATGAATAGCTAATTGCTGAAGCAGAGACAACATTGATTAACGCATAGAGGATGACACTGAAAGAGGTAAGGAAGAGAGACAATAAGGCTTTGTTCTTGTTATATCAAGGGGTTGATGAAGCAAACTTTGAGAAGATCTCAGATGCTTTGGGTTATAAAGAGGCAAGGGAGACCATGCAATGCTCCTTGAAAGGTGTTGATAAGGCAAAGAAGGTGAAGCTGCAATCTTTCTAGGAAGAGCATGAAGTTATCAAAATGCAGAACTCTGAAAAGATTGGTGACTATGTAACTCGTCTGTGGACGCTTGCAAACAAAATGAAGCCTAACGGAGAGACTCTTGATGATCTGAGATCATGGAGAAACTTTTGTGTTCTATGTTGAAGAAGTTTAATTATATAGTATTAGTGATAAAAAAGTCGAAAGATCTCACTCAGATGTCTATTGATGAACTCATAGGCTCTCTGCAATCACATGAATATTGCATGTTATGGGATGAAAAGTCAAGTGGTTTAGAGAAAGCACTTCAGACTCAACTGAATTTTGGAGAGAACTCAGGAAGAGGATGTAGCCAGCGAGGTCGAGGCTACCAAGGCAGAGGAAGAAGAGGAGGAAGACAACAGAACTTCCAGAGAGAGGTAGAGCAACCTCAAGATAGAGAGCAGGAAGGAAGAGTGTTGCAGTATGAAGATCGGGCGGTCTGACGGTTTGGAGACCGGGTGATCTGGCAGTTTCACTATGGCGGCTTGGTAGTCGTGCGATCTAGCGACTTCTCTCCAGCAAATTGGTAGCCGAGATGTTGTT
The DNA here is from genome assembly GCA_039583875.1 of Platanthera guangdongensis. Classification (NCBI taxonomy): domain Eukaryota; kingdom Viridiplantae; phylum Streptophyta; class Magnoliopsida; order Asparagales; family Orchidaceae; genus Platanthera; species Platanthera guangdongensis. The sequence continues at coordinate 138,169,699 of CM077165.1, forward strand.
GATTAGAGACCTGGCAGTCTGGCGGTTTGACGTAGACCACTTGATGACTGGGCGGTCGAGCGGTCTCTCATATATGCTTCACTTCTCTTTATAGTAGTTGCTGGACAGTTAGCCTATTCGTCTAACCACGTGGCATGTGCGGTCCGATTTTATGTATAGATGGTTGTAACATTGTTTATTTGTCACACATTGCTTATTTGTAATCTCTCCCCTCTCCTCCATTCTATAAAAGTGAGGCTATACCTTTGTAATACTCACTTTTTTTGGATAATAAAATTCTGTTATTCCAAATTTCGGTCTGTTTATTTCTTGTTCGCACATGGTATCGGATGACTCGATCTTTTTCTCCTGATTCTCGTCGCGCGACCTGTCTCCTTTGTGTTCGCGCGACCTATTTTTGTCCGCGTAACCTATCTTCGCAGTTTGTCTTCGTGCGACCCCGTCTTTGCACGGCCTTTTCTCTTCTGTTCGCACATCCTGCGCTCGATCTGTCTTGGCGTATCCTATCTTACGCGCGGTCACTTCTCTTTGTTCGTACGGCCTATCCTCGCGCGATCTGTCTTTGCGACCTTGTCTCTTCTCCTTGTTCACGCGGCATGTCTTCTGTTCGCACGGTCTCTTCTGTTTGTGCGGTCTCTTCTCCTTGTTCGCGCCACCTGCCTTCACAGCCCTGTTTCTACTCTCTTCTCTTTTATGGCGCTATCTGATACATCTACCACTACTACTCATGTGGTCCACCCACCTCCTCCTACTCCTTCGGGCAACCTTGGCCCGTTTCCAAACTCATCGGTTCCAACTACCCAGACGGAAGTGTCTCCTTCACCTTTCTTCTTCGCTCACAACACAAATGTCATCATCTTACCGATGACCCTCCTCCTCTAGAGTCTGATCTCTTTGATGATTGGGATGCTTGCGATGCTCTCGTTCGCACTTGGCTGGCTAACAGCCTTTCTGATGAGTGCCTCCCTGTCATCCATCATGATGAAAAGGTCAAGGCTGTGTAGCTTCATCTTGTCGCTCTCTACTCAAAAGGGGCTCAGGCATCTCGCATCTATACTCTGTATGTGGACCTCTTTACATGTCCATTTATGTCTCCTGTTGCTGCTTACCAACAGGTTCAGGCTCTCGGAGCCGAGATTCTCAGGAATCGCCTCTTCTCTATGGATATGGCTGAGCAACACAAGCACTTCCAGGAGCTTATGGTTGTGTGCTATCTTCTCCGACTTCCCGAGTCTTATGACATGATCCGTCAACAAATCCTTGGCGATGTAGACTCTCCCACCTTGGATTCCACTACTGCCCGCATCACCGCGGTTGCTTATCTGCTTCAACGTCCATTGTTATCCTCCCCTCCTCAACCGGACAATTATGCTCACCAGACTCAGCGGAGTGGCTCTAGTGGCCGCAGCTACCAATTCAGCAGGCGTGGTCCTTCCTGCTTTCTCTGCTCTCATTGTGGCCACACCGGCCATACGGTTGATCGATGCTGGATGAAACATCCACATCTTCGCCCCTTTGGGGATGCTTCCACCTCCTCTTCAAAGCAGACCAACTCCGTGGCCACGTCTTCAGGTGGTGCCCACGTCATTACTCAAGGTAAATGGATGATCAAATCTGGCGCTACCAATCATATGACCGGCAATACTCAGTGTTTTTCTCTCCTAGAAACACATGATCAGTTTCCCCCTGTCTTTATTGCGGACGGCTCTCCCTCACCTGTCAATGGGATGGGAGTAGTTCAAGTCACTCTGTCTCTTAGCTTGTTAGATACTCTCTATGTTCCAAAGTTTCCTTGCAATTTATTATCTGTAACCTCTATATGCAAGCAAGTACAGTGTTCTGTCACATTCACTCCTACTTCGTGTTCTTTTCAGGATCTGGCCTTCCAATGGACGATTGCTACTGGGATTGAGACCGGCAGCCTCTACTTCCTCGATAATGTTTTCGTTTTGTCTGCCTTCTCCTCCTCTTCTACAGACCTTCTGTAATGGCATCTTCGCCTTGGTAATCCTCCTCCACGACTTCTTCGTCAGCTTCTACCCCACCTCCCTCTACACAGTCCTCCTCTTAACTGTGACACATGTCAGCTTGGCAAGCATCATCGCTCCTCCTTACCACCAAAGTAAGGTCGTGGATCTTCCCATCTATTTGACCGCGTTCACTCTGATGTCTGGGGTCCTGCTCCTACCCTTACAATAGGTCAGGATAGTTTATTTTCTGTAACTTTATTGATGATTTCTCACACTGTATGTGGGTGTATCTTTTAAAAGATTGCTTCGAGTTATTATTTATATGGACATCCTTTTATTTTATGATTAAAACTCAGTTTGATGTATCTATTAAAGTATTTCACTCTGATAATGCTAAAGAGTATCTTAGTCATGATTTTTCTTATTTTTGTATGCAAAATGGGATTGTTCATCAAACTAGCTGTGTTTATACCTCACAGAAAATTGTATAGAGGAACACAAAAATCGTCACCTCCTTGATGTCGCTCACACTCTGATGACATGGATGCAGGTTCTGTTGGGTACATTGGTTTAAATGTACCTGATTTGAAGAAGCCTCACCCTACTCAATGATATACATCAAAATGTATTTGATGTATTTTTGAGTTGTGTTGTGCAGGTTAAGTATTTGCAGGGAAAGTAGAAAAGATTCTAAGTCCATGTGTCGACACCCAGAAGGAAAGTGTTGACACTTAAGAAGACTTGTGTCGACACCCAGACAAGCAGTGTCGACACTTGGAGTAGTTGTGTCGACACCAGGGATGCAGAGTCGACACCAGACAGAAAGTGTCGACACAAGGAGCTGTGTCGACACTCAATGAAGAAAAGTTCAGAGAAGAAGTGTCGACACTTAGCAGTAGTGTCGACACCTAGAGGAACTGTGTCTACATAAGAAAGTGACGACACTTGGAGGCTGTGTCGACACTCAGCAAAAGTCAGCAGAGTCTAAGTATAAGTGTCGACACCCAGAGTAATGTGTCGACACACAGCAGAAGACTCGGTACTTGAAGAAAGTGTCGACACAAGACAGAATGTGTCGACACTCAGCAGAAGACTCAACACTTGAAGAAAGTGTCGACACAAGGAGCTGTGTCGACACTTAGCAAAGTTCAACAAAATTCTAAGTACAAGTGTCGACACAAAGGAGATGTGTCGACACTCAGCCAAAGTCTCAACATAAGAAGATGTGTCGACACTAAGGAGCTGTGTCGACACTCAGCAAGTATCAACACTGAAGGCATGTGTCGACACCATGAAGAAGTGTTGACACTGAACAAGTTCAACACATGAAGATGTGTCGACACAAAGGAGTTGTGTCGACACTTACAAGAATTCAATAAAGTACTGAAGAACAAGGACTTGTGTCGACACACATTATCAGTGTCGACACATGATGAAGAAGCTGTGTCGAGAAGTCAATTCTACAACACAAGGAGTTGTGTCGACACCTTGAAGGCTAGTGTCGACACTTAGTCTACTTGTGTCGACACTTAGTCTATAAGTGTCGACACTTAAAGACAGACAGTCTCGACACTTTCAGACAGTTACAGATTTTTCAAGAACTGACTGGATGACTTGACAGCTGCCATTCCAGCCGGTCTACTGCACCTGTCAGAGTTGTCAGAAATCAGTTATGAACCGGACTAGCCGTTTACCATGAAGAAGGCCTATAAATAGGCTTATACTGTCAACAAAAAGAGAAGATCAACACTTCAAGTAATACAAAGAAGATCTAGCTATTCATTGAAGAATCCAGTGAAGATCTAAGTAGTTGGAGAGAGAGAGCTCCATCCAAGAAGACATCCGTTGGAACCACGTGAGAAGAAGGGTTCAGATTTTGTTCTGAATCTTAAGTAGCAGAGATCAAGGATCAACTGCAGAGGAGATCAATCCTATTGTGTTCTACATTCAAGAAGCTTTGAAGAAAGCCAAGTCAGATTGATCTCAGTAGAGTTCATCCAAGAACTCATCAAGAACCTATCAACTCATCTCTCTATTCTGAGTTGTAGGTATATACTCTTTGTATTTTATATTTTCTTGTAGGATCCTTAGGGATCTGAGTTGTAAGTCTGCAATTATAAAGGCTAAGTGTAGGGCCTGTGCGCCTGAGTGTAGGAGATTTGTATCTCTGAGTGTAGGCCTGTTGTGGCTGAGTGTAGGCCTGCTGTGGCTGAGTGTAGGCTTTGTGAAAAAGCTGAGTGTAGGTCTTTGGAGAAGACTGAGTTGTAGGGCCTTGGGCCTGAGCTGTAGGAACCTGTTTTGTGGTTCTGAGTGTAAGATCTGAGGATCTGAGATAGTGGAGGAGTTTGGCCGAATCTAGTACACTACTAGATAGGCAAAGGGGGAAAGTGGATGTACCCAAACCTTGGGGAACCACTATAAACCTGGGTGTTCACTGTGTGCATGTGCTTTGCTGTGATTGCTGATTGATTACTGTTCAAAAGTAGTTATAATTCTGTGTTATAATCTGAATTCTGCCTAAAACATTAAAAAGATTTAAGTCACCTATTCACCCCCCCCCCCTCTAGGTGATTAGGTACAATATCTTTCAGGTTCCTCGCTCCTATTGGGACTATTCCGTTGTCATCTCCTGCTATCTCATCAATCACATTCCCTCCATAGTTCTCCATGGCCAAACTTCATTCTCCATTCTCTATTTGGGCAAGGATCTGTTTCCTCTCCCTCAGCGTATCTTTGGGTGCACGACTTTTGTACACGCTCCCTCCACCACCCGTGACAAACTCTTCCCACGTGCCATCAAATATGTCTTTTTGGGTTACTCTACCACTTATAATGGTTATTGTTGTTTTGACCTCGTTCTTCGTAAGCAGTTCTTCTTTGTAGAAGTAACCTTCTTCAAAAATGCATCCTATTTCTCTCGTGACTGCTCCTTTCTTCCTGATGTTCCTGCTTCTCCTACCGTCCCCTCTGTCCCATCTACACTTATCGAGATATCTCCTCCTCCACTGTGTCCATCATCTCCTCCTCTCTCTTCACCTCCGATGTCTTCCTCTTCTCCGCAGCCGACTCTTTCTAATCCTGCGCCAGCTCTCTCCGCCGCGGATGCACTGGATACTGAGGAACATGCCGACCCGGATCTTCTCATTGCTCTTCACAAAGGGGTGCAGACATATACCCATCACTTGCTTGCTGCTATTGTTTCCTATGCTCGTCTTACTCCTTCTCACAGGACTTTTGCGCTGGCTATCTCTGCCGCCACCACTCCCAGCACCTACCAGTAATCCCTTGTTGTTAATCATTGGAAGGCGACCATGGATGATGAAATTGCTAGCATTACTAAGCAGGGTACATGGACCCTTGTTCCTCCTCCATTAGGCACCGATGTTGTTGGCTGTCGTTAGGTCTTTGTTGTAAAGTTCAGTCTAAACGGCAGTGTGGATCATTACAAGGCTAGCCTTATCGCCAAAGTCTTCACTCAAACTTATGGTGTTCATTTTTTTGACACCTTCTCTCTCGTTGCTCGTCTCAACACTATTCGGGTGCTCCTCTCTGTGGCCGTCAACAGGGATTGGCTCATTTCCCAACTGGATGTCAAGAATGCTTTTCTCTATGGTGATCTTCAGGAGGATGTCTACATGGAGCAACCTCTGGGTATGTTGCTCCGGTGGAGACACATGTATGTAGGCTGAAGAAGGCCATCTATGGCCTAAAGTAAAGCCCTCGGGCTTGGTTTGAAAAGTTTAGTGGCATTGTTCCAACCGTGGGTTTTAAAAGAAGTTCTGTCGATCACTCATTGTTCATTCACAAAACCTCCCTGGGTCTGGTGGTTCTTGCCGTATATGTGGATGATATTCTTCTCGCTGGAGATGACCAGGCTGGGGTAGCCTTGACAAAGAAACATCTCCGTCAACATATGGTTACGAAGGATATGGGCTCTCAAAAATACTTTCTGGGGATAGAAATCTCTTGAAAGCCCAACTCCTTGGTCCTCTCCCAACGTAAGTATGATCTTGATCTTCTAAAGGAAACAGGGTTGGATGGGGCTAAACCTGCCTGATGCCCCATGACCACTAGAGAAGATAAAACCTGGACAGATGACTCGTCTCCTTTATCAGATGTTACGAGGTACAAACGTCTGGTCGGCAAAATCATTTATCTCACGGTAACCAGACCCGATATCTCCTACGTTGTAGGCAAGGTTAGCCAGTTCATGCAAGCTCCTAGGGAGTGTCATCTACAATCTGCCCTGAGGATATTGGAATATATTAAAGCGGTGCCAGGTAAAGGAATACTGTTTTAGAAGAATGGTCATTTAAAGATTGAAGCGTACTTGGATTCTAGTTATGCTTATGAAAAAGGAGATCGCAAGTTCACATCGGGCTTTTGCACATTTGTGGGGTGAAACCTTGTGAGCTGGAAGAGCAAGAAACAGTTTGTCGTCTTCAGGTCTAGTGCAGAGGCGGAATATCAAAGTATGGCATCAACCACGTCTGAATTAAAGTGGCTGCGTGCTCTCATGCTTGACTTAGGAGAGGTCTACAACCATCCTCTACCTATGTTCTACGATAATAAGGCTGCTATATATACCTCCAAAAATCCGGTCTTCCATGAGAGAACAAATCACATCGAAGTGGACTGCCATTTCATTAGAGAAGAGATCTTGAAGAAACAAATTTGCACTCCGTTTGTTACTTCAGACAACGAGTTGGCAGATATCTTCACCAAGCCTATGTCCGCTTCCTGTTTTCACATTTGCGACAAGCTGGGTATGATTGATATATATGCTACAGCTTGAAGGGGAGTGTTGCAGTATAGAGACCAAGCAGTCTGGCGGCTTAAGTCTGGCGGTTTGGAGACCGGGCGATCTGGCGGTTTCATTCTGGCGGCTTGGTAGCTGGGCGGTCTAGTATCTTCTCTCTAGCAGCTTGGTAGTCGAGATGTTGCTAATTAGAGACCGGGCGGTCTGGAGGTTTGACGCAGATGACTTGATGACTAAGCAGTCTAGCTGACACTCCTAGCGGCTTCACTTCTCTTTATAGTAGTTGTCGGGCGGTTAGCATATTCGTCAAACCGCTCAGCTTGTGCGGTCTGATTTTATGTATAGTCGTTTGTATCATTGTTTATTTGTCCCACATTGCTTAATTGTAATCTCTCCCCTCCTCTATTCTATAAAAGATAGGTTATACCTTTGTAATAGTCACTTTTTTGGATAATAAAAATTCTATTATTCCAAATTTTGGTCTGTTTCTTTCTTGTTCGCACAAAGAGGAAGAGGACGTGAAAGAGGTCGAGGAAGAGGCCGTGGTGAAATGGCCCAAGTCCAATATTATAACTGTAACAGGTTTGGGCACATGATCTATGACTGTAGAAGACCAAGGAGGACAAAGGAAGCTAACCACTATGCAGATGCAAGAAACACAGGTGGTGATCCAATGATGTTCTTGACTTATAGATGTACTAAAGGAAGAAGAAATGAAGTTTTATATTTAGATACAAGAACTAGCAACCGCATGTGTGGTGAGGAGGAGATATTCACTAATATCGAACTAAGTGTTGGTGAGGTTAGCTTTGGTGATGCTTCAAATATTTTTATAGAAGGCAAATGGTTGATAATGGTCATACTCAATGACGAGAAGGTGCATCTCAATTATGTGTTCTATGTCCTAGGCTTGAAGAGTAACATCTTAAGCCTTAGACAGTTGGTGGAGAAAGGTTACTTCACTCAGTTGAAGGATGGTTCGTTGGCTATGCAGAACCATCAAGGATAAGAGGTGGTGAAAGTAAATATGACAACGAATCGTCTCTTTATATTAAAGATTGATGCCGAGGAGAAGGAATGTCTAGCAAGAACTAGGGAGGAAGAAAAATCTTGGTTTGTGGCACCATAGGATGGGTCACTTAGGCTTCAGTGGTCTGAAGCTTCTATCACATGCGATGATGGTGGAAGGTTTGCCTAAGATCTTGCCACCATAGAAGATCTCTGAAGCTTGTATGAAGGGCATGCATAAGAGACAGAGTTTTGAAGGAGAAAAGTCTCAAAGAGCAAGAAGACAGCTTGAGCTGGTTTATTCAAACATTACTGATCCGTTTGATATTGCTTCGGTTGGTGGAAGCAAATACTATACCACCTTTACTAATGACTTTGGACGTAAGTGTTGGGTTTACTTCTTGAAGGAGAAGTTTGAGGCCCTTGACAAGTTCAATGAGTTCAAGATAATGACTGAGAAGGAGAGTGAAGAGTATTTGAAGGTGCTTAGAACTGATCGAGGTGGGGAGTACACCTCAAAGTTATTTAATGCTTTCTATAAAGAGCATGAGATTGCTCATCAGTTGACAACAACATACTAGCCTCAGCATAACAGAGTTGATGAGAGAAAGAACTTGATGATTCAGAACATGGCGAGAAGTATGGTAAAGGGCAAGAAGTTGCCAAAGATGTTCTGGGATGATGCAGTACAATGTGTTGTCTACTTGTTGAACAGATGTCCAACAAAGAGTGTGAAGTTCAAGACTCCATATGAGGCATGGAGTGGATGGAAGCCAAGTTTTCTACACTTAAGCGTGTTCGGGTGTGTAGCTTATGCACACATCCCTGAACAAAAGTGGAAGAAATTGGATGACAAGAGTGAGAAGTGTGTATTTATGGGCAACATTCCGATGAGTAAAGCTTACAAATTATATTTGTGAGATACTACTTCTTTTTTCTCATCTTTTGAACTCATTGGCAGAATGGTTGCTCGACCCATTAGTGTTCTCGCATCGTGGTCTGGTATAGCCCACGAGGTATAGCTATTGAAAAAGTTAATCCCCTTTGTTGGGGACCTTTCGCCAATACATGAGTCAGGGAAGAAAGAATGACTATAGCTTCCATCGTGACATCAAATCTGATTGAATCTCTATGTGCAAGCAAACAAACGAGCAAATGGAAGTCGGCTGTTAATCTGCCCAAGACATCATCTCTAGAGACGTGCTGTTTGAAGAAGATAGCTATTAGTGCTGGGATGAGAAGGAGAGAAACTTCAAAGGAATGTTATATGACGATGATTAAGAAGAAGGTGGTCATGAAGCTGAAGCTACGGATGGCAGAGATGAACTACCATGACCACCGAGCAGAGATTCATGGGGAGCTTCAACTCCCTACTCTAGTGATGTAAGTACCAACAGAAGCAATTCTAATGGAGCAAGCATAAGCCGGAGTAGCTTTAAAAGTCCTCAATCAAGGACGAGAAGGTTGGAGGAGATCTACGAGGAGACGAAGCTGATTCATGCTAACTTTTCTTTATATTGTCTTTTAGTAGACTGTGAGCCATACTTATATGATGAAACTTCTCAAGAGAAGATATGGAGGAAGGCGATGGATGAAGAGATAACATCCATCAAGAAGAATGATACTTGGCAGTTAGTCACTCTACCTGCAGGTCACAAGCCCATTGGTGTGAAATGGGTGTATAGAGTGAAGACAAACAAGGATGGAGAAGTGGAGAAGCACAAAGCAAGACTCGTCGCGAAAGGCTACCGACAAGTCTAAGTTGTGGACTACAATGAGGTCTTTGCTCCAATGGCGTGGATTGATACTATCAGACTGATCATTAAACTAGCCGCTTAGTATAAGTGGAAGATTTGTCAGATAGATGTCAAGTCCGCATTTCTGAATGATTATCTAGAAGAAGATGTGTATGTATAGCAGCCGCCTGGATATCAAGTTAAAGGCCAAGAGAAGAAAGTCTACAAGCTGAAGAAGACGTTGTATGGGTTGAAGCAAGCGCCTCGTATGTAGAATGAAAGAATAGATGGATACTTTCATAAGAATGGGTATATGAATATCCCATATGAGTATGCACTCTACACGAAGGTGGAGAAGAATGGTGATTTCATGGTCATATACTTGCATGTTGATGGCATGATATTCACTGGAAATAATTCTCGCATGTTCGAGGACTTTAGGAGGACGATGAAGAAGGAGTTTGAGATGACATATCTGGGTGAACTCACTTATTTCTTGGGCATAGAAGTATAACAGAGCAAAGATGGGATCTTCATTTCTTCGAAGAAGTATGCTGAGGAGATTCTAAAGAAGTTCCAGATGGAGAATAACAAGGCTATCTCAACTCTTACAGATCGAGGAATGAAGCTGAGGAAGGATTCTAAGGAAGAAGCAGTTCAATCTATGTTGTTCAAGAGTCTGGTGGGAAGTCTATGCTACCTTACTTTCACTAGGCCTGATATCACATTTGTGGTTGGAGTTGTTAGTAGATATATGGAGAAGCAGAAGCAAGATCACTTCATAGTAGCGAAAAGGATCTTAAGGTATGTCAATGGCACGAGAGATCATTGTCTGATATACTCTACTGCGGAGGAGTTTAACTTGGTCAGGTACTCTGATAGTGATTATGGAGGATATGTGAATGACCGGAAGAGCACTTCTAGATACGCTTTTCATGTGGGAACAATTGTGTTCTCATGGAGTTCGAAGAAGCAGGCTACGATTGTCTTATCTATTTGTGAAGCTGAGTACATTATAGCGGCAACATGTACGTGTTAGGTGATTTAGCTGAGAAATCTCTTGCAAGAGTTGCATCATCCACTGAAGGTTCTTGTGACGGTATATGTTGACAACATGTATGTGATTCAATTTGCAAAAAATCCAGTGTTGCAAGGGCGCATCAAGTATATTGAGATGAATTATCACATTCTTCGAGAGAAGATACATCAGAAGGTGGTGAAGTTGGTATATTACCCCACATGAGAGCAGATAGCAGACATATTCACGAATGCATTGAAGACAGAAACATTCCTGAAGTGCACAAGCAAGCTCGGTATGTGTTGCCGTGTTTGAGGGGGAGATTGTTGGCGTTTGACTGATCTTAACGGGCTAGATTCACATATATATATATATACAGTGGCGGAACTAGGATTTGATTGTCGCCCGGACATAATAAATTTTAACATATATTTTATTAAAAGTAGAAGAAGATAGCAGAACATTAAAAAAATTATAGATCAACAAGCGACTTTATGTTGACACATGCTCTGAAAACATGAAATAATTTTTTCAGTTGTAATTGTATCTGCAACGTCTTTTTCAATGTAAGCCATCAAATAATCATTCATTCATTCATCTCTCATTCTATTTCGTAGACGATTTTTTATTATCTTCACTGTAGAAAATATTCTTTCAACACTAGTTGTTGCAACTAGTAAGAGGCAAGCCAACTTTAACAATCTGAAAACTAGTTGATAATTATCTTGTTTTTTTTAACTACACTATTTTTTGAAGCAGTCCACTGATTCACTTAACTTCTGAAAATATATCCAGTGATGCAGATCACATGTCACAAATGTATATATCAAGTTGTCCTTCAAGTAACTGCAACTTTATCGGAGTAAAATCATATGGATATAATTCAGCAAGATGAATTAGTTTTAGTTTATCATAAGCAGCAAATTGATCCTTTGGGTAAATACAAGCGACACATAACAACAATTTTGTGTTTACTTTATCGAAACGGTCATTTAGCTCATTTAACATCCAATCAAGCACTGCATTATATATTTCAATCCTGAAAAAATGTAAATTTGTAATTTCATGTGTCTTGTGTCTTGATCTATCTGATTGAACGAACTTCTCATTCACAATTGGAACTTCTATGTTATGTTTACAATAAAACATAAAGACTTCAACAATAAAGGATTCTCACACAACTTCATTATTTCTCATCTTTAATAGTAGCAATTTTGACAACTTTAGAAAATGCATTGCGTTGACAATATCTTGATTCTTTTTTTGCAATGCTTGTGATAACTCGTTAGTTTTTGACAAAATTCTTTTCATCAAATGAATCACAAATGCAAATTTAAAAGTCAAAATAACTTGTAACATTGTGCTTGTCATACCTCTTTGGTTTCCATCTGCCCCATCAATTACAACAATCTATAGTACATCAACAATCGATGAAAACATACGAATAAAATTTAAAACTATCACATAATGTCATCCCCATCTCGTGTCTCCGACACGCTTTAGCTCTAAAGGTTGATTCAACCCTTGACCACTTTCCAACTCCCCGCAACCAAGCTCTCTAGCAACCCGATCAACTTCCAATGCTCGAAGAGAATCACGCCGTTTACAAGAATCACCAACAACATTCAAAACAGTGTTAATAAGTGTGAAAAGCTCGGCAATATCAGAATTTCCTTCTGCAGCCGCTACTAGCATCAATTGTAGTTGATGTGCAAAACAATGAACATAAAAAACACAACTGTTTTCATTCAAAATCAAAGCACCAATTGCAACCGCTACTAGCACCAATTGTAGGCTCACAACCTCTTTAGGGGAAAATATAACAGTAAAGGCAAAATGCTGCATCTTTTTCCTTACTATATTCTAACCAGCTTTTAAACTCATTAAACCGATTCTTATTAAAACGTCGAGCTTCTTTTCCGATTTCTGTTTGGAGAAAAATTTATAACTGAAGTTGACAAGGCCCTTTTTGCAAATAATATCTTCGTACTGACTCTTGAACATTTGCACCATAGGAATTTATATGATGTCTTAAGCCTGGATCTGAAGGTAAATCTTCTATTTTAAACTCTTCTACATGACTTCTTTTGCCAGTTAAAACTAACTCCTGAGAATCTATCGAACTTTGACATTGTTTTTTTTAGAAAAAAAATTTATCCATTGCACTAACTAAACACGCTGCATAAAATCAACGGGACATTCCCGTTAGCGCAACTAGGGCCAATCGTTATGCACATCACAAACATGACCGATCCGGGCTTACCGCCACGGGTAGTCTTCACACAACATGCCTAAATCTAGACTTGCACGTCGGATCAGTAATGCATAAAAATATGTCGGGGACGGACACAATCAACTCGGAGGTTCGCACTGAACCGAGGGAAACACACACTGCATCCAATTGAAGGCGGGTGACCATCCTAAGCAAAGTAAAAGCAGAAAACTACACTGGGGTCGCAATCACACGCCCTGGCGGAGTCCCCGCTCTCCACCGCGTAGTGGGAGAGGGACTCTTCTTGCATCTCACACATCAAAATACGTCATGGTCGCAATCCCACGCCCTGACGGAGTCCCCATCCCCATCCTCAACCGAAGTTGCAAGCTTCCCTTTGCTTGATGTCTATGGCGTTGAAGCTTGAAATGAACCCAAGAGATGATGGAGGAGGCCGAGAGGAAGCTCCGGCTTGGATTTGGCGGTGAAAGCTTGCCCGGAGCACCTCCCTATGGTGGAAGATGAAGGGGAACGGCGGAGAAGGCGGAAAACGGCGGAGAAATGTCGAGCTCCGGATCCTCTCTCGAATTAGGGCGAGACCTGCACTATTTATACAAAGCAGAAATGAACAATGCGCACGATCACAGGCGCACGACCAGTGGTCGTGCGCACTATGTCTGGTGATCGTGCGCACTGGCATGGAAGATCAGAAAGAAGAACTAGGATAACGCGCACGAGAAGTGGCGCACAACTAGTGATCGTGCGCACTAAGTTCAATGGTCATGCGATTACCCCAGACAGGACTCCAGAAAAGAGGAATCAATGCACACGATCAGTGGCGCACGACCGGTGGTCTTGCGCATTATGTCCAGTGGTCGTGCGCTTACCCCAGGCTGATTCTGGAAAACGAAGAGTAGTGCGCACGATCAAGGGCGCACGACCAGTGGTCGTGCGCATTAGATCCCATGATCGTGCGCAGTATTCCTGTTTCACAACCATCCCGAAACACGCACACGACCCCTGTACCAAAAGGAAAAAACCAATCACTGATATGTGCAGACATTCCAGGCAATCACAAAAAGGAGTACAAACAATAAAAGTAACAAAATACACAACCACGGGCATAAATGTGCACTTCCTATGGAAATAAAGATTAGATGAAATATGAACGATAAAGAACTAAAAGTGAAGTGCAAACACATGAAAACTAGCTCAGATGAGTCCGAAAATAGGTATAAAAAGTGGACTCATCACACCCCCAGACTTAACTGTTTGCGCGTCCCGAGCAAACAAAATCTAAGCAGATAGGGAAAAATACTAGTTAACAAAGAAATTGCGATACGAAGTACCATGCGAAGTCGCATGCTCGCACGCGTAAAAATATAATAGAAGAAATTTCTAAGCATGCAAAATAGTTTATACTTTTCACAATGTGTATCAAAATTTTATTACTACTCAAAAATAGAATCACGGTGAATCACCCGGTCACGCGTAGGGAGAAAGTAGACGAATCGCTAGGCGAGCATTGCCAAAGATCAGGGTTCGGGATAACCTCCAAAGGAATCCTCCAATGTCGGTGACCATATGCTTGCCCTTTCGCATTCTCTCCACGACACTGGTTTGGTCCACACACGAATCAGTATGACTTTTGGTGAAGAGATGAGGCTTGGGTTTTGGTGAGGTAAACAAAGATAAACAGGAAGGCTAAACACCTAACCCAAATGAGCTATCATAAAAAGAATCCCTCTGCTAAGCAAAATACACGCGGGTACACCACACCCCTAGACTTAATTTTTAACAAATGGGTGTGTGCACCGCCTACTCCAAATATAAGCACATCTCCAAAAAGATTTTCAATTTAAACTTTTTCTTTTCACTTTATTTTTGTTTTTTTTTCTTTCTCTTTTTTTTTTCAGATCATCTTTTTATTTTTGCAATTTCAGCAAATATAACATTGCAGCACATCCACATAATCACAAGTAAAATCACCACATCACACCCCAACATTAAAATGTAAACACTAAAGCTTAACTTGGGTGTGCGACTAGGATCGGCTTTGAGGCTTTGGTGAAATAAAGGTGGAGCTGAATCAAAAGAATGGGTAGGCACAACGGGGCTAGCGAGGACAAGACGTTGGGAATGGTACAAAGCTCAACCGGGCCAAAATGATGGCCTACATCATGCTCATGCGAGTGAACTAACCTATACCTATGCTTCAAGAATAGCTTGGGGCAAGTTCTTAGCCAACGAGAAAGACTATCCATCCTCCCGACTCTAGCAATACGAACCTAACGGCCGTCTACACATATCCCTAAGCTACCGTCGGATTCACACCGGATTCACCAACTTTTGAGTAGAATAAAAAGTATTTACGCAATTAGAAAAATATAAAACTAAAAGCTTACAGAAAAATTAAATCTACTCAAATTTCTACACGAGACGAGAGCAGTTGACTAGGAGCACAGCAAGGTCAACATTTTACTCCATCTCACAATCCTAAGGCAGCACCATAATTTTCCCAAATCTAACGAAGAAATGAGTTTAACTCGCGACACACTAACATAAAAGCACGCGCTCAAGTGGGTGCAGTGGTGTGCAGTGCAATGAACTAATCAAAATAAAACTATAAAAGCTTCTAGTATGCACAAGAAATGTGTGCGTGCAAAAAGGTAACAAATCTCTCCCCCAGACTTAAACTAAGCAACACAGCATATGATAGATAAATTAAAATCATAAAGAGCTAAGGGAAGAGGTTACCCAATGCTCAGCTAGTGAGCACACCAGAAGATGCGTGGAAACCTGAAGCAGGCCCGCCATACGAAGAATCACAACCCCGCAAACATGAAGTTGTCAAGAATACCTGCAGGGGTGAGCTCCGCAAAAACAAAAGAAAAATATACAAAAAGAAACGCTAAAACAAAAATAGACATGAAAATAAAAATGCAGGAAATGAAAGATAAGTACTGGGGTTATTGTCATCCCAGCACGACTTATTCGGCTACGAAAAGGTTCTAGCTAATGGGCCTATGAAAATAAAGGTCCACAGGTAACTGTTCCAATATCCGTTTCGGTAACGGGTACCGATACAGAGATAGAGCAGTTACCCCTCTGCCTAAATAATCATACCTTCTCCTCGCAGGCAGAGGAAATAGGAAGTAGGGTGAGGAGGAGGCCTGGTCCTCACTCATCTCACGACAAAATGAATCCTTGCCCAGCAAGGTATCGTCTACTACAGGGAGAAGGCAGGAGGAGAAAGAAATCAATGGAGCTTCCTCAACAGAGGAGGAATCAACCTCCTCACGAGAGAGCATGCTATCATCGATGACTCGAGCTGAAAGCTCCAAGTCCTCCTGAAGCTCCTGCGGAGACTCAACCTGACCAGGCTTAGATAAAGTAGAGGGATCAAAAAATAAAGGAGAAGAAGAACTAAAATAATCAGAAATAGGGGAAGTGTTCCCGGTCTCACTCCCAACAGGATCCAAGCATAGATCACTGTCGGTGTCATATGAGTCGTACCGAGGGGAATCCGAGAACTCGAGGTCCGCTATGGTTAGAGGAATGGCCTCATCCAATAAGGAGGTGCAAACCTCCGCATCGGAAAGGGGATATTCCTCATCCCATCGGGGTGCGTAAAAGTGTTCCGAAGATCCACCTTCTCCGTCGGAGATAGAGGAATCATCATCCCACTTCGGCGCAACCTCGGGCACCGAATCATCCACAAATACAGCATCATCAACCGACTCACACAAAAATGGAGTAGCACAATCCTGCAAAAATTGCGGAGGGGCAAGGCTGCTCTCAAAATCAAGCACTGAATGAGCAGGCCCCATCACACAGTCATTCGCAGACGCCACCCCGTCGACGATCGGAACAATCTCATCGTCCAATACAGGAGCGTCCATGAGTTCCTGCTCCTCTTTTTCTTGGCTAACACCCGAGTGGTCATCATCACTCAAGGGAAGCTCGTAAAAAGGGATCGAGGGACTCATGAAAGAGCTGTATGTGGCCAGAGATTCTTCAGTAATCTCAACGGGTAAAGAATGAGCAAGGTGTGCTATGTCAGTGTATGGGCCAGACAACACCCTGCTAGGCCTGTCCACAACAGTCTTCCGCGAACGGGAGGTTGTTGTGCACATGCCCTCAGAGGGAGAAGGCTTGCACAAACGAGGGCAATCCTTCAACATGTGGCCCACACCTTGACATAACAAACACCGAATGCAATGCTCGGCATTCATAACAGCAATGACATCGATGGATCGACGCAAAGTGTCAAGTAGACGGCACTCAGCATCAGAATCCATCACGAACAAAAATAATTGCTGAAAAAGTGCTACACAGCTGAAATGAAAATAGCACGGATCTGCTATCTAAATCAAAAATCAGAAAAGGGCAAAAAGAAATAAGCAAAATAAAAATTCTAATAACCAAAGCAAATAAGAAAAAAAAATGATATGCACAAATGGAAAAGGGCTTCAATCTATTATCTCCCTCTCCAAAAACTCACACGATTGTGTTCCCCGGCAACGGCGCCAAAAACTTGATGCTTAAGATCACGGCAGTGAACCGGTCGCACAAGTAATATAAAATGAGGGTTTTCCCAAGTATCGATCTCACAAGGAACACAGTAAGGTGGAGTTAATTTCGAGGAGGACTTGAGATTGAAGTCCTTAGGTCGGCGGTAATGATGGGGGCTTTGATATTGCAGAAACATAAAATAAAAGGCTAACAACTACTCCTATGCAACGCAGCTATGCGATGCTTCGCCAGACGGGATGGAAGACTAGTCGGGCAGCTATGCACCGAATCACTAGGCGGATGGACGAGAAGGCTAGCGGATGAGGTGGTTAGAACGGCGGAATGAGGGTCGTAAGCACCTCTTCGCTACGCACGCCACTAGCAATTGCTAGTGCGGCAAGGGTGGATGGTGGTGGATGGAATATGGCGCACCTCAAGCAAATATACCGAAAATACCAATCACAAATACATGATTTAATATAAGCGTTCTACAACTAGGCGCACATCATCAATAAATAAAGTTTACAACAACACATAAACAGCAATAAAGGAAGAACAAGGCAAGAGATCGACCGAATCCGAAGTCTTGCTGAGGATTCACGGTTGGAATCGTCGGGTTGTCAATCCGCGTCCAAGCTCGGTCCTTAACTGCGTCCGGGGTGGAGAAGGGCTGTCACCACCTTCCAATGGCCCGTCTTCTCCGTCTCACGATAGCGGACGAAAGTTGCAAGCTTCCCTTTGCTTGATGGCTATGGCGTTGAAGCTTGAAATGAACCCAAGAGATGATGGAGGAGGCCGAGAGGAAGCTCCGGCTTGGATTTGGCGGTGAAAGCTTGCCCGGAGCACCTCCCTAGGGTGGAAGATGAAGGGGAACGACGGAGAAGGCGGAAAACGGCAGAGAAATGTCGAGCTCCGGATCCTCTCTCGAATTAGGGCGAGACCTGCACTATTTATACAAAGCAGAAATCAACAATGCGCACGATCACAGGCGCACGACCAGTGGTCGTGCGCACTATGTCTGGTGATCGTGCGCACTGGCATGGAAGATCAGGAAGAAGAACTGGGATAACGCGCACGAGTAGTGGCGCACGACCAGTGGTCGTGCGCACTAAGTTCAATGGTCGTGCGATTACCCCAGACAGGACTCCAGAAAAGAGGAATCAATGCACACGATAAGTGGCGCACGACCGGTGGTCGTGCGCATTATGTCCAGTGGTCGTGCGCTTACCCCAGGCTGATTCTGGAAAACGAAGAGTAGTGCGCACGATCAGGGGCGCACGACCAGTAGTCGTGCGGATTAGATCCCATGATCGTGCGCAGTATTTCTGTTTCACAACCATCCCGGAACACGCACACGACCCCTGTACCGAAAGGAAAAACCAATCACTGATATGTGCAGACATTCCAGACAATCACAAAAAGGAGTACAAACAATAAAAGTAACAAAATACACAACCACGAGCATAAATGTGCACTTCCTATGGAAATAAAGATTAAATAAAATAGGAACGATAAAAAACTAAAAGTGAAGTGCAAACACATGAAAACTAGCCCAGATGAGTCCGAAAATAGGTATAAAAAGTGGACTCATCAGACTCTCATTGCACAAAAATAATTACAAACACAGACTGCTGAAAGGAAGAGATTGCTACCATTGGTGCATGTTTTCCTCCGCGATTGGAGCTCCGAATTGACCTTTCACGCCGTCACGATAGATTTCAGCTCCCCTCAGTCATAGCAGATAAACTAAAAATGCATGACAAGTTGTTCTTGATCAATGATTTGAATACATTTCAGATAAACTAAACGTGTCGGACCGTGCATACGGAATGAAAATGAAGAGAATGCATACAAAATCAAAATGAAGAGAATGCATACGGAATCAAAATGTTGCCATTGGTTGCAACGGCCAATGAGTGAGCGATCAGACGGAGCAGTCACCGGGATGGATGTCGGTGTGGATGATGAAAACGAAGAGGCAGACACCCCTACTCGCTGCACATCGCCAAATATCGCAGAGGGTCGAGCTCGAGCCGTCGAAGAGGAAAACAAAGAGCCGAAGAGGGATAGACAAAGCTCGTCGCCAGTCGTCGTCGCGTGCAGGGTTGGCCGCCAGAAGAGGGAAACGAATCGCAAAGGAAATGCACTAACCTCTGGCGCCTGCGGGATTTAGCGAAATTTACGGTCGGGCAAGATAAATAAGACATCTGGCAGATCTAAACCGTTTAATCGACCAGATCTGGAATGCAAATAAAAATTTCCCAAAAATTCCCTCCTCCTTCTCTCTCCTCAAACCCGACTCCAGCGACCCCCCCCCCCCTATTTTTTGTCGAGCCCCACCCTCCCCCCCACCTTTCCACTGCCGCCGGGGGTATATTATATAATAAATATATTATATATTATATAATATATAATATATATTTATATATTGTATAAATATATAATATATTATATTACATAGGGCGGGCGAAGCCCGCCGGGGGCCTCGCCCGCCGGTCGCCGGACAACCCCCGGAGGGTTCGCTGGAGTCCGGCGAACCCGCCAGTGGGCGCCGGTCAAGCCGCCGACGGCGATAGTGGAAAGGGGGGAGTATATTATATAAATATATATAATATATTTATAAATATTATATAATATAGCCACCCCCCCCCATTTATACAAAAAAATGGTGGGGGGGGGGGGAGTATGTTATATAAATATATAATATATATTATGTAAATATATATTATATTATATTACATTGGGAGGGCGAAGCCCGCCGGGAGCGGGCGTAGCCAGCCGCCGCGACTGGGTACTGTCGAACGGGGCACGATGGCGTCGTGTGTGTGTGTGTGTGTGTGTGTGTGTGTGTGTGTGTGTGTGTGTGTGTGTGTGTGTGTGTGTGTGTGTGTGTGTGTGTGTGTGTGTGTGTGTGTGTGTGTGTGTGTGTGTGTGTGTGTGTGTGTGTGTGTGTGTGTGTGTGTGTGTGTGTGTGTGTGTGTGTGTGTGTGTGTGTGTGTGTGTGTGTGTGTGTGTGTGTGTGTGTGTGTGTGTGTGTGTGTGTGTGTGTGTGTGTGTGTGTGTGTGTAATAAAGTATGAAAAGGTGACATATTTGGAAACGGCGGAAGTGGCGTTATTATATAAATGACTTTTCTCTCTCTTTCTCTATGCCCATGTGGCGCTTTACAATATTTTGGCTTTGCTTATAAATAAGCATGCATTCAGAGGCGGAAATCTGAGGAGCGCGTTAGCCTAGCAAGGAGCGGTAAAAAGTGATATTGCGGCAACTTTCTGCAAACAAAAAAACGGAATTTGCGGACTGCCTAATCACGTGAACAGGATCGTCCATTAAGAAAACTTGCGACTATTATTTGTGAACTCCCTGGACAGATTAAGAAAACTTGCGGCCTGTTATTTGTGAACTTCTCCATGGACAGGGAACAAAAGCTGCGAACAGCTTATTTTGCAGACAGATCTTGCGGATAACAACACCAATAACTTTGGTGATTAAACGTGTCTGATGGGCTACACCATCATTGGTAAGGAAGTTTCCCCCATGATCTCCCTCCAAAATGGGAGATCATGGGGTTGACTAGTCAACCCAACCTCCCATGATGAGGAGAACATGGGGGGTGGGGCCCACTCTCTATCTCTCTCCAAAACCGCCCCCTTTAGGGGGAAAATGCTGCCGAGCGCCGCCCCCGCCGTCGGGCGCCGCCCCCGCCGTCGGGCGCCGCCCCCGCCGCCGGGCGCCGCCCCCGCCGCCGGCCGCCGCCCCCGCCGCCGGCCGCCGCCCCCGCCGCCGGCCGCCGCCCCCCGCCGCCGGCCGCCGCCCCCGCCGGGAGCCCGCCATCGACCACCGCCGTCGGCCGCCCGCCGGCCGCCCGCTGACCGTCGCCCGCCGCCGCCGGCCGCCCGCCGTCAACCGCCACCACCACATGCAAGTCGGTCACCGTCTGATCGTTACTGGGCATCCATTGCCGTCCGATCCGGTGGGTAACCACCCACTAAGTTGGTGGTGGGGGCCGCCATAACCCTCTCCAAGAGGCTATAAAAGGAGCCCCAGGGCCTCCTAATAATTCACTTTTTGGCTCCTGCTCATCTTCTGTTGGGTACATTGGTTAAATGTACCTGATTTGAAGAAGCATCACTCAACTCAATGATATACATCATAATGTATTTGATGTATGTTGAGTTTACTTGTGCAGGTTAAGTAATCACTGGACTGAAGCAAAAAGTTTCTAAGTTCATGTGTCGACACCCAGAGGGAAAGTGTCGACACTTAAATAGACTTGTGTCGACACCCAGACAAGCAGTGTCGACACTTGGAGTCATTGTGTCGACACCTGGGATGCAGAGTCGACACCAGATAGAAAGTGTCGACACTTGGAGCTGTGTCGACACTCAGTGAAGAAAAGTGCAGACAGGAAGTGTCGACACAAGGAGCTGTGTCGACACCCAGTGAAGCTGTGTCTACACCAGAAAGTGTCGACACTTGGAGTTGTGTCGACACTCAGCAAAAGTCTGCAGAGACTAAGTACAAGTGTCGACACTCAACACAATGTGTCGACACTCAACAGGCGAGTCAGCACTTGAAGTATGTGTCGACACCCATCACAATGTGTCGACACACAACCAGAAGAGTCAACACATGAAGTAAGTGTCGACACCCAGCACAATGTGTCGACACTTAGCTAAAGACTCTACACTTGAAGAAAGTGTCGACACAAGGAGCTGTGTCGACACTTAGCAAAGATCAGAAAGATCAACAAAATTATTCTAAGTACAAGTGTCGACACTAAGGGAATGTGTCGACACTCAGCTGAAGTCTCAACAAGAAGAAGGTGTGTCGACACAAGGAGCTGTGTCGACACTCAGCAAGTATCGACATTAAAGACTATGTGTCGACACCAAGAAGCAGTGTCGACACTTAACAGTTACAACACATGAAGATGTGTCGACACAAAGGAGATGTGTCGACACTTAGAAGAATACAGCTAAAGATAGAAGATTAAGTACTTGTGTCGACACTCAATTTCAGTGTCGACACCTGAAGAAGAATATGTGTCGAGACATACAAGAAGTTGTGTTGACACCTTGTAGACTTGTGTCGACACTTACACAGCATGTGTCGACACTTGGACTATAAGTGTCGACACTTAATGACAGAAAGTCTCGACACTATCAGACAGTTAGAGATTTTCAAGAAATGACTGGATGACTTGACAGCTGCCGTTTCAGCCAGTCTACAGCACCTGTCAGAGATATCAGAAGTCAGTTATGGACCGGACCAGCCGGTTACCATGAAGAAGGCCTATAAATAGGCACCTACAGTTTACAGAAACTATTATTCAAGAGTGGTTCAGATTGTTGTTCAAGTGGATCACATTGTTGAAGAATAAGTTATCAAAGTGGTACCAAGAGTATCAACACAAGAAGATCTTGCAGTCCAAGTGCAGATCTAAGAAGTTGGAGAGAGAGGGCTCCATCCAAGAAATCAGCCTCTGGAACTAGGCTGAGAAGAAGGATTCAGATTCATTCTGGATCTTAAGTGGCAGAGGCCAAGGAACTACTGCAGGAGGATTCAGTCTTATTCAGTTCTACTCAAGAAGCTTTGAAGAAAGCTAAGTCAGATTGAATCCAGCTGAGTTCTTCCAAGAACTCATCAAGAAACTCTCAACTCTCCTCTTTTATTTCTGAGTTGTAGAGTTAATATCTGTAATACATTTTTTACTTGTAGGATCCTTTGGATCTGAGTGAATTGTAAGCCTATAATTATAAAGGCTGAGGGTAGGGCTTGAGGGCCTGAGTGTAGGAGATTGAGATCTCTGAGTGTAGGCCTTGGTTGGCTGAGAGTAGACCTTGGTTGGCTGAGTGTAGGCCTTGATTGGCTGAGTGTAGGCTTTGAGATAAAGCTGAGTTGTAAGGCTTTGGGCCTGAGGTGTAGGAACCAATTTGGGTTCTGAGACAGTGGAGGAGTTTGGCCGAATCTAGTACACTGCTAGATAGGCGAAGAAGGAAAGTGGATGTACCCATATCTTGGGGAACCACTATAAAACCTTGTGTATGCTGTGCTGCGATTGTGCTGTGACTGTGTATGCTATGTTATTGCTGTGCAAAAATAAAGTAGATTTTGTGATAAGAACTGTTTGCTGCCATTAAAGTGTAAAAAGGATTAGGTCACCTATTCACCCCCCCCCCCCCTCTAGGTGTTTAGGTACCATATCTTTCAAGTGGTATCAGAGCCAGGTTCCTCAAAAAGGACTAACAGTCTGAGGAGATCCTATTTGGCAGATTCAGTGTAAGGCAAAACACAGATTCAAGAAATTCAAGAAAATCAAGAAATATGGGTTCCTCTGAGAATCACAAGGAATTGAGTTCCATGAAATTACCCATATGTAGGAAAGAGATCTTTGGGATATGGAAGGAAAGGGTAAGGCTGTTTATGGAGGCCTCAGACCCTAGAATCTACATCACAGTAAAGGAAGGGCCTTATGTGCCCATGAAGATTTCAGTGTTAGATGCAAATCAGAGAACTCCAAAGGATTTCTCTGAGATGACTAAGGATGAGATTGTCCTAGCCACAATGGACAAGAGGGCACAAAACATTATTGTAAGTGCCATAGATGATGCAACATTTCAGAATCTTATACACTGTAAGATAGCCAAGGAGATGTGGGACACTCTTATAGTCTATATGGAAGGATCTGAAGAAGTGAGACAAGATAGAAAATCCTTGCTAAATCAGGAGTATGAGAGCTTTAGACAAGGAAAAGGTGATAGCATAACTGAGTGCTACAAGAAGTTCTACAGAATAGTTAATGAAATCATGTCTTATGGAGGAGAGTTCAGTAACTATGAACTAAATGATAAGTTCTTAAGGTCCCTAACCAAAGATTGGGACACAAAGATCTGTGCCATTAGAGAAATGGCTAAGTTGGGAGAAATTCCTCCTCCTACACTGTTTGGCAAGTTGTTGTCATATGAGATGCAGTTGACAGTGAGGAAAGAGGAGGAGAAATCAACAAGGACTGAGCATAAGGAAAGAACTGTTGCTTTCAAGACAGAAGTTCCCAGGAAGTGCAGGAATAAATCACCAACTCCACCTCCAAAGATTGCTGAATCAGAGTCAGATGAAACAGTCAGCATCAAGTCAGAAAGCAGTGAAAGTGATGAAGACTTTGCTGCTTTCACTAGACACTTTCAGAAGTTTTTTGAAAAAGAAACAGTGGAGGTCAAGGCCTTCTACATCACATGGAAAGGAAGACTCTTATCAGAAAAAGAGGTCTTCAAAGAATGACAAGAAAAGGACAAAATCTAGCAAGGCAACTAGTTCAAAGATAGTGTGCTATTGCTGCAATAGACAGGGTCATGTTATTGCAGATTGTCCAGAGAAGAGAAAGGAATCTGGTGACAGGAAAAAGGCTCACTTTAAAGGCAAGAAAGAGAAGTCTTTTGTAGCCAAGAAAGAGAAGACTCTATCAGATATTTCTTCTTCAGAATCTGAGTCTGATGCTGAAGCCTACATAGGGCTGTTTGCTGAAGAAGAAGAGGAAGAATTCATGCAGATCATGGAGTCTATTTATGAACAAGAAGACAGTCAATGCCAAGGGCTAATGGCTTTGACAGAGAGTGCCAAAATCCTGGAGCAGCCAGGACCCAGTCAGGTACAAGGTTCATGTTCAAGTTCAGTTTCTTGTTCTAATTCAGATTCAGATTCTTCTTCATCAAGTGATGAGAATGTATCTGAGTCTGAGGATGATATTCATCAGCTTATAGATGAATATAAGGTGCTGTTGCAAGCTTACAAGAAAAGCAAGTCCTTAGCCAAAAGTCAGGCAAAGGAAATTGCTGATCTTAAAGCTGGTGCAACAGATTTTGAGAAGCAGTTTGATCAAAAGCTTAATGAGATAGCTAGACTGAAACACATAACAGTGATTCAGATGGGTACTATATCATTTAAGAATGATCAAATTAAGAGTCTGGAGATCAATCTTCAGAAGGAGAAGGACTTAGTTGCTAGGTTTTCTAAACCTAAGTCAGTGTTACCTTTAATTGATGATTTTATTCATCATAAAGGCAAGGCTGGACTGGGCTTTACTAGACCTGTAAGGACTGAGCAGTCCAAGTCCAAGTCCAAGGGCAAAGCCCCAATATTCAACAAGACTGTTGTAGATAAGACAGCAAAGGCTGTACCTAAGCAAAGGTACAATAAGTTTGAATGCTGTTGCTGTGGCAAGGTTGGCCACTTTGCAGTGGACTGTTGGCACAATGCTAGTGCCAAAGTGAGTAGTAAGCTACCTGGTGGAAAGCCAGTAGGTAGTTTGATCAAGTTGCAGACTAACAAGTACCAAGGACCCAAGAATTCTTTGGGTTCTAAGGTCCATTAATCTGTTTTGCAGGTAAGTCCAAGTGGCCATACCCCTACATGGTACTTGGATAGTGGATGTTCCAGACATATGACTGGAATAAGAGGATTACTAAAGGACTACATTCCAGTAAAAGATGGTCCAAAAGTAACCTTTGGTGGTTCTGAAAAAGGAATCATCAAAGGATTTGGTAACATTTCTACAAACTTAGTTACCATTACTCAAGTGGCTTATGTTAAAGGGTTGAAACACAACCTAATAAGTATAAGTCAATTAAGTGATGTAGGGTATGACATCTCATTTGTTAAAAATGGTTGTCATATTAAGAGGTCAAGTGATCAAGAGATCATTTTGACAGGTTATAGGAAGAGGAATGTCTACTGCCTAGACATTATGATTGAGAACAATGGTTCTCCAGTTTGTCTTGTAGCTGATGAGAAGGTCTCTCATTGTGTCAAATGGCACAAGAGGCTTGCCCATCTTAACTACAAGACTATTAGCAAACTCTTTAGTAAAGAGTTAGTGAGGAATGGTCCTCAAGTTAAGTGTGTTAAAGATGGTATTTGCTCAGCATGTCAAAAGGGCAAGCAGACTAAATCCACCTTTAGAAGCATAGAGAACAAAGATGCTATGAGGTGTTTATACCTCTTGCATATGGATCTCTTTGGTCCAATGCCAATTCACAGCTTAGGTAGGAAGGTCTATACCTTTGTAGTTGTAGATGACTACTCAAGGTTTTCCTGGGTGTTCTTCTTAAGACAGTAATCTGAAACACCTAATATCTTCTATAGCTTTGTCAAGCAAATTCAGAATGAACTAAATAGTACAGTGGTCAAAATTAGAAGTGACCATGGTACTGAATTTCAGTCTGATAGCATGACAAAACTGTGTGAAGACTTTGGGATATTTCAAGAATTCTCTTCACCTAGAACACCTCAGCAAAATGACATTGCTGAAAGGAAGAATAGGACCTTGATAGAGGCTGGTAGGACCCTACTAAGTGATACATCACTGCCAGAATATTTCTGGGCTGAAGCAGTTAATACTGCATGCCATGTTATAAATAGGGCTACCATCACTAAGAGGCTTAACAAGACCCCCTATGAAGTTGTGAAAGGCAGGAAACCAAACCTATCCTATTTTAGGATCTTTGGTTGCAAATGCTTCATACTTAACAATGGGAAGTCTTACTTAACTAAGTTTGCTGCCAAGTCCCAAGAGGGAATTTTTGTTGGGTACAGCAATAATAGTAAGGCTTATAGAGTCTACAACTTGACTACACAAGTTGTAGAAGAATCAGTGCATGTAGTTTTTGATGAGACTAAACTTATTAATAATGAGTTGTCTAGCAGTGTATGCAGCCCCACAGGTTTGACAAAGAAAATGGACAAGCTTACTATAGAAGAAGTGCCTGCTGCAAGACAGCAAGTAGAAGAAAGTAGCTGTTGTCCAGGAGGAGAACTACATGTGTCAGTTGCTGAAGAAATACAAGGAGAACAGCATGATGGAAATGCTAAAGTAGTTCAACCAGAAGTTAGGATGCCTCCAGCTCACAGGCATCTTAGAGATCATCCAGTAGAGCTGATTATTGGAGATCCAAGACAAGGAGTTCAAACCAGGAGTAGAAACATGAATGCAGCAATCTACTCCAGCTTTCTGTCACAAGTTGAACCTAAGAAGTTTGAAGAAGCAATACAAGATCCACAATGGACTGAAGCAATGCAAGAAGAGCTTAATCAGTTCAAGAGGTGTAAGGTTTGGGAACTTGTTCCTAAACCTAAAGACCACAATGTAATAGGAACTAAGTGGATCTACAGGAATAAGATGGATGAACAAGGGGTCATCATTAAGAATAAAGCTAGACTGGTTGCTAAAGGATATAGGCAAGAAGAAGGTATTGACTTTGATCAAACCTTTGCTCCAGTAGCCAGACTGGAAGCCATAAGGATGTTCTTGGCCTATACAACCTATCAAGGATTCAAGGTATATCAAATGGATGTCAAGTCAGCATTCCTAAATGGTAATCTTAAAGAAGAAGTCTATGTGGAGCAGCCTTCAGGTTTTGTTGATCCAACTCTACCTCATCATGTCTATAGACTTAGGAAAGCTTTATATGAGTTAAAGCAAGCCCCTAGGGCTTGGTATGAAACCCTATCTAGTTTCCTCATTGAGAACAAGTTCTCAAGGGGGAAAATAGATAAGACTCTATTCCTTAGGGAATCTAGAGGCAAAGTTATACTAGTCCAAATATATGTAGATGACATTATATTTGGGTCTACTGAAAGCAGCCTTTGCAAAAAGTTTGCAAAACTTATGCAAGGTCAGTTTGAGATGAGTAGTATGGGAGAGCTGAAGTTTTTCTTGGGTCTCCAAGTTAAACAGACTGAGAGTGGTTTATCCATTTGTCAGTCCAAGTTCACCCTAGAACTCATAAGGAAGTATGGTATGGATTCATCCAGTACCATGAAGACTCCTATGGGGTCAAGTATGTCTCTTAGCAAGGATGATGCAGGGAAACCTGTAGATGAAACCTTGTATAGAGGGATAGTTGGCTCCCTATTATACTTGACTGCTAGTAGACCTGACATCATGTATGCTACATGTGTTTGTGCTAGGTATCAAGCCTGCCCTAAAGAGTCTCATTTGACAGCAGTCAAAAGAATATTGAGATATCTAAAGGGCACTCCCTATCTAGGCCTCTGGTACCCTAGGAATGGAGACTTTGATCTAACAGGTTATTCAGATGCAGACTTTGCAGGATGCAAAGAGGATAGAAAGAGCACTACTAGAACCTGTCAATTCCTAGGTGGGAGACTAATTTCAATGAGTAGCAAAAAGCAAACCAGCGTGGCTATCTCCACAGCAGAGTCAGAGTATGTGGCTGCAGGAAGTTGCTGTGCTCAACTTCTGTGGATACAACATCAGCTAGAGGACTATGGATTTCAGGTAAGTAGAACTCCACTTTTCTGTGATTCTACTAGTGTTATTTCCATAGCTAATAACCCTGTATCACATAGTAGGACAAAACATATTGAAATTAAATATCATTTTCTTAGGGAACATGTAGAAAGAGAAGATATTTTATTAGAATATGTTAAAACTGATAATCAAGTAGCTGATATGTTTACTAAGCCACTAGAAGAAGCTAAGTTCAATAGATTCAAAATTGAAATAGGAATGTTAAACTTAGAGTAAGTTTACAGAATTAAAATTGGCTAAGTAAAAAAAGTGTCGACACATAGACAAGTCTATGTCGACACAGAATAGTGGTGTCGACACTTCAGGAAAAAAAGTGTCGACACATCCAGGATGTTGGTGTCGACACT
The DNA here is from genome assembly GCA_039583875.1 of Platanthera guangdongensis. NCBI lineage: Eukaryota > Viridiplantae > Streptophyta > Magnoliopsida > Asparagales > Orchidaceae > Platanthera > Platanthera guangdongensis. The sequence goes on from CM077165.1 coordinate 138,198,592, forward strand.
TCAGAATGTTAGTGTCGACACATGACAAGTAGGTGTCGACACATCCAATATGGTGTCGACACTTATGTTTTACTCAGAATTTTCTAAGTAAAGTCTCGACAATGTGTCGAGTTATGTTGTGTCGACACATAACCAAGTGTCGACACATAAAATCTGTTGACTAAACTTGTGTCGACACATGTGTGTCGAGACATTATAAGTCAGTGTCGACACTTATTGCCAGTGTCGACACATTTTAAGTTAGCTGTCCCGCCTGTTCATCTTCAAAATCAGAAAGGTATAAATAGGGTTCTGTCTTTGTTTGTCGATACGCTTTCAAAGTTTCGAGACCAAAACTTCTGTGTCGACACCTCTCTTTTCTAAAGACAAATTCTACAAACCCTAATGGCTCCTAAGCTTGAGGAGAACGTTAACGAAGGTTATGAGCTTGTGCGCGGCGCGTTCGACGATGCTGATCCAGAACTCAAGGCGGTTGTAACCCTAGTCGCCGATTCTGGACTAGAATATCTAGTGTCAGAACCTACAAAGATTTGGAAGAAGGAGATACTTGAATTCCTTAATGGAGCCGCAATAGATGACTTTGGATACAGAATCAAATCCAGAGTTCATGGAACTAAGGTCAAGGTTTCACCAAAGAGTCTGAGGAAGGTACTCCAGCTACCAAAAACTCAAGATGAAGAAGAGGTTACTGCTTCAAAGACCAGGGAAGCTTTAACCTGGTGTGGACTTGATCCTAAGATGAAGATAGGATCTGTTTTCAACAGAAAAGGCATGAATAATCAAGGGAAGTTCATGTCTGAGATAGTGGGAAAAGTCTTACTCAGCAAACTTGGAGGGCATGACAGAGTGTCTGCCTATATGTTTGGAATCATGACAAGGATCATACTCACTCTGAAAACAGACTGGTCAATAGTGGTTTATGAGAAGATTAAGGAGAGCTTGAAGAAGCCTAATCTGGGCAGAATCATCAGTCTATACCTAGCTGGTGTGATACCAGAGGTCATGAGTACTGCTGCAGGCAGCAAGATAAATCATATGAGGAAGATGGATCTAAGGATCTTTTCAAGATGGGACAGGGTGTTGTCCAAGGAAATGCCAACCCCTGAGAAGACAGTCACTAAGAAAGATACTCCTCCAAAGAAGAAAAGGAAGATAGCTCCTGTGGAACAAGTCTCCACAAGTAGTTCTGGAAGTGAAGAACAGGTTATTTTCACTCCTGATGATCAAGAGGAAGAACCAGTAGTGAAGACTCCTGCTGCTCAAGAGATTGCTGAGATCCAGGGGGAGCTGCCTCAAGCTAGCCCCATCCACAAGGATCAAAGCCAGGGGGAGCCTCCAGCTGTAGAAGAACCCTCTACACTGGACAGTGAGCAAGCCACCATCATCAACCAAGAGGTACTCACTGACCTAAATGCTTTAGCATATCTTAAAGAAGATGCTGATTTGTCTGATGTTCCTCAGCAAACTCAGCTGCATAGTCAAGAACCAGATGTTATTATCAAAGACACATCTGCTGTTCCAGAAATTCCTGATCCAGAAGTTGAAGAGCAAAGAATGTCTCCAGCTCAATCACCTCAAGAGTTCACCATGGAAGATTTATTTCTAAATCTAGATCAAGTTGATTTTGACATGGACAAAGAAGCTGCTGGAAGAGATACTGCTGCTGCTGAGGGGGAGCAAGTACAAGATCTGGAAGAGCCTATTAGGCTGGAAACTGAGAAAGCACCTGATGTGCAAACTGAGAAGCCTCAAAGCGCTAAGGATAGGGTTGACATAGCCAGCACTTCTGCCTCTGAAGATGAGGAGAGTGTTAGGGCTAAGAAGAAGAAACTGTATGTATTTAAAAGGAGAAGTCAGAGTTATAAGAAAGCTCTGCAATCTATAGCCCCACAGCCTATAGTTCAACAAGCTCCAACTGTTGATTATAGTGCTTTACTGATTGCACTGCAGATTAAAATGGATGAACAAAGAAAAGCCATAGAGGCTTATGTAGATGAAGGGCACAAAGCTTTACAGTTTGACCTTGCCCAAGATATAAAGTCTATAAGGTTTGAAATAAACCTTAACAAGAAGGAGATGAATGAATGCTTCCACAAAGGTGGAAATGTAGTGGTGTATTTGGCAACACACCAGGAGAAAATCAAAGCCCAAGTTGATGATATAGCATTGAAACAAGGATATGTTCTTGAGAATCAGTTAAGAATGAATGACAATTTGACTGCCTCCCATAATGCTATAGTCACTGAGTTGAAGACCAAGGCTGCTGAACCTTCTACATCTACTGCTGCTGCTAAAGCTGATTTTGATAAAGTATTTCAAGAAGAAATTTCTGCTGTAAAGACTGCTATCCAAGCCTCCCAGAAAGCTATCTCTGAACAACTTCAAAAGATGAAACCATTCTTTAAAGAGGGAATCAGATATTTGGATAGTCAAATCAGGTTTCAAAAGGATGATGTCAGAGATCACATGGCTAGAGAAGTCATAAAGGGGGAGAGAGTACTAGTCAATGCAAGCTCTGAACATGCTAAGTGGATATCCAATTACATCAGAGCTACACTTGGATATCCTCCTCTGTGTGATGACCAAGATGTTGCTGAATCAGGCATTAACCCTGCTTATCTTGGAGGTGAGCAACCAGAAGTAGCTCAGGTCATTTATCCACCTGCAGACTTTGAAATGATTCATGCTGAGGTACAGACCATGTACAGCCCATCTGGGGGCAAGGACAATGTCCATATTGAAAAGGTTGTTCAACCTATATCTGAAGCCATGCAAGAGGCATTATAGAAAGAAGAAGAGACAAGGTTATCAAAGAAGAGGTTTATGGAACAAGCAGAACAAAGACCAGACTTTGAACAGTGGAGCCCTACCTCTAGGAATATAATTTTAACTGCCTAGAAAGCTGCCAAGGACAATACTCATGACAGGAACAAGTGGTTCTCTGAAGCAGAATGGAGAAAACATGAGATCAGGCAGGAAGCAATATTTCAGTATAGAAGAAAGGCAAAGATGGGAAAGCTACCTCCTACTGCAGTGGAGCCTAGCAAGTACTTTCCTAAGCCATATCACTATTTTGAGAGGCAGAAGATCAAAGCTGAAGAGCTTAAGAAGAAGGACTTGAAAGGAAAGAAACATGCTGATGCTGAAACTGTTGATGCCCCTGTCAAAGCTCAAGTCCAAGCTGGCAAAGGCATAGTAATTAAGGAGCCAGAGCAGAAATAGATTAAGAGTTCTCTTGAAGTTTATGTTGTAATCTTTTGGATGTAACACATTTAGTAAACTTCTGAACATGTATAAGAAAAATGTTAGAACAATATATGATAAATATATTTCATGTTTGTTCTGTGAATGTGTATATTTCTTATTTGTTCTGTGCTGATGAATGTGTATACATGTGTGATTTAATACATGTTACGTTTACCCTGCTGAATATAACCTGCTTTACATCATTTTGTAATTTTTATTATGAATGGTGTATATCATTGACTAAGAGTTATGACTTCTCCAAATAGGGGGAGATTGTTGGGTACATTGGTTAAATGTACCTGATTTGAAGAAGCCTCACCCAACTCAATGATATACATCATAATGTATTTGATGTATGTTGAGTTTACTTGTGCAGGTTAAGTAATCACTGGACTGAAGCAAAATGTTTCTAAGTCCATGTGTCGACACCCAGAGGGAAAGTGTCGACACTTAAGTAGACTTGTGTCGACACCCAGACAAGCAATATCGACACTTGGAGTCATTGTGTCGACACCTGGGATGCAGAGTCGACACCAGACAGAAAGTGTCGACACTTGGAGCTGTGTCGACACTCAGTGAAGAAAAGTGCAGACAAGAAGTGTCGACACAAGGAGCTGTGTCGACACCCAGTGAAGCTGTGTCTACCCCAGAAAGTGTCGACACTTGGAGCTGTGTCGACACTCAGCAAAAGTCTGCAGAGACTAAGTACAAGTGTCGACACTCAACACAATGTGTCGACACTCAACAGAAGAGTCAGCACTTGAAGTATGTGTCGACACCCAGCACAATGTGTCGACACACAACCAGAAGAGTCAACACATGAAGTAAGTGTCGACACCCAGCACAATGTGTCGACACTTAGCTAAAGACTCTACACTTGAAGAAAGTGTCGACACAAGGAGCTGTGTCAACACTTAGCAAAGATCAGAAAGATCAACAAAATTATTCTAAGTACAAGTGTCGACACTAAGGGAATGTGTCGACACTCAGCTGAAGTCTCAACAAGAAGAAGGTGTGTCGACACAAGGAGCTGTGTCGACACTCAGCAAGTATCAACATTGAAGACTATGTGTCGACACCAAGAAGTAGTGTCGACACTTAACAGTTACAACACATGAAGATGTGTCGACACAAAGGAGATGTGTCGACACTTAGAAGAATACAGCTAAAGATAGAAGATCAAGTACTTGTGTCGACACTCAATTTCAGTGTCGACACCTGAAGAAGAATCTGTGTCGAGACATACAAGAAGTTGTGTCAACACCTTGTAGACTTGTGTCGACACTTGCACAACATGTGTCGACACTTGGACTATAAGTGTCGACACTTGGACTATAAGTGTCGACACTTAATGACAGAAAGTCTCGACACTATCAGACAGTTAGAGATTTTCAAGAAATGACTGGATGACTTGACAGCTGCCGTTCCAGCCGGTCTACAGCACCTATCAGAGATATCAGAAGTCAGTTATGGACCGGACCAGCCGGTTACCATGAAGAAGGCCTATAAATAGGCACCTACAGTTTACAGAAACTATTATTCAAGAGTGGTTCAGATTGTTGTTCAAGTGGATCACATTGTTGAAGAATAAGTTATCAAAGTGGTACCAAGAGTATCAACAAAAGAAGATCTTGCAGTCCAAGTGCAGATCTAAGAAGTTGGAGAGAGAGGGCTCCATCCAATAAATCAGCCTCTGGAACTAGGCTGAGAAGAAGGATTCAGATTCATTCTGGATCTTAAGTGGCAGAGGCCAAGGAACTACTGCAGGAGGATTCAGTCTTATTCAGTTCTACTCAAGAAGCTTTGAAGAAAGCTAAGTCAGATTGAATCCAGCTGAGTTCTTCCAAGAACTCATCAAGAAACTCTCAACTTCCCTCTTTTATTTCTGAGTTGTACAGTTAATATCTGTAATACATTTTTTACTTGTAGGATCCTTTGGATCTGAGTGAATTGTAAGCCTATAATTATAAAGGCTGAGGGTAGGGCTTGAGGGCCTGAGTGTAGGAGATTGAGATCTTTGAGTGTAGGCCTTGGTTGGCTGAGAGTAGGCCTTGGTTGGCTGAGTGTAGGCTTTGATTGGCTGAGTGTAGGCTTTGGGATAAAGCTGAGTTGTAAGGCTTTGGGCCTGAGGTGTAGGAACCAATTTGGGTTCTGAGACAGTGGAGGAGTTTGGCCGAATCTAGTACACTGCTAGATAGGCGAAGGGGGAAAGTGGATGTACCCATATCTTGTGGAACCACTATAAAACCTTGTGTATGCTGTGATGTGATTGTGCTGTGACTGTGTATGCTGTGTTATTGCAGTGCAAAAGTAAAGTAGATTTTGTGATAAGAACTGTTTGCTGCCATTAAAGTGTAAAAAGGATTAGGTCACCTATTCACCCCCCCCCCCTCTAGGTGTTTAGGTACCATATCTTTCATCTTCTTCCTCAAGTCAGAGCTCTGCCGGACTCCTCCCTCGGGTCATCCTCGAGCCACCTCGAGCCACCACGAGCCACCACGAACCACCATAGCACCACTAGCCGGAGAACGCCCAGGTCCAGGCGCGAGCAGAGGAGGAAGAAGACGATCCTTGCAAGTAGGCGTGCGGCGGACCCGCAACCCAAGCTACCGATCCCCGGTGCTGCCACTCAAATTTAAGTACTCAAAGCGCTCCCGCAAAGCAGCCTGTTGCATGCGGGGAGCTGCAGTACTCTTCTCTCACCTCAAGTTGTAATGGGAGCGGCCTGTCGCCCCGATTCACCGAACGCCCAGTAACCGCAAGCAGCTAGTGGATTTTGACCGACACAGTCCCGGTCACGTGATGTTTTACCCAATTTAGGGGTTTTTACACGTCATCACATCTTGAGTCGATCTTCTCTTTTCTCTGACTGTGTGCGCGCTCGACCGCCCCGCAAGCTAAGGCGGTCCAGTTGAATCCGGTCCGACCGGGGCATTGAGTTAGCCCGCAACAGTTTGGCGTCGTCTGTGGGAACACGATCACCAGCCTTGACACTTCCAAGTTCTGCTTCAATGGAAAAAAGGAGTGCTCGCACCACTGAAGGATCCTCCCTTGGAGTACATGTCGAACCCGCACGCTCCCACTCTTTGGTGGACGTGCCATTGACAGCTGAAACCGCCTTTGCACCCATCACCGCCCTTGACGGGCGTGTTCGCCAGATGGAGGAGCAACAAAATGAAATGCTTGCTCTGCTCAGTAATATGGGAGGGACTCCTGCTCCTCCTCTCGCACCGATTAATCCGCCACCGCCAAGTCATGTCAGGGCACAAGATGCTCCAAGACAAGAGGCGCCTGAATAACATTCTGACGCCGCCAGTTCCACTCACCAGGCTCATGGAGGAACCGAAACTGGGGATCACCATCACAACTGGGGGGACGAGGCCTAACCTCCCCCGCTCGAAAGGTTCACCTAAGAAGAAATTCGGGAGGTGATCGAGAAGAATATCAGCAGGACGGCCGATGAGATATTCACGCTCGCCAACCACTCTGACAAGGCTCCCCCCTCCCACCGCAAATCCTAAAACATCCAATTCCTCTTGGTTTCAAGCTACCGAACATCGAGACGTTCGATGGAGCAAACGATCCGTTGGAACATGTCAACTACTTCACTACTATCATGATGATCTACAACACACCTGATCAGTTGCTCTGCCAAGTGTTCCCAGCCACCCTCAAGGGGCAAGCCCGCACATGGTTTGTAACACCCCCATCCGTCGCATGACATATAACAGAAGGTCCAGCTGGAACCCGACACCATATACCACAGACAGTCGGAATGGTTACATAAGAATATTCAAACTATCCAATTAAGACTACTCGTCATACACAGAGTATTCTAGCGGAAGCTTTTAAAGTTTAAAGAACCCAAAACTTAAATCCATTAATCATGAATGTCCACAATCACACCACTGGAATGAAAACCCAAACACACTGAAAGGGTACATGACCTTATGGCCTTACAAATGTTCACTAAATAAAACATGTCTTACATACATCGGCTCGCAGGCCGGCCACACATGATAAAAATAAAAACAACTATTCACTTTGGCCTTCTAGGGCTAGCACAGCAACATGGGCTCCAGCACGCTATTTGGTACTCGGATCCACAACACCTGCAAGCACATTCCACCGCACAGTGGCAAACAAAGCAACGGTCAGCCAAAAGCCGACCAAATTATAACGACTCCGCCCCTTACTCGGGACGACGGTGCTCTTTCCCTGCATATCATTAGTACAATAAAATAATAAAGCGCAACTATACTACGCCACAGGTGTAGGCTCGCACGACCAAACACCCCGTGCACTCAGGGCACATTAACGGTGAATCCTGACCAATCAGCAGCTTCACCACCACCACCAGGATGGCAACAACATGTGAGAATTTATCCTTTCTGACCACCGTCTAAGGCTCCCAACTATGCCAACGGCCAGTCCCCTTTTCGGGCCTCTCGCACCGAACCACATAGCCTAGGTCCAATTCCACTTGCCCGTTGCTCACGCCGCATATACAATTTAAGTCCTACGCACGGGCCAAGCTTCTCTCGGATCCCAAAATTTTTCCAAACAATCACATAACCCCGTTATGTTCAAGGTCGGTTCCCGGACCGCCAAGTTAGCAGAACACGTTTCCGCTCAGTTTTCCGGGTGCGCCTTGAAGCTAACCTCCAAGGATCCCTGCTGCAATCTACCGCGTAGAAACCCGAAAAACCCAAAGGACGGAGTCTTCTCCGGCAAAACATATCAAATGCAACCGGTCTATGTCACGTCAATTTAAGCCATCAACATTCCGGACTCACCACCGCCAACTGACGGCCAAACCTATGAGCAATTTGTCTTCCTGGCCTGGGTCACGACAATTTAAGCCATTAACCGCCGAAGACCCTACTCTATGCCAACGGTAAGTGCCACGTGCCTTTAGGTCTCTTTAACCGAACGACATAGAACGAGTACGGTTTCATCTAACCCGTGCTCACATCGCAACGACAATTTAAGCCATTTGCGCCGGTCAAACTTCCACCGAGTCCCATTTCCATCACAAGTCACATAACCCCGTTATGTTCAAGTTGGCTCTCAAGCCACCAAGTTGGCAAGATCTCGTATCCGCCCAGTTTTCCGGGTGCACCTTTGGGTTAGTCCCCAAGGCTCCCTGCTGCAATCTACCGCGTAGAAAACCCGAAAAACAACCAATAGCACGAAGTCTTCTCCGGCCTTATGCAATGCAACATCACCGATCCAGACTAACATGTCCGGGTAGGCTTCACACATCATGCCTACGTCTGTTCTCACATACGGACTCTAAACAACGGGTACTTTACATATCTACCCGAAGGAAAGCCTCCAACTCTCCGCAAACTCGCGAGAGCGGGCTTCCTATGCTAGGAAAGAGAGCTATTCGTGCTCAAGATGAGGATCGTTACCCTTGAGTTCCTCTTTGGTGCCATTGAAAAGTAATCGGATGGAAATCACTGCACTAGCGTTGCATCCGTGGATCCGGAGTCGGCTTGCGATTCGGAGCTCTGAAGCTCCTCCAATGGCAGATCTAGCTCCTTCTTCTTCCCTTAGCTCTCCTCTCTCTCCAAGTATTTAAAAAGAGAACAAGGTATGAAAAGTGATGGATTTCTAAGTCAACCCACGGGTATATCCCTTCAGGAACATCCCCCAGCTGTTGGATCTCAAAACAAGGAAACGAACGGCTTTGATTCGGGGCTGAAATGCCCAATCTGGACCGAACACGGCCTGGCACACGCCCGTGTCCAGGGCCGTGTGCCGCATTCGCTGTCAAAATCGAATCTCCTGGAACCTCACACGGGTATCGAACACGCCCGTGTTCGATCTGACACGCCCGTGTTCCACCTCACACGGCCGTGTCGCCGACCGTGTACCCCATGATTTTTCCCCATTTTCAACCCGAGCACTGCACGGGTTCTAGGACACGCCCGTGTCCTTGCCCGTGTCGCCTTGACACGCCTGGACCCCAGGCCGTGTACACGGGACATTTCGTCGAGGGAAGATCGACGACTTGATGACACGGCCTTGGACACTCCCGTGTCCTAGGCCGTGTGCCATGCCTTGACGATCGTCGAGTGAATCTCGACGACTCTCCGGGATGATCGTCGACACGGGTCGACACTCCCTGCGACACGCCCGTGTCGCAGGCCGTGTGCCCATTCTCGATGAATCGTCGAGTAAAACTCGACAACTTCACGGCTAAGTGTCGACACGGGTCGACACGCCCTGCGACACGCCCGTGTCGCAGGCCATGTGCCCATTCTCAGCGAATCGTCGAGAAAATCTCGACGACTTCGCGGCTAAGTGTCGACACACGCTTGACACGCCCTGGGACACGCCCGTGTCCCAGGCCGTGTGCCTGCTGCCAGAACCCAAAGTGGCCTAAAACGTCCCCCTTCGCTCCTTTGAGTTTCGGGGCGTTACAACTCTACCCCTCTTAAAAGAATTTCGCCCACAAAATTACATAAAGGAAATACATGTACAAAACCAAAATTTGTACCTGAGCGGACCAACTCCGGATATTCGTCAAGCATAGTCTGCTCTCTCTCCCAAGAGAGCTCCTCACGACCGCAATTGTCCCACCGGACTTTGACCATCCTGATCTCTTTATTGCGTAGCCGCTTGACCTCTGAGTCCTCAATCCGCACGGGCTTGACCTTTGTCGTTAGCCCACTATCCACCGGTACTTGATCAACCGCGATCACTTGCGTAGGCTCTTGCACCGCCTTCCGAAGCACCGAAATGTGGAATACATCGTGTAAACCACTAAGCTCCACTGAAAGCTTCAACCTATAGGCCGCTTCACCCACTCGCTCCAGAACCTCAAACGGTCCAAGGTATCTCGGGCTTAACTTTTTCAATCGCCGCACCCGCGAGACACCCTTGAACGGCTTGATCTTTAAGTATACATAATCGCCCACAGCGAACTCCACGTTCCTGTGCTTGGCATTATAGTACTTTGCTTGCCGGTCCTGAGCGATAAGCAACCTGTCCCGAATGGTTCTCACCAAAGAAGTAGCACCCTCTACTTCCGATCGCTTATACAACTTTGACTCACCCGTTTCTATCCATGACAACGGCGTGCGACATCTTCTACCATATAGGGCCTCGAAAGGCGCCATCTGAATACTTGCTTGGTAGCTGTTGTTGTATGCGAACTCCACCAAATAAAGGTGGTCTTCCCATTGCTTTCCAAAATCCAAGACACACATGCGAAGCATGTCTTCCATGGTTCTATTAACCCTCTCGGTCTGCCCATCCGTTTGTGGATGGAAGGCTGTGCTAAACTTCAGCTTTGTTCCCAACATTTGCTGCACCAGCCTCCAATCATTGGACGTGAACCGCCCATCTCGGTCACTCACGATGCTGCGGGGCACACCATGAAGCCGTACTATGTTATCCACATAAAGCTTTACCAGCTTCTCCACCGGATCATCCTTCCTATGCGGAATAAAATGCAACACCTTCGTTAATCGATCAACAACCACCCAAATGGCGTCGTTTCCCTTTTGCGACCTTGGCAAACCGTGCACAAAGTCCATAGAGATGTCGTCGAATTTCCACTCCGAAATAGGCAAGGACTTAAGAAATCCTCCCGGCTTTTGGCACTCCGCCTTTACCAAGGCGCAGGTTTGGCACTTCGCTACGTATAGCGCCACATCCTTCTTCAAACCCGGCCACCAAAACAGTTTCTTCACATCACGGTACATCTTCGTGCTCCCCGGGTGAATCGAGTACTTGGTATGGTGCGCCTCGTACAACAACTCCACCCGTAAATTGCCAACACTTGGGACGCACAGACGACCGTCTTTCCAAAGCAATCCGTCCTCCACGACGAATTGGGAATTTGACCCATCCAGAGCCTCTACCATGACCTGCTTCATATGAGCATCCATATCCAAAGCCTGCCGAATACGATCAGCCAGGTCATATTGGACTTCAGTCCAATTCAGAACTGCTTCAGCACTTGATTGCCTGTCCACACAAACAATCTCCAACGCCTCCAACTCCCGCACCAACCGCTCATCGTGCACCGATAGCCAATTGGCTTGAGCTGGGGCTCGGCGACTCAATGCGTCCGCAACCGCATTCCCTTTGCCAGGCACGTAGTGGATCTTGAATGTATAGTCCCCCAGGAACTCCATCCACCTACGCTGCTGCATATTCAGATCCTTCTGATCAATTAGATACTTTAGGCTCTTGTGATCGGTGTAGATATCAATCTTCACACCGTACAAATAGTGTCTCCACAGCTTCAAGGCAAAAATCACGGCCTCTAACTCCAAGTCATGGACCGGATAATTCCTCTCGTGCACTTTTAGCTGTCTCGAGCCATAAGCTATCACGCTTCCGTGCTGCAGTAGCACGTAACCCAAACCGCTGCCTGAAGCATCGCTATATATCTCATAGCCTTCGGTCCCACATGGCGAACTCAGCACAGGCGCCATGGTCAACCGACACTTCAACTCCTTAAAAGCTTGCGCGCACTCCGGCGTCCAAACGAACTTATGCTCCTTCCTCGTCAAAGTAGTGAGAGGTAACGCTATCCGCGAGAAGTTCTCTACGAAGCGCCTATAATAGCCGGCAAGCCCCAAAAAGCTCCGGACTTCTGCTACCGTAGCAAGCTCAGGCCACTCCCGTATCGCAACAATCTTCGCCGGATCCACAGCAATACCCTCTCCACTCACTATATGACCGAGGAACGCTACTGAGGATAGCCAAAACTCGCACTTCGAGAACTTGGCATACAACTGATTTCTCCTTAGCGTCTCCAACACCAAATGAAGATGCTTGAAGTGATCTTCCTCACTTTGCGAGTACACCAAAATATCGTCGATGAAGACGATCACGAAATGGTCCAAGTACTCCCTGAACGTCCTGTTCATCAAATCCATGAACACCGACGGCGCATTAGTCAGCCCAAACGGCATGACCGTAAACTCATAATGCCCGTATCTCGTACTAAACGCTGTCTTCGGGATATCACTCTCCCTTATTCGCAGCTGATAGTACCCAGCCTTGAGATCCAACTTCGAGTACACCGTCGACCCGACTAACTGATCAAAGAGATCATCAATCCGAGGGATCGGGTACTTGTTCTTCTCAGTCAGCTTGTTGAGTTCCCGGTAATCAATACATAGCCTCAAGCTTCCGTCCTTCTTCTTAACAAAGAGGACCGGTGCGCTCCAAGGCGAAGAACTCGGGCGCACATATCCTTGCTCCAGCAACTCTTGCAGTTGAACTTTCAGCTCCGCCATTTCCTTAGGCGCTAGTCGATACGGAGATCGTGACACAGACTTTGCACCTGGCACTAGCTCGATCGTAAAATCTATCTCCCGCTGAGGTGGGGCTCCAGGAAGATCTGCGGGGAAAACATCAGGGTATTCCGATACCACTGAAATACAATCCAACGCGGGCTTCGGCTTTGCAACCTCCACTAGTGTAAAGAACAGTTCTGCTCCAGCATGAACCGCCTTCACCACCTGAAGAGCAGACATCAACGTCTTGCTCGACCCCTTTAAGCCCGTAAACGTCGTCTCACGACTCGCTCCCAGCTTAACTTCCTTACTACCACAATCTATATGGGCCTGCTGCTCCGAGAGCCAGTCCATGCCAAATATGACGTCGAACTCCACTAACGGAAGTAAAGACGCCCGCAGGTCGAACTCCTGCTCCCCAATACGAGTCTTAACATCGCAGATCCTATCCGCTCGCATCGAACACCCATTGGGCAACAACACATCCAACTTATCCTTCGCCATCGAAGAAGGGACTCTGATGCGTGATATAAATCCTTCGGACAAGAAGGAGTGTGAAGCTCCCGTATCGAAGAGTGCTCGTGCCGGATTTTCACAAATTAATACAAATCCTAGCAAGCAGTGGTAAGGTAACATGTGCATAACAAGTATTTAAATAAATTGACTTGCTATAAATTAACCCGTACCTGTCACCACATCAGCTTGTTTAATGGCCTCCTGTTGGCCAAGATTGTAGACCCTTGGTTGGGCCGGAGCATAATGGGATGCAGTCGACTCCACCGCCTTTCCCTTCTCTTCATAGGTAGCTCCCGGCTTTCTCTCGGACTTAGGACGTCCGCTCCAACAATCACGGGCGAAATGCCCCGTCTTTCCACAAGTAAAACACGCGCCCGGGGTCCGACCCGTAGTCGCCCCAGAAGCGCCAGAAGGAGCTGGACCCGAAGTCCTATGCTTCTTGAAAGACCTCCGATAGCCGGACTTTGAATTAGTCGGCAGTTTGTATTCAGATTTCTTCTTACCCATGCTTTTCTTCGCTTGTACATTTTTCATGTCCTTCTCCAAGGACCGGGCAGTATTGACCAAGGTTAAGAAACCCTGCGTCATCGGCCCCGACAGTAGTAGTCTCAACTCATCTCTCAATCCTTCATAGAAACGATTAATCTTGCGCTCCTCATCCATGATGATGGAGCTAGCATAACGACTCAGACGAGTAAACTCGTGGAGATATTCATCCACGCTCCTCTCACCCTGAACCAACCTCAGAAATTCATTCTCCATCGAAATCCTCTGAGTAGAAGGGAGGTATCTTGCTAAGAACAATCCCGAGAACTCTTCCATCAGAACGTCTATCAGTTGTCTACCTCTCAAATGATGCAGCTCCATTCCTTCCCACCATATCCTCGCTTCACCGTCCAGCAGGAACATAGCGATGGTGGTCATTTGCCACTCCTCCGTCTCCGTCACCGTCATGACTCTCTTCACCCTGGAGAGCCAGTCTTCAGCCTGAGATGGGGTTCCCAACCCCGAGAATAACAGAGGGTTAAAGCTTATTACATGCTTCAGCTGCCTCTCAGTTGCCCTCCTTGGCACTATTGGTTCCACAACCACTTGCTCCACCCTCCTCGGCTCAGCCTCTTGAAGAGGTACTTGCTCCATCACAGGAGCGGGCTGCTGCGCTTGCCTTCCAGGCTGCGCATTTATCACGGCCAACACCGCTTCAGCCACCAATCGTATATTTTCAGCCGACAGAGGTGTTGCAGGAGCAACATCCGGTGCACTACTAGCCTCAGAAACTCGGCGTTCTGACGGCCCAACACCACTTCTGGTCACCTATAGTGGTACAAAACATCGTTAAGCGACCAAATAAATTGCAAACAGCAATTATAGGAACACGCAGGTTCCTCAAACATGAGTATTTTCATTCCTAAGTGGACATTCATGGGTTCTTTTACCATTATAACGATGACGCACACAATGTGCTCACCACCCCTTAAAAAGAATTTGCCCACGAATTCACGTTAAGCCCGACCAAAACCAGTAGGCTGATACCAAATTGTAACACCCCCTATCCGTCGCATAGCATATAGCAGTAGGTCCGGCCGGGGCCCGACGCCATATACCACAGACAGACCGGGTGGTTACTTATGGAAACCATCCAACCAATCTCAACGTCCTACACAGAGCATTCTAGCGGAAGCAGTTTATAAAAGTTGTAAACAAAGAACCCAGCATTAGAGCACGAATGTCCACTAGTACAAAACAGGAATGTTATTACAAAATACTTAAAACAAGCCTTAAGGCCTTACAAAAGGTTTCACTTGAATATTACATGATTTACAAACCACGGCACGCAGGCCGGTCATACATGAATAAAGCAATAAACATTTACACTTGGGCCTTCGAGGGCCAGCTTCGCAAAAAGGGCTTTAGCCCGCTATTGACCGCTTGATCCAGCTGCACCTGCAAGCAACAAACCACCGCACTGTGGCAAAACAAGGCAACGGTCAGCAATGCTGACCAAATTATAACGATCCCTCCCCCAACTCGGGGCGGCGATGCTCCTTCCCTGCATTTCATTAGCATAAGCGAGCAATGTATATAACCATAGCCATTTCATCACAGACGTTGGCTCGCACGGCCACACGCCCCGTGCACTCAGGGCACATTCTCGGTGAACCGGTCTATGTCACGTCAATTTAAGCCATCAATATTCCGGACTCACCACCGCCAACTGACGGCCAAACCTATGAGCAATTTGTCTTCCTGGCCTGGGTCACGACAATTTAAGCCATTAACCGCCGAAGACCCTACTCTATGCCAACGGTAAGTGCCACGTGCCTTTAGGTCTCTTTAACCGAACGACATAGAACGGGTACGGTTTCATCTAACCCGTTCTCACATCGCAACGACAATTTAAGCCATTTGCGAGGGTCAAACTTCCATCGAGTCCCATTTCCATCACAAGTCACATAACCCCGTTATGTTCAAGTTGGCTCTCAAGCCACCAAGTTGGCAAGATCTCGTATCCGCCCAGTTTTCCGGGTGCACCTTTGGGTTAGTCCCCAAGGCTCCCTGCTGCAATCTACCGCGTAGAAAACCCGAAAAACAACCAATAGCACGGAGTCTTCTCCGGTCTTATGCAATGCAACATCACCGATCCAGACTAACATGTCCGGGTAGGCTTCACACATCATGCCTACGTCCGTTATCACATACGGACTCTAAACAATGGGGACTTTACATATCTACCCGAAGGAACGCCTCCAACTCTCCGCAAACTCGCGAGAGCAGGCTTCCTATGCTAGGAAAGAGAGCTATTTGTGCTCAAGATGAGGATCGTTACCCTTGAGTTCCTCTTTGGCGCCATTGAAAAGTAATCGGATGGAAATCACCGCACTAGCGTTGCCTCCGTGGATCCGGAGTCGGCTTGCGATTCGGAGCTCCGAAGCTCCTCCAATGGCGGATCTAGCTCCTTCTTCTTCCCTTAGCTCTCCTCTCTCTCCAAGTATTTAGAAAGAGAACAAGGTATGAAAAGTGATGGGTTTCTAAGTCAACCCACGGGTATATCCCTTCAGGAACATCCCCCAGCCGTTGGATCTCAAAACAAGGAAACGAACGGCTTTGATTCGGGGCTGAAATGCCCAATCTGGACCGAACACGGCCTGGCACACGCCCGTGTCCAGGGCCGTGTGCCGCATTCGCCGTCAAAATCGAATCTCCTGGAACCTCACACGGGTATCGAACACGCTCGTGTTCGATCTGACACGCCTGTGTTCCACCTCACACGGCCGTGTCGCCGGCCGTGTACCCCATGATTTTTCCCCATTTTCAACCCGAGCACTGCACGGGTTCTAGGACACGCCCGTGTCCTTGCCCGTGTCGCCTTGACATGCCTGGACCCCAGGCCGTGTACACGGGACATTTCGTCGAGGGAAGATCGACGACTTGATGACACGGCCTTGGACACGCCCGTGTCCTAGGCCGTGTGCCATGCCTCGACGATCGTCGAGTGAATCTCGACGACTCTCCGGGATGATCGTCGACACGGGTCGACACGCACTGCGACACTCCCGTGTCGCAGGCCGTGTGCCCATTCTCGACGAATCGTCGAGTAAAACTCGACAACTTCACGGCTAAGTGTCGACACGGGTCGACACGCCCTGCGACACACTCGTGTCGCAGGCCGTGTGCCCATTCTCAGCGAATCGTCGAGAAAATCTCGACGACTTCGCGGCTAAGTGTCGACACACGCTTGACACGCCCTGGGACACGCCTGGGGCCCAGGCCGTGTGCCTGCTGCCAGAACCCAAACTGGCCCAAAACGTCCCCCTTCGCTCCTTTGAGTTTCGGGGCGTTACATTAGGTATCCGCCAGAACGAAAGGGAGTCCTTGAAAGACTTCTTCCGCAGGTTCTCCGCAGAAGCTCGTCAGATCCCATGTGTCGATCCAGAGCTGTTAAGGGGGGTGTTCCTTGGGGGTCTCCGTCCTAGCGGCTTCTATTCAGCACTGATGAGAGAAATTGTGGCCAGTTATCCAGATCTTGTTCACCGGGTCGAAGCCCAGATAGCGGCAGACGAGGCCATCGAAGCACACCGCCAGCAGTTTGAAGGTGGACAAAAAGGAAGAAAGGAGAAGAGAAAACTCTCATAGGACAAGAAGAGCGGCGCCAGGCTGAGTGCCGTGGAGACAACCATCGAAGTGACCCTCAGAGGACTGGGGGAAACATCCACTTCAAGAATACACCCCTCTGAATAACACCCGCGCTAATACATTGTACACAATTCAGAATGATCCGGCATTCCAGCGGCCAAGATTACCGCGGCCAAACCCTAATGCTGACCATATAAGGTACTGAGAGTTCCACCGCATGCCTGATCACAGCACCGAAGAATGCGCCGGGCTGAAAGATGAAATCGGGCATCTCATCCGCCAAGGGCTCCTTGGGAGATTCCTGCAAGGGCAAGCACAAAACCAGTAAAACCCACCACAGGGAACTGGTGGGGGGAGGCAGATGGTCGGTAACATAAAGACCATCGTCGGGCCCCTGACCCAGATAATTTCAGTAAGATGATCAGCTATGAAGCCAAATCAGGATATCACCATCACATTCGATGACAAGGACCTCGAAGGGCTGCTGACGCCCAACCAGGATCCACTCGTTATCCATGCCGGGATTGGGGATCCCGACTTCAACGTCAAAAGGATCTTGGTAGACAGCGGAAGCTCAGTTGATGTGTTGTTTCTCTCAACCCAGGAAAGCATGAAACTCACTAAGCCGCATCTTAGCCCCGCAGAAGGCCCCGTCTATGGTTTTGACAACCACCTCGTCCCGGTCCAAGGCACAATCACATTGCCCATCACGATGGGAGATTTCCCGAAGCAAGCTACCCATGAGGTCAACTTTGTCATGATCAATTCAAGTTCGTCATACAATGCCATTTTTGGAAGGCCAGTACAGTCCACCTTCGAAGCAATACTGTCAATCCCCCATCTCGCAATAAAATTCCCAACCCCTGGAGGAGTAGGAGTTGTTCACAGAGATCAAGAAGAAGCACATGCCTGCTACGCAAGACAAGCACAACCAACATCCGCTACCACTTTCAGCGTTGATGACATGAACCTATGCCCAGCAGCAGATTCCTCGGAAGGACGCTCTCCCCGACGCAGGAAGATCCCTCGCAGCATACCGGCGGCTTGCAACTTGCATGACGTCTTTTCTTCTACATTTTTTACTTCATTCGTACTCTTTATTGTTTGCATCCCCATGCATCTTGTTTTTGTCACTCACTGATCGTAAAAGTCGCGAGCTCAGGCTTGCACAAACTATGCTTATTTTTAAAGACAATATCATATTTATTTCAGTGATATTAATCTGAAACCTTTAGGTAAAGCCATACTTGCAAACCAAGCAGCAGGTTCTTTGCCAACATTGTCGCTCAAACACCTTAACATCGCCATGGCCTGCCGCACTCGCGATTGCAATCGGATTGAGTACCCACATTCTCCGGCGGTCGGATTGAGTACTTACATTCTCCGTCGTTACTGCAAACCAACGCCTTAACATCGCCAGGGCCTGCCCCCCTCGCGATTTCAACCGGATTGAGTATCCACATTCTCCGACGGTCGGATTGAGTACTTACATTCTTCGTTGTTACTGCAAATCAAGCCTTAACATCGCCAGGGCCTCCCCCCCCCCTCGCGATTACAACCGGATTGAGTACCCACATTCTCCGGCGGTCGGATTGAGTACTTAAATTCTCCGCCGTTACTGCATACCAACACCTTGTCGTCACCAGGGTCTGTCCCCCTCGCGATTGCAACCGGATTGAGTACCCACATTCTTCGGCGGTCGGATTGAGTACTTACATTCCCTGCCATTACTGCGAACCAACGCCTTAACATCGCCAAGGCCTGCCCCCTCGCGATTGCAACCGGATTGTGTACCCACATTCTCCGGCAATCGGATTGAGTACTTACATTCTCCGCCATTACTGCAAACCAACGGCTTAACATCGTCAGGGCCTTCCCCCCCCCCTCACGATTACAATCGGATTGAGTTCTCACATTCTCCGGCAGTCAGATTGAGTACTTACATTCTCCGTAGTTACTGCAAACCAACGCCTTAACATCACCAGGGACTGCCCCCTCGCGATTACAACCAGATTGAGTACCCACATCCTCCAGCGATCGTATTGAGTACTTACATTCTCCGGCAAACTAAGCCGCGAGCAAACCTCACGCAAACTAAGCCGCGAGCAACCCTCGTGCAGACTAAGCCGCGAGCAACCCTCGTGCAAACCAAGAGCCATACTTACGCAAACTAAGCTGCGACTACAACCTACACAAAGTAACGCCACAAGTCAAACTTACAACGGACTCAACACAAGCTGACACATGTTTCTGCGAACCTCCACCTTCTCGCCCCCATCGGAGCGAACGTCGCACCAATCTCTGGATTAGTCTAAGGAAAGCCGTCCTCCATGCTCGCGAAAGAATGCTGCTAAACCCATAATTCGGGCAATTCCTGCAGGGACAAATTGTAAAATTGGCACCCCACAGAACTTCAAGATCTCAATCACCTCCTCGCGCGGCGGAAAACGGATGCCAGACCTAAGAAAAATCTCGCAAGTTGTCAGCCAGCCACGAGGAGGATTCTGGACTCGCTCCTCGACATGTGGGATCTTCACCTCCAAACTAGCAGGAATCACATATTTCTTCCTCCAAATCTCCACACCGCCTTCGGTTAAAGAGGAGTGCAGGTGCATCGAACCAAAAGAGCGTCTCAAGACCTGCACAGCGCAAAGATAAAAGGGGTCACGTTTGCCCAAACTACGCGGAAAACAAGTGTATGCCACGCACCCAATCAAAGGAAAAAAGTCGTCTGCACAGTCCTGCGTGCACGAGGCTCGGTACACGCGTGGCCTGGGCGTGCGCGGCCTGGGCGCGCGCGCGCGGTCTGGCCGCACGCGACCTGCCGTGCTCATGGTCTGCTGCGCGGACGGCCACGCGAGTTCTGTCGCGCGTGGCCACCCGCACGCACGGCTTGGGAGCGCGGCCACCCGCGCACATGTCTTGGGTGCGCGTACTGCCGGCCAGGCCGACCGAGACCCGCGCTAGGCCGCACATGGCCAAGTTCGGCGTTTTCGCCGGCTGGCCCTCCTGCGGCAAGACCGCTCTGAGTACCTTCGAATCACTGCCCTTCACCGTCTCCACCTTCTCGTCGGAGGTTGTCATGGTGAGAATGGGGGGCAGCAGGAAATCCTTCTTCCCACGCTCGCAGTGCTCTCCGACAAGAAGAATTTGGGGGGCAATTGATAGGTTACACCATCATTGGTAAGGAAGTTTTCCCCATGATCTCCCCCCAAAATGGGAGATCATGTGGTTGACTAGTCAACCCAACCTCCCATGATGAGTAGAACATGCGGGTGGGGCTCACTCTCTCTCTCTCCAAAACCGCTCCCTTTAGGGGGAAACCGCCGCCGGCCGCAGCTCGCCGTCGCCATCCGCCGGGCGCCCGCCGCCAGGAGCCCGCCATCGACCACTGTCGCCGGCCTCCGGCCGCCGCCGCCAGCCTCCCGCCGCCCGCCGCCCGCCGCCCGCAGCCGCCCGTCGCCCGCCGCCGCCGCCGACCGCCCGCCGACCGCCGCCGTCAACCGCCACCGCCACATGCAAGTCAGCCACCGTCCGATCGTTACTGGGCATCCGTTGTCGTCCGATCCAGTGGGTA
Organism: Platanthera guangdongensis; assembly: GCA_039583875.1. Lineage (NCBI taxonomy): Eukaryota > Viridiplantae > Streptophyta > Magnoliopsida > Asparagales > Orchidaceae > Platanthera > Platanthera guangdongensis. The sequence continues at coordinate 138,219,331 of CM077165.1, forward strand.
ACAACCCACTAACCCACTAAGTTGGTGGTGGGGCCCGGCATAATCCTCTCCATGAGGCTATAAAAGGAGGCTCAGGGCCTCCTGATAATTCATTTTTTGGCCCCTGGTCATCTTCTTCCTCAGGTCAGAGCTCTGTCGGACTCCTCCCTCAGGTCATTCTCCAGCCACCTCGAGCCACCGCGAGCCACCGCGAGCCACCACGAAACACCAGACCACCACCAGCCGGAGAACGCCTAGTCCCAGTGCGAGCAAAGGAGGAAGAAGACGATCCTTGCAAGTAGGCGCGCGGCGGACCCGCAACCCAAGCTACAGAGCCCCGGTGCCGCCACTCGAATTCAAGTACTCAAAGCGCTCCCGCGAAGCAGCCTGTTGCACGCGTGGAGCTGCAGTGCTCTTCTCTCACCTCAAGTTATAACGGGAGCGGCCTGTCGCCCCGATTCACCGAACGCCCTGTAACCACAAGCAGCTAGTGGATTTTGACCGGCACAGACCCGGTCACGTGGTTTTTTACCCAATTTAGGGGTTTTTCCACGTCATCATATCTTGAGTCGATCTTCCCTTTCTTTGACTGTGTGCGTGCTCGACCGCCCCGCAAGCTAAGGCGGCCCAGTTGAATCCGGTCCGACCGGGGCATCGAGTTAGCCCGCAACAATGTCTAATAGTGAAGTAATGCCCAAGTGTGGGTAGTGTCAAGGTGTTGAGTTGTAACTTGTGTGAAGTTAAGTTTGTGACTTGTTTTGTAATCTTGTTTGTTATAATAGAGAAGTTGTTTGTTCTCAATCTCTTGAATTGTACTCACTTTAATTGCTTCCAATAGATACAACTCACTTCATTGGATTGGACCATGGCCACTTTAACCAAAAAAAAGGCTACCCAGAATACATTTCACTAATCTCACCTCCTCAAACCTAAACCTGCTCACATACATTTTAACTTTTAAAAAAAATAAAAACAAACCTAATCCAGCCATCCATCCACTATGTACAACCATGTGCAAACCAATCATAGAATCGCAGACTTCACGACCGCCATCCGCCGCCAACCAGATCAGTGCCTCATTTACTTCGCTCTTGGGCTTCCGATTAACTTGGAGGGCATTTACTAGCAATCCCAAGCCGATGCTTCATCTGCATGTTAAGATCAACAAGATGACGCACAGAAGGCGCAAGTAAATGCTCTAAAACAAACCATAATAAAACGCAAAAAAATTGTAAACCAAACCGTAAGACCAATCAATATTTTAAGTTACCCTATGAAAGAAAGGCCCCTAGGAGAGGACCCAATGGAGAGCGGCCATGCCGCTTATATCTAAAAGGATAGGTGCCCTAACATAACTAGGTAGTTCCGTTATAGATTTGAAATTTTTTGAGTTGGATTTAGTTTTTTGTCATTTAACCAGCAAATCTGTTTCCGCATTGCCTTCACGAAAGATATGGTGCAGAGAGTGATGATATTGCGATTGAGATTCAAGAATTTCATGTCAAATGGAATATGTGGACCAACAAAAAGTTTGATCGAATATGGACGAGCAAAGGAGTAAGGAGTCAGTCTAGAGACACACTCTAAACCAATTGATGGCATTACAAAATCTAATACTCGTTCTTAAAGCCAGAAATCTAGCCTCTAAAGTGGTGATGTCCCAAAGATGAAAAGAGGAGGCCCAAACCAACTCCCTGAAAAAAATTACGAATGATGAAAGATCCACATGTGGATGTGGGATCCCAGGAGGCATCCGAGTGTAGAAAAAAGTTCCTGATAGGTTTAGTCGCCACTGTATTACTCTGAAGTAGAGGCTGGGACCCGACCCCCGGATGTATAAAGCTTGCAAAAATGCTCAATCTTCTTTACGGTGATAAAACATGTTTAGATTGCCCTTTCGAATGGTGATTTTAATTTCGTTGTGCAGGTTTGTTACAATTAGATTTTTATGATGAGATGTACCAGAGTAAAGACGAGAGCAACGCTCCTTCCAAATGCCCTAGAAGCAAAATGCGAAAGTGGCCAAGAATTTAGATCTAATGTTTTTGTTAAGTTTGTTAAGTGGCCAAACATGTGATTTGTGTGGAATGGTGAGGGAAAGCATGGCAAGTGGTAGAAGAAATTTTTCAAAATAGCCTCACACGACCTTGGCTAGGAAGCTCGAGCAAAAAAGAAGATCGCAAGATTCAATATTGAGCGACAAAAAATATGAGCATCCTGGAGCAAGTGAGAAGCCAATTTTTTGGATGTTGATATCACATGCAATGTGCTTTCGGGTTGCAAGTCGCATGATGATGCTTAGCGTATGTGGAATAATGTTTGACCACATTCATTTCCAGGGTGGGCAACGGGGATGGTGAGACTGTTGACGGCAATGGCGTTTTGACCGAAGTCAAATGTCAAATTTACAAATCTACTATTAATATATATATAGACCCGTCCTGTGAATGGTGGCGTGATTTCATGTGAATGGGAAGACACGTGGCAAGATTCTATTTGCCAACTATATCAATAAATAAGCATGGATTGTGAACAGCGCTATGTGCGGTATTACTTGAAGGCTTTAGCAGAAGTTGCGGACTGCATTATACGGACAGAAGTTGGCAAAATCTGTGGACAAGAATAATAGGCGGACAACAAAAAAAAATATTTTACGGCCTGATTTTTTGGACCCAGCGGACAGCAGTTCCTAATCGCAAAGCTTGGCTGACATCAAGTTTTGGGCGGTCAACCTCTAGTGCAACAGACATCTTTTGTCGAGGATATTGTGTGTGTGTGCTTGTCTAGTGAAGTGTTGAGTTGTAACTCAGAAGAGTTGAAGTTGACGAATACAAACTATGAGAACTGGAGTATCCAAATGAGAGTGTTGCTAGCATCAAAGGAGCTTTGATAGATACTTGAGGATGGTTATGAAGAGCAGGCTACTGAGCAAGAGGCGACGTTGACTACCACAGAGAGAACAACACTGAGAGAGGCAAGGAAGAGAGACAAGAAGACTTTGTTCTTGTTATATCAAGGGGTTGATGAGGCAACTTCTGAAAAAATCTCTGATGTTAGAACTTCTAAAGAAGCAGGGGAGACCTTGCAACGCTCTTTGCAAGGAGTTGACAAGACAAATAAGGTGAAGCTACAATCTCTCCGAGCAAAGTATGAAGTTATGAAGATGCAAAACTCTGAGAAAGTTGACGACTATGTAACCCGTTTGCGGGCGTTTGCAAATGAAATGAAATGCAACGGAGAGACGATTGATGATGTGAGTTTCATGGAGAAACTTCTGCGATTGATGTCAGAGAAGTTCAACTATATAGTGGTAGCGATAGAAAAGACGAAGGATCTCACTCAGATGTCTATTGATGAACTCATAGGCTCTCTGTAAGCCCATGAATTACCGCATGCTACAAGATGAAGAGTCAAGTGGTTTAGAAAAAGCACTTCAGACTCAGCTGAACTTTGGAGAGAGTTCGGGAAGAAGAGGTGGCCAACGAGGCCGAGGCTACCGCGGTAGAGATAGAGGAAGAAGAGGAGGAAGAGATCAGGGAAGAAATCAAAACTTCTAGAATGAGGAACAACCTCAAGCAAGAGGGCAGCAAGGAAGAGGAAGAGGCCGAGAAAGAGGCCGTGGTGGAATGGCCCAAGTCCCATGTTACAACTGTAGCAGGTTTGGGCACATGAGTTATGATTGTAGACTTCCGAGGAGGAAAGAGGAGACCAACCACTATGCTGAAGCAAGCAACACTTGTGGTGATCCAATGATGTTCTTGACTTAGAAGCTGAAGGTGGTAGAAATGAAGTCTGGTACTTAGACATAGGAGCGAGCAACCATATGTGTGGTGAGGAGTTGTTCACTAACCTTGAACCAAGTGCTGGTGAGGTTAGCTTTGGTGATGCTTCGAAGATCTCAGTAGAAGGGAAAGGGTTGATAGTGGTCGCACTCAATGGCGAGAAGGTGCATCTCAACGATGTGTTTTATGTCCTAGGCTTGAAAAGTAACATCTTAAGACTTGGACAGTTGGTGGAGAAATGCTATTGCATTCAGTTGAAGGATGGTTCGTTGGCTATGCAGAATCAACGAGGAAAAGAGATAGTGAAGGTAAAGATGATGACAAATCGTCTTGTTACATTGAAGATGGGTGCCGAGGAGACGACATGCCTAGCAAGAACTGAAGAAGAAGAAGCTTGGTTGTAACACCATAGGATGGGTCACTTAGGCTTCAATGGTCTAAATCTTCTGTCACATGCGAAGATGGTGGAAGGTTTGCCTAAGATCTTACCACCACAGAAGATCTGTGAAGCTTGTACGAAGGACAAGCAGAAGAGACGGAGTTTTGAAGGCAAAAAGACTCAAAGAGCAAGGAGACAATTTGAATTGGTTCATTCGAACATTGTTGGTCCATTTGATATTGCCTCAGTTGGAGGAAGAAAATACTACATTACATTCACTGATGACTTTATTCGGAAGTGTTGGGTTTACTTCTTGAAGGAGAAGTCTGAGGCCCTTGACAAGTTCAAGGAGTTCAAGGCAATGGCTGAGAAGGAGAGCGGACAGTACCTCAAGGTACTTAGAACTAATCGAGGTGGGGAGTACAGCTCAAAGTTATTTGATGCTTTCTGCAAAGAGCATGAGATTGTTCATCAGTTCACAGCAGCATACTCACCTCAGCAGAACGGAGTTTCTGAGAGAAAGAACTTGACGATTCAGAACATGACTAGGAGTGTGATGAAATGCAAGAGGTTATTGAAGATGTTTTGGGCTGAAGCAGTATAATGTGTTGTGTACTTGCTAAATAGATGTCCGACGAAGAGTATGAAGTTCAAGACTCCATATGAAGCATGTAGTGGATGGAAGATAAGTGTGCAATTGTAACATCACCTTTCCAACTAGACCCATAAACTTAGATTAGGTTAGGACATGTGGTGGGGGTATGAGTTTTAGGCTAAGTTTGACCCATAGAGATAGAGGGTATTCACATAGTGCCCACTATAGGGCTCAGGTCAACTCAAGTCAAACTAGCCCAATATGAAATCATAGGCTCATATTGGCCCCACCACTATGCCCCTAACCTTTAAAACAATCTAAGTGAACCTAAGGCCACATCATTGGGTCACTCATTGACCCAAGTTGACCCCAAGTCAACCTTAACCTTAATTAGGTCAAACTCACACCTATGGGCCCAATTAGCCCAAGAGGGGCATCAACATGACCCAATCAAGGTAGGGTGATGTCATTGGGTCCATGACCATCAAGTGGGGCCAGTCCACTCATCAAATTGACCAAGTCAACCCTAGAAGTCAACTTGGTCAACCTTAGGCCTATTTAAAGGATTTGAAGACCAAGCCCATTCTCAAAGGGCTAAGCTCATAAGTCAAGGCCCATGACCAGCCCAAGTGGTCATTGACAGCCCCCCACCTCTCTGAAATAGGAGAGAGAGTACATGTATGGGGGTGTTTTTGGAAATTAAGAGGAAAATAGGAGTGAGAAGAGAGGGAAAGAGGGGATGGAGGCCATGTGACCCTCCTTCCCTCTGCCCAAGCATGTAGCTGAGCTCCCAAACTCATTTCCAGCAGCTTTTAGGGGCTCGTGGCCACCTGGCAGTGAGGAGAAGCAACCTATGCTCAAGGACGACCACCCCCTTAAACTAAACCCATGAACCAGCCACTCCCAGCCAAAACCAAGCCCACCATAAGCTTCAGAAGGTTGATAGGAGTGGAGATCAACTGCTGGAGCAAGCATTTTGCTGAAGAATCCAGGAAACGAGCAAACTCGTTGGAGATATCGGCGGCCATGGCGCACCACCACCGCACACACCGCTAAACTCGCATCCAGGTCTGTTTCTCCTCCTCTCCCCTTGTGCTAGCTTCCTAGATCATTTAGGAGAGATTTCGATCTCAATTGAGCTTGGATCCATGTGAGGTGTGGGAGAAAATCCATGGTTTTTAATGGAGCTCGGGTTCGCCGGAAACCGCCGCTTCTGGCGGCCAAGTAGCCGTCAAACGTTAGCCCCCACCTTAACGGAGGTGGTGGTAGTGGCCGGCCGGCCGGGGAGGTGGTCGGATGGCCGGTAAACACCAAATGAAGTTGCTACAGGCAGGATGCATCTGGGCCGTCGCCTGGTTGGAGAAGATGATGGGATGCAGTTGATTTATGAGATTTAATTTAAGTATTTATATTATTTAAAATGTGTATTTTTTGTCACATTATTTCAGTCCACTTGTGTTAAATATTTAGGCCTCTTAGAGATATTTATAGAAATAAGCTCCAACATGAAAAAGGTAGATCTAGATCTTACCTTCATTTTGACACCCTAAACTTATAAATTGGTGTAATACAGCTCCTTATAAGGCCATTCTTGTAAGACCGGTCCTAGGCTAGTACAGATTTTTAAATGAGTGCCCAAGCCAAACCCTAAGTCCACATGCAGTGAAATTTTATGGATGAATGTGGTTGGGACCTAAGTTCTGTCCAAAAATTAAAATTTTTGGGTGATATTTTTCTAAAGTTTTTATAGATAATTCATTTATTATGTAAAAATAAAAATAGGATATTCCCTTATCCAAATGCCCCCAAATTTGGTTGGCATAGTCTTAGGGTCACTATAACTCCATGGTTGAAATTTCAGACCATTTGGACTTTTGCATGTTTGGGAAAACTAACATGCAAGTTGAGGGTAGATTTGTAAGTAATTGTGTCAAATGCAAAAAATGGGAATTTAGCTCATTTGGCCCTATGCATGTCCATGAAATTCTGTACAGAGGCTTATAGGGATTAAGTACACCACCCCTAGGAAGGATGGGAGTTTTGGGATCACAAATCCCATTATATAGAATTATTGGAAATTATGTCCTTTTGGAAATAAAATTTGAAAATAGGGCTAAGTACTCTTATAAATTCTGAAACTCTGTCACAAGCCCTAGTAGGGCATCATACACCTCTGGAAAATTTTATAAGCTTGTTGGAAAATTTACCTTGAGTTTTTAGTATAATTACATTATTGCCCCTTCTTGGAAATTAATAAAAAGTAAAGGAAATCATTGTTGTAAAATTATGGGAAACTTTAAAGTATTTCATTCCTGTGATTAGAATCTTGGGTAATTATCTTAGAATTTATGGGTGACTATGTATGTTGAAAATTTAAGTAGTGGCATTTTGGTAATATTACTATTATGGAATTTTGTTAGGTCAAATCACTGTTTAGGGTCATCAATTTATATATGATGTTTTAATATATCAATATTGGCCTCCAGTAATTTTCCTAGAATTTTTGGTTGTATAGTTGATGTACTTCATTTGGAAAATGGTCAAATTGTGGTTTTAATCTTAAATGGAAATTATATAGAAATTTACATGGGAAAATTATGATCTCTAGTAGGAAGTTGTATTTAACCTCATTGAACACCAGGTAAATTTCTTAGATCTGTGGAACCAGTGTATTTAATACATCATGTACAAAGTGACTTAGGTCACTCAAATAAAAGAATTAATATAGGGCCTTAATTACTTAGAAAAATAGTGAAATCTTGAATGGTCAACATCATACACCATACCAACCCATGATAAATAATTAGGGGCATCTGGCCCAAAGGATTCGGAAGTCATATCACATGGGTAAATGTTAGGTCGTGGGCTGCGTATAACAAAAGTAGGGTATAACACAAGGACCCAAAGCGGGATATGAAAAGTGGTTAGAAAGAGAATTTAATTGGAAAGTTGAAACCCTGGTTGGCGTCAAGTAAGTCATTACTTAGTAACGAGTGTTAGAGTGCAAAATCCTAAGGAGAATAACTTGAACAGAGACCGGCGGAAGACTGCCGCTCTTCTAATAATACCTTAAGTCATTAGGTTCACACCAGAGCAACAACGAGAGTTGGGTAGGAATAATGGGTAAACACTAATAAGAGTAAGTGTCCTTGAGAAAGAGAGTTTTGGGCTTCATCCAATTGTAGTTTCTAGTGCCCTCGAGAGTCCTTCACCGGGCATGCCTAGGGCAGTCCAAGGACTAACCTTAAGTTGTTAGGTGTAATAAGCATTAGACAAGAGTAGTCTAAGAGGTTAATAGAACGATATGACAATCTCACCCGTGAAGGGTTGGAGGGTTTCAGGACAGTAAGTCCTGCGAGCTGGAGGATCTAGAGCTTGATATCAGGACAGGTTGATCCTGCGAGCTGATGACTCGAGAGGTTTATTGCAGGATGGATTTTGTCATGCGAGCTGGAGGCTCAGATGTTTAGATACAGGATGGGTTTTTTTCCTGCAAGCTGGAGGCTCGGATGTTTGGATACATGACAGGTTTTTGTCTTGCAAGCTGGAGGCTCGGATGTTTGGATACATGACTGGTTTTTATCTTATGAGCGGTATGCTTGGTGGTTATGGAAATGGGCAAATTAGCCCGGCGAGCTAGTGGTTCGGAAGGTTGTGATAGACGGGTTAGTCCGGGGAGCCAATTGCTCGGAGATCTATATTTATAATAATTGCATGTGCATAAAGGTGGTGGGTCTTCGGTACTAGACGGTCGTTTGCAATGACGTCGACACGTTGACTCGGCAAGTGTGGTTCTCACTTAGCTAAGGAAAAGACTGGTGGATTTGCTAGCATTAGTACGTGGTGTCTCTGGTGTGTCCTTCAGAGGCGTACATAAGGGCTAGGCCTGGTAGTGCGGATACCTGCCTAGGAGTGGGTTGGCCCAACCCATTATCTCCGTTGGACAATACGGAGGCTCCTGAGAGTGAAGCTAACTTCCAAAATCAGGGAACTAAAGGTCTGTGATCACAGAGTCATATGTGAGAGTTGCACTTGTATGAATCATAACCCGCATACCATATCATACATGCATACTTAGGACATATGTACCATAGATCCTTATCATATAAATTAGTATGATCTCTTTTATATGATAAGTTACATTTGCGAAACCTTAACTTATAAGTTTTTATGGGCATTCATATAATTTAAGGTACTTCTGTGATGTTAGTGTAGTAGTAGCTAGTTTACATTTCTGTTCAAGTACTTTACTCTACTTACCGCACTTCTTTTCAGTACTGTTTTTACTTCTTTACTTGTGCTATATAGAACTGCTAAAGTAGAGATATACTTGTTATTATATAACCATGATAGATTAGATCCACTGTCACCTGCTATAATTTTTCTACCCCTTATTATCCTCTGCTTTCGTCATCTCTCTCGGTGCCTAGGAGTCGCGGGGGTGAGGCGAGGATGATAATGGCTTAGTCTTTATGACTAATGGTCGGTTGTGACCGTACCATTTTAGGAGCTCGAGAAGATGGAGCTCCAGCGAGACCAGCAGGACGAGGTGGTAGAACCTGAGGAGCAGTTATCACAAACTACTACTACCACAGCTCGGCATCAGGTGATGATGAGTGTTACAGCTTCTGTTTTTTCTTAGTGTTGTAGTGAGAGAGAGATTTGATTTTATTGGCATATACCAGGCATAAGCCCTTCTCTCTTTTGTACTCATTGTGGACCCTAGTATTTTACATTATATATATATATGATGTTGCACCTGTGACTGTGGACTTGTTAGTTCTATTTTACTACTTGTTATACTTCTTTTCTCGATTGGCCAAATGAGTTGAATGATCGTACTAGCCGGCAGAATTGGTATCTTGCGGTGTCGACTAGCCCGTGTGTTAGTGTCACCATAAGGCGGCGGTTCTGGGCATAAGACCAGGTACTCTCCTTATTAAGGGGGAGGGGGTCTTACAGCGACACTTGAGGGTGTTTGGGTGTGTGGCTTATGCTCACATCCCTGATCAAAAGATGAAGAAACTGGATGACAAGAGCGAGAAGTGTATATTTGTGGAGTAAGGCTTACAAGTTATACAACCCAGTGACAAAGAAGGCTATCATCTCAAGAGATGTCATGTTCGAAGAAGATAGTTGTTGGAGCTGGGATGAGAAAGAAAGAAACATCAACGGAATGTTTAATAATGATGAAGATGAAGAAGGTAGTCATGAAGCTGAAGCTGCGGATGGTGGAGCTGAATCACCATCATGACCAAGCAGATATTTAGGGGGAGTTTCTACTCCCTACTCAAGTGGAGTAAGCACCAACAGAAGCAGTTCTAATATAGCAAGCACTAGCAGGAGCAGCTCTAAATGTCCTTAACCAAGGACGAGAAGGCTGGGGGAAATCTACTAGGAGACGGAGCTAATTCATGCTAATTTTGTTTGTATTGTCTTTTAGCAGATTGCAAACCATACTCGTATGAAAAAGCTGCTCAGGAGAAGACTTGGAGGAAGGCAATGGATGAAGAGATGTCATCCATCAAGAAAAATGATACTTGGGAGTTGGTCACTCTGCCGGCAGGTCACAAGCCTGTTGGTGTGAAATGGATGTACAGAGTTAAGACTAACAAATATGGAGAAGTGGAGAAGCACAAAGCAAGACTCGTCGCAAAATGCTACCGACAAGTCCAAGGTGTGGACTACGACGAAGTCTTTGCTCCAGTGTCGTTGATTGATACTATTAGACTGATCATTTCACTAGCCGCTCAGTATAAGTGGAAAATCTGTCAGATGGACGTCAAGTCCGCATTTCTGAATGGTTATCTGGAAGAAGATGTGTATGTCCAGCAGCCGCCTGGATATGAAGTCAAAGGCCAAGAGAAAAAAGTTTACATGCTGAAGAAGGCACTATATGGGTTGAAACAAGCACCTCGTATGTGGAATGAAAGAATAGATGCATACTTTCAGAAGAACAAGTACATTAATAGTTTGTATGAGTATGCACTCTACACGAAGGTGGAGAAGAATGGATATTTCATGGTTGTGTGCTTGTATGTTGATGACATGATATTCACCGGCAACAACCCTCCTATGTTTGAAGAGTTCAAGAACACGATGAAGAAGGAGTTCGAGATGACTGATCTGGGAGAACTCACTTACTTCTTGGCCATTGAGGTATAACAGAGTGAAGATGGGATCTACATTTCTCAGAAGAAGTATGCGGAAGAGATTCTGAAGAAGTTCCGGATGGAGAATAGCAAGGCTATCTCAACTCCTACAGATCCGGGAATGAAGCAGAGGAAGGATTCTGAGGAAAAAGCAATGACTCAACATTGTTCAAGAGTCTATTTAAAAGTCTATGCTACCTGACTTTCACTAGGCCTAATATCATGTATGTGTTTGGAGTTGTTAGTAGATATATGGAGGAGCCGAAGCAAGATCACTTCACAGCAGCGAAGATGATCTTTAGATATGTGAATGAGACTAGAGATCATGGTTTGATGTATTTTACTGCAGAAGAGTTGAAGTTGGTCGGATACTCCGACAGTGACTATGGTGGTGTTGTGAATGATCGTAAGAGCACTTTGTTGGGTATTGTATCCACAATAACTCAGATTTGGTGAAGTCACTCTTGAACTAAGATGAATTAAGTTGTATTTGATGTCTTGTTTGAGTTATGTGTTTGTAGGACTAAATTGTCAAGTGTAAACCAATGTCAGTCTACAATGGGTCACCAAATACATTACCATACAATGTAATCCATCATTATGTAATCCATGGTGTTGACTCATGTGTAGCCTCTCTATTGGGATACACTTCATCTTTCAAGCACTAGGATTGATTGGAGAAAGAAGTGTTGCTGATTTTATTGAATAAAAGAAAACTCTCTTAAAGAAAAATACTCTAAGTATTTCACTCGAGTAGAAGCTTATGTACTCGAGTTGAATACTTAAGTAATTACTCGAGTATGTCTGTCTGTACTCGAGTAAGGGAAATGGGTCTCGAGTAGTCTAAACATAGCTCTCGAGTAGCCAAGTCCACTACTCGAGTAGACTTTCTCTTATTATCGAGTTAACGGTTTTTCCTCTCAAAATATATTCTAAGTCTTTTACTCAAATAGTCATGTTAACCACTCGAGTAGATAAGTCTTTTGTCTCGAGTTACAGAAGGAAAATTCTTGTGTTATTTTACCCCACTCGAGTAGTCTTTCTACTACTCGAGTAGTCCAGCTCTAATACTCGCGTGATCAGATTTTTATCTCTCAGAATTTTTTTAAGTCCTATACTCGAGTAGTAATATTCATATACTCGAGTAGTTAATCTACTTCTCGAGTAGTCTATCTACTTCTCGAGTAGTCCAGTTCCAGTACTCGAGTAACCAGAATTCTTCTCCAAGAAATTCCGCCAAGTCTTTTTCTCGAGTAATATTTCTAGTACTCGAATAATTCATATCCACGTCTCGAGTAATCATATTAGCTCTCGAGTAAGTCTTTTTCTACTCGAGTAATTACTCTTCCTATTCTGAATTTTCTCAAGGACTTCTACTCAAGTAGTTTATTTTTATCCTCTCGAGTAATCATATTAGTACTCATGTAGCTTATATTTCACTCGAGTATTTCAGTCAGATTTTCTAGAAATTCGCCAAGTCCATAACCGACGGGATTTTCAAATGCCGTGACTTGATTGGTCCACGTGTACGTCATTAATGATAATTATGACCATTAGGGAGATCTTATATAAGGTCTTGTCAAATCGACCAACCCTAACAAGTTGTCAAAGATTATTCTAAGAAATCTGAATCGTACTCTCTCTTTCTAAAAACGGAAGCTGCCGCCCTCTTCATCGTGCAAATCGGCTAGGGTTTTTGATTCAAGAAGATTCAGAACAAGGTTGACTTACAGATCGATATTGCTCTTCAATTCCTCATCATCTCTCAGATCATGTGAGTCAAAGAAATTCCAGATTCAGATCTTGTCGAGTCTCTTCTTCAACATTTTCTAACAAAGCCGCAAAGATAAAGGAAGAAGACATAGGCCGACAGATTACAAATCTAAGAAATTACTGCGTGTATTTCATTATTCTCAATTTATTTTTGTAGGAGATTCTTCTTCGAGTGTAGTAGCTTTTGTCTCCGAGTTGTAGGAAGTTTTTATCTTCCGAGTGTAGATCCGTGTTGTGGATCGAGATTGTAGGAATTTTGTTTTCAGGCGAAAGATTGGTTTTCAATCCGAGATAGTGGAGTAGCCGAGTCTAGTGCTTTGTTAGATCGGTGAGGGAAAGTGAATGTACTCAAGGTTGGGGAACCACTATAAATTTTTTGTCGTCTGTGATTGCTTGGTATATTTTTGTGTGCATAGATCTCTAAATTTTATTTCGCATAAAGACGCACAACTCACCTATTAACCCCCCTCTAGGTGATTTAGGTAGACAACTGAATTACTTTCAATTGGTATCAGAGCCAGATTGATCACTAAAAGGTTAACACCTTGATCAGATCCGTCTCTAGTTGTCTTTTGAGAATATCCAAGCATGGACAAGGCTAAATATTTTGTCAAGCTTCCTTTGTACACAAAGAATAACTTTCCCATGTGGAAAGAAAGAATTGGATTTTTCATGGAAGCTGTGGATCCAAGGATCTTCATGATCGTTGAAGAAGGTCCTTACGTTCCGATAACCGTCTCCACTATAGATCCAACAAAGAAGGTTCCTAAGAAATTGATGGATCTAGACAAAGATGAAATTGCACTTGTGTCTTTATATAAGAAGACCAAGAATATCATAGCAAGTGCAATTGATGACTCCATGTTGCAGAACCTGATCCACTGCCACTCTGCTAAGGAGATGTGGCAGTCCGTCGTCACCTTGATGGAAGGAACAGAAAAAGTTAGGGATGATAGAAGATCCCTTCTTAATCAGAAATATGAAGCCTTCCGACAAGGACCCAAGGATACCATTGTTGACACGTTTGAAAATTTCTTCAAGATAGTCAACGGCCTAAGAGTCAACGGCCGAGTCTTCACAAACAGAGAACTAAATGATAAGTTCTTGAGATCCCTAACCAAGAAATGGGATAACAAGGTTTGTGCTATCCGAGAATTTGGAAAGCTAGCTGATACAGACCCGCAGAATCTCTTCGAGAAGCTCATGTCATACGAGCTGCAACTCAATACAAGAAAATCTGAAGAAGAGAAGAGCAGGTCCTTGTCCAAGGAGAAGTCTATTGCTCTCAAGGCAGACACTTCAAGAAAGTCCAAGGCAGCCTCTCCTGCCCCAGCACAAGAAGTTAGTGAAGAAGAAACCTCGGAGCTAAGTACCACAGGCTCAGAGCTATCTGAAGGAGAGTTCTCTACTCTCACGACGGTTCAAGAAATTTTTGAACAAAAAAAAGCAATGGAAAGGCAAGGATGCCTCCTACAGAAGATCACGACATGATGGTGATCGACACAGAAAAGGCTCAAGCAGCCATGACAGGTATACTTATAAACTGAACAAACATATTTCTACTGATATCGTTTGTTATTGTTGTAATAAGGCAGGTCATGTCATCGTTGACTGTCCCCACAAGAAGAAGGAGGGTGGAAGAAGAGAAGAAAAGAAATCTTCTTACAATAAGAAGAGGACAGAAAAGGGCCTAATAGCCAAGAAGGGCAAGACTCTTAGCGACTCTGACTCATCTGAGTCGAGTGAAGAAGAAGAAGCCTACTTCGGGCTTATGGCTTAGACTGATGATGAATAAGAGTCTCAGTTCACTGGGAAGGTAAACTCTCACACTTCTTTTTTCGATTCTGATGTTTCTGAGCATGATCATAAGAACAGCTCTTCTGACGATGAGTCTGAACACATGGACAGTACAAGGAGTTGATTAAGGCTTACGACAAATGTCGACGAGTCGTGAAAACTAAAGCTAAAGAGATAAAGTCTCTAAAATCTGAAGAGAGCACCTTGAGAGAGGAAGTCGCTAAGACTGACTCGCTCAGAGAAAACTTCAATGTTGTCATTGAAGAATATAACAAGGCTCTCGAGCACCTAGACCTTAAGGAGAAAATGATAAAAGAACTGGAAGCATAACTTGAAGCCGAAAAGAAACTTGTTGAAAGTTTCTCGAAGCCGAAAACTGTTCTTCCTTTCGTTGCTGAATTCTCAGTAAGGCCAAGGGTGCTGGGCTAGGCCATGCCGAAGCTCCTAGTAAATCTTCTAGGAGGAATAAGGCTCTGAGAAAGAATAAGGCGGCCAAGAAGGCTTTGGCCAAAGAGAAGGGGAAAGCCCCTCAAGATCAGACCTCTTTCAAGAAGATTATATTTCCAACAAATGAGTTTGATCTTGACTCATCCTACAGTTACTTCGCTAGACCTACTTATGTAGAGCCCAAGTCTCGTTACAAAGGATGGACTCGCCCCAGAAACTTTGGTGAGAGTATCTTTAAGACACCTTATGAAGAAATCACTCTTCAGAGCTATGACCCTTATAATCATGGTCATAACATCAAGAAGCCACCAGAGGTAAAACCTATTGTGGAAAGGCAACTGAAGGAGAAGAAATCATGTGATTGTCATCATCATGAAGCTTCTTCCTCCAAGAATACTGCCCCTGCTAGACCACCATCTCAAAAGGTCAAGCAGAAGAACTTAAGGCAAAGATACAACAGGTTCGACTGTTGGTGTTGTGGCAAAATTGGTCACTTTGCCATCGACTACTGGTTTAATTCTAGGAATTTTGCAACTCCTCAAATTGGCAATATGAGAAAGACCACTCATAATGCTAATACTCGTAGGGGGAGTATTCTAACAAGAGACCAAGGACCCCAAACGTGTTTGGGTTCCTAAAGCAAATTGATTTATAATTGCAGGTATGTCCAAAGGCCACCAAAACGCCTATCTGGTATTTGGACAATGGATGCTCTCGACACATGACCGGGACAAGAAGCCTTCTCCAGAACTACTCTCCAGTTTTGAATGGGCCAAAGGTCATCTTGGAGGTTCAGACCGAGGAATTACTAAAGGCTATGGTATGATCTCTAACGGTAAAGTATCCTTCTCAGATGTGGCTTATGTTGAAGGATTGGAACACAATCTCATAAGCATAAGTCAACTTTACGATAAAGGATATATTGTTGAATTTCATGCTGATAAGTGCTTGATAAAATATGTTGACAATATGAAAATGATTCTATCTGGCACTCGAAGCAGAAATATATTTTGTTTAAATTTCATTTGTATAGACTCTTCTGCACCAGTGTGTTTTATGGCTAAAGATAGTGTGTCTCTTGGTGACCAATGACACAAGAGATTAACACATATTAATTTCAAAACTATTAATAAATTATTTTCACTGAATTTAGTACGTGATGCCCTAAATATCAAGTACGTCAAAGATAGACCTTGTCATGCATGTGTAAAAGGCAAGCAAACAAGGGCTACCTTTAAAAGCATTATTGACAAAGATTCTAACAAATGATTATATTTGCTTCATATGAACTTGTTCGTTCCACTGCAAGTTAGAAGTTTGGGAGGTAAGGATTATACGTTGGTTATTGTTGATGATTACTCGCGCTTTGTGTGGGTGTTCTTTCTAAAACACAAGTCAGATACCTTTGACATCTTTACAAATTTTATCAGGCAGGTCTAGAATGAATACAACTGTTCCGTAGTCAAGATCAGAAGTGACAATGTAACAGAGTTCAAGTCTGGGGCCATGAAAGAATTCTGCGAAAGCTTGGGTATCTTTCATGAGTTTTCCTCTCCTCAAACTCCTCAACAGAATGGAGTAGCTGAGAGAAGGAATAGAACACTCATAGAGGCTTGCAGGACCATGTTGAGTGATGCTTCACTTCCGGAATACTTCTGGGCTAAAGCCTTCAACACTGCATGTCACGTGCAAAATCGAGCACTCATAAACAAGAATCACAATAAGACACCTTACGAACTTCTAAAGGGCAGGAAACCAACTGTCTCATATGTTAGAATTTTTGGTTGTAAATGCTTTGTACTTAACAATGACAAGTATCATACTACCAAATTTAGCAAAAAGAGTTTTGAAGGTATTTTTGTAGGGT
Source organism: Platanthera guangdongensis (assembly GCA_039583875.1). Taxonomy (NCBI): domain Eukaryota; kingdom Viridiplantae; phylum Streptophyta; class Magnoliopsida; order Asparagales; family Orchidaceae; genus Platanthera; species Platanthera guangdongensis. Next base: position 138,236,102 of record CM077165.1, read on the forward strand.
ATAGTAGCCATAGTAAGACATATAGGATATTTAATAGAAAAACTCTGGTTGTAGAAAAATTCATACATGTTGTATTTGATGAGACGAGCTTGCTGCAAGGCAACTCTTCTAGTGTGTTCATTGAAAATGCAGGCACAAAGTTGAATGAACTTAACTTGGAAAAACCAACTGAAGAAAAAGGTGAAAAGTTCATCAAGATCACCACTCCAACCCCTATCGGAGAAGTTGATGATCAAGATGAAGAAATCGTCCAAGTTGATGAAGTCACTCTGGTGATTGAAGAAGTAGTTCCAGATGCAAGGACTCTTGAGCTCAGACATCTGAAGGATCATCCAATGGACCAAATCATAGGAGATCTCCGGGATGGTGTCAGAACTTGTAGAGATACAACTAACGAGAATTTATATTTAAGTTTTCTCTCATAGGTTGAATCGAAAAAGTTTGAGGAAGCAAACTCAGACGCGTCTTGGATAATGGCGATGGAAAAAGAACTAAATCATTTCAAGTGATGTCAAGTATGGAAACTTGTTCCCAGACCCAAAGGTAAGAATGTCATTGGGACAAAATGGGTCTACAGGAACAAGATGGACGGGTATGGAACGATCATAAAGAACAAGGCCAAACTCATTGCCAAAGTATATCGTCAAGAAGAAGGAATCGACTTTGACCATACATATGCTCTAGTGGCAAGGCTGGAGGCAATCAGGTTATTCCTAGCATATGCCGCTCTTAAGGGCTTCACGGTCTATCAGATGGACGTGAAGTCTGCCTTCCTTAGTGGTGACATAAAGGAAGAGGTGTATGTGGAACAACCTACAGGTTTCGTTGATTCTAACTTTCCCGATTATGTTTATTTATTACATAAAGCATTATGTGGTTTGAAACAAGCTCCTCAAGCTTAGTATGAGACACTGTCTAGCTTTCTTCTTGAGAACAAGTTCACAAGGGGAAAGATAGATAAGACATTATTTCTTAGAGAAAAAAAGGCAAGATTTTGCTAGTGCAGATCTATGTCGACGACATTATTTTTGGCTCTACTGACGACAACCTCTGCAAGAAGTTTTCTAAACTTATGCAAGGGAAGTTTGAAATGAGCAGTATAGGCAAGCTGAAGTATTTCTTAAGGCTTTAGGTGAAACAATCTGAAGATGGAATTTTCATCTCGCAGACTAAGTTCACAAAAGAGCTAATTAAGAAATTTGGAATGGAGAACGCAACCTCTATGAGGACTCCAATGGGTTCAACTGTGTTTCTGGACAAGGATTAGAAAGGAAAACCTTTTGATGAAACCAAGTACAGAAGCATAATTGGATCCTTGTTCTACCTTACTGCCAGTAGACCAAATATAATGTTCTCAACATATGTTTGTGCTAGATTTCAAGTGAACTCTAAGGAATCTCACTATGTTGCTGTAAAGCGGATTTTGAGATACCTTAAAGGTACACCAAATCTTGGCTTATGGTACCCAAGAAGTAATGATAACGAGCTAATTGTTTTTTCAGATGCTGACTTTGCAGGTAGCAAAGACGACAGGAAGAGCACTTCCGGGACTTGTCAATTCTTTGGAAGAAGGCTCATTTCCAGGAGTAGTAAGAAGCAGAACTGTGTTGCAATTTCAATGACTGAGTCAGAGTATATCTCTGCAGGCAGTTGCTGTGCACAGTTGCTCTGGATAAATAACTAGTTTGAAGACTATAACATGAAGTTTCAGAACATTCCATTATTTTGCGACTCTTCTAGCACAATTGCAATAGCCAACAACCCAGTCTCTCACAGCCGGACAAAGCACATAGAGCTGCGGTACCGCTTCATCCGGGAGCATGTGGAGTATGGGGACATAGATCTACAGTATGTCCCAACAGACAAGCAAATTGCAGACATTTTCACGAAGCCGCTGCACGAGGCCAAGTTCTCGTTCTTCAAAATAAAACTTGGAATGCTCAGCAAAGAATATTAGAGAAGGTGGACTCACAAAAGGCTCAGAGATCAAGAAATCAGTTAAAAGCTGAAATTTTTCAAAGTTCAGACCTTTTGACTCAAGTAAGATAAAGACCACTCGAGTAAGAAGTAAGTCACTTGAGTACCTCTTTGAACTACTCGAGTACTTCCTCAGCCACTCGAGTAAACCTACTCGAGTGCTTCTTCAACCTACTCAAGTACTAAGTTTCCACTTGAGAGTCATAAGGACTTCACTTGAGTACTTCCACATTATCACTCAAGTACTTCCAGTTTTCTCACTCGAGTACTATCTTCATTTCTCTCGGGTTCTGTCGATCCACTCGAGTATCAGGAAGTCAATTCTCTACTTCAATTCAAATTTCTTTATTCGCAACCCGAGGCTTATGCCGCCCTTTTTAAGGTATGTTAAGCTTAATTTACTTTCTTAATCATCATAAATTAGGGTTATATAAATAGAAAAGTCTGGAATTCATTTCTCTACATGAATCAAAATCCCTTCACTCGAGTAAAGACGACAGACTCTTCGTCTTCCGCCGACTGTCATAGAGCCCGTGCCGTCCCCTTCCCCGCAGCAAATTTCTCTCTAATCTCTGGATCATGGCACCTTCTTCCAAGATTGGAATCGGCTCAGAACCCGTCCCCGCAGGGATTGCGACCTATCAGACGATTTCCGCAATCTCCTGATCCTCCTCGACACCGCTGGCCTCACATTCATTCTACAACAACCGTGTAAGATTTTATTTCCAGAGGTCGATGAATTCTTCAAGAATGTCAAAGTAGAGAGGAACAGGAAGGTTCTTAAGTCCAAAGTAAAGGGAATCAAAATAAAGCTCTCCAAAACCTCTGTTTCAACTCTTATTCGACTGTCAGTGGTTGATGAAGAAGACGACCTAGGTCCTGAGGATTCTGACAGAACATGTATATTCTGTGGTGTCTCTCCAGATGTTCTCACCACCCGCCGTTCAGAACTCAATCCAGAAGGCAAACTCTTGGTCGACATTATTGGGAAGATCCTTATGTGCAAGACCAGTTCAATCAGAGATATTTATCTCAGCATGTTTGACATCATGCAAGTTATTATCTGCAGGATGAGATATCAAATTTGGTATGTTGATTCTAGACAAAATTAGGGAAAGCATCAAGGCACCAAATTATGCAAGGATTATCTCTCTACTGCTACATGAGATCAATCCTGAGGTGTTCAACTTCTCCAAAGCTACAATACTTCATCACATGAAGAAAATCTCCATCTCATCCATTCAGAGGTGGGAGTTAAAGTTGCATAATCCTGCTCAGGCTGCCAGAGCCCATGATCAGCCATCTACAGAGGACAGGAACCCATCTCCCTCTCCACCTCATGTTGCCAGCACATCTGGTGCAACTCTTGAGGGAGAGCCTACTCCTTCTGTTCCAGTAGACAGAGTCCCTACTCCACCAACTGATACTTCTCTCCCTCCATCCACTCCTGAAGAAGTTCCAACAAATGCTCAACTCCAAGAAACCCTTCTCTCCACTGAAGCAGCCATTAATGAGATGATTGAATAACTCACTTCTGAAGAACCTCTTACTCCTATTCAAAAAGAATAAACTGCTGAACCATCAAAGTAACAAACTCCAGTACCATCTCCCACTCATACTCCTCCCAGATCTCCTGTTTCATCTCCTCAATCCCATGTTCACCACTCTCCTGTTGCTGACAAAGTGCAGGTTGAGACTATTTTGATTCCTGCTGACAAAGAAACTACACCAGAACCAGTTGAAGCTCCAGTGAGGAAACTAGATTTCACCATCCCCACAATTGTCACTAAAGAAGGTGATGCTACAATTCACACTATCAGAACTGAGAGCTCTGTGGTTATTGAAGAAATTGCCCCATGGTTTGCTCATCCTCCTCCAGTTCCTTCTACATCTACTGTTGCTCCTCCTGCTGCCACTGATCTTATGGGTATGTTTGTACAACTTCTCCAAGAATAAAGAAAATATTTTGATGATTCATTCAAAGCTGTCACTGAAAAAGTAACTGCTCTTGAGAAAGAGATGAGCAGAGGATTTGTTGAGATTCAACATAATACTGATCAATTAAGACAGCTATTCCAAATAGGTTGCAAAGCTCTAGACCACACAATCACCAGTGTTGGTCATGTCATGGATCAAGCTGTTACTGTTGCTAACAACCAGATTCAGTTAGAAAATAATGCTCAAGCTCACACCTTCAAGATCTATGAAGTAGACACTTTCAAAGAAGATGCTATAAATACTATGACTGTAGAAGTCAGAAAGGGGGAGAATTTAGTTAAGGAATACTTAGAGAAATCGGATGCCAACAAGCAAACACTCTGGGAAGCAAAGATTAAAGAAATTCATGATGATGTGTTGGGTCAAATTCAAAGTGTAAAATTTCATACTTATGATACAGCAGTGTGGATGCATAATCTGATACTCTCTGACTTTCCAGCTGATCCAAATGTCATTCCTCATAATTTGAATGCCTTGGCTCCAGCTCCAATTCCTCAACCTTCCTTCTCTCCAAAACCTGAAAGCTTTGAAGGTCCTCCTCCAGATTCTTATGCTCAGGTTTGGGAGGCTGATCCAACAGACATTTTTCTTCAAGCTCATCCTAAGATTCACATTCCAAAGAAGAGAAGATATGGTGACGGATCCTCTGCTAGTAGGTCTATTCCAGTTCCAGATATAGAGAACAGGAAAGCTCCAGAATTTGCAGAAATTTGGTCTCCTATTTCAAAGTCACTCATTCTTGATACTCAAGCTAGTCATAGATTTTAATGAAAATAGGCATGATCATTACAGCACCCAAGAATGGGATTTGTATGAGAAGTCTATGACTAAAAGAAGACTATATGATAGAGAACATGGAAGAAACAGCCCTTCTGCTCCTCCAAAGCCTCCAAAGTATTATCCTAAACCTTACAATTACTAGATAAGACAGCAAGAGAAGAAGGATAAACAACAACATCAAGTCTAAGCATGAAGAGAGTTATGAGAGTGTGGATAAGAATTGTGTAGAAATGACTTTTGGACAATCTTATTTATATAATTCTTAATTTTGTTCATCTACTCTTTGATTTTAATTCTTATGCTTGTTACACTGTTTTCTCTCTTGCATATCTAGTTCTTTATTTGTCTATATAATTTAACTTAGTGTAAAGGATTCTGATTTCTACAAATAGGGGGAGATTGTTGGGTATTGTATCCACAATAACTCAGATTTGGTGAAGTCACTCTTGAACTAAGATGAATTAAGTTGTATTTGATGTCTTGTTTGAGTTATGTGTTTGCAGGACTAAATTGTCAAGTGTAGCTAATGTCAGTCTACAATGGGTCACCAAACACAGGACCATACAATATAATCACTCATTGTGTAATCCATGGTGTTGACTCATGTGTAGCCTCGCTATTGGGATACACTTCATCTTTCAAGCACTAGGATTGATTGAAGAAATAAGTGTTGCTGATTTTATTGAAGAAAAGAAAATTCTCTTAAAGAAAAATATTCTAAGTATTTCACTCAAGTAGAAGCTTATGTACTCGAGTTGAATACTTAAGTAATTACTCGAGTAAGTCTGTTTGTACTCGAGTAAGGGAAATGGGTCTCAAGTAGTCTAAATATAGATCTCGAGTAGCCAAGTCCACTACTCGAGTAGACTTTCTCTTATTCTCGAGTTAACAGTTTTTCCTCTCAAAATATATTCTAAGTCGTTTACTCGGGTAGTCATGTTAACCACTCAAGTAGATAAGTCTTTTGTCTCGAGTTACAGAAGGAAGTTTCTCGTGTTGTTTTACCCCACTTGAGTAGTCTTTCTACTACTCGAGTAGTCCAGCTCTAATACTTTTGTGATCATATTTTTATCTCTCATAATTTTTTTTAAGTCTTATACTCGAGTAGTAATATTCATATACTCGAGTAGTTAATCTACTTCTCGAGTAGTCTATCTACTTCTCGAGTAGTCCAGTTCCAGTACTCGAGTAACCAGAATTCTTCTCCCAGAAATTCCGCTAAGTCTTTTTCTCGAGTAATATTTCTAGTACTCGAGTAGTTCATCTCCACGTCTCGAGTAATCATATTAGCTCTCGAATAAGTCTTTTTCTACTCGAGTAATTACTCATCATATTCTGAATTTTTTCAAGGACTTCTACTCGAGTAGTCTGTTTCTATCCTCTTGAGTAATCATATTAGTACTCGAGTAGCTTATATTTCACTCGAGTATTTCAGTCAAATTTTCTAGAAATTCGCTAAGTCCATAACCGACTGGATTTTCAAATGTCATGATGTGATTGGTCCACATGTACATCATTAATGATAATTATGACCGTTAGGGAGATCTTATATAAGGTTTTGTCAAATCAACCCACCCTAACAAGCTGTCAAAGATTATTCTAAGAAATCTGAATCGTATTCTCTCTTTCTAAAAACGGAAGTCGCCGCCCTCTTCATCGTGCAAATCAGCTAGGGTTTTTGATTCAAGAAGATTCAGAACAAGGTTGACTTACAGATCAAGATTGCTCTTCAACTGCTCATATCTCATGTGAGTCAAAGAAATTCCAGATTCAGATCTTGCCGAGTCTCTTCTTCAACATTTTCTGACAAAGCTGCAAAGATAAGGAAGAAGACCTAGACCGACAGATTGCAGATCTGAGAAATTACTGTATGTATTTCATTATTCTCAATTTATTTTTGTAGGACATTCTTCTCCAAGTGTAGGAGCTTTTTTCTCCGAGTTGTAGGAAGTTTTTATCTTTCGAGTGTAGATCCGTGTTGTGGATCGAGATTGTAGGAACTTTGTTCCGAGGCGTAGGATTGGTTTTCAATCCAAGATAGTGGAGTAGCCGAGTCTAGTGCTTTAATAGATCGGTGAGGGAAAGTGGATGTACCCAAGGTTGTGGAACCACTATAAATCTCTTGTCGTCTGTGATTGCTTGGTACATTTTTGTGTGCATAGATCACTAAATTTTATTCCGCATAAAGACACACAATGCACCTATTCACCCCCCTATAGGTGATTTAGGTAGACAACTGAATTACTTTCACACTTCCGGATACGCTTTTCATGTAGGAACGGCTGTGTTCTCATGGAGTTCAAAGAAGCAGGCAACGATTGCTTTATCTACTTGTGAAGCTGAGTACATTGCAGCGGCAGCCTGTACGTGTCAGGCGATTTGACTGAGAAATTTCTTGCAAGTGTTGCATCATCCACAGAAGGCTCATGTGACGGTGTATGTTGACAACATGTCTACAATACAGTTAGCGAAGAATCCTATGCAGCATGGGCGCAACAAGCATATTGAGACAAAATACATTTTCTTCGAGAGCAAGTTCAGCAAAAGGTGGTGAAGTTGGTAAATTGCCGCACATGAGAACAAATTGCAGACATCTTCATGAAAGCGTTGAAGACTGTGACATTCCTGAAATGCAAAAGCAAACTTGGCATGCACTGTCGTGTTTGAGGGGGAGATTGTTGACAGCAATGGTGTTTTGACCGAAGTTAAAAGTCATTCTAACAAATCTATTATTAATATATATATATATATATATATATATATATATATATATATATATATATATATATATAAGAGAAGGAAGAATTTAATTGAAAACCTTCCAGTGAATGGTGGCGTGATTTCATGTGAATGGGAAGACACGTGGCGAGATTCTATTTACAAACTATATCGATAAATAAGCATGGATTGTGAACAGCGCTATGAATGTGCGGTATCACTTGAAGGCTTTAGAAAAAGTTGCGGACTGCATTATACGCACAGAAGTTCGCAAAATCTGCGGACAAGAATAATAGGCGGACAGCAAAAAAAAATTTTTTGCGGACTGGTTTTTTGGACCCAGCGGAGAGCAGTTCCTAATCGCAAAGCTTGGCTAACATCATGTTTTGGGCGGTCAAGCTCTAGTGCAGCGACAACTTTTGTCGAGGAGATTGTGTGTGTGTGCTTGTCTAGTGAAGTGTTGAGTTGTAACTCATAGTGGAGTTGTATTGTATTGTAGCCATATAATTTTTGTTTGTAAAAATAAAGAAGTTATTTGCTCCCTTTCTTTTGTATTGTGCCCACTGTAAACTCTTCCAACAGCGACTGCATAAGACTTTTTTTAGTTGAGTCGATGTAAATGGCCATTTAAAGTGTGCATCCAAAACATGGACTCGCCATCAAAGGAGATGCAATTTAAGAACTCAGTAAGGTACTGTAAGGTTATCTATCATGCCAAGGACACCAAAACGTAGGTGCAAGAACTATATGGTTGTCCTTAATAATAAGATACTTGTATTTGATATAATTTGAAAAGTGTGAGTTACTGCTGCATACTTTCCAGATCTCCTTAAATCCGAAACTTTTGTGAGTGAATTTGAGGATATAAAAGCCAAGACCACCAACAGAGATGCTAGAGCTGCAAGTTTTGTATGAAACCCAACAGTGCTTATTTTCAGTGTCATGGTCGTTCTAGAGGAATTTAGAAATGTATTTATCCATGGTGTCAAGAATGGAAACTGGCGTGTTGGTGCATGCGATGAGATGAAAACATGCATGAGGACATTAACGTAGATTTTATCAGAGTGAGCATCCCCCCTCTCCCATAGCAAGGAGTTCGAGCAGCCATTCGACAACGTAGGAGTGCGGCCTAGCCACAAAAGGCTCATAATGAACCGGCCTACTAAGGCCACGAAAAAAAGGGATTCCCAAATAAGTGAAAGGAAAGGTGTCAAGTTGGATTTTAAGCTTTTATAGGATAATTCATTTTCGGACTAGAGGAATTTTATTAGAGAAATAGATATTGCTTTTCGACCCGTTTATCTTTTGGCCTGAACAACACTAAAAAAGGAGAACTTTTCTAATGGATAGAATGGTTGATAGATTGCCCCTAGCAAAGATGATGGTATCGTCAGTATAGAGGCAGTGAGAGATGTGGGGGACCCTTGAACACCCGCTATACAAATGGCTTTTGAGAGTCGAAAAGAATTGTTCAGTACCTTACTAAAAAAAATCTTGAGAAATTACGAAGAGTAAAGGGGATAAAGGGTCTCCTTGCTTGACTCTCCACACAGACAGACAGAAGCAGCATTAAGTTCCATTTATAATTAGGGAGAACATGTTGTGGCATTGTGTCATTTTGATTAAAGATACTATTTTAGCACAAAAATCAACTTTGTCCATCACTCTAAATAAAAAATTCCAATCCACTATAGCTCCGTTTGGGAGGACTTATTTTCACCGGTCAAGCGGTCACGATCGCATGAACCGAACCTTAATTAAGGTCAGGTTCATGCGGTCGTGACCGCTTGACCGATGAAAATAAGTACTCCCAAACGGAGCCTATGTCAAAAGCTTTTTCCATATCAAGATTGAGAATTATGTTGCCTCCCCACACCTTTTTGTTGATATCGTGGGCAAGATCCTTGACTACAGATATAATTTTGTGGATATCTCGAGATTTGATGTAGGCACTTTGCTTATGTGAAATAAAATTATTTAGGATTGGATTGAGAAGAGTGGCAATCATTTTGGAAAAGATTTTTGAGATAATATTGGATACACTAATGGGTCTAAAGTGGTTAGGGGAAGTGGTCTTTTTTATTTTAGGGATGAGGACAATATTTGGGGAGGTGTAGAAATGAATGAGATAATTGCTTGAAAAAAACTCTTGGCAAGCAGCGGGAAGGTCATCCTTAATGATGTCCCAACTGTTGAAACCGATTTCTCGATCTCCCGTGGAGTTCGCCCTTGGGGAAGGGGTGGTCTCGCACCTACTTCACTCCTGCAAGCAAAACAACAAAGAAGACAAGGTGACACAGACCCAAGGGCTCGGCAGGGAGGTCCCACCACAAATTCGGAAGATCTCAGAGCGCTTCCCCTCCTTAGCCAGAAGCCGAGCTAAGGTATCCTCAAAAAGCTCTTGGAAGCTGGAGCAGGGAGACCAAGAAGTGTCCCCTCTGAGGTACCCCTTGGATCTTATTTATAGCTTTTTAGAAACTGAACTGCCAATAACCAAAAGGACTGACCTGAAATTACCAAGAAGCCCTTAGTCGGGTCTGCCAACAGCCAAACTCCGCTGTCCTGGACAGCTATGCGCAGTCCGGCCTGGTCTGCCAACAGCATGGCTCCGCCGTCCCGAGGAGCTATTCGCACCCATGGGGAGGGCATCCATGTAATTCCTCATCGGGGCTTCAACTGGGCCCCATCCATGAGTGAGGTGGTCGACTCGCCATTAATCCCTTCCGCGAAAGGCGAGAGCGACCTGGCCCTTGCGGCTTGCCTACCCTTCTGGGGCGAGCGCGAGCTGGGTCATCGCGACTCGCCAAATCCCGTCGAGTCGGGCGGGGGCAGCCCGGTCGCGGGTAGGGAGCGGGCTGGCGACCGCGATGATCATTAGAAAGGCTCACGGATCGCGGGTCGCAGATCACGGGTCGAGCGGGCTGGCGGCCAGGAGTCGCCTCGTTTGGCTCGCTCGACTGAACTGAGCGGGAGCGGACCAGCCTCCTCGATCTCGTGTCCACTTGTTGCTTGGGTGCGGGTCGCGGGGCTGGGTTCGCCCGATCTTCCTGGCGGGGCCCGGTTGACGAACACGGGGTTGTAGACAATCCCCGCTCTTTTTGAGCTTGATAAAGCTCGGAAAGAACCATCCAACCCGCGTGTTCGGCGAGTCCTGTGCTGAGATGGCAGGGAATCTTCTGGTGGAGCCCCACTATTCGGCTATAAATATACCACTGAGCCCAGGGGGGTCTCCCCAGACCATCTCGTTTTTCAAGCGTACTGCAGCTTCCTGATGCCGGTTAGCGAAGAGGTGCGAGCCCGCCTGGCGGCCGCGGGCCAGAAGATTCGGGAGGAAGCCCTCGAGGCCGCCCCTTGGTTAGCGCGTGGGTCTCCCGACCCTCTCTTTAGGCCGATGAAGGGAAAGATCGTGAGGCGGTCCCCGGCGAATAACTTCCCGTGTTCCAGCTCGGCGGCTGGTGTTGAGGTCGCTTCTGAGGTACGCGACCTTCCTTCTCGGCTTGTTGCTACATCTCTGATCCTTTGTCTTGCAGGCACTGCCTCGTGAAGATGAGGAGGATGGGGGGGGGGAGGATCGCCCCCCTCCCTTGTCGTCTGAGAGGGATGCTAGTCCCTCAGGTATGGACTGCCCACCCCCGAATACCCCTCGCCCGCCAGTTCCCCCCGGATTAGGGAAATCTCTTGCGGCCTTCGAGGGAGAACCCTTACCGGGTCGGTCGGGCTCCTCTCGTCCTTCCATCGGTATGGACGACGTGCCAACCCCTGGTAAGCTCATGCTCAGCGCTTGCCTTGTTCTCGCTCGTTCCTTCTGAATTGCCCCTTTTGCAGGCTACAACATGATCTCCTCTGAAACGGAGATGAGCGAAGGGTACTCGCCTCCGCCTGACGTGGAGGGTGTTTCAGATTACCTGGGCGACCCGACTGATGCGGTGGGGATGAAGAGGCGGGTGACGCGGCTGTTCCAGAAACATACTCTGCTGCTTCAGGAGCTCGTGAAGAGGGTCGACCAAGACAACGCCGACACCGAGGCTCGGCTCGCGGCCCTGGAGGGGGCCCCGCGCACAGCAGAAGGTGGCAAGGTCACTTCGCCTTGCGTGCACATTACGCGGGCCGAGGAGCGCCTAAGGAGTGCCTCGGAGCAAGTTGGCCTGGCCCAGCAGGAGCTGGTGGCGGTGCGCGATTATCATTATCCTCACGTGCCGCCGCGAACCGGAATGCAACGGTGGGGCAGATGGAAGTGGATCCAGTACTGATCCACCCTTTCTTCTCCCCGTTCGCGGGATATCGCTGGGTTGCTACTATTTCAAAGTTATTCTGTATCTGTAACGATTTGCAACTCTCTTTGCCCGCCTATGGGCCTAATTTTGATTTCTGATGCATGTTGAAATTACCATGTTGTTGCTTTTATTCTCCGCGGGGCGGGCTCGAGGGTACTCGCGTCCTCCGCTCACCTTCCCCCTGGGGGTGAGGGCAGGTCAGGGGATGGATTCGCTCAACCCGCCATCCCGATCGTGGCGGGAGCGAGCCGAGGGGCTCGCCAGCCAGGAGTCTCCCCGACTCGCTCGGAACCCTGGGCGGGTGCGGGCCGAGACTCGCCCGCTCAATTCTTGCGCGGATGCGATCGGGCGAGACCCGCGCCTGATCGGCCTTGGCGGTGTGCTTGCGCGTCGGGAAGTCGAACCGTCAGGCCTGACTTTTGCTACACGCACCTTTCCTGTCGGCGGGAATTTTCCCGCCCTTTATTTCTCCCTATAAATAGGCCTTGCCGGTTCTTATCCTCCCACTGCTTCAAAGCACTCTCCCACTTTCCGCTATCTGCGAAGCACGGCCCGCGTTCGCTCTCAGGATTTATCCCGTTCGACCGGCGGTAGTTTTGGCGGAATGGGCGGCGGCGGCGGCGATGTGGATGGGCGAAGCAAATTCTCCTGGACCTTCTCGGAGCACGACTTTCCCCACGCCGTCATCTCGGAGCGCGAGTACTTGGATGCCCTTGGCGACCACGTCCCGCCTGGATTTTCGGCGAGGCGGCCCGGGGAAGGGGAGAAGATCAACGATCTGTCCAGGGATGAGCTCGCCATACCCCTGGCTCACTTTGAGGTGGGTCTTCGGCTTCCCCTGTGGCCTGGGGTGCGCCAAGTGCTGAAGTACTTCGGGGTCGTCCTAGGCCAGATGACCCCGAACTCTGTAGTTGTTATGGTAGGGTTCGTCTGCTTTCTGCGGGAGGAGCGAGTCGAGTTCAGTCTCGCGGTTTTCCGCAAACTATTCTCCTTCCGTGCGAACCGGGACGGGACCGCCTATTTCTCCAGCGCCCACCCAAGGTGCGGGAGACTGTAAATAAGAGTTTCAACTGGCTCAAAAAGTTCCTGTTCGTCAAGGGGGATTTTGGCAACGTCCCCTTCTCGCTGGTGCAGCTCAGCGAGGCGAGTTACCGCCCGCCCAGCCTAGGGGGCCACGAGGCCGACTTGTGCGGGTTCTTCGCCGGGAAGAACTTCGAGGTCGCGTACTTGCGCTGCAACCTTGATGACCTTGCCGCCGTCCTGCCAGGGGGAGGTTTTCCACTCGCCACTGCTCTGTCCTGCTCTTTTCGTCTTTGGTTTCACCCTCTCTTCTTGACAGGCGAGCGGGATGTTCCCCTTCATCCCCCCTACGAGAGTGCTCGGGTTGCCCCCGGGATCCTCGCCCGAGCTCAGGCCGCAGATGCCGCTCAGCGCGACGCCCCGTCGGTCCCTGCCAAGAAGCGGCCAGGCCGCGAACAGCCTGCTCCCCCACCCAAGATGGTGAATACTACGGGGCAGCCACTCGCCGGGGGCCAGAGAAAAGGTAAGGCCCCGGCGGATCAACCTGCCGAGGGTCTCCCCCCTTTGGTCGCTTTGACCAGCGACAACCTTGGCGGGGCGGCGGGCACTTCTGCGCCGCCGGACGGGTCGCAAACTGCTGCGAAGCCGGTGCCGAGAGGGCACCGCAACTTCAGCTACGGCGAGAAATGCCTGGACGAGCTCGGTGTCCCGCTTCTGTCATGGGACAAGGAGTCAAATCGCGCAGTGGTCTCGACTCTGATGCCGAGTTGGCTGGAGGAGGACACCATCAGTGGGGAGGCCTATAACTTCTCGTTCGGCCTCTACTCGCGAGAGGACGCCGCTATCTACGACAAGGAGGCGACGCAAGTACTGGTTCATGAGAGCGCGCGGGCCCAGCTGCGCAGTCTGGAGTTAGCCCATATTGTTGGGAGGCGCTGCACCCAGCTGGAGCGGAACGCCACCTCTCTCAAGAAGTTGGCGGGCGAGAGGGAGGAGGCCCGAAAACTTGCTCAGGAGGACACGGATCTCCAGAGGAGATGGGCCGACGCGGCCGAGGAGACCCTCATGCAGTACTTGGGAGGGGTGGTATGTGTTTACTCTCAATCACCGCTTTTTCTCGCGAATCCACCTTACGATTCCCTTTCCTTTTCTCAGGACGCGGCGACGGCCAGTCGGATGGGTGCCGAGATCGCCGCCCTTGGTCAGGACAAGTCGGCGCTGGAGGCGCTGGTACGCGAGCTGGAGGCCGCCACCGCTGTCCCTCTGCCAGATAACAGGGGCTGCCCGCTCGAACACCACTCTGACTACGAGTTGGAGGTGCTAATGCAGAAGAACGTCGCCAGCGCCGCGAAGTACACGATGCAGATGCTGCGACGTGCGAATCTCCTCAAGAGCGAGGCAGCAAAACTCTCGGCGGGCGACGTGGTGCCGGCACTGTTCCTTCCCGTGCCGGACCCCGGGGATAAGACCTTCCAGCCCATCTAGGACTTCCTGCCCCGGATCTCGCATCTCCCTCGCTTCTTTGAAATTTGCTCGTTAGGTGTATACACCATGTATTTTTAGTTGTTTGAGATGTAAGCGCGAGCCGCGGCTAGACTTTGTGATTTTCATTTATTAATGCTCTTATAAATGCTTCTCCTCCCGCCACTTACGCATATTTTCTATTATTGCGCGATGTGATTCTCCCTTTTTCGCGCTCGCAGTCGTTCATCTCGCGTTGCGTCAACGGGGTCGCATGCCTACGGATTTGGCTTAGGTCATAGGAGGCCCGATAGGTCGTCCTGCTAGGGGCGACTTGCATCTGCGGCCCGTCTTCCGATGCGGTGGCTACTCGCTCACCAGGCGAGGCGAGGCGGCTCGTCGCTCGCCCAAGACATCGGATTTCTTGCGGGTTGACCCCTTTGTAATGCGGCCTGGGTCCTCGCCTCCTTTCGGTCGCCAATCTGGGGGCTGGGAGGTTATGTTAGACCCCCTTTTCGGTTAATCTTCGCGACTCCAACCCATTATCAATACCGTTCGAGCAGCTTCCGGCTCTGCCAGCTAGGTGAGAGCCTGGCAGCGGGATCTGCTCGGGGTCGAAAACTACTGCCATCGAGTGACTTCCGGCCCTGCCAGCTAGGCGAGAGCTTGGCAGCGGGATCTTCTCGAGGCCAAGGATGACACCGAGTGACTTCCGGCCCTGCAAGCTAGGTGAGATTCTGGCAGCAGCATCTTCTCGGGGTCCAAACACATTCCATCGAGTGACTTCCGGCCCTGCCAGCTAGGTGAGAGCCTGGCAGCGGGATCTTCTCGAGGCCAAGGATGACACCGAGTGACTTCCGGCCCTGCCAGCTAGGTGAGAGCCTGGCAGCGGGATCTTCTCGGGGTCCAAACACATTCCATCGAGTGACTTCCGGCCCTGTCAGCTAGGTGAGAGCCTAACAGCGGGATCTGCTCGAGGCCCACGGATGACACCGAGTGACTTCCGGCCCTGCCAACTAGGTGAGAGCCTGGCAGCGGGATCTTCTCGGGGTCCAAACACATTCCATCGAGTGACTTCCGGCCCTGTCAGCTAGGTGAGAGCCTGACAGCGGGATCTGCTCGAGGCCCACGGATGACACCGAGTGACTTCCGGCCCTGCCAGCTAGGTGAGAGCCTGATAGCGGGATCTGCTCGGGGTACACTACTACTGCCATCGAGTGACTTCCGGCCCTGCCAGCTAGGTGAGAGCCTGACAGCGGGATCTTCTCGGGATCAAAACACATTCCATCGAGTGACTTCCGACCCTGTCAGCTAGATGAGATCCTGACAGCGGGATCTGCTCGAGGCCCACGGATGACACCGAGTGACTTTCGGCCCTGCCAGCTAGGTGAGAGCCTGACAGCGGGATCTGCTCGGGCTCCACTACTACTGTCATCGAGTGACTTCCGGCCCTGCCAGCTAGGTGAGAGCCTGACAGCGGGATCTTCTCGAGGCCAAGGATGACACCGAGTGACTTCTGGCCCTGCCAGCTAGGTGAGAGCCTGACAGCAGGATCTGCTCGGGGTCCACTACTACTGCCATCGAGTGACTTCCGGCTCTACCAGCTAGGTGAGAGCCTGTCAGCGGGATCTTCTCGAGGCCAAGGATGACACCGAGTGACTTCCGGCCCTGCCAGCTAGGTGAGAGCCTGGCAGCGGGATCTTCTCGGGGTCCAAACACATTCCATCGAGTGACTTCCGGCCCTGCCAGCTAGGTGAGAGCCTGGCAGCGGGATCTTCTCGAGGCCAAGGATGACACCGAGTGACTTCCGGCCCTGCCAGCTAGGTGAGATCCTGGCATCGGGATCTTCTCGGGGTCCAAACACATTCCATCGAGTGACTTCCGGCCCTGCCAGATAGGTGAGAGTCTGGTAGCGGGATCTTCTCGAGGCCAAGGATGACACCAAGTGACTTCCGGCCCTGCCAGCTAGGTTAGAGCCTGGCAGAGGGATCTTCTCGGGGTCCAAACACATTCCATCGAGTGACTTCCGGCCCTGCCAGCTAGGTGAGAGCCTGGCAGCGGGATCTTCTCGAGGCCAAGGATGACACCGAGTGACTTCCGGCCCTGCCAGCTAGGTGAGAGCCTGGCAGCGGGATCTTCTCGGGTTCCAAACACATTCCATCTCTCTATGCAGGCTAGCTATGACAGTACTGGAGCGTTGAAGAAATTTATTATAATAAAAGTATCGCTTACATGCTTCAGGGGAAAAACGTTTCAAGTCGTCACCACTCTAGGTGTTGCTCAGGGCCTCACCCTCTACATTTTGGAGTCAATAGTCTCCTGACTTCAAAGCTTCCTTTACAATAAATGGTCCCTCCCAGCTGGGATTGAGCTTCCCTACGGATGCCGACCTCCCTACTGCATCCACCTTCTTCAACACCAAGTCTCCTTCCACGAACTACTTGACCCTGATATGCTTGTCAAAGTACTTGGTCATTCTCCCTTTCACTTCCTCCTGCCGGATAGCGGAAAGGTCCCTCAGCTCCTCCACCATGTCAAGGGAGAGTCTCAGCTCCTCCTCGTTCTCGGCTTGCCATTCCTCTCGGCCCTCTTTGGTCGCAACGACTCGCGGCGTTTGGACTTCAAATTCCACGGGGGTCTCTCCAGTAGCCGTGTTGGGAGTGGTTCTTAGGGCCCAAATAACCGCGGGAAGCTGCTCCACCCAGCTCCCCTTCAAATTTTCCACCTTCTTCTTGAGGAGGTTGACAATGATCTTATTTGCGGCCTCCACCTGCCCGTTGCTAGCGAAGCTGTCCATCCTGGAGGAGGTAATACGCTGACTTGTGCCTTAGCTTCTTCTTATCTGCCCCCTCTGGATACTCTCTCGTGGAGAGGAAAACCACCACTGGGTCCATCCACGAAGTTCATTGATCAATTTCCATGAGCTCTCCCTCTTTGATGGAGGGGCGGAACAGGTCGGTGATGGTACCCCCCCACCTGGGGACCATGCTTCGCTAGCTGATCGGCTTGTTCATTCTCTTCCCTGGGCACGTGTCGGATGGTGAAAGTTTGAAAAGTGCCTATGACCCCGTTCATCTTGGCCAAGTACGATCACAGGGTGGACTCCCTTGCCTCGAACTCCCCGTTGATCTGGGAAGCTACTACCATGGAGTCAGTAAGGACCTCCACATCTGACACCCCCAGCTCCCTGGCCAGGCGTAGCCCTGCTATCACGGCCTCGTACTCAGCCTGGTTATTGGTAATGGGAAAGTGCACCACCACCGTCTGCTCAATTCGAGTTCCCTGAGGGCTTTCCAGGATCACCCCCACTCCAAGGGAGTGCCTCCCTGAGGCACCATCCACCCTCACCTTCCAAGGAGTCGGGCGGGTAAGTTCTTCCTCCGCCACTTCAACTACGTAGTCGGCCAAGAAGTCGGCCATCGCTTGAGCTTTGATCGAGAGTCGCAGAACGAAGGAGACATCGAACTCGCTCAGTTCCACTGACCACTTAGCCAGCCTGCCTGAATGCTCCACCCCCTCAAAGATGTTGCAGAGAGGATGGTCGGTCACCAATCGGATTGAGTGTACCTGGAAGTAAGGTCGCAGCCTCCGAGCCGAGATGATTAGGGCGAAGGCTAGCTTCTCCAAAATCGGATACCGGAGCTCGGCCTTCCTCAGGACCCGGCTCACGTAATAAATAGGGAGCTGCCTCTTCCCCTCCTCATGAACCAAGACGGAGCTCAGAGCCTCCGCCCCGACCCCGAGATATAAGAACAGGTCCTCCCCCTCCTTCGGTCCTTGGAGCAGCGGAGCCTGTGTCAACTGCACCTTGAGGGCCTGGAACGCCTCCTCGCACTCCCTGGTCCATTCAAACCTCTGACCACCCCTCAGCATTTTGAAGAAGGGGGGAGAACTTCTCCCCTGCCCGAGAAAGGAAGCTACTCAGCCCTACTAGCTTCCCCGTCAGCCGTTGGACCTCCTTAGCATTCCGCGGGGACCCCAGCTCCAAGATGGCCCTGACCTTATCCGGATTCGGGTCGACCCCTGCGGGGGTGAGGAGGTGCCCCAAGAACTTTCCCCTGCTAGCCCCAAAGACACATTTTAGGGGATTCAATCGCATCTTGTATTTGCGTAGGGTGGCGAAGGTCTCCTCCAGGTCCCGGAGGTGGGAGTCCACATCCCGACTTTTGATCATGAGGTCGTCTACATACACCTCCAAATTCCTCCCCCTCTGCTCCTTAAAGACCATATCCATCATTTTCTGGTAGGTTGCCCCAGCATTCTTCAGCCCGAAGGGCATCATCCTGTAGCAGTAGCATCCATCCCCCGTGATGAACGAGACATCCTTGATGTCTGGGGGGTGCATCCTGATCTGATGATAACCTGAAAAAACATCTAAAAAACTCATTACAAAAAAACCGACGGCTGAGTCAACCAGCGCGTCGATCCGAGGCAAAGGATAACAGTCCTTGGGACAAGCTTTATTGAGTAAGGAAAAATCGATACACATTCTCCATCGGCCGTCTCCTTTTTAAACCATAACCACGTTGGAGACCAGCCGAGGTACTGAATCTCAGACACGAAGCCGGCCTTGAGGAGTTTCACCACCTCCTCCCTGATGGGCTCCGCCAGCTTGTCCGCAGTGTACCTCTTCTTCTGCTGAACGGGGCGTGTTCTCGAGTCCAGGTTGAGGCGGTGGCAGGCCACATCCGCGTCAACCCCCGGCATCTCCGCGGCATTCCAAGCGAAGATGTCCACGTTCTTCTGGATGCACTCCAGCATCCTGCCTTGGTCCTCCGGGGTCAGCCCCCCGCTGACGCGGATCTTCTCCATCCTGCCTCCCCGGGTGAGCACCTCCAGCTCCACCACTTCCTCTGCTGCCTCCAGCATGGATTGCTCCCCCCATCCCTCGGCATCCCCTTCCTCCGGAACGGGGACCTCTACCTCCATCTCTTCTCCCACAGCCCTCACTTCGGCCACCTCCTCCAAATATCCTTCTGCCGCCTCCTCCTCTGCGCAGTTCTTTATTTCCAGCTCCCTCTCTCCTGCTCCCTACCCTGCCTCCTCCATCCTTCGCCCCATCTCTTCGGCTCCCTCCATCCAAGAGATGGTGTTCACCGCAGTGACATAACACTCCCGCGCCACCTTTGGGTCCCCCCTGACCCTAACCTTGACCCCCTCAGCGTTGAACTTCAAGAACTGATGGAAATATGAGGGGACGCAGCGGAAGGCGCTGATAAGGGGCCTCCCGAAGATGGCGTTGTAGCTGCTGGGGGCGTCCACAATGACGAACTTGCAGTTTCGGGACTGCCCCCCAAGGTGATATGGAGGCCTACTCCTCCCTCCACTTCCTTCCTTTCTCCTGAAAACCCGAACAAGGGCCCATCCGAGGCCAGCACTCTCTTTGCCTCCACCTTCATTGCGTCAAACGCCTTTTTGAAGATGATGTTGACGGAACTCCCGTTGTCCACGAGGATCCGAGAGACAATGAAATTCTCGATGGTTGCCTTGATGACCAGCGCATCGCAGAATGGATCCTCGTGGTCTGGCATATCGCTCCTGGAGAAAGTGATCCTCTCCTCCGGGGGTGGGGTTTGGGATGTGGGGGCGACGCTTCGCCGGTACATGATGTGGAGGCTTGCCTTGCGGGAAGCCTCGACCCCCACTCCCCCGTGGATCACTCCGATTCCCCCTCGGGTTGTGACCCCTTCCGTAGTACCCTCTCTGTGGCCCCTGCCTCTGCCACTCAGGTCTCCAGCCCAGCTGACGGTCGGGCTCCTGATGCTCCCACCTCGGCTGCTGCTGCTAGTGGAGCTGCCTTTGCTCCCTCTGCCTAGGCTCTCCTCTTCCCCCCTCCTGTCCTTTCCCTCCTCTTGACTCCTTCTCTTCCTCCGTGGCCCACCTGGCTAGCTTCCTTGCAAACTCCGGGTTCGGCGCCTCCCCGTCGACCTCTCTAGCCGCCCTCTCCATCAACTCCTCGTAGGAGAGGGGGGGAACTCCCTTCAGCTCCATTCAGAAGAAACCCTGCTGCAGGCCTAGGGTAAAGGCCATCATCAGACTATGGCCCGGCATCTCCTGGACCTGAGTAACTTCCTCCTGAAATCGGTCCACGTAGCTTCCCAACGTCTCGTTCACTCCCTGCCTAATGTGGAACAAAGACTTGGACTCCTTCTTCCTCTTCTTCGAGGTAGTGAACCTCAGCATGAACCCTCGGCGCAGGTCCTCGAAGCAGTAGATGGAGCTGGCCGGTAGCTGGTGGAACCATTCCCTTGCCTTCTCCCGGAGGGTGATGGCGAAGAGTCGGCATTTGAATCCGTCCGACATCTGACGGATGGAGACCACATCTTCAAACCATTGCACATGCTGGACCGGGTCTCCCTTCCCGGTGTAGTAGGATATCTCGGGCTCCCTGAACCCGTCTGGGACTGGAGCTGAGGAGACCAGTCGCTGAAAGGACTGCCTCCCCCCACTGGGCGAGCCGGCGAGTCTCGAGAGCCTAGCTCGCCAAACCGACCTCGGCCTGCCGAGCCTGGGAAGAGCTCGCGCCCGGGGAGCTCGCACCCCCGGCCTTCCTCGGCCACCTCCTTCCCAGCTCGCCTGCCGGGAGCGTCCTCGCCTAAAGAGGGGGCGGCCGCGATCTGGGCTGCCGGAGTCGAGCACTCGGCCCGCGCGCCGAGTGCGAACTTGATGAGGCCCAGCACCTCGTTCCTGAAGTCTTCCAACATCCCCACCGTTGCGAGAGGCGGGGGGGGGGGGGGGGGGGGGGGCGGCGATTTCTGCATGTCAGATCCTTGTCCTCCTATCATTGAACTCGCTGAAGCTTTTCTGCACTGACCACTGTCCACTCTCACCGCACCAAAATGTTGAAACTGATTCTTCGATCTCCCGTGGAGTTCGCCCTTGGGGAAGGGGTAGTCTCGCGCCTACTTCACTCCTGCAAGCAAAACAACAAAGAAGACAAGGTGACACAGACCCAAGGGCTCGGCAGGGAGGTCCCACCACAAACCCGGAAGATCTCAGAGCGCTTCCCCTCCTTAGCCAGAAGTCGAGCTAAGGTATCCTCAAAAATCTCTTGGAAGCTGGAGCAGGGAGACCAAGAGTGTCCCCTCTGAGGTACCCCTTGGGTCTTATTTATAGTTTTTTAGAAACTGAACTGCCAATAACCAAAAGGGCTGACCTGAAATTACCAAGAAGCCCTTAGTCGGGTCTGCCAACAGCCAAACTCCGCTGTCCTGAACAGCTATGCGCAGTCCGGCCTGGTCTGCCAACAGCGTGGCTCCGCCGTCCCGAGGAGCTTTTCACACCCATGGGGAGGGCATCCATGTAATTCCTCCTCGGGGCTTCAACCAGGCCCCATCCATGAGTGAGGTGGCTGACTCGCCACTAATCCCTTCCACGAAAGGCGAGAGCGACCCGGCCCTTGCGGCTTGCCTGCCCTTCTGGGGAGAGCGCGAGTTAGGTCATCGCGACTCGCCAAATTCCGCCGAGTCGGGCGGGGGCAGCCCGGTTGCGGGTAGGGAGCGGGCTGGCGACCGCGATGATCATTAGAAAGGCTCGCGGATCGCGGGTCGCATATCACGGGTCGAGCGGGCTGGCGGCCAGGAGTCGCCTCGCCTGGCTCGCTCGACTGAACTGAGCGGGAGCAGACCAGCCTCCTCGATCTCGTGTCCGCTTGTTGCTTGGGTGCTGGTCGCGGCGCTGGGTTCGCCCGATCTTCCTGGCGGGGCCCGGTCGACGAACACGGGGTTGTACACCAACAACACGAAAAGAAGCCATTGTTGAAGCCATCCGAACCATGTGCACTATTTTTGTGTATCGAGAAAACAATTTTTTATCAATTATTCCAAGTTTGGAGGAGCACAAAGCATATCATTCTGCTCGGGGGAGATAACATTTGCGAGAATTCCAAATATAGAGTTGGAAAGGTGGGTGGTGGAGGGGTTTGCAATGTGTTTTGTAAGTGGAATAAGATGATTTTCTGTATTTTAAGCGAATCATATTGAACCACGCCATTCTCGTCCAAAATTTGTGTTATCTTGTTAGTAGATTTCTTAGAACAAATAAGGACTTTGAAATAAGGAGTGCATCTATCATTTTCCCATATGGCCCGCTCCCAAGAACGTTAAGCCCTAACGTGGCCTTAGTCTGAAGCAGTTGGGAGTAGTCATGTTTGAGCGCCAGTATAGAAGAAAGAAACTCTGGAGTGGGGGAGATATCAAAGGAAGATTCAGAAGTGGAGATAAGATTTGTGATATCAAGAATTTTCCTATTGAAGTGTCCAAATGTCCATCTATTACAAGTCTTTAAAGTGCTACGGATTTTTGTGAGTCTGTGTTGAAGGGTGATGAGGGGGTGGTGCAAGGGCCGCATGGGTCATTCCAATGAGACCTGGTCAGATAAAGGAAAGAAGGGCGACAGGTCCAGATGTTTTGGAAGGTGAAAGAGGCATTTTGAGTGGTTTTGGGATTATATTCCAGTTTAATAGAATTGAAGAGTGATCAGAAAAAATGCGCTCTAGATGGGAAATGGCTAAACAAGACATATCAGTGAATAATGAGTACCTAACAGTGGATGATATATGACAATGTATAGATGCAGATGTTTCCAGCAGGATCTCGATTAGCCATCTCTGTCTATCCTGCACACCGGGCCGTCGCAAACTCCATCATTGCTGGATCGATCGGCGTGGGGTTGGAGGTAAAAGGAAAAAAAACGGTGATCCAATTAGAATGCATTTTCGAATCCAGCTCTCTATAATCCTTCTTTAATACACATGCACACACGCGGACACACACGCGCGCGCGCGCCCCCGCGCGTGCACGCCTTCTCCCTCTGAGGGCTTGTGCACAACAACCTCCCGTTCGCGGAAGACTGTTGCGGACAGGCCTACCAGGGTGTTGCCTGGCCCATACACTGACATGACGCACTTTGCTCGTTCTATACCCGTTGAGATTACCGAAGAATCTCTAGCCGCATACAGTTCTTTCATGGGTCCCTCGATCCCATTTTACGAGCTTCCCTTGAGTGATGATGATCACTCTGGTATTAGCCAACAAAAAGAGGAGCAGGAACTCATGGACGCTCATGTATGGGACGATGAGATTGTTCCGGTCGTCGACGGGGTGGCGTCAGCGAATGATTTTGCGATGGGGCCTGCTCATTCAGTGCTTGATTTTGAGAGCAGATTGCCCCTCTGCAATTTTTTCCGGATTGTGCTATTCCGCTTTCTTGTGAGTCGGTTGATGATGCCGTGATTGTGGATGATTCAGTGCCCGAGGTTGCGCCGAAGTGGGATGATGATTCCTCTATCTCCGACGGAGAAGGTGGATCTTCGGAACACTTTTACGCACCCGGTGGGATGAGGAATATTCCCCTTCCGATGTGGAGGTTTGCACCTCATTATTGGATGAGGTTGTTCCTCTTACCACCGCAGACCTTGATTTCTCGGATTCCCCTCGGTATGACTCGTATGATACCGACGATGATCTCTGCTTGGATCCTGCTGAGAGTGATACCGGGATCACTCTCCCATTTTCTGATTATTTTAGTTCTTCGTGTCCTTTATTTCTTGATCCCCCTTCTCTATCTGAGCCTGTGTAGACTGAGTCTCCACGGGTATGCTGGGATGATGATGAGCCTGGTGTTCTTGCCGTTGGCATCACACCCTGCACACCTGTGGTTGACAATGCCTTGCTAGGTGAGGAAACTTTTTGTGATAAGATGAGTGAGGACCAGGACTCCTCCTCATCCTATTTCCTATTTCCTCTACCTACGAGGAGCAGGTATAATTATTTAGGCAGAGGGGTAACTGCTATATCACCATATATACATATCTTTTTATAAAAAGGAAGAAGTTGTATTTGGTGCAGCATTCAAAGTTGCCAAATGTAACATTATTCTTTTACTTTAATGACTTAACATATATTTAAAGTAATGATACACACATATCTTTCACTATTATAAGGGAAAAGTTGTCTTTGGTGAAACATTCAAAAATATCAATTATGCCCGCATTTTTATATTTTAATGACTTGACATATATTATAATTTGTTTCAAAGAAAATTTAAGTACAATGTCCATTCAAGTAATTACACTATCAAAAAATTAGAAGTAATGATGAAAATTCATTTAAATTCTAAAAGTTTTTTAGTAGAGCTCCGATACCTACTATGGTAGGTTGTCATTAGGCATGTCAGCGGTAAGGTTGTCATTAGGCATATCTGTGGAATTTTCGAGGTGATGATATTAAATCAATCAACTTTATTAAAGTCAAAATTAATATTTTAGGTCAAAACGTATATTGTTTTATAAAATAAAAATTGTAATATTTATGTATATTTTTTACGATTATTTTGAGTACTCATATATTTATATATTATATAAATATATAGTATATATTATATTATATAAATATATAGTGTAGATAAATATATAAATATATAATATAAATTATATTATATATGCGCGAAGCCCGTCGGGGCGGGCGAAACCCGTCGGGGCGGGCGAAGCCCGCCGTGACTCGATACTGTCGCGCGGGGCACGAGGGTCGGAGGCCCGTTCCTATCACTCGTGTATATATATATATATATATCTTTACCATATATAAAGAAGTATGAAATCCATGAAATATAAATTCATTCAAAAGATTTCAGCCGTTAGATCTGACTCCTTTGTTTACCAGCTGTCCGATCGTATCTAATGGTCAGACCAAAAAAAGTAGATGTCCTAAAGCTATAGCTGGTGAGGGAAGAGAGAGAGAGAGAGAAAGAGAAGTGAGAGAAATGAGAGAGGCGGAAGCGGGAGCTGAGTGCGGCGCATATAGATGGCGGTGAGAGAGTGGGGAGAGAGTGATGGAGGAGAGAGAAAGACAGAGAGAGGATGCGGTTATTTATGAGGGGAGAGAGGTGGGAAAAAGATAAGGGAGAGCTAGGTAGAGAGAGAGGAGAGAGGAGAGAGGGAAAGAGGGTCGGAGAGAGTGAGATGAAGAGAGAGAAATAGAAAGGAGAGATTGAAAATTAATGTTTATACATCAAAACTGTTTTTTTTATAAAATAAAAATAATAATATTAATGTATAAATTTTTACGATCATTTTGAGTACTCATATGTATATGTTGTGGGCGCAGCCTGCCTTGATGCAGGCGTAGACTGCAACGACGCATGGAGCACGGGCGGAAGAGACAGATTGAGTGAAATTAATGTTTTTACGACAAAACGTAATTTTTTTTATAAAATAAAAAATGTAATAATAATTTATATTTTTTTGCGATCATTTTGAGTACTCATATGTATATATTGCGGGCACTGTCCGTCTTGATGTGGGCGCAATCCGCTTTGATGCGGGCACATCCCGCTTTCATGCGGGTGCAGCCCGCAACGACGGATCGAGCACGGTAGGAGCCCGTTCGGAGGCGGGTGTCGCCCGCCTGAATGCGGCCGAAGGCCGCCCGAGAGCATCGAGCACGGGCGTAGCCCGTGCGAAGATGCTCGTATATATATATATATATGTATCTTTTACTATAAAAAGGAAGAAGTTGTCTTTGGTGCAACATTCAAAGTTGTCAAATGTAACTTTATTCTTTTACTTTAATGACTTAACATATATTTAAAGTAATGATGAAAATTCATTAAATACTATGCACATTTATGTAATTACATTATATCCTCAAATTAAAAATAATGATCGAAGTTCATGAATTTCAAAAGTCTTTATTAGAGCTTCAAGACCTACTATAGTAGGTTATCATTGTTGAAAATTATGAAGTGAAAATGAGTGATGGAGCAGGTCGGGTGGTCTGGGCGGTCTGAGTTTGCGGCCTTGGAGGACTGGTGTGCTGCCTGGGTGGTTTGTGGCCAGGGAAGTCTTGGCAGCTTGGGCGTCTAGTGAAGTGGCCTGAGAGGACTGTATGTGGAGGTCTGATGGCGGTGCTTAGCTCGGACTGCGGTCTTGCAGTTAGCCGGTTCTTAGGGTAACCGGACGGACTGGTGGTTAGAGTCCACGGAGTCCGCTATTGCGGACTGGTTTTGGAGATCGACCTTGGTCCTTGGCGTGTTCTTCGGTGATGGGGTGGGTCTTAGCCGCATTCTTTATGGTGGACTGTCCTGGAGGTTGGCGGTTGGTTCTTATCCGCCGAGATCGCGCTATTAGTGGTGTGGACTTGGCCACATTGTGACATGTTCAGGTTGTCCGCAGAGTCCGCTGTTGACCCCGGCGATCTGCCTATTAGTTGTGGACTCTTGTGGAGGGTTGTTGCGGTGTTCTCGAGCTGTGCGGACTGTCGCTTTGTCTGCATGTAGCGTGCAGACTGACGCAGTGAATGGGATGTTACTGTGTCCGTATGCTGCTTTGTGTTCGGACTAGCGCGGTGTTCGCCTGATGGCGGAGTGACCTTGAATTGGCGCCTTGCGATTTCTTTGGAGTCTGGCTAAGTCCTTGCGGACTCGACGGACTGGGTTATACTAGCTGCGAGTTGGGGTGGTGACTCTATTCACTAGGCGGTAACCACACTCCTCACCCTGCTTATAAATAGACCCCCCCGACACGTCTACAGTAACTAAGTGAACAGTAAGTTGGGCGTAGATCAATTGTTGCGGACTCGGTTCTCCAGATCGTGCGGTTTGAGAATTAATTGGTGGTTGTGTGCAGGTTGTGCGGCAAGCACTATGAAGCCGGGCATCTGGTACTGATCAAGGTCAGGAAGCAATGAAGCTTGCGATTTACAATCAGCGGTTGCAGCAGGTTGCGTGTGGCGGCCAACCAGTTTTCTTCTCAGCAATTGAAGTCTAAGTTCAATAATCAAGTCGCGGGCTTGGCGGTCTGTTCATCCAGTTTGGCGGCGGCTTGTAGAGCGGGCGTCAGTAAAATAACGGGTTGTCCACACGGTTTGTGCGGACTCCGTAGAATCAGAGTAGCAGCAGCGGCTTGGCGGTCTCGGCGATCTTTGGCGGACTCAGTGGTCTCCAAGTGCAGTCTGCCCAGTTTTGTAGTTCATGTTTGCTTGGTTGTTTCTCACTTGTACTTGGCGAAATCATGTCTCGCCATGTATACCTTGCCTTATAAAGTTGATAGTGGATTAATGCAGATCTGTGTTGTTCTTCATTGCTACTGATAGTTAGCTCAGTTTATGGTTCGAGTGTTACTTCGCCTAGTTCTCGTTTTTCGCTTGATCAAGTGATCAACTTGATAGTTTTGGAAGCATTGCCGGATACCATAACTGTCAGTTGATCGGCTTGTGAGATTTCAACATGGTATAAGAGGGAACAGTGGCTTAAGCAGTGAGCTGTGATCAACCTCAGATTGTGCTCGGTGCTTCTCGAAGCTTTGTGATCGGGATTGTTTGTAATTGAAGGAACCTACGGAAGAGGTCTTGGCATTGAGCTTCTTACAGCGATTAACTTCAAGAAGTGGAAGTCGTGTATGAAGAGCTATCTCTTGGGGGAGGAGCTGTGGGAGGTCGTCTGTGGTGACGACAATCAAGAGGTTACTGCTGCTACTGGTACTGCTGAGGAAGTGAGAGTTTGGAGAAGAACTAATGCAAAGGCAGAGTTTGCACTCAAACGGGCTGTATCACATGAGCTCTTTGATCACATCTTAGGATGTGACTATACTGTAGAGATTTGGACAACCATTGATGGTTTTTTCAATAGGAAGAATTTTGCAAGGCTGCAGTTTCTGGAAAATGCGTTGGCTAAGGCAACTCAAGGAGATCTCTCAGTCTCAAAGTTCTTTCTCAAGTTAAAGAATATGTGCTCTGAAATATCAGCATTGGATCCTGATGAGCCCATCTCTGAAGCAAAGTTGAAGAGGCACATTGTCCGCAGGTTGCGGAAGGAATATGTTGCCTTTGTGACTTCCGTGCAAAGATGGGCAACTCAACCTTCTCTACTGGAGCTGGAAAACTTGCTAGTGTCACATGAGAGCTTGGTCAGGTAGATGGTCGTGGTGACTATCTCTGATGGAGGTAGTGAAGCTCTCATCACTGAGAAGAATAAGAAGAGATGAGAGAAGAAGAAGAAGACTGTTGTTGAAGAAGGGCCTTCAACCTCTTATCAGCAAGAGAGGAGTTATGCTCCTGGGAAAAACTGGAAGAAAGAGTTGATGTGTTACAGGTGTAATCAAGCATGCCACTTCAAGCGCGACTGCAAGGTCAAGTTGCAGCCTGGACATGTTGCTGGCAAGTAGGGAGTTTGTCCTAGTTCTGAGGAAGCCGGGTGGGGAGGAGCTTTCTTAACAAGCACGTGTGTTCGTGCTCTTTCCACTATTGACTACCAAGATGACTGAATAGTCGACTCGGGGTGTTGTCATCACCTCACCGAAGATGAGTTGAAGTTCACTTCGCTGCAACTGTTCTCAGGTAATGAATCAATTATTACAGCAGATGATTCTGTTCATTCTTTAGAGAAGGAGGGTGTAGTTTCTTTGGATAGTGCTCAGGGTCCGCTTACTCTAAGGAGTGTGTATCACGTACGTGGCATGAAGAAGAACCTCTTCTCGGTAACCAATGTAGTTGACGAGGGCTTTCATGTTCTGTTTGGCCCAACGGAAGTTAAGTTTCTCCACAATGTATCGGCGGTTAAGGCTGATGTTGATCATGTAGGGAGAAGGGTAAGAGACTTGTTTGTCTTATCAACAAGCTCTTATGTTGATCGGAAGAGGGAAAATGATAGTGTGGATATCTGGCATGAGAGACTAGGTCACGTAGGAACGGACAAGATGAAAGCTATGTCAATGGGGAGCCTGGTGAAAGGCTTGCCGAAGTTGTACTCCTATGGAGATGACCATGTTTGCGCATGGTGTCGGTATGGTAAGGCTCATCGCCTTCCGTTGGATAATTCACAGACAAGGAGCAAGGCACCGTTGGAATGTATCCTTGGTGACTTGATGGGGCTAACGATTACCGCTAGTCTTGGAGGTAGCAGATACATGATGGTCTTGATTGATGATTACTCAAGATACACTTGGATGTATTTCATGAAGGAGAAGTCGGCAGTTTTCCAATTGTTTGTGAAGTTCAAGGAGCTGGTTAATGGTCGGCTTGGCTCGCGGATCAAGAAGTTCAGATCAGACAACGGTGGTGAGTTTGTCTCATCTGAGTTCACTAACTTCTGCAGGAAGCAATGGATCCAGAGGGAGCTTACTTGTGCTCATACTCCACGAAGGATCAAGCGCATAACCAACTGTTCCAAAAGCCCGGACTATTGGAAAGGGTGCTACTTAATTTCTTAAATAAGTAGAAGAGCGCCACGGGTCAATTGAAGGAACGCTGGACCCAACAATCCCCCCCCAGGTTACCACATGTCCACGGTTGCCTAACCCGCCGGACCCACACAGGTAGAAGGGAAAAATCAGGATTTAATAGCGCTCCCCCGGTCTTGAACCCGTGACCTGCACTGATACCAATTGAAGGATCAAGCGCATAACCAACTGTTCCAAAAGCCCGGACTGTTGGAAAGGGTGCTACTTAATTTCTTAAATAAGTAGAAGAGTGCCACGGGTCAAGTGAAGGAACGCCGGACCCAACACTCCACAACAAAATGGAGTAGCGGAGAGGAAGATCTGTCACTTGATGGAAACATGCAAGTGTTGGCTTCATGCAAAGGGCAATCTCAAGTCCTTTTGGGCGGAAGGAATGACTTGCGCTACTTACATCATCAATCGGATGCCTCTGAGTCCGATCAACATGAAGTCTCCTATGGAAATGATGTTCAAGGAGAAGCCGAGTGTGGAACACCTTCGGGTGTTCGGATCAACCTACTATGTTCATATACCAGATGCTTAGAGGACCAAGCTTAATGCGAAGGCAAGGAAGCTTTTATTCGTAGGCTATGATGAGCGGAAGAAGAGGTGGAAGTGCATGGATCCTACGACAAGGAAGTTCTTTGTTTCAAGAGACGTGGTCTTTGATGAGCTGACGTCGAATGGAGGTGGCACTGTTGAACTGCAGGAGAGCAGGGTTGATGAAGAGCAGGAGGAAGCTGTTGAAAAACTTCAGGTGGAGTTGTCTGTATCATCAGGAGCTCCAGGTTATTCAAGCTCTGGGGCAGAAGCTTCTGGTTCAGGAAGCAGGGGAGCGATGCTCCAAGTGTGCCCGGGAACAGAGTTGGTGCCGAAGAAGCAGCGGAGGTGGTGAGCAAGGAGCAGCCTCTTCGAAGTTCAAAGAGGACCGTTAAAAATTATGAAGTGAAAGTGGGTGATGGAGCAGGCTGGGCGGTCTGAGTTTGCATCCTTGGCAGACTGGTGTGCGGCCTGGGTGGTATGTGGCCAGGGAATTCTTGGCGGCTTGGGCGTCTAGTGAAGCGGCCTGAGCGGACTGTATGTGGCAGTCTGATGACAGTGCTCAACTTGGTCTGCGGTCTTGCAGTTAGCCGGTTCTTTGGGTAACCGAACGTACTGGTGGTTAGATTCTGCGGAGTCCGCTATTGCGGACTGGTTTTGGAGAACGGCCTTGGCCCTTGGCGTGTTCTTCGGTGATGCGGTGGGTGTTAGCCGCATTCTTTGTGGCGAACTGTCCTGAAGGTTGGCGGTCTGGTTCTTATCTGCCGAGCTTGCGTTATTAGTGGTTTGGACTTGGTCACATTGTGAAATGTCCAGGTTGTCCACAGAGTCCGATGTTGACCGGGTGATCTGCCTATTGGTCGTGGACTCTTGTGGCGGGTTGTGGCGGTGTTCTTGGGTTGTGCAGACTCTTGCTTGTCCGCATGTAGCGTGCGGACTGACGCAGTGAATGGGATGTTACTGTGTCCGCATGCTGCTTTGTGTTCAGACTGGCGCAGTGTCCTCCTGATGGCGGACTGAACTTGACATGGCGCCTGGCGATTTGTTTGGAGTCTGGCTAAGTTCTTGTGGACTCGGCGGACTGGGTTATGCTAGCTGTGATATGGGGTGGTGACTCTATGCACTAGGGCGGTGACCACACTACTCACCCCGCCTATAAATAGATCCCCCCCAGCACGTCTACAGTAACTGAGTGAACAATAAGTTGGGCGTAGATCAATTGTTGCGGACTCGGTTCTCTAGGTCGCATGGTTTGATAATTAATTGGTTGTTGTGTGCAGGTTGTGCGGCTAGCACTGTAAAACCGGGTATCTGGTTCTAATCAAGGTCAGGAAGCGGTGAATCTTGCGGTTTACAATCAGCGGTTGCAGCAGGTCGCGTGTAGCGGCCAACCAGTTTTCTTCTCAGCAATTGATGTCTAAGTTCAATAATCAAGTCGCTGTCTCTGCAGGCTTGACGGTCTGTTCATCCAGTTTGGCGGCGGCTTGTAGAGCGGGCGTCAGCAGAATAACGGGTTGTCTGCGTGGTTTGTGCGGACTCCGTAGAATCAGAGTAGCAGTAGAGGCTTGGGGGTCTCGGCGATCTCTGACAGACTCAGCTGTCTCCAAGTGCAGTCTGCCCGGTTTTGAAGTTTATGTTTGCTTGGTTGTTTCTCACTTGTACTTGGCGAAATCATGTCTCGCCATATATACCTTGCCTTGTAAAGTTGATAGTGGATTAATGCAGATCTGTGTTGTTCTTCATTGCTACAGATACTTAGCTCAGTTATGGTTGGAGTGTTCCTGCGCCTAGTTCTCGTTTTTTGCTTGATTAAGCGATCAGCTTGATAATTTTGGAAGCATTGCTAGATACCAAAACTATCCGTTGATCGGTTTGTGAGATTTCAACAATCATTACACATGTCAGCGGTCTTTTCAAAAAGGCTGTCATTTGGCATGTCATCAGTATTTTTGAGAAGCTACCATTAAACTTATCAATTTTAAACTCATCACTTCTATTAAAATTGATTTAGCATGCATCATAATATTTGCATTAAGGTAAAATAATTAATTTTATGTTTATTTTAAGCTGTATTAATTAATTGATTGGGGCGCATCCCCGTATATGTGTCACTACTATATATATACATATATTGTCTCTTATATATAAATGTATCTGTTTTAGTATTTTTTATATGTTATCTAGGTGGACTGTACCTTGTATGGAGTGCGTTATTGTTGAGTAACATTGTCGCTTGTTCCTCTCCTCCTCCCGGTTCTTCTTCATTTCTCTTCTCCTTGCTGT
Organism: Platanthera guangdongensis; assembly: GCA_039583875.1. Classification (NCBI taxonomy): domain Eukaryota; kingdom Viridiplantae; phylum Streptophyta; class Magnoliopsida; order Asparagales; family Orchidaceae; genus Platanthera; species Platanthera guangdongensis. Next base: position 138,268,367 of record CM077165.1, read on the forward strand.
TGATGCGGAAAAAGCACCTATGCCACAACAAGTCAGGAATGGGGAAAGGGGGAGAAATTGTTGAGTAGCCTGTTACAGCAGTTAAGAGAACACGGATAGAAATGGCTGCTAGCAGCGACAATAACAAACTTTGCTCACTACGGCGAATGCTTTTCCTGCAACGAGCTTACCCTTGAATGAAAAAAAGATTGCAGCGGTTTATAAAGGAGAGCCTGAGCAAACAAGCAACGACTAAGCACTAGAATTAAGACCGCTGCCACAGGAGGCTTGCTTGAGAATTCGAACCAGCGTACCTAAACAGTACTATTCACCTATATTTATAGGCTCGGGAGCCTGCCCGAGTGGACAGGGTTAAGATTACTGGTTGCCTGAGGTACATGAGAAACAGGCGGCGTTGATGAGATACATGTGTGTGAATAGAGAAGGTGGCAACGCGACCGCGCGGTTAAGAGGTCAGCTCTGAGTCTGATTGACCTCTCCTCGACGGCTTTTAAGCTTGACGAGCTCTGCTTCTAGGTAGTTAAAGAGAAGCTAACTGCATGGACTTTGGAAAAATCATAGGAGCGGGTATTTGGGTAAACACATGTAGGCATGGTTGGGCACAAATGCTAGCATGGTATCAGAGCTAGTAGCTCGCGCCATCAAAAGATCTAGTATGGCATCTCAAATCACTGTGTGACCTATTTTATCTGGTTTCTTCATCACATGGAGGCACAAGTTGATCTTAGACTTTCTTGTACTCACAGGTAGGGATCTCAATCATTCAAGGGGAGTCATATGACTAATGGAGAAAGCAAATGAAAAAAATTGTTTTTCAAAGCCTGTGGGATCTTTTTCAAGATGGTTAACAGATCTTCATAGAAACATCATCGACCAAAAAAGCATCTGAGTTGAAAGGAGATTTGTGGAAAGCCTAAATTACCATGGAAACTCAAAGAAGAGATGCAAAAACACTTCTTTGTATCAAACAGTGAGTAGTCCAATCTATTATACCACTCATCATCGATGCTGACACGGCAAAAGAATCATAGGAAATTCTCAGTGAGGAGTATAGAGGAAATGAGAGTGTCATCTCTTTCAAACTAACCCTTCTTTGGAGAGATTTAGAGTAGACCCCTGGGATGTGCGAGTTCTCCTCCTGGCCATCACTATTAGTCAAGAGTATCGTTGTATGGAGGATACAGTTTTCAGATTATTCGAGAAACTCCTTCAAGCTTTGGGGGAACGATTACCACAGACGGCGCCAAACTGTTGCGGGCAACTCAATCCTCCTGGTAGACCAAACTAAACTAGACCGCCTTAGCTCATTGAGTGGTTGAGCGTGTACGCAGTCACAAAACAAGAAGAACAAAACATAAAACGATTTTAATGTGGGAAAACCTGTCAACTGGGTAAAAATCATGTGACTGGTACGATGTTGGTCAAATTTCACTATTGACGGCAATTTTACAAATTATCAAGGGAATCGAGGACGACAAACCGCTCTGCCTTACAACTTGGAGGTGAGAGAGATTGTAGGTGTCCTCGGTGGGAAATAAGCCGTCTCATGCGAAGCTCGTTTTTTATCACTTTTTGTGGGTGACAGATGTCCTTGGACGCCACAAGCGGGAGGCCAACTTGACGATGATGTAACAGATGGTGGTGTTCGTAATAGGATGAACGGATTGTGGCGAATGCCCCCACAAGCGGGAGGCCAACTTGGCGATGATTGGCCGCAGGTAGACGAGATGGGATCGGCGGAATGGCAACACTTGGAGAGGGAGGCAGCGACCACAAGAGGCGGTTGTGGGAGGTGGTCATGGGGCAGCTGCGGGATGCGGCCGCCCCTACAGGTTTGACCCCGCGGTCGTGAGACGACGGTCACGAGGCGCGGCCTCCCCTTGTGGGAGCAGCCCAGTGACCGCGGGAGGGCGGCCGCGGGGTGCGGTTGTCCTTTGCGGAAGCGGCTCGGCTGTCGCGGGAGGCGGGCGGGGCGGGGCGCAGGATTTGGCGGGGTCGGCCGAGCGCGGGCCACCCGACGCCGGTGATGGCGGACCGACGTCTGACTATGGTGGTTGCGTGGAAGTTGCGCGTAGTGAGATCCGTATGTGGTCCGCGTGGGGGATCGATAGCGTCGATCGCATGCGTGGTAGTTACCTCATGATTACACTAAATTAGTGGGGATCATGAGGGGTGGGCTATTGGCATCTCATCTCTCTATAAATTCTAGGATGGCCTCATCAATAATATTTTCTTAGTCGTCCTCACTCCTCAATAATTAGGGTTTAGGATTTAGGATTTAGGTTTTTTGATTTATAATTAATTACCAAAACTTCCCCTCAAAGATAGCATAATTACATCTTGCACCCTTCTTATTATCAAAATTACAAAAATTTCCCCTCAATCTTACAACACATAACATTTAACTCCCCTAAAGTTTATATTTCATAACATGGATGCGCAAAATCCTATACCCCCTGGAATTTGGAAATGTACACCGAGGGGGGTATTTTAGTGCACATATGTTATGAAATGTGTATTTTAGAGGACGTAAATGTTATGTTTTGTAATATTAAGGGGAGGTTCTTGTAATTTCAATAATAAGAGGGGTGCATTCTACAGTTTTACTAACTTAAAGAGGAGGTCCCCGTTATTGATGCGAGAAATGCATGCTCGAGTGAACACGTTCAAGCTGGATGCGGTGATAAGAGAGGTGAAGGGCTGCTGAGTAGTTGTTTACTTTGAGTCGCGAGTGATGAAGAAAGAATGAGGAAGAAGAGAGTTGGTCGCTAGCTTGCGGCAAGACCAGACTTGGCCCGCCACGACAAATGCCTCTCTTATGGAGGGTTTTTCCTTGATTTTAAACATGTATTATAGCTTAAGTCAAGTTCCTTTACATGGAAAAGTAAACAAAAAGTAGAAGGGAATCTGGCGGATAGAGAGTGGAGGTCTTCGATACAGCGTGGGTTGATCCTTCAGGTTGCCAAGTTGCGGACTGCTCCAGCTCACTCCAGGGGTTTGCAGCCAGCATTTCATCTAGCCGAGCGGATAAACACTTTTGTCCGCGTGGATAGTCAATTCCATCCGCACGGTAGTCGCCAGTTCTGTGGAGGCGCGGACTCCTTCCGAGTCCGCACCCACATGTCGTACGTCTAGTCAGACAGGTTTTACTCCAGGTCGCCACTAGTGGGCAGACTCTCCTCCAGGTCGCCACTAGTGGGCAGACTCTCCTCCAGGTCGCCACTAGTGGGCGGACTCTCCTCCAGGTCTCCACTAGTGGGTGGACTCTCCTCCAGGTCGTCACTTGTAGGCGGACTCTCCTCCAGGTCGTCACTTGTAGGCGGACTCTCCTCCAATACGCTTGTAACTAGCGACCTCACTGTCCTGTCCGCAGTGGATTCCACATCAATCCACTTGGTAGAGTGGATTCTACATCCAAGCATTGAGCAGACTTGATCTCAACCCACCCTCAGGTGCGGACTCGTTCTCAATCTGCCAGAGAGAGGCGGACTCGCTTCATCCAATAGTAGGAGGTGATCTCCTCTTCAGTTTGCACAATAGGGTGCAAACTCATTTTGCTCAGCAGGAGGCGGACTCCTCAGTCCGCGACGTAGGAGGCGGACTCCTTATCAGTCCATTGGAGGTGACGTCATCAAGTACTATTCTGGAAATTTCCTCTTCGGGCCTATAAATAGACCATCATACCTCTCATTTGGGAGAGGACGTTCAGGAGGCAACAATGGCATCCAACCCTGCGGCTATGTTTTTCTAACCGCCAACAAAACTCATGGACTGACCACCAAGTCTGGCCGGGAGGACTCCGCGGATAACCTTGGAGACCAGGCAGTCTGCATGACCTGGCGACCTGAGGGATCAACCAGCGCTACCTCGGCGACCTCCACTCTTTATCTGCTAGATTCCCTTGTACTTTTTTGTTTACTTTTCCATGTAAAGGAACTTGACTTAATCTGTAATATAGGTTTATAATCAAGGGAAAGTCCATCATAAGAGAGGCATTTGTCGTGTTATGCGAAGTCTGGTCTCGCCGTATGCTAGCAACCAAATCTCTTCTTCCTCTTTCTCTCTTCTTCACTTGCAACTCAAAGTAACCAACGACTCAGCAGCCCTTCACCTCCCTTATCCCCGCAACCAGCTCGAACGTGATCACTCGATCATGCATTTCTCACATCAACACCAGTAAAGAGACCTTAGGATTTAATATATTAAAATCACTTTGGTTAAAAAAAATCACTAAACCAAAGTGCATGAAATATTTTGTAAATATTTTAAGGAATTTTTTAAATTTGGAGCCCTTTTCTACTCATATATGCTTGAATGCACCCATTGTAACACCCCAATTATAAATAAATTCATGGTGGGGTACGGATAGCAAACCAAGCTAGGTTTTGAAATAAATACCAACCCTTTCCCCTTAACCTTCTCCTGGTCTTTTCTTTCTCTCCCGCTCTCGCTCAGCTAGGTCAGCAGCAAACTCAACTCTTCCCTCTCTCGTTTTCTCCCATTTTCGGTGTGGTCGTCGGCGTGGAGGAAGAGCGCCTCCCCCAACCTCTCCTTCTCTCCTCATGCATCGGAAGAAGAGTCACCCCCTTCCTCTCTCGAATTCTCCCTTTCTCTCCTCACGAAAGAAGCCGCCTACTCCTTCTTTCCCGATTTCTGCTTTGGTTCGTCGGGGACAAAAGAGGCGAGGCCGCCGTTCTCTGTTGTCGTCGGGCAGAACCCTACCAGTCAATAGAGAGGGGGAAGCAGACTGATCTTTCCTCTTTTAAGTTCCTCCTCTTCTAGGACCCGACCGATCCTCTATTCTATTGTTGGTGGCTGACCAGGTGGAGGCAGAGCTTCCTCTGTCGTGGTTGTGGGTGCTAGTAAAGTTGTGTTGTTGAAATCCACCGTAAAAGAGGCTGATTGGAGACGCAAACCTTCGGGTGGATTGAGAGTGTGTGTAAAGGATGCCACCACAACCGTGCTCTGTCATTTTGGTGCAAGCTCCAATGCTTCTGAAACACGCGTCAAGGGTAACGAATCTTTTTCCTCAGTCTTGGTACTGTTCTTTCTGTATTTTGTATTATGTTTATTTTCGTGCAATGAGAGTCCCCTCACGCCATTCCGATTTAGGATGAGGACTCCGCCAGGGCATGGGATTGCGAACCTGACGTATGATTGTGTGTAGACTACACGTAGATAGATCGCTCTCCTGCTATGATGTGGAGAGCGGGGACACCTCCAGGGCATGAGAATACGACCCTGGTGTAGCATTCTATTTATTTTCTGCGTAGTAGGACCACTCGTCTTCAATTGGACGTGGTGTGTGTTTCCCTCGGTTCATTGTGAACCTCCTGATCGATTGTGTCCGTCCCCGTCATAAATGTGCATTTATTAACTCCATCATTGCTGGAACGATCGGTGTGGGGTTGGAGGTAAATGGAAAAAAACGGTGATCCAATTAGAATGCATTTTCAAATCCAGCTCTCTTTAATCCTTCTTTAATACACATGCACACACGCGGACACATGCACGCACGCACGCCCGCGCGCGCTCACACACACACACACACACACACACACACACACACACACATATATATATATATATATATCCTACTATATATAGAAGTATGAATCGTATGAAATATAAATTCATTGAAACGATTTTACCCCTTAGATCTGAATTCATAAAACATCAATCATCAGATCTTTTATTATTAAACAAATAAAAAACTCTAGGAATCCTAAAGCTACTCGTGATGAAGGACAGAGATAGTTGTTTATTTTGTTAAAATCATACAGAGGAGCGAGATAGAGAGGGGGCCAGAGAGGAGTGGGGAGATAGATAGTGCGGTGGGCCCACGACATTTAAGTGGAAAGAGAGAAGAGAGGGTGGGAGAGGGAGCGGCGGGTGTTAATATTCAATGAATGGAGAGGGGCGGTGGGAGAGAGAAACAGATGGAGAGAGAGAGGAGAGAGAGTGGGGAAGAGAGAAGAGCGCGGCGGATGAGAGAGGAAGAGATAGAAGGAGGAGAGAGATAGTTTATAACTAAATAATTTAGCCCGGCGACCGCGGGCTTCGTTATTTTATTAAAATTTTTAAATTTAATAAATAAAGCATTTAAACTAATTTAAAAAGAATTTTTTTACACGACATGTGGTCCAGAGGCGTCGAGGCGGGCAGAGCCGCCGCAGGACGGGTACTGTCGCGCGGAGCCGTAGGCCCGGAGTCGGATGAAGCCCGTCGAGGGGGCGACGTCGGGGGTACTATCGTCTGGGGGCGGCCGAAGCCCGCCATCGCCGGCCCGGTACTGTGGCGCGTGGCCATCGGACCGGAGGCCCGTGCCTATCACTCGTGTGTGTGTGTGTGTATATATATATATATATAACATTTGGGAACTTTGAATGCTGCACCAAATACAACTTCTTCCTCTATATATATATATATATATATATATATATATATATATATATATATATATATATATATATATATATTTTATAAAAAGGAAGAAGTTTTTTTTGGGGCAACATTCAAAGTTGTCAAATGTAACTTTATTCTTTTACTTTAATGACTTAACCTATATTTAAAGTAATGATACACGCATGCGCGCGCGCGCACACACACATATATATATATATATATATATATATATATATATATATATATATATATATATATATATATATATATATATATATCTTTTACTATAAAAAGGAAGAAGTTGTTTTTGGTACAACATTCAAAGTTGCCAAATATAACATTGTTCTTTTACTTTAATGACTTAACCTATATTTAAGTAATGATGAAAATCATTAAATACTATGCACATTTATGTAATTGCACTATATCCTCAAATTAAAAATAATAATCGAAATTCATGAATTGCAAAAGTCTTTATTAGAGCTTCTAGACCTACTATAGTAGGCTATCATTGTTGAAAATTATGAAGTGAAAGTGGGTGATGGAGCAGACCGCGCCGGGCGGTCTGAGTTTGCGGCCTTAGCGGACTGGTGTGCGGCTTGGGTGGTCTGTGGCCAGGGAAGTCTTGGCGGCTTGGGCATCTAGTGAAGCAGCCTGAGCGGACTGTATGCGGCGGCCTGATGGCGGTGCTCAGCTCGGTCTGCGGTCTTGCAGTTAGCCGGTTCTTAGGGTAACCGGGCGGACTGGTGGTTAGAGTCCGCGGAGTCCGCTTATGCAGACTGGTTTTGGAGATCGGCCTTGGTCCTTGGCGTATTCTTCGGTGATGTGGTGGCTGTTAGCCGCATTCTTTGTGGCGGACTGTCCTGGAGGTTGGCGGTCTGGTTCTTATCCGTCGAGCTCACGCTATTTGTGGTTTGGACTTGGTCACATTGTGACATGTTCAGGTTGTCTGCAGAGTCCGTTGTTGACCGGGCGATCTGCCTATTGGTCGTGGACTCTTGTGGGGGGCTGTGGCAGTGTTTTCGAGCTGTGTGGACTATCTCTTTGTCCGCATGTAGCGTGCGTACTGACGCAGTGAATGGGATGTTACTGTGTCCGCATGCTACTTTGTGTTCGGACTGACGCGGTGTCCGCCTGATGGCGGACTGACCTTGACATGGCGCCTGGCGATTTGTTTGGAGTTTGGCTAAGTCCTTGCGGACTCGGCAGACTGGGTTGTGCTAGCTGCAAACTAGGGTGGTGACTCTATTAACTCGGGCGGTGACCACACTCCTCACCCCGCCTATTAATAGACCCCCCCCCTCGGCACGTCTACAGTAACTGAGTGAATAGTAAGTTGTGCGTAGATCAATTATTGCGGACTCGGTTCTTCGGGTCGCGCGGTTTGAGAATTAATTGGTTGTTGCATGCAGGTTGTGCGGCTAGCACTGTGAAGCCGGGCGTCAGGTTCTGATCAAGGTCAGGAAGTAGTGAAGCTTGTGATTTACAATCAGCGGTTACAATAGGTCGTGTGTGGCGGCCAACCAGTTTTCTTCTCAGCAATTGAAGTCTAAGTTCAATAATCAAGTCGCGGTCTCCGCGGGCTTGGCGGTCTGTTCATCCAGTTCGACAACGACTTATAGAGCGGGAGTCAGCAGAATAACGGGTTGTCTGTGTGGTTTGTGCGGACTCCGTAGAATCAGAGTAACAACAGCGGCTTGGTGGCCTCGGGGATTTTTGGCGGACTCAGCGGTCTCCAACTGCAGTCCACCCAGTTTTGAAGTTTATGTTTGCTTTGTTGTTTCTCACTTGTACTTGGAAAAATCATGTCTCGTCATGTATACCTTGCCTTGTAAAGTTGATAGTGGATTAATGCAGATGTGTTGTTCTTCATTGCTACTGATACTTAGCTTAGTTTATGATTGGAGTGTTCCTGCGCCTAGTTCTCGTTTTCTGCTTGATCAAGTGATCAGCTTGATAGTTTTGGAAGTATTGCTTGATACCAGAACTATCAGTTGATCGGCTTGTGAGATTTCAACATGGTATCAGAGGAAAAAGTGGCTTGAGCAGTGAGCTGTGATCAACCTCAGATTATGCTCGGCTCTTATGGAAGCTTTGTGATCGGGATTGTTTGCAATGGAAGGAACCTACAGAAGAGATCTTGACATTGAGCTTCTTACAACGACTAACTTCAAGAAGTGGAAGTCATGTATAAAGAGCTATCTCTTGGGCGAGGAGCTGTGGGAGGTCGTCGGTGGTGACGATAAGTAAGAGGTTACTGCTTCTACTGGTACTGCTGAGGAAGTGAGAGTTTGGAGAAGAACTAATGCAAAGGCAGAGTTTGCTCTCAAACAGGCTGTCTCACATGAGCTCTTTTATCACATCTTAGGATGTGAGCCCGCTACAGAGATTTGGACAAACATTGATGGTTTGTTCAATAGGAAGAATGTTGCAAGGCTGCAGTTTCTAGAAAATGAGTTGGCTAAGGCAACTCAAGGAGATCTCTCAGTCTCAAAGTTCTTTCTCAAGATGAAGAATCTGTGCGCTAAAATATCAGCATTGGATCCTGATAAGCCCATCTCTGAAGCAAAGTTGAAAAGACACATTGTCCGCTGGTTGCGGAAGGAATATGTTGCCTTTGTGACTTCCGTGCAAGGATGGGCAACTCAACCTTTTCTATTGGAGCTGGAAAACTTGCTAGCATCACATGAGAGCTTGGCCAGGCAAATGGTCGGGGTGACTATCTCTGATGGAGGTAGTGAAGCTCTCATCACTGAGAAGAAGAAGAAGAAGAGATGGGAGAAGAAGAAGAAGCCTGCTGCTGAAGAATGTCCTTCAACCTCTTATCATCAAGAGAGGAGCTCTACTCCTAGGAAAAACTGGAAGAAAGAGTTGAAGTGTTACAGGTGTAATCAAGCAGGACACTTTAAGCATGACTGCAAGGTCAAGTTATAGCCTGGACATGTTGCTGGCAAGGAGGGAACTTGTCCTAGTTCTGAGGAAACCGGGTGGGGAGGATCTTTCTTAACAAGCACATGTGTTCGTGCTCTTTCCATCATTGACTACCAAGATGACTGGATAGTAGACTCGGGGTGTGGTCATCACCTCACCAGAGATGAGTCGAAGTTCTCTTCATTGCAACCATCCTCAGGTAATGAATCAATTATTACAGCTGATGATTCTGTGCATTCTGTAGAGAAGGAGGGTGTAGTTTCTTTGGATAGTGCTCAGGGTCCGCTTACTCTAAAGAGTGTGTATTACGTACCTGGCATGAAGAAGAACCTATTCTCGGTAACCAATGCAGTCGACGTGGGCATTCATCTTCTGTTTGGTCCAATAGAAGTTAAGTTTCTCCGCAACGTATCAGCGGTTAAGGCTGATGTTGCTCATGTAGGGAGAAGGGTAAGAGACTTGTTTGTCTTATCAACAAGCTCTTATATTGATCAGATGAGGGCAAATGATAGCGCGGCTATCTGGCATGAGAGACTGGGGCATGTAGGAATGAACAAGTTGAAATCTATGTCAATGAGGAGCCTGGTGAAAGGCTTGCCGAAGTTGTCCTCCTATGGAGATGGCCATGTTTGCGCAGGGTGTCGGTATGGTAAGGCTCATCGCCTTCCTTTTGGTAAGTCACAGACAAGGAGCAAGGCACCATTGGAATGTATCCATAGTGACTTGATGGGGCCAACGGTTACCGCTAGTCTTGGAGGCAGCAGATGCATGATGGTCTTGATTGATGATTACTCAAGATACACTTGGGTGTATTTCATGAAGGATAAGTCGGCAGCTTTCCAATTGTTTGTGGACTTCAAAGAGCTGGTTGAGGGTCGGCTTGGCTCGCGGATCAAGAAGTTCAGATCAGACAACTTTGTTGAGTTTGTCTCATCTGAGTTCACTAACTTCTGCAGGAAGCAAGGGATCTAAAGGGAGCTTACTTATGCTCATACTCCACAACAAAATGGAGTAGCTGAGAGGAAGATCCATCACTTAACGGAAACTTGCAAGTACTGGCTTCATGCAAAGGGCATTCCCAGGTCCTTTTAAGCGGAAGGATTGGCTTGCGTTACTTATGTCATCAATCAGATGCCTCTGAGTCCGATCAACATGAAATCTCCTGTGGAAATGATGTTCAAGGAGAAGCTGAGTGTGGAACATCTCCGGGTGTTCGGATCAACCTGCTCTGTTCATATCCTAGATGCTCAGAGGACCAAGCTTGATGCGAAGGAGAGGAAGCTTGTCTTTGTAGGCTATGATGAGCAGAAGAAGGGGTGGAAGTGCATGGATCCTACGATAAGGAAGTTCTTTGTTTCAAGAGACGTGGTCTTTGATGAGCTGACGTCGTATGGAGGTGGCACTATTGAACTACAGGAGAGCGGGGTTGATGAAGGGTAGGAGGAAGTTGTTGGAAAACTTCAGATGGAGCTGCCTGTGTCACCAGGAGCTCCATGTTGTTCAAGCTCTAGGGCAGAAGCTTCTGATTCAGGAAGCAGGGGGAGCGATGCTCCAAGTGTGCCCGGGAACAGAGTTGGTGCTGAAGAAGCAGCGGAGGTGGTGAGCAAGGAGCAGCCTCTTTGAAGATCAAAGAGGACAGTTAAGCCACTAGCTTGGTATTGCGAAGGAAACACAATGAGCTTTGTTTCATGTTTCTTCGCAGGCCCCTTGGATGAGCGGGAGCCTTCAAAGTTTGAAGAGGACACTTGAGTAAAGGAGTGGGTTGATGCCATGGATGAGGAGATGGCTTCCCTCAAGAAGAATGAAACTTGGGACTTGGTGCTCAAGGTAGATGGTCTTACTCCTGTTACTTGCAAGTAGATCTACAAGTTGTAGAAGAAGGCGGATGGAAGCATCGAGCGGTATAAGGCTCGCCCTGTTGCTCGTGGGTTTTCTCAAAAATACAGTGAGGACTATGAGGAGACGTTTAGTCCAGTGGAGAAGATGACTTCAGTACGAGTGGTGATAGCTTTGGCGGCTTGCCAGGGCTGGAAGATGTGGCAGCTGGACATAAAAATGCTTTTCTTTACGGGGATATTGACAAGAACATCTTCATGGATCAGTCGCTCGGTTATGTTTCTGAAGAATATCCGGACTACGTCTGCAAGCTCCAAAAAGCCCTTTATGTCATGAAGCAGACTCCTCGATCCTGGTATGGGAAGATTGTAGAATACCTCCAGTTCTGTGGGTATTTGTCTTCTAACTCGGACTCGAGCTTGTTCATCAAGAAGAAGGGGGAGCTTCTTGTCATGGTGTTGTTGTACGTTGATGACATGATCATCACGAGGAATTCCAAGGAGGAAGTAGCTAGGCTTAGGGCGAAGCTAGCGATCAGATTCGAGATGAAGGATATGGGCGAACTCCACCATTTCCTTGGACTTGAGGTGGAGAGGAAGGAGAGTGGAATACGTGTTTCCCAGAAGGGCTATGCGGAACGGATCGTTCAACGATTCGGCATGCAGGAGGTGAAGAGTTGCTCTACTCCATTTGATTCAGGCATCAAACTTCGGCAGGATGATTGAAGGATTCTTCCGAATCCTTTGGTGTTTCGGGCTCTTGTTGGGATTCTTATTTACCTGAAGATTACAAGGCCTGATATTGCTTATGCAGTTGGCCGAGTAAATCGGTATATGGAAAAACCCAGGAAGCCTCATCTGATGGCGGCAAGGAATATTTTGAAGTACGTGAAGAACACTTCTGATATGGGTCTCCTGTATAGGAGAGGCACGGGGCTTGTTCTTCAAGGTTACTCGGATGCTGATTACGGAGGTGATTTAGATGACCAAAAGTCTACTTCCTGTTACGTCTTCTCTTGTGGATCAGGGAGTATTTCTTGGTGCACCAAGAAGTAAGACTCGATGTCTGTCTCTACTACAGAAGTAGAATATAAGGCTTCAGCCTTGGCAGCTCGGGAAGCCATCTAGCTCAGGAGATTAGTAGAGGATGTCTATGAAGAAGTGCGCGGTCCTACTCTTGGTGCTGCAAGAAGTAAGACTCAGTGTCTGTCTCTACTACAGAAGTAGAATATAAGGCTTCGGCCTTGGCAGCTCGGGAAGCCATCTAGCTCAGGAGATTAGTAGAGGACGTCTATGAAGAAGTGCGCGGTCCTACTCTACTGAGCAGTGATAATGAGAGTGCCTTGAAACTAGTGAATAATCCAGTTTGTCACGCTCGGACCAAGCACATAGAGATTGAGCACCACTTCATTCGTGAGAAGGTGTTGGAGGGGTCTCTTATGGTGCAGCATGTGCGGAGTGAGGATAATATTGCAGACATTTTCATGAAGCCGTTGTCGAAGGTGCCGTTTACATAGTTACAGGGATTGCTGGGCTTGATCACCACTTCTCACTTCAATTGGGAGTATTGAAAATTATGAAGTGAAAGTGGGTGATGGAGCAGGATGGGCGTTCTGGGCCGTCTGAGTTTGCAGCCTTGGCGGACTGGTGTGCGGCCTGGGTGGTCTGTGGCCAGGGAATTCTTGGCGGCTTGGGCGTCTAGTGAAGCGGCCTGAGCGGACTGTATATAGCGGTCTGATGGCAGTGCTTAGCTCGGTCCGCAGTCTTGTAGTTAGCCGGTTCTTAGGGTAACCGGGCGGACTGGTGATTAGAGTCTGTGGAGTCTGCTATTGCGGACTAGTTTTGGAGATCTGCCTTGGTCCTTGGCGTGTTCTCCAGTGAAGTTGTGGGTGTTAGCCGCATTCTTTGTGGCGGACTGTCTTGGAGGTTGGAGGTCTAGTTCTTATCCGCTGAGCTCGCGCTATTAGTGGTTTGGACTTGGTCACATTGTGACATGTCCAGGTTGTCCGCAGAGTCTGCTGTTGACCCGGCGATCTGCCTATTGGTCATGGACTCTTGTGGCTTGATGTGGCGGTGTTCTCGAGCTGTGTAGGCTGTCGCTTTGTCCGTATGTACCATGCAGACTGATGCAGTGAATGGGATGTTACTGTGTCCGCATGCTGCTTTGTGTTCGGACTAGCGCGGTGTCTGCCTGATGGCAGATTAACCTTGACTTGGCGCCTGGAGATTTGTTTGGAGTCTGGCTAAGTCCTTGCAGACTCGGCAGACTAGGTTATGCTAGCTGCGAGCTGGGGTGGTGACTCTATTCACTAGGGCGGGGACCACACTCCTCACCCCGCCTATAAATAGACCCCCCCCCCCCGAAACGTCGATAGTAACTGAGTGAATAGTAAGTTGGGAGTGATCGATTGTTGCGGACTTGGTTCTCCAAGTCGCGCGGTTTGAGAATTAATTGGTTGTTGTGTGTAGGTTGTGCGGCTAGCACTGTGAAGTCGGGCGTCTGGTTCTGATCAAAGTCAGGAAGCAGTGAAGCTTGCAGTTTACAATCAGCGGTTGCAGCAGGTCGCGTGCGGTGGCCAACCATTTTTCTTCTCATCAATTGAAGTCTAAGTTCAATAATCAAGTCGCGGTCTCTGCGGGCTTGGCGGTCTGTTCATCCAATTCGGTGACGGCTTGTAGAGCAGGCGTCAACAGAATAATGGGTTGTCTGCGCGGTTTGTGCAGACTCCGTAGAATCAGAGTAGAAGCAGCGGCTTGGCGGTCTCGGCGATCTTTGGCGGACTCAGCAGTCTCCAAATACAGTCCGCCCGGTTTTGAAGTTTATGTTTGCTTAGTTGTTTCTTACTTGTACTTGGCAAAATCATGTCTCGCTATGTATACCTTGCCTTGTAAAGTTGATAGTGGATTTATGCAGATCTGTGTTCTTCTTCATTGTTACTGATACTTAGCTCAGTTTATGGTTGGAGTATTCATGCGCCTAGTTCTTGTTTTCCTCTTAATCAAGTGATCAGCTTGATAGTTTTGGAAGCATTGCCTGGTACCAGAATTATCAGTTGATCGACTTGTGAGATTTCAACAATCATTACACATATCAGCGGTGTTGGATCCCTAGTTGGATTTGGGCCAGGTTTACTAAACTAGGATGTTTGACCCAACATGTATAGCTATTATCATGTATGAGTCCTAGAGTATAGGCCATGTCCTTGGAATCAACACTGCATGGACCAGCCATCAACATACTACAAAAAGACTCAAGACTTAGAGATTTCAAAGACTCAGGAAAATGATTTCGGCGTTTGTCGAAGTCAGGTCGACGAAAGTTGTGCTCAGCTCGACGAACTCAGAGAAAATTCTCTGAGCTGAGCTCGACGAACTTGGGACTCAGGTCGACGATTTATAGACACTATTTCAACATTACAAGCACAGAATTTCTCTCTACTCCGGTCGACGAACTTAGTTCTCATGTCGACGAACTTAGTTCTCAGGTCGACGATTGCTGGCTCGACGAACTTAGACCACATTCTTGGCAAGATTTATCAAGTAGCAGTTAGAAGTTCTCAGCTCGACGAAACTAGTTCCCAGGTCGACAATTTTTGGACACCTTACTTCAACATTCTTAAGTCCAAGAAACATTTCACTGAACTCTAGTCGACGAAGTTAGAATCTCAGCTCAACGATCTTGATGCACAGGATTGGCAAAGTTCCAGAGAAAGCAGTTATCTGCCCTCAGGTCGACGATCTTGGATCTCAGGTCGACGAACAACTATTATTTGGTCGACGAACTTAACTTCTCAGTTTGACGAACTCTGGACCCAGGTCGACGAATTTTGTTCTTTGCTCGACGATTTCTGTGCAGTTCCTGACTTGGAAATTTCCCTCCCTCTGTCCTTAATTTATTGCAATAATTCCTGAGTAATCAATGTTAAATATTCTTTGAATATTACCGTTAGATGCAGCATTGATTATGGACTTCATCGGGATTATTGCTTGCCATTTTTCAATGGGACAGTTGGGGAAATCAATCAATGCAAATATTCTCCAAGCCGTCAGATTTAAATGAAGGAAGAAATTCAAAATTCAAAAAAAATTTCACAGGAAATATAAAAAGATTTTTCTTCTTCCTTCCAGTAGCACACACGAGACAGCAATATGGATTTTTCCTTCTTCTTCCCGGGAGAACACACAAAGCACAATAGAGCAACAACAATCATACATTAACAAAGAACAAGAAGCCCTAGCCCTTGACCAAAGAAAGAACAACAAGCTGAATAAGAAGAAGAACAACTATTTAAATCAAGAGTCTTCTTCTGTCTTCATCCTAGGATTCTTCAAAGGACAACAATTACTATATCAGTCAAGAAGCACCTGGATACCTTCTGGTCAAGGCTGAAACATTGAAGTCCTACTCACCCTGAAGCAAAACTCCATCCTTCCTGAACAAATCTATATCTCAGGGGGAGCTTTGTCAAAATCAAGATCCACTAAAGTCTTCTCAGTTGTATTTTGAGAAAGAAAAGACATAGTCACTCTCTCACCCTCACTGTAAAAAGGGTTCTTTAACTCCCTTCAAAATTTATTCTTGGTTGCAAGTCTCCTGATCAAAAGATTTGGGTTGGTTTTTGAGCACCTGAGCAAAAGCTTATTGGTGGCAATCACCTGATCAAAAACCTGTTAGTGGATTCCTACCAGGGTGGTAGAAGAGTGGATGTACCCAGGTTGGGGAACCACTATAAAATTCTTATGTTGTCTGGTTCCACCTTTTCTTTTGTTCTTGCTATGGTTGTGCTAGCTAGGTTGCTGTGTTTGTGATATTTGGTTTTGATGTGCATGTGATAGTGCTAGATTAGTTTATCTTAGGTCTGTTTTTATTTACATCAAAAGTTTTTAAGTTTTCAAGATACTCTATTCAACCCCCCCCCCCCCTCTAGAGTATTTCAGATCTAACTCTTACTTTCAATTGATATCAGAGCAAGGTTCCTTTGGTTGTACAGCGTAACTCTTGAACCAAAAGATCCTTTGTTAGATCTGATTTTTACTTCTATTGGATTTATATTCACAGCATGGCACAGAACAAAGACTATGCAAGCACCAGACCTCCAGTGTGCAACCTAAATAGGTTTGCCATCTGGAAGGCAAGAATAAAATTATATATGAATTCTATTTATGAGGATATCTACAACTCCATTTTGACAGGTCCTCCTCAAGCAACTGCCTCTACATCTACAACAAGCTCAAGCACTCATGCAGTTCCACCACCTAGGTGGACTGATGCCCAGAAGAAAGCTAGAGTTGCTGATGCTAAATCCATGAACATTCTGGCCCAAATAATGTATAATGACATATTCCAGAAGGTGGCTAAATGCACATCAGCCAAGGTCATTTGGGAATCCCTTAACCAAATGGTGGCTGGCTCTGTTGATGAAAGGAAAGATAGGAGATCCAATCTCATATCCCAATATGAGAACTTCAAGAAAGAGGAAGCAGAATCTGTTGCAGATATATACAACAGGCTGAGCTCAATCATTAATGAGCTTAATACCTTGGATAAGGACATCACCCTCACTGAGGTGAATGACAAAATCCTTATGTGCTTCCTAAGCTCATGGGATTCAAGGATCTAGCCAATCAAGGAGGTCAGAAGCGTAAATGAGATTTCCACTGAATCTCTTTTGGGAAAGCTTAAGTCCTATGAGCATCTCATTAAATCCAGAGAAGTAGCAGAGCAAAGGATACCTCCACCAGCTAGGAAGGAACACAACCTGGAATTCAAGGCTGATGAAGAGATAGAAACTTTAGCAATAAATGAAGAGCTGATGAGTCTCCTTGCCAAAAGATTTTATAAAATGGCAAGGAAAGACTTCAGGAAGAAATCATCTAGACAGGATGATAAGCCAAGGTATGAAAAAACCCCCACTAAAGAAGTGGTTTGCTTTGGTTGTAGGAAACCTGGACACTTCATCTCAGAGTATCTAGAGAATCAAAAGAAAGAAAGAAGAAGAGAGAAGGACTCAAGAAGACAGCAAAGCAGTAGGCCTTCCTCCATCAAATATAAAAAGAAGGAGAAAGGCTTTGTAACTGAAAGCTAGAGTGAAACTGAAGATGAATCCACATCTTCCAGCTCCAGTGAAAAAAAGAAGAGGTAAGGGCCAAGGAAGTCTGCCTCATGGCCATTGATGCCTCCAGAAGCCAATCAGAAGAAGAAGAATCTGACAATGAAGAAGCTTTAGAAATAGAAGTTGATCAGGTACTCTTATCTTTTGACTATAATTCTGATGCTTTCAAATTTAAATTTAAAACCATGTGTATTGATTTAATAAACTCAGAAAAGGAAATCAAAATACTTAGGGAAAAATTATCAAATCAGGAAAATATGATTTCTGAAAACACTAGGTTAAAGGATGAGCTAAATCTAGCTAATGAACAAATTAACTCCTTAAAACAGAGCTATGTGAGGCCAAACAACTTGAGGAATCTCTCAATGGGAGAAGCCTTAAGCTGATGAACATCACAAGCACAGTCAATGTCAGATTGAATGGCAAACTGGGCTTGGGTGCTTCATCAAGTTTACCCCCCATTCTAAAGAAGAACATATTAACAACCCCCATCAAATTTGTTACTGCTAAGGATAAAGAAGTAATAAACAACAAACAAATTACAGAAGAATTACCTAGTCTTAAAAATCACAATAAAAAAAACCAGAGAACCATAGATAAAAACAAAGTTCAGCAGATTTTGTCGAACTTAGATCGATGAAATGTAGCCAGTTCGTCGAACTTAAGTCGACGAACACTGAACGCAAAATTATATAATAATCATTCGTCTTACTACGATCGACGAACTCTGCATGGTTCGTCGAGCAGAGGTCGATAAACTTGGGGCACAAAAAATGACTATGTTCATTCTCTGAGCAGAGATCGACGATCTCATCCCGTTTCGTCGAACTCTGGTCGACGAACTCACAACATTTCATTGAACCCAGAAATACTTAATAAAAATTATAATTATAACAACAACTCTAATTAAACTAGGAAACCATTTAACCCACTTACTAATTGGATAATTCCACCTAGAAGATATCACCCATTAGGATATAAATCACAACCTGAATTTTCTGTGATTTCAAGTTTTTCCTATCAGCAAAACAAAGGACCCAAGGTAGTCTGGGTCAAGAACAACTAACTATTTTCATTACAGGTGAAGAGCTGTCCAGTTGTTAATCAACTATGGTTTCTGGATAGTGGATGCTCCAAGCACATGACTGGCAGCAAGGACAACTTACACAATTATAAGTCCAAGCTAGGACCAAAGGTTATCTTTAGTGATTCAAAGTGTGGTCAGTCTGAAGGATATGGAGAAGTAAGGATTGGAGCAGTCACATTCAAGAAGGTGACTTATGTAAAAGGACTCAAGCATAACCTCATCTCTATCAGTCAATTATGTGATGAAGGTTATCAGGTACACTTTAACTCTGCATCCTGTATTATTTCTAATAAAGAAAAACAAAAGGTTTTAATTGGAATTAGACAAGGAAACATATACTTAGTTGATTTTCATGCTGCCAATTCAGATATTTGTCTGCTTAATATTGTTTGCAATCAAAATGAATTATGGCATAAAAGGCTAGGACATGTTAACATGAAACATATTGCTATGCTATCTAAAGACAACCTTGTGAGAGGTTTTCCTTCTGGTCCCTACAAGAAGGAAGGCCTCTGCAGGGCTTGTCAACTAGGTAAGCAAACTAAATCTAGCTTTAAGTCAGTTAATAAAAGTGATTCACCTAGGATCTTGTACTTTCTACACATGGATCTCTTTGGACCCATTGTTGTACAAAGCTTAGGAGGAAATCCTATACTCTAGTCATTGTAGAAGAATTCTCAAGATTCATTTGGGTGTTCTTTCTGAGATCTAAGTCAGATACCTTTAAGGTTCTTACAGATTTTCTCAGGACCATACAGATTGAGTACTCTACTCATGTTGCATTGATCAGAAGTGATCATGGTACAGAGTTTGAGTCTCTTCTTGTGCATGAGTTCTGTGAGAAGGAAGGTATCATACACTGCTTCTCAGCTCCTAGAACTCCCCAACAAATTGGGGTAGCTGAAAGGAAGAATAGAACCTAGATTGAAGCTGTAGGCACATTACTTGCAGATGCTTACATGCCACTATCCTTTTGGGCAGAGGCTGTAAGCACAGCAAATTATGTACTGAACAGAAGTTTGATACATAAACTTAAGAATAGGACTCCCTATGAATTACTTAAAAGGAAGAAACCTAAAATCACCTATTTTAAAGTATTTGGTTGCATATGCTATATACATAATAACAACAAGAAATATATTAGAAAGTTTGAAGCTAAGGACGAAGAGGAAATTTTTCTAGGATATTCCCAAGTAAGCAAAGCTTATAGGGTGTTTAACAAATCTACCTTAAAAATTAAAGAATCAATTCATGTTACTTTTGATGAAACTAACATGTCTTATAAGGAGAAAGAGATTTCTACCAGTAATACTTTGTAGGTACCTCACTTGTATGAGAAAATGGGTGTGTTGGATCCCTAGTTGATTTGGCCTAGGTTCACTAGCTTAGGATGTGACCCAACATGTATAGCCAGGGTCAAATTTATGTCCTAGAGTCTAGGCCAAGTCCTTAGAGTCAACATCAGATGGACCAGCTATCAACAAGACCATCAGAGACTCCAGACATAGAAGATTTCAAGACTAAGTAAAATGAGTTCGACGTTCGTCGAACGCAGCTCGACGAAAGGTATTCTGAGCTCGACAATCGTGAGACATTTCTCTGTGCTGAGCTCGACGATCTTTGTTCTCTGTTCGACGAAGACTGAGATACTTCAACAAACTAAAGTCAGAGTAACTCCAGAATTTTTCTAAGTCCAATTTCAAGCTTTGGTCGATGAACAAGTTTCTGAGCTCGATGAACTTGGACCTCAAGCTCACAACTTCTCAGGTCGACGAAGACAACTTCTCAGGTCGACGAATTCAGTACTCTGCTCGACGAATTCAGGTCAACGATTTGAATACTTCTCAGTCAGAGATTTCTCAGATTTTAAGTCCACAATCATTCTTCGGTCGACGAATTTGGATCTCTATTCGACGAATAATAATTGACAGTGATGATTATCTGATCGACGAATTAGATTGTCAGTTCGACGAAGATTGTAGCAGAATTGACAAGATTCCCTTGAAGACTAATTTCTATTATCTGGTCGACGAACTCATCAGCTCAACTCGACGAACTATGAACTCAGCTCGACGATTCCTGTTCTTCGTTCGACGATTCCAGATTAGGTCTTCTCCAGTTTCCCATCCCTTTTCTTGGCGATGATTCCTGAGTAATTAATGCTAAATCTTCTCAGAATGTTACCGTTGGAACGTGCATTGATCATGGAATATTTCATGCCGTTTTTCCATGGGACAGTTAGGGAAATCATTGATTGTCGCTTCCTTCCCAGTCCGACTGCATTTACTGCTCAAGCATTCAAATTTCGAATGTGTTCTTCAGTCAGTTTTAACAAAAAGAAAGGATTAAGCAGTGAAACAGACACATACAGTCAGACACAGTCAGACAGACACAGACAAACATTGCACAGAAGAATAATCTTATAGAAATCAAAAGTTCTTTTCTGCAATCAGCCTAGGCCAAAGAACATCATCAAGAAGAAGAAGAACATTCAATCACTATCAAGAGTCTTCTTCCTTCAATCCTACAGGACAACTTCAGAAGGAAAACAATCTCTATCTATCAAAGAAGTTCCTGAAGCAATCTCTGGTCAAGACAATCAAGCTTTGAAGACCTGTCACCCTGAAGCAGTGCTCCAGATTTCTTGATCCATTCAACATCTCAGGAGGAGAAATCTGCTGAAATCAATCCACAAGTCTTCTCAGTTGTTATTGAGAAAGAGAAGACACCATCACCCCTTTTTCCATCCTCTGTACAAGGTTTTAATTCCCTTCAAAATTATTCCTGGTTGCAAGTCTCCTACCAAAAGACTTGAGGTTTTGGTTTTTGAGCACCTGAACAAAAGCTCATTGGTGTCAGGCACCTGATCAAAAATCTGAGTGGATTCCTACCAGGGTGGTAGAAGAGTGGATGTACCCAGGTTGGGGAACCACTATAAATTTCTTGTGTCGTCTGGTTGCCACTTTTCTTTTGTTTTGGCTGTGTGAAAGATATGGTACCTAAACACCTAGAGGGGGGGGGGGGGGGGCGTGAATAGGTGACCTAATCCTTTTCTAACTTTGTTGGCAGCCAAACAGTTATATCACAGATTTCTAACTAGTTTATTACAGCAATCAGCAATAATCAAATAAACACAGATCATCCACAGCACAAACACAGCACAACACACAGTGTTTTATAGTGGTTCCCCAAGTTATGGGTACATCCACTTTCACCATTCGCCTATCTAGCAGTGTACTAGATTCGGCCTAACTTCTCCACTGTCTCAAAACCCAAATTGGTTCCTACCTCAGGCCCAAAGCCTTACACTCAGCTTTATCCCAAAGCCTACACTCAGCCAATCAAGGCCTACACTCAGCCAACCAAGGCCTACACTCAGAGATCTCAAACTCCTACACTCAGGCTAACAAGCCCTACCCTCAGCCTTTATAAATATAGGCTTACAATCACTCAGATCCAATGGATCCTACAAGTTACAAAAGTAATACAGATAATAACTCTACAACTCAGAATTACAGGAGGGGAGTTGAGAGATTCTTGATGAGTTCTTGGAAGAACTCAGCTGGATTCACCCTGACTTAGCTTTCTTCAAAGCTTCTTGAGTAGAACTGAATAAGGCTGAATCCTCTGCAGTTGTTCCTTGACCTCTGCTACTTAAGATCCAGACTGAATCTGAATCCTTCTTCTCAGCCTAGTTCCAAAGGCTGATTTCTTGGAAGGAGCCCTCTCTCTCCAACTTCTTAGATCTGCAGTTGGACTGCCAGATCTTCTTGTGTTGATACTCAGTATATCACTTTTATGATTACTTCAACAATAATCTGAACTCTGTTAACAATTTGATCAACAACCTCAACAACAACAGTTTCTGTAAACTGTGGATGCCTATTTATAGGCCTTCTTCATGGTAACCGGCTGGTCCGGTTCATAACTGACTTCTGACATCTCTGACAATTGCTGTAGACCGGCTGGATCGGCAGCTGTCATGTCAACCAGTCACTTCTTGAAAATCTCTAATTGTTTATAAGTGTCGAGACTTTCTGTCTTTAAGTGTCGACACTTATAGACCAAGTGTCGACACATGCTTTGTAAGTGTCGACACAAGTCTACAAGGTGTCGACACATATCCTTATATGTCTCGACACAGATTCTTCTTCATGTGTCGACACTAAAATTGAGTGTCGACACAAGTACTTGTTCTTCTAGCTTTTGCTGAATTCTTCTATGTGTCGACACATCTCCTTTGTGTCGACACAACTTCTTGTGTTGAATCTGTCTAGTGTCGACAGTGCTTCTTGGTGTCAACACATAATCTTCTATGTTGAAACTTGCTGAGTGTCGACACAGCTCCTTGTGTCGACACACCTTCTTGTTGTTGAGACTTCAGCTGAGTGTCGACACATTTCCATAGTGTCGACACTTGTACTTAGAATAATTTGTTGTTCTTTTTGTTCTTTGCTAAGTGTCGACACAGCTCCATGTGTCGACACTTTCTTCAAGTGTTGAGTCTTTAGCTGTGTGTCGACACATTGTTCTGGGTGTCGACACATACATCAAATGTTGACTCTTCTGTTGAGTGTCGACACATTGTGTTGAGTGTCGACACTTACTTCAAATGCTGACTCTTCTGCATAGTGTCGACACATTGTGTTGAGTGTCGACACTTGTACTTAGACTCTGCAGACTTTTGCTGAGTGTCGACACAGCTTCACGGGGTGTTGACACAGCTCCTTGTGTCGACACTTTCTGTCTGCACTTTTCTTCACTGAGTGTCGACACAGCTCCAAGTGTCGACACTTTCTGTCTGGTGTCGACTCTGCATCCCAGGTGTCGACACAATGACTCCAAGTGTCGACACGGCTTATCTGGGTGTCGACACATTGTTCTCTTAAGTGTTGACACTTTCCCTCTGGGTGTCGACACATGGACTTAGAAACTTTTTGCTTCAGTCCAGTACTTTCTTAACCTGCACAAGTAACTCAAACATACATCAAATACATTATGATGTATATCATTGAGTTGGGTGAGGCTCCTTCAAATCAGGTACATTTGACCAATGTACCCAACACTGTGCTCTGTGATTAGTTAGGTTGTTGTGCTTCTTTCTTTATTTGCTAATCAGTTCACTTAGGATTACAATAAAAGTTGTAAAGAATTTTTAAGAAAGCACAATACTCTATTCACCCCCCCCCCCTTTAGAGTATTTCAGATCTACCTTCACTTTCAATTGGTACCAGAGCCAGGTTGGTTAATCTACCACACCTTAAGAGGTTAATTGGTTGTATAGGCTAACACCTAAACCATAAAGATCACTCTTGTTAGATCTGATTATTTTGTTTCCTTTATTAGATTTATTTCTTCACAGAAATGACTCAAAACAAAGATTATGCAAGCATCAGACCTCCAGTATGCAATCTTAATATATTTTCCATCTGGAAGGCAAGAATCAAATTGTATATGAATTCTATTGATGAGGATATTTTTGCTTCTATATTGACAGGAGTACCTCCAGCACCTACAGCTTCTACAAGCACCTCCACCAACATGACTGCAGTACCTCCTCCAGAGAATAATGATGCCTACATGAAAGCCAAAATTGCAGATGCAAAGGCAATGAACATCTTGGCTCAGACTATGTCAGATGACATATTTCAGAAGGTGGCTGAGTGCACCTCAGCCAAGGCCATTTGGGACTCCCTCAACCAAATGGTAGCTGGTTCAGCTGATGAAAGGAAAGACAGGAGATCAAATCTCATATCCCTGCATGAGAATTTTAAGAAGGATGAGGCTGAATCAGTGGCTGAAATGTACAACAGGTTGAGCTCAATCATCAATGAGCTTAAAACTTTGGACAAAGACATCACCCTTATAGAGGTGAATGACAAAATCTTAATGTGCTTCCCAAACTCTAGAGACTCAAGAATATGGCCTATCAAAGAAGCCAGAAGCCTAAATGAGATTTCAACTGAATCTCTGCAAGGCAAATTAAAGTCTTATGAGCAGTTGATCAAATCAAGAGAAGCAGCAGAACAGAAAGCAACAACTCCAGTGAGAAAGGATCACAGTATAGCCTTCAAGGAACCTGAGGAAAGTGAGACCTCAACATCCAAAGAGGTGGTGTGCTTTGGATGCAGAAAGCCTGGACATTACAACTCTGAATGTCCAGAAAACTAGAAGAAGGAGAAAAGCAGAGAAAAAGACTGCAGGAGAAAACACAGCAGCAGACCCTCCTCCAGCAAGTATAAAAAGAGAGACAAGGGCTTTATTGCTGAAACATGGAGTGATACAGAAGAAAAATCATCCTCTTCCAGCTCAAGTGAAGAAGAGGAAGAAGCAAGATCCAAGGAGGTTTTCCTTATGACAACTGATGCCTCCAGGAGCAATTTATTATCAGAAGATGAATTTGAAGATGAGGCAGCCTCAGAGTTAGAGGCAAATCAGGTTCTTTCAAGCTTTAATTTTAATTCTGATTTATTTAAAATTGAATTCAAGGCTATGTGTTTAGATTTAATTAGTTCAGAAAAAGAAATAAAAACCCTTAGAGAAAAACTAGGAAATCTTGAATCTGTCAATTCAAAAAATCTTAAACTAACAGACCAACTAACTTTAGCAAATGAACAGATAATTAAATTAAAATCTGATCTATGTGAGGCCAAACAACTTGAGCAATCTCTCAATGGAAGAAGTCTCAAGCTGATGGACATAACAAGCACAGTAAATGCCAGAATAAATGACAAGTTGGGCTTGGGTGCATCATCAGGTTTGCCCCCCATAATTAAGAAAAATATTCTTACCACACCCATTAAATTTGTTTCTGCCAATGGAAAAGAAAAAATAATAAACAAACCAATGTCTGAAAATAATCCAAAACCCATAGACAAGAGCAATAGAAATCAGAAAACAGCAAATAAAAACAAGGTTCAGCAGCATTTGTCGAACTCAGATCGACGAAATGCGGCCCGTTCGTCGAACCCAGATCGACGAACGTTGAACGCAAACTTAATTTATAACAATTCGTCTAACTGCGATCGACGAACTTTGTATGGTTCGTCGAGCAGAGGTCGACGAACTTGGTGCGCAGAAAATGACTATTGTCATTCTCTGAGCAGAGATCGATGATCTCATCCCTATTTGTCGAACTCTGGTAGACGAACTTACAGGAATTCGTCGAACCCATAAGGACCAAACATAAATTATTTCTTTTACAGAAATTCTAAGCCATCTAATAAACCATTCAATCCAGTAGCTGATTGGGTTATTCCACCAAGAAGATATCACCCTTTAGATTATAAATCACAACCTACTTTGTCAGTTATTTCCAGCTTTTCATTTCAACCAAATAAAGGACCCAAGGTAACTTGGGTCAAGAATAATTGAGTTTTGTATTTCATTACAGGTACAGGTGAAGAGCTGTCCAAGGGTAAGTCAGACCTGGTACTTGGACAGTGGTTGCTCCAAGTAGATGACAGGCAGCAAGGACAATCTATCCAATTACAAGTCCAAGCTAGGACTAAAGGTGATCTTTGGTGATTCAAATAGTGGCCAGTCTGAAGGATATGGAGCAGTAAAGATTGGATCAGTTACTTTCAAGAGAGTAACATATGTAAGAGGACTCAAACATAACCTAATATCCATAAGCCAATTATGTGATTAAGGTTATCAGGTACACTTTAACTCTACCTCCTGTTCTATTATTAATAATAAAAACAAAACTGTTTTAATTGAAATTAGACAAGGTAATATATATCTAGTAGATTTTATTTCTGCCAAAACTGATGTTTGTTTACTCAATATCACTAGTAACCAAAATGAGTTGTTGCATAAAAGATTAGGTCATGTAAACCTTAAAAATATAGCTAGGTTATCTAAAGACAACCTTGTTAGAGGTTTACCTTCTGGCCCTTACAAGAAGGAAAACCTATGCAGGGCTTGTCAATTAGGCAAGTAAACTAAAACTAGTTTCAAATCCATTAATAAGAGTGATTTACCTAGGATTTTATATTTGCTTCATGTGGATCTATTTGGACCCATTGCAGTACAAAGCCTAGGAGGGAAGTCTTACACTTTAGTGATTGTTGATGACTTCTCCAGATTTAGTTGGGTAGCCTTTCTGAAAACTAAGTCAGATACATTCAAGGTTCTTACAGATTTTCTCAGGACCATACAGATTGAGTTCTCTACTCATGTTGCATTGATCAGAAGTGATCATGGCACAGAGTTTGAGTCTCTTCTTATGCATGAGTTCTATGAGAAGGAAGGTATCAGGCAGTGCTTCTCAGCTCCTAGAACTCCCCAACAAAATGGGGTAGCTGAAAGGAAAAATAGGACACTCATTGAATCTGCAAGCACATTATTGGTAGATGCTTACATGCCTCTATCCTTTTGGGCAGAAGCTATAAACACTACTAATTATGTCCTGAATAGAAGTCTTATACATAAGCTGAAAAATAAGACCCCATATGAATTGCTTAAAGGGAAGAAACCTAAAATCACATATTTTAAAGTTTTTGGTTGCATATGTTATATTCACACAAACAACAAAAGATACATTAGAAAGTTTGAGGCTAAGGCTGAAGAAGGGATTTTTCTAGGATACTCCCATGCAAATAAGGCCTATAGGATTTTTAATAAATCCACTCTTAAAATTGAAGAGTCAGTCCATGTATCTTTTGATGAAGCTAACATGTCTTATAAGGAGAAAGAGATTTTTACCAATAGCTCTTTGCAGGTTCCACAACTGTGTGAGTCTATGGATGGACTAAACCTTACCCAATAGGTGTCAACCCATCCTTCTCCACAAGTTGCTGAAGATAGTGAAGAAGAAATCCAAGTGGAAGTGGTTGAACTTCCCTCAACAGCTAATAATATTCCTCAAGAGGAATTAATTACAGAAGTTGTTGCTGAACAAACTCCACCAACTGATCTAATCACACTTAGAGATCACCCCAGATCTCAAGTGATTGGAGACATTTCAGCAGGTGTACAGACAAGACATTAACTCAACCAAGACTTGATGTATGCCTATTTTCTCTCTCAGATTGAACCTCTCTCCATCCATGAAGCTGAGCAAGATCCCCACTGGATCATTGCAATGTAAGAAGAACTAAATAAGTTTGAGAGATGTAGAGTTTGGGATTTGGTTCCAAGACCTCATAACTACCCAGTTATTGTAACCAAATGGGTCTACAGAAACAAGCTAGATGCTCAAGGAAACATAGTGAGAAATAAGGCTAGGCTTGTTGCTCAGGGCTACAGGTAAGAGGAATGAATTGACTATGACCAAACCTTTGCCCCTGTTGCAAGGTTAGAGGCCATAAGAATATTCCCTACCTATGCAGCTTACAGGAGATTCAAAGTTTTCCAATTATATATCAAGAGTGCATTTTTGAATGTAGTGCTTCAAGAAGAGATTTATGTGGAACAACCTCCAGGTTTTATCTCTCTAACTCAACCCACTTTTGTATTTAAATTGCATAAAGCTCTCTATGGTTTAAAGCAAGCTCCAAGAGCTTGGTATGAGACCTTAGCAAGCTTTCTTTTAGAGCATAAATTTACAAGAGGAACCATAGATAAAATTCTTTTCACTAGATATCATAAGGACCAAATTTTGTTAGTGCAAATATATGTGGATGACATCATCTTTGGGTCTACTGATCCCAAATTATGCAAGAGGTTTGTTGACCTCATGCATTCCAAATTTGAGATGAGTAGCATGGGTGAGATTTCCTACTTCCTTGGTCTCCAAGTGAAGCAGCTCCCTGATGGTATCTTCCTCTCCCAAGCTAAGTATGCTAAAGAGCTTATTAAGAAGTTTGGGATGGGTGATGCTTCAGGAATGAAAACACCTATGGCTACTAATGTTGTTGTGCATTCTGATGCAGCAGGGAAACCTGTAGATCAGAAGCTTTATAGGGCAATTGTTGGATCCCTATTATACCTAACAACTAGCAGGCCTAATATCATGTTTAACACATGCCTTTGTGCTAGGTTCCAAGTGAACCCTAAAGAATCTCACCTTATTTTCTTAAAACGAATTTTGAGATATATAAAGAGTTGTCCTAATCTAGGACTCTGGTATCCTGTAGAGTCAGAGTTTGAGTTAATGGGATACTCAGATGCTGACTATGCTGGATGTAGAGTGGACAGGAAGAGTACCTCTGGAACTTGCCAGTTCCTGGGTATGAGACTTGTCTCCTGGTTTTGTAAAAAGCAAACATTTATGTCTACATCAACTACAGAAGCAGAATACATGGATGCTAGCAACTGCTGTTCACAAATGTTATGGATACAAAACCAACTCCTAGACTATGGTGTCAACTTAAATAATTCAACATTATTTTGTGATAATACTAGTGCTATTGCTATAGCACAAAATCCAGTTCACCATAGTAGGACTAAACATATTGATATAAGACATCATTTCATTAGAGATAATGTAGACAAAAAGAAAATTAACCTAATCCATATTCCTACTGATTTACAGAGAGCAGACATTTTCACCAAACCCTTGTATGAGAAAAATCATCTGTCCTTTATAAATCAACTGAGAATGATCAATAGAGAAGAGTTAAATTAGCTTATGTCTGCATTCGACGAATTTTCCAGAGTTCGTCGAACGGAGTTCGACGAATTAGGGAAAGTTTGAGAGATTCTCGTCGAACGGAGATCGACGAATTCTCTGTGTGTGGAAATAATTTTCGTCGATCGGAGATCGACGAACTTTTCTTCAGAAGATATTTCATCGAACGGAGTTCGACGAACTGTTTTCGTTTCTTCTGGATGAGATCGACGAATTATTTGTCTATAATTTATTTCGTCGACCTCAGTTCGAAGAACTGTTTTTTTTCGTGGAACGGAGTTTGTCGATTCATATTCAGGAAAACCCTATATCTAGGTTTTCTTCGACCTCCGTCAAGCGCTTTCAGTTCCTGTTACACTTGATCTCTGTTTGTTTCTCTTGCAGGTCATCAATGGCGATTCCAGCAAGCACCCTTGCTGCCATGAAATTCGACACAGGATTTGACATGGATTTTGATTCATTCCAACATTCTGACCCAATATTTCTCTACATTCTGGAACTTTTAGAAGAATTGGGTCTCAAGGATTTTATGACCCGAAGAATCAAATTGCATTCAACTGAGATTAAAGAATGGGTATACACTTCATCTGCTTCTGAGGATAATACATTGACAGGGAATATCGGGGGTAATGCCGTTTCTTTATCCCCCGCCGTTCTTTCTGAAATTTTTGCATTGGTCAATGGAGAAGATGATATGGATGTAGATTCTGATGAGTTTAGTGCAATGCTGAAATTGATGGGGTTTATTGGGAGCAACCCTAACAAGTTGTTAAAGAAACAACTTTCTGCCGCCTACCAGTTCTTGGCAGATATTGTGGGAAAAGTGATGATGGGCAAGCACTCTGCGCACGACTACATAACAAGACACCAATTCATTGTCATGTGTGCAGTGGTTAACAAGATACATGTCGATTGGGGCCAGATCTTCTTTGATTTGATCAAGAAGAAAAACAGCAAGAAAGAGGTCTGCTTCGGAAGAATCTTGGGGATTTTCCTTCAAGAAAAAGTTGGTGAATCCATGGTCTCCCCGACCATCTTCATCAATGCCCGCAAGCGCCTCACATGCGCTTTGTTTGGCAGATGGGAGAGAATGATCTCCAAGCCATCCAAGGCTTCCTTCTCTTCCATCCAAGCTTCTGAGAGCATCAGGGCTATAAAGGCCACTCCCCACCCTACAGAAGAGGTAATTCCATCTCCACAACCTCTTCTAGCAACCCATCTTGCATCTCCTCCAGTACCCCAATCACAACAACATTCTCATGTCCCTACTCCTCCTCCATCTCCACCTCTTGACATCACTGATAGTCCATCTACCCCCTTCAAGAGAATTCACACCCAACTCCTCCAGCATCACCTCCTCCACCTCATCTGTCCAACATTCCACATTTTCATATACCATCCCCTTATCCACCTCCACCAAACACCACCATACCAGATGCCATTGTTTCCCCTCCATCTGTTCCCCTTCCTTCATCTACTTCTCTACCTTCAACAACTCCCTCTCCATCTTTGGACTCCGCCACTGTATCTACCATCATATCCCTGCTCACTCCCCTCATCAAATCCCTAATCACAGAGGCCATTACACCTCTTGTGAATTCTATCAATTCTTTATCTGCCCAGGTATCTATTCTTTCTGCTACCCCCTCTTCATTTAGGGGCCTAGCTCCAGGTTCTCCTGAACCCAGGCAGGGGGAGATGCTCTGTGAAGAAGCAGCAGCAGATGCAGATGCAGTAGCAGTTCCCTCTCCAGCAGGTTCAGATGCAGATGCAGATGCAGAAATTTTGCCAGAATTTGATTCAGATTTGATTGAATTGATTCATTTTATGGATACTGTCATTGACTTAGATGAGTCAGTTCCAGAACAGATACAAACTGTTGGTGATTTCCATTTAAATCCCACAGTTGATTTGTCTATTTTGTTGAGAAGTTTTGATATAATCTATGTACAGTTACCCTCTACTAAGCCACAGTTGGCTATTGTGCCCTACACATCTCCAATAAGTCCAGCAGTTGCTAAGCAACTCTGTGACAGTTTTTCAATTCCTGTTGTTGCTCCAACATCTACAGTTATTCCAGAAGCCATCTCAGCACCAAATTTTGTTATGGATGACTCACCAATGCCAGATCTAGATGAGTTAATCCTGACTGATATTGAAGAGGAGAATAAGGCAGCAGCTGAAAGCTCTGTCCCAATTGCTTTTGATTCTTGTATAGTTTCTTCTTCCACTACTGCTGAAACTCCAGTTGTTGAAACTTCAACTTCTACCCCTGCTACAGCTAAGGCTGTTATTGATGATAAAGCCCTGAAAGCATTGGATGCTTTGTATGATAACCCTCAGGGTTTTGATAGTGATGATGAAGATGCTGATGAAGATGTTTCAGATGAAGAAGCTGCCAAGAAGAAGAATCAACTGTTGTCAAAGAAAAGGAAGGCTCCTCCTCCTGCTCCTAAGCCCAATCCAACAGCTGACACTCCTTATTACATTATGCATAATGTTACTCCTTATAAGGGAATGTCTGCTTGGATGTGGTTGTCTAAGAATCAGCAGAAGGAAAGGAAAAGAAGTAGGAGATACTCTCCTCCACTAGTTCATAGATACATGAAGGATCCACCACCTCCTCCTCCTCTAGCAGCTAGTGCCACTGGCTATAGCTCTCAGGGATCTGCCCCTATGCAAACCTATCAGAGACACCAAGGGAGATCCTCTGGAAGCAGTCAGCAAAAATATCAATCTTCAGGTAGTCAACAGTCTTCACAACAACAATAACTTCAACAGCAACAACCTCAGCAGCAGCAGCAGCAGCAGGAAATCAGTCCCAAAAGACCTCTCTCTTCTCCTATTCCTTTTGAAGATCCTGAAACAGCCAACACTGCAAAAATGGCAAGATTCCAGGAGCTGATTGGTCTATCATTGATTAATAAAGCAAAGGCTGAAGGGAAGGATATTTCTGGATACACAACTATGTCAAAGTATAGAAAGGAAGAATTAAAAAGATTTGACAAGGGAAACAAGCTC
Source organism: Platanthera guangdongensis (assembly GCA_039583875.1). Taxonomy (NCBI): domain Eukaryota; kingdom Viridiplantae; phylum Streptophyta; class Magnoliopsida; order Asparagales; family Orchidaceae; genus Platanthera; species Platanthera guangdongensis. The sequence goes on from CM077165.1 coordinate 138,300,335, forward strand.
TTCAATGTTGATGACTATATGAAGCTCCATCTAGAGGTGTTGTCCCCAGAGCCTCTTCTCAGAAAATGCTTGGTATAGCAGACATGACAATGACTGTACCTCGGGCAGCTAATCCAAATAGAGAAATCAAATTCTTAAAGCCTGGAGCTAGCAGCAGCAACAAAGACAAAAACAAAGACAAATCCAAGAAAAGCAAGATATGATCTAGGTTTCTCTTCATTCTTGTTTTGTTTTTACTTTTACAAACTCTCTGGTTATGTTTCTAGACAAAGCTTTTATATATATCTGTTGTATGTGTTAGTAATTATCTGCCAGATATATTTCTTTTCTTGCTTTGTTTATCTGTGTTTATGTTTTGAGTCTCTTAGTGACCTCACCCAAATAGGGGGAGATTGTTGGATCACTAGTTGATTTGGGCTAGGTTCACTAGCTTAGGATGTGACCCAACATGTATAGCCAGGGTCAAATTTGTGTCCTAGAGTCTAGGCCAAGTCCTTAGAGTCAACATCAGATGGACCAGCTATCAACAAGACCATCAGAGACTCCAGACTTAGAAGATTTAAAGACTAAGTAAAATGAGTTCGACGTTCGTCGAATGCAGCTTGACGAAAGGTGTTCTGAGCTCGACGATCGTGAGATATTTCTCTGTGCTAAGCTCGATGATCTTTGTTCTCTGTTCGACGAAGACTGAGATACTTCAACAAACTAAAGTCAGAGTAACTCCAGAATTTTTCTAAGTCTAATTTCAAGCTTTGGTCGACGAACAAGTTTCTGAGCTCGACGAACTTGGACCTCAAGCTCACAACTTCTCAGGTCGACGAATTCAGTACTCTGCTCGACGAATTCATGTCAACGATTTGAATCCTTCTCAGTCAGAGATTTCTCAGATTTTAAGTCCACAATCATTCTTCGGTCGACGAATTTGGATCTCTGTTCGACGAATAATAATTGACAGTGATAATTATCTGATCGACGAATTAGATTGTCAGTTTGACGAAGATTGTAGCAGAATTGACAAGATTCCCTTGAAGACTAATTTCTATTATCTGGTCGACGAACTCATCAGCTCAGCTCGACGAACTGTGAACTCAGCTCGACGATTCCTGTTCTTCGTTCGACGATTCCAGATTAGGTCTTTTCCAGTTTCCCGTCCCTTTTCTTGGCGATGATTCTTGAGTAATTAATGCTAAATCTTCTCGAAATGTTACCGTTGGAACGAGCATTGATCATGGATTATTTCATGCCATTTTTCCATGGGACAGTTAAGGAAATCATTGATTGTCGCTTTCTTCCCAGGACGACTGCATTTACTACTCAAGCATTCAAATTTCGAATGTGTTCTTCAGTAAGTTTTAACAAAAAGAAAGGATTAAGCAGTGAAACAGACACATACAGTCAGACACAGTCAGACTGATACAGACAGACATTGCACAGAAGAACAATCTTACAGAAATCAAAAGTTCTTTTTTGCAATCAGCCTAGGCCAAAGAACATCATCAAGAAGAAGAAGAACATTCAATCACTATCAAGAGTCTTCTTCCTTCAATCCTACAGGACAACTTCAGAAGGACAATAATCTCTATCTGTCAAAGAAGTTCCTGAAGCAATCTCTGGTCAAGGCAATCAAGTTTTGAAGACCTGTCACCCTAAAGAAGTGCTCCATATTTCCTGATCCATTCAAGATCTCAGGGGGAGCAATCTGCTGAAATCAATCCACAAGTCTTCTCAGTTGTTATTGAGAAAGAGAAGACACCATCACCCTTTTTTCCATCCTCTATACAGGGTTTTAATTCCCTTCAAAATTATTCCTAGTTGCAAGTCTCCTACCAAAAGACTTGAAGTTTTGGTTTTTGAGCACCTGAACAAAAGCTCATTGGTGTCAGGCACCTGATCAAACATCTGAGTGGATTCCTACCAGGGTGGTAGAAGAGTGGATGTACCCAGCTTGGGGAACCACTATAAATTTCTTGTGTCGTCTGGTTGCCCCTTTTCTTTTATTTTGGTTGTGCTCTGTGATTAGTTAGGTTACTATGCTTCTTTCTTTATTTGCTAATCAGTTCACTTAGGATTACAACAAAAGTTGTAAAGAATTTTTAAGAAAGCACAATACTCTATTCACCCCCCCCCCCCCTCTAGAGTATTTCAGATCTACCTTCACTTTCAGGGTTAATTAAACCTTCCACAAGAAGCTATAACACCCTCTCCTCCAGAAGTTGTTGAAGACAGTGAAGATGAATCTTTGGAAGATGTTGAACCTCATTCAACAGCAAACATAATTCCACAAGAGGAATAAAATCCAAATGTTGTTGCAGAACCAACTCCACCCACTGATCTTGTCACACTAAGGGATCACCCTAGATCCCAAGTTATTGGAGACATAACAGTAGGTGTACAGACAAGGCATCAACTCAACCAAGATGTGATGCATGCCTATTTTCTCTCTTAAGTTGAGCCACAATCCATAAAAGATGTTGAGCAAGATCCCCACTGGACCATTGCAATGCAAGAGGAACTCAACCAGTTTGAGAGATGTAGAGTTTGAGATTTGGTTGCAAGACCCAAAGACTACCTAGTCATTGGAACCAAATGGGTATATATAAACAAACTTGATGCCCATGGTGCAATTGTGAGGAACAAGGCTAGGCTTGTTGCTCAAGGTTATAGGCAAGAAGAAGGCATAGACTATGATCAAACTTTTGCAGCAATTGCAAGGTTAGAAGCAATTAGGATCTTTCCTGCCTATGCTGCCTACAAGAAGTTTAAAGTCTATCAGATGGATATGAAAAGTGTCTTTCTAATTGGAATACTAAAAGAAGAGGTTTATGTTGAACAACCTCCAAGTTTTATCTATCCAACCCATCCTTCTTATGTATTTAGATTGCATAAATCCCTCTATGGTCTAAAGCAAGCTCCAAGAGCTTAGTATGAGACCTTAGCTAGCTTTCTGATAGAGCATGAATTTACTAGAGGCATAGTAGATAAAACATTATTCACTAGGCACCATAAGGATAAAATCTTGTTAATACAAATTTATGCATATGACATCATATTTGGGTCTACTGATTCCAAACTATGCAAGAGGTTCTCTGACCTCATGCACTCTAAGTTTGAAATGAGTAGCATGGGTGAGCTCTCCTACTTCCTTGGTCTCCAAGTGAAGAAGCTACCTGATGACATCTTCATCTCCCAGGCTAAATATGCTAAAGAGCTTATTAAGAAGTTTGGGATGGCTGATGCCTCAGTAAAGAAAACACCTATGGCCACTAATGCTGTAATAGATTCCGATCCACATGGGAAACCTGTTGACCAGAAGTTATATAGGGGCATTGTTGGGTCCCTATTATATCTTATAGCTAGCAGACCTGATATAACGTTTTCCACATGCCTTTATGCTAGGTTTCAAGTGAACCCCAAAGAATCTCACCTAGTTTTTCTAAAAAGAATTTTGAGATATATAAAGAGTTGTGCTAGTCTAGGCCTTTGGTATCCTATTGAGTCAGAATTTGATTTAACTGGATATTCAGATGCTGACTTTGCTGGATGCAGGGTTGATAGGAAAAGTACCTCAGGAACTTGCCAGTTCCTTGGTATGAGACTAGTGTCTTGGTTCTGTAAGAAATAATCATCTGTGTCTACATCAACTGCTGAAGCAGAATACATAGTAATTGGCAGTTGTTGTTCCCACATGTTGTGGATTCAAAACCAACTCCTAGACTATGGTTTCAACTTAAATAATTCAACTCTACTATATGATAACACAAGTGCTATATCCATAACACAAAATCCAGTCCATCACAGTAGGACTAACCATATAGATATTAGACATCATTTCATTAGAGAGTGTGTAGAAAAAAACAAAATCAAACTTGTCTATATCTACACTGATTTACAAAGAGCTGAAATTTTCACCAAACCCTTGGATGAAAGGAATCACTTGTTCTTTATAAATCAGCTGGGCATGATCAATGGAGAAGCTTTGATTTAGCTTCTGTCAGCACTCGATGAATTTTTCAAAGTTCGTCGAACGGAGATCGACGAACTGGGAAAAATTCTTGAGATATTCGTCGAACGGAGATCGATGAACTCTCTGTGAGTGAAGTTATTTTCATCGAACGGAGATCGACGAATCTGCTTCAAAAAACTTTCATCGAACAGAGCTCGACGAAATGTCTTCAAATATTCAGACTGCGCTCGATGAATTATTTAACTCCAAATTATTTCGTCGACCCCAGATCGAAGAATTTTTTATTTTCCGTAGAACGGAGTTTGTCGATTCATATTCTGAAAAATCTTATATTTAGATTTTCTTCGACCTCCGTCTCACGCTTTCAGTTCTCTTGCACTTGATCTTCATTTTTCTCTTGCAGGTGAACTAATGGCGATTCTAGCAGGCAGCCTCGCAACAATGAAATTTGACACTGGCTTTGATGTCGATTTTGATTCCTACCAACATTCAGACCCAATCTTCCTGGACATCCTGCAACTCCTTGAAGAACAGCAGTTGAAGAATCTACTATCCACCCGGATCAAGATAGCTGGCGTTGAGATCAGAGAGTGGGTCTACACTTCTTACACCATAGATGAGAACTCTATGACTGACACAATCTCTAGTAATGCTGTTCCACTTACTCCCGCCGTTCTCACAGAAACTTTTGGATTAATTAACGGTGAAGAAGAGTTAGAAATTGATAATGAGGAATTTGATGTGATGTTGAGTATGATGGGGTATACTGGAGAAACCCCAAATAAATTGCTGAAGAAACACCTGTCTGCCGAGTTCAAATTTCTAGCAGACATTGTGGGGAAAATGTTGCTGGGCAAACACACTGCACATGATTGCATAACCAGGCACCAATTCCTGGTAATGTGTGTTGTGGTAAACAAGAAGAAGGTGAACTGGGCTCACATTCTGTTTGAGCTGATTAAGAAGAAAAACAATAAAAAGGAGGTCTGTTTTGGAAGAATTCTAGGAATCTACCTGAAGGAGAAAGCTATTGAATCACTGGTCTCCCCGACCATATTCTTCAATGCTTCCAAGAGGCTCACCTGTGCCCTCTTTGGCAAGTGGGAGAGGAGCATCACCAAGCCCTCCAAGATTTCTTCCTTTTCCACTAGGGCTTTTGAGAGCACTAGGGCTGCTCCAGCCACTTACCACCCTGCTGAAGATATCCCTCCTCCACCTCCCTCATCTCCAGCCATCCCACCTCAACCTCAGATGGTACAACAACTCCCCTCCACAGTTCAAACCACCATTCACACTTCTACACCTCCCTCATTCCTAGTGCATCTATCCCCCACTCACTTTCCTAACTCACCTCCCTCCCAACACGATACACCAGTTCCATCACCATCCTCATCTCCACTCCCACCCCATTTGGCTGCCATTCCCCCCTCCAATATCTCCTCCCTCCCTTCCTTTAATCTGCTAACTTCCCCTCCTCATACTTCTTCTATTCTAAATGTCCAAATGATAGATGCTTTACCTCCTCCTCCATCATCATCTTCCATCCCTCCCTCTGTTTCCCTTGAAAAACCTTTTTCCACACCCTCTGCATTTCTACCATTGGACCCCTCCATTATTCCATCTCTCATTGCACTTATCACTCCCCTCCTCAAAAGCGTTATAGCATAGGATATTACACCTCTTGCTTCTTCCATATCCTCCCTTACTGATTCCATCTCTGATCTCTCTGCTCCTCCATCTTCAGTCAGGGGCCTGGCTCCAGTTGCCACTGAAACCAGGCAGGGGGAGATGCTCTATGAAGAAGTAGTAGCATAAGCAGAAATAACAGCAGAAGCAGAAGCAGCAACAGCAGAAGCAGCAACAATAGCAGCAGTAATAGCAGCAGCAGTAATAGCAAAAAAAGAAGCAGCTGAAGCAGAAGCAGAAATAACAGCAGATGCAGATGCTGATCAAGATGTATTTGATTTAATTCATTTTATTGAATCTGATATGGAAATAGATGAGCAGGTCCCAGAGGAAATAACAACTGCTGATGATTTTATTATAAATCCCACAGTTGATCTTTTAAATTTATTGAGCAGGTTTGATACAGCTTATTTTAATAACCTTCCAGAGTACAACATCAAGCCATCTTAGGATATAGTCCCATACACCTCTCCCATAAGCCCCAAGGTTGCCAGGCAACTAAAAGCTAGTTTTGTTACAACAGAGGTTCCATCTATAGAGGTTCCAGCTATTCCATCTCCTCCCAGAGTTGTTTCCCCCATTATCTCATCTCCTCATACTTCAGTTTTTGTTATGGATGATTCACCCATGCCTGATCTTGATGCATTGATCATGGATGACATAGAAGGGAAAATAAAATAATGGCTGAAAGCACTATTATGTATGGCCCTCCTGTTCCAGCTTCAGCTCCTCCTCCATCTCCTATCCAGGCTGAAAAGCCCATTAACAAATCAGTACTAAAAGCTATTGATGCATTGTGTAATACTCCTCAAGATTCTGATGATGAGGATGATGATGAAGTGGACTCAAATGATGAGCTTAAGAAAAAGAAAGTATCTAAGAAGAGGAAACCTCCTCCACCTCCTGCCCCAAAACAAAATGCAGTAAATGACACTCCATACTATATACTCCAGAAGATCACACCCTATAAGGGCATGCCAGCATGGATGTGGCTGTCCAAAAATCAACAGAAAGGAAGGAAGAAAAACAGAAGATATTCCCCACCTCCTCAAAGATATAGAAAGGATCCTCCTCCTCCTCCTCCACCTGCTGCTGGTGCTTCCAGTTCTTCAACCCAGAGGACTACCCAGTTTCAAACCTATCAAATACATCAGGGTAGGTCCTCCTCTTCAGGAAGTAGTCAGCAGAGGCATTACTCATCAGGCAAGCAGCAGCATCAATAACCTCAACAACAACAATTCACTGAACATCAAAAGGCTGAAAGCCCCAAGAGACCTGCTTCCCCTCCTGTATCATTTGAAGATCCTGAGACAGCTACAACTGCTAGGATGGCCAGGTTCCAGGAATTGGTTGGCCTATCCATGATTAACAAAGCAAGAGCTGAAGGAAATGATCCATCTGAATATACTACAATGTCCAAGTACAGAAAGGAAGAGCTTAACAGGTTTGCTAAGGCTAACAAATTTTTTAATGTTGATGACTATATGGAAGTTGCATCCTGAAGCTGTAGTGCCAAGAGCTATCTCCTTGAATATCATTGGAGCTGCCGACATGACCATGACAAAAGCTCAAACAGTTGATCTGTTGGGTACATTGGAAAATGTGTACCAGATTTGGAGAAGCCTCACCTAACTCAATGATATTCATCAATGTGTATTTGATGGTGTTTTGAGTTTCATTGTGCAGGTTAAGAAATTGCAAGAAATATTTTCTAAGTACAAGTGTCGACACTTGAGAAGCATTGTGTCGACACATGAGAAAGGCTATGTCGACAGCAGGAGTCAGTTTGTGTCGACACACAGGACTTGTGTCGAAATACAAAAAGCTCAGTCGACATCAACTGTGTCAACACATAGGACTTGTGTCGACACACAGAAAGCTCAGTCGACATCAACTGTGTCGACATACAGGACTTGTGTTGACACACAGAAAGTTCAGTCGACATCAACTATGTCGACACATAGGACTTGTGTCGACACACAGAAAGCTCAGTCAATAACAACTGTGTCGACACACAGGACTTGTGTCGACACACACCAGAATGTTTTGTTGAAGTCAACTATGTCAAGACAAGAAGTGATTGTGTCGACACACAGGACTTGTGTCGACACATTCTGCAGAAGCTATATCAAGAAGATAGAGAAGTGCTATGTCGACATTTTGTAAGCTGTATCGACATCACCAAGGATTGTGTCGACACATAGTCTATTTGTTTCGACACATTTAAAGGAATGTCTCGACACTTTGCTGACTGAGACAAAGTATAATGAAGTAATTGGTGACTTGACAGCTATCATGACCAACAAGGCTGTTGCATCTATTAGTGCTGTCAAAAGGTTGTTATGAACCGGATCAGCCGGTAACCTTGGATGAAGCCTATATAAAGACATGTTCTATCATCAGATAGACACAGAGCTTGATAGAGAGCTTGAAGCATAAAAAGACAGTCTAAGAAGAAGAAGAGAAGTCTTCATCCAGAAGTCATCAAGTCTATAGCAGATCCTGAACAAGTCTGCAAGAAGAATTCAGATTTAATTCTGAAAAGAAGAAGGAAGCTAGATTGATAATCAACTCCACTTCACAAGAAGATCAACCCTACTTTGTTCAAATTCAAGAAGCTTTGAAGAAGCTAAGACAGGTTGATTCTAAAGTTATCTATTCTATCAAGAACTGATCAAGAAACCTTCATCCCTTTCTCTCTCTACCTGGGTGAAGGATTTATTCTTTTCTATTATCAATTTACTATAGGATCTATCATAGATCTGAGTTGTAAGCCTAAATTATAAAGGTTGAGGTAGGGCTAAGTTCCTGAGGTAGGGGATTAATATCTCTGAGTTGTAGGCATGTGGAAGAGGCTGAGGTAGGGCCTGTGTGTCTGAGTTGTAGGAGTGTGGACTCACTCTGAGGTAGGATTCTTTGAGAGAATCTGAGTTGTAGGACTTGCTGAAGTCTGAGTTGTAGGAACCATTCAAGGTTCTGAGTTGTAAGATCTGAGGATCTAAGAAGGAAGAAGGAAGTTAGGCCAAATCTATTATACTGCTAGATAGGCGAATGGGGAAAGTGGATGTACCCATCACTTGGAGAACCACTATAAAATTGTGTGTATTTTGTGTGTATGATGTGTTTATTTTTATCTGTGTTGTGACAGTGTGCATAACGGGTCTTATTGTTATAAATTTGTCTGCCTAAGCAATAAAAAGAATTATATCAATTCACCCCCCCCCCCCCTCTAGGTGTTTAGTTCATCTTGAAACCAATTTTTTCATGATCCTAACTGGGAAATTAAGTTTACACAGCCAGGAGAAAAAGCTAAAGAGGAGAAGCACAAGGAACAAAGGAAGAAGAAATAATTTATGAACTGTCTTTCAGTCTTTCTGTTACTCTAAAAACTGCTTATTTATGTATTGATACAAAGTTCTTTGTATATACATATCTGCTGCATATGTTAAAATTTCTTCCAGATATATTTTTCTTGCTTTAGTATTAATATAAGTTGTAATTAGTAACCTCACCCAAATAGGGGGAGATTGTTGGATCCCTAGTTGGATTTGGGCCAGGTTCACTAAACTAGGATGTTTGACCCAACATGTATAACTAGGGTAATGTATGAGTCCTAGAGTATAGGCCATGTCCTTGGAATCAACACTGCATGGACCAGCCATCAACAGACTACAAAAAGACTCAAGACTTAGAGATTTCAAAGACTCAGGAAAATGAGTTCGACGTTCGTCGAACTCAGGTCGACGAAAGTCATGCTAACCTTGACGAACTCAGAGAAAATTCTCTGAGCTGAGCTCGACGAACTTGGGACTCAGGTCGATGATTTATGGACACTATTTCAACATTACAAGCCCAGAATTTCTCTCTACTCCGGTCGACGAACTTAGTTCTCAGGTCGACGAACTTAGTTCTAGGGTCGACGATTGCTGGATCGACAAACTTAGACCACATTCTTGGCAAGATTTATCAAGTAGCAGTTAGAAGTTCTCAGCTCGACGAAATTAGTTCTTAGGTCGATGATTTCTAGACACCTTAGTTCAACATTCTTAAGTCCAAGAAACATTTCACTGAACTCCAGTCGACGAAGTTAGAATCTCAGCTCAACGATCTTGATGCACAGAATTGGCAAGATTCCAGAGAAAGCAGTTATCTGCCCTCAGGTCGACGATCTTGGATCTCAGGTCGACAAACAACTATTATCTGGTCGACGAACTTAACTTCTCAGTTTGATGAACTCTGGACCCAGGTCGACGAATTCTGTTCTTTGCTCGATGATTTCTGCACAGTTCCTGACTTGGAAATTTCCCTCCCTCTATCCTTAATTTATTGCAATAATTCCTGAATAATTAATGCTAAATATTCTCTGAATATTACCGTTAGACGCAGCATTGATTATGGACTTCATCAGGATTATTGCTTGCCATTTTTCAATGGGACAGTTGGGGAAATCAATCAATGCAAATACTCTCCAGGCCATCAGCATTAAATGAAGGAAGAAATTCAAAATTCAAAAAAAAAAGTTTTCACAGGAAATATAAAAAGGATTTTTCTTCTTCCTTCCAGTAGCACACACAAGACAGCAATAGGGATTTTTCCTTCTTCTTCTCAGGAGAACACGCAAAGCACAATAGAGCAACATCAATCATACAGTAACAGAGAACAAGAACCCCTAGCCCTTGGCCAAAGAAAGAACAGCAAGCTCAAGAAGAAGAATAACAACTATTTAAATCAAGAGTCTTCTTTTGTCTTCATCACAGGATTCTTCAAAGGACAATAATTACTATATCAGTCAAGAAGCACCTGGATACCTACTAGTCAAGGTTGAAACATTGAAGGCCTACTCACCCTAAAGCAAAGCTCCATCCTTCCTGAACAAATCTATATCTCAGGGGGAGCTTTGTCAAAATCAAGATCCACTAAAGTATTCTCAGTTGTATTTTGAGAAAGAGAAGACATAATCACTCTCTCACCCGCACTGTAAAAAGGGTTCTTTAACTCCCTTCAAAAGTTATTCTTTGTTGCAAGTCTCCTGATCAAAAGACTTGGGTTGGTTTTTGAGCACCTGATCAAAAGCACATTGGTGGCAGTCACCTGATAAAAAACCTGCTAGTCGATTCCTACCAGGGTGGTAGAAGAGTGGATGTACCCAGGTTGGGGAACCACTATAAAATTCTTGTGTTGTCTGGTTACACCTTTTCTTTTGTTCTTGCTGTGGCTGTGCTAGCTAGGTTGCTCTGTTTGTGATATTTGGTTTTGCAGTGCATGTGGTAGTGCTAGATTAGTTTATCTTAGGTCTATTTTTATTTACAGAAAAAGTTTTTAAGTTTTCAAGATACTCTATTCACCCCCCCCCCCCTCTAGAGTATTTCAGATCTAACCCATACTTTCAAGCGGTCGTTTCAAAAAGGTTGTCATTTGCCATATCATCAGTATTTTTGAGGAGCTAACATTAAACTTATCAATTTTAAACTCATCACTTCTATTAAAATTGATTTAGCATGCATCATAATATTTGCATTAAGGTAAAATAGTTAATTGTATGTTTATTTTAAGCCGTATTAATTAATTGATTTGGGAGCAGCCCCGTATATGTGTCACTAGTATATATATACATATATTATCTCTTGTATATAAATGTATCTGTTTTAGTATTTTTATATGTTATCTAGGTGGACTGTACCTTGTATGGAGTGCGTTATTGTTGAGTAACATTGTCGCTGGTTCCTCTCTTCCTCCTGATTCTTCTTCATTTCTCTTATCATTGTTGTTGATGCGAAAAAGCACCTATGCCACAACAAGTCAGGAATGGGAAGGGGGGGGGGGAGAAATTGTTGAGTAGCCTGTTATAGCAGTTAAGAGAATGTGGATAGAATGGCCGCTAGCAGCGACAATAGCAGACTTTGCTCACCGCGGCGAATGCTTTTCCTGCAACGAGCTTCCCCTTGAATGAAAAAAAGATTGCAGCGGTTTATAAAGGAGAGCATGAGCAAACAAGCAACGACTAAGCACTAGAATTAAGACCGCTGCCACAGGAGGCTAGCTTGAGAATTCAAATCAGCTCCTAAACAGTACTATTCACCCATATTTATAGGCTCGGGAGCCTGCCCGAGTGGGCAGGGTTAAGATTACTTATTGCCTGAGATACATGAGGAACGGTCGGCATTGATGCGATACATGTGTGTGAATAGAGAATGTGGCAACCCAACCACGCGATTAAGCGGTCAGCTCTAAGTCTGATTGACCTCTCCTCGGCGGCTTTTAAGCTTGAGGAGCTCTGTCTCTAGGTGGTTAAAGAGAAGCTAACTGCATGGACTTTGGAAAAATCATAGGAGCGGGTATTTGGGTAAACACCTGTAGGCATGGTTGGGCACAAATGCTAGCATGGTATCAAAGCCAAAAGCTCGCTCCATCAAAAGATCCAGTATGGCATATCAAATCACTGTGTGACCTATTTTCTCTGGTTTCTTCATCACATGGAGGCACAAGGTTGATCTTAGACTTTCTTGTACTCACAGGTAGGGATCTCAATCATTGAAGGGGAGTCATATGACTACAGGAGCAAGCAAATGAAAAATATTATTTTTTAAAGCCTGTGGGATCTTTTTCAATATGGTTAACAGATCTTCTAAGAAACATCATCGGCCATAAAAGCATCTGAGTTGAAAGGAGATTTGTGGAAAGCCCAACTTACCATGGAAACTCAGAGAAGAGATGCAAAAACACTTCTTTGTATCAAACAAGGAGTAGGACGATCTATTATACCACTCATCATCGATGCTGACACGACAAAAGAATCATAGGAAATTCTCAGTGAGGAGTATAGAGGAAATGAGTGTGTCATCTCTATCAAACTAACCCTTCTTTGGAGAGATTTCGAGCAGACCCCTGGGATGTGTGAGTGCCCCTCCTGGCCATCACTATTAGTCGAGAGTATTGCTGTATGGTGGATACTATTTTTAGGGTATTCGAGAAACTCCTTCAAGCTTTGGGGGAACGTTTACCATGGATGGCGTCAAACTGTTGCGGCTAACTCAACCCTCCTTGTAGACCAGACTAAACTAGGACGCCTTAGCTCGTTGAGTGGTTGAGCGTGCACACAGTCACAGAACAAGACGAACAGAACATAAAATGATTTTAATGTGGGAAAACCCATCAACTGGGTAAAAACTACGTGACTGGTACGGTGCTGGTCAAATTTCACTATTGGCGGCAATTTTACAAATTATCAAGGGAATCGAGGACGACAAACCGCTCTGCGTTACAGCTTGGAGGTGAGAGAGATTGTAGGTGTGCTCGGTGGGAAACAAGTCGTCTCATGCGAAGCTTGTTTTTTATCACTTTTTGGCGGTGGCAGATGTCCTTGGACGCCACATGGATGTTGAGTGTGGATGCGTGGCAGAAAAGCGTGTAGAGATGCATTGGAGGAGACTTGCGGAATATTATGCATGTAGGATATTGCTGGGAGTGGCTGGTTGTCGATTGTCTTCTTCCTCGGATCATCGCAGGCTTAGACAAATTTTGGGGTGGCTTGACGGGAGGAGGATCGTAGGAGAATTTTGGCAGATCACCGACCTGAGGAAGAAGAAAGCTGAGAGGAGAGAAAGTTAGAAATGACAGTGGTCTTGGGGCCTTCTTATAGGCTATAGGGGTGGTTACGGTAGTTATGCGGCTATTCACACACCGTAGCCACCCAATTTACTAAGTGCATACCATATTTTATGTAGTTTCGAACATATATTATTTATATAATATTTGTTATGCGCAGACTATAATTAAATAAATAATTTTTCCCTATAACCATGGTGGTTACGTAGGTGGTTACGTGGGTGGTTACCCATGTAACGGATGGTGGTGTTCACAATAGGATGATCGGAAGGCGGCGAATGCCCCCACAAGCGGGAGGCCAACTTGGTGATGATCGGTCGCCGGCAGAGGAGATGGGATCGGCAAAATGGCAACACTTGGCGAGAGAGGCAGCGACCACAAGAGGCGGTCATGGGGCAGCCATGGGATGTGGCCGCCCTTACAGGCTTAACCCCGCGGTCGTGGGACGACGGTAGCGGGGCGCGGCCGCCCCTTGTAGGAGCAGCCCAGCGACCACGGGAGGCCGGCTGCGGGGTGCGGTTGTCCTTTGCGGAACCGGCCCCACTGTCGCGGGAGGCGGGCGTGGCGTGGCGCCGAATTTGGCGGGGTCAGCCGAGCGCGGGCCACCCGAAGCCGCTGATGGCGGGGCCGACGTCCGGCTACGGTGGTTGCGTGGAGGGTGTGCATAGTGGGATCCATATGTGGTTCGCGTAGGGATGCAAGTTGAGTTGAGCCGGCTGGAAAGCTCGATGAGCGGGCTCGAAAAAAGCTCAACTCGAGCTCGAGACTGTGGAGCTCGAGCTCGAGCTCGACGAGCTCGAGCTCGATTACGAGTCAAGCTCGAGCTCGAATATTAATGTTCATGAGCTCGCGAGCCGGCTCGCGAGCTTTTTATTCCAATTTTTAAAATATATATATAAAAAATAAGAAAAAATAAGAAAATAAAGCTCATGAGCTAAAAAGCTCGTGAGCAACTCGAGCTTGAGCTCGAGCTCGCGAGCTTGAAACTCAAGCTCGAGCTCGATAAGTTGGCATTGAGCTCGAGCTCGAGCTGGGATAAATGAGCTCGTCGAGCTCGAGCTCGAGCTCTAAATGAAAAGCTCGAGCTTGAGCTTGGGAATTTTGCCAAGCTCGACTCGAGCTCGACTCGTTTTCACCCCTAGGTTCGCGCGGGGGATCGAGAGCGTCGATCGCATGCGTGGTATTTACCTCATGATTACACTAAATTAGTGGGGATCATGAGGGGTGAGCTATTGGCATCTCATCTCTCTATAAATTCTAGGATGACCTCATCAATAATATTTTCTTAGCCGTCCTCACTCATCAATAATTAGGATTTAGGATTTAGGGTTTAAGTTTTATGATTTATAATTAATTACCAAAACTTCCCCTAAAAGATAGCATAATTACATCTTGCACCCCTCTTATTATCAAAATTATAAAAATCTCCCCTCAATGTTACAAAACATAACATTTACATCTCCTAAAGTTTACATTTCATAACATGGATGCACAAAATCCCCACCCCCATGGAATTTGGAAATGTACACCGAGGGGGGTATTTTAGTGCATATATGTTATGAAATGTGTATTTTAGAGGACGTAAATGTTATGTTTTGTAATATTAAGGGGAGGTTCTTGTAATTTCAATAATAAGAGGTGTGCATTCTACAATTTTTCTAACTTAAAGAGGAGGTCCCAGTTGTTGATGCGAGAAATGCATGCTCGAGTGAACACGTTCAAGCTGGATGCAGGGATAAGAGAGGTGAAGGGCTGCTGAGTAGCTATTTACTTTGATCCGCGAGTGAAGAAGAGAGAATGAGGAAGAAGAGAGTTGGTCGCTAGCTTGCGGCAAGACCAAACTTCGCCCCCCACGACAAATGCCTCTCTTATGGCGGGTTTTCCCTTGATTATAAACATGTATTACAGCTTAAGTCAAGTTCCTTTACATTTAAAAGTAATCAAAAAGTAGAAGGGAATCTGGCGAATAGAGAGTGGAGGTCGTCGAGGCAGCGTGGGTTGATCCTTCAGGTTGCCAAGTCGAGGACTGCTCCAGCTCACTCCAGGGGTTCACAGCCATCATTTAATCTGGCCGAGCGGATAGACACTTTTGTCCATGTGGCTAGACAATTATATCTGCACGGTAGTCGCCAGTTTTGCGGAGGCGCGGACTGCTTCCGAATCCGCACCCACATGTCGTGCGGCTAGCCGGACAGTTTTTACTCCAGGTCGCCACTAGTGGGCGAACTCTCCTCCAAGTTTCCACTAGTGGGCAGACTCTCCTCCAGGTCGCCACTAGTGGGCGGGCTCTCCTCCAGGTCTCCACTAGTGGGAAGACTCTCCTCCAAGTCGTCACTTGTAGGCAGACTCTCCTCCAGTCCACTTGTAACTAGCGACCTCACTGTCATGTCCGCAGGGGATTCCACATCATTCAACTTGGTACAGTGGATTCTACATCCAAGCATTGAGCATACTTGATCTCAACCCGCCCTCAGGTGCGGACTCGTTCTCAGTCCGCCAGAGAGAGGCGGACTCGCTTCATCCAGTAGTAGGAGGCGAGCTCTTCTTCACTCCGCACAACAGGGTGCAGACTCATTTTGCTCAGCAGGAGGCGGACTCCTCAGTCCGCGACGTAGGAGGCGGACTCCTTATCAGTCTATTGGAGGTGACGTCATCAAGTACTATTCTGGAAGTTTCCTCCTCGGGCCTATAAATAGACCTTCATACCTCTCATTTGGAGAGGATGTCCATGAGGCAATAGTGGCACCCAACCCTGCGGCTATGTTTTTCTAACCGCTAACAAAACTCGCGGGCTGACCACCAAGTCTGGCCGGGAGGACTCCGCTGATAACCTTGGAGACCAGGCAGTCTGCATGACCTGGCGACCTGAGGGATCAACCAGCGCTGCCTCGGCGACCTCCACTCTCTATCCGCTAGATTCCCTTGTACTTTTTGTTTACTTTGCCATGTAAAGGAACTTGACTTAAGCTGTAATACATGTTTATAATCAAGGGAAAGCCCGTCACAAGAGAGGCATTTGTCGTGGAGGGCGAAGTATGGTCTCGCCGCATGCTAGCAACCAACTCTCTTCTTCCTCTTTCTCTCTTCTTCACTCATGACTCAAAGTAACCAGCAACTCGGCAGCCCTACACCTCCCTTATCCCCGCAACTAGCTCGAACGTGATCACTCGAGCATGCATTTCTCGCATCAACACCAGTAAAGAGCCCTTAGGATTTAATATATTAAAATCACTTGGGTCAAAAAAATCACTAAACCAAAGTGCATGAAATATTTTGTAAATATTTTAAAGAATTTTTTAAATTTGGAGCCCTTTTCTACTCATATATGTTTGAATGCACCCATTATAACACCCCAATTTTAAATAAATTCATGGTGGGGTGCGGATAGCAAACCAAGCTAGGTTTTAAAATAAATACCAACCCTTTCCCCTTAACCTTCTCCTGGTCTTTTCTTTCTCACCCGCTCTCGCTCAGCTAGGTCAGCAGCAAACTCAACTCTTCCCTCTCTTGTTTTCTCCCATTTTCGGTGTGGTCGTCGGCCTGGAGGAAGAGCGCCTCCCCCAACCTCTCCTTCTCTCCTCGTGCATCAGAGGAAGAGTCACCCCCTCCCTCTCTCGAATTCTCCCTTTCTTTCCTCACGGAAGAAGCCGCCTACTCCTTCTTTCCCGATTTCTGCTTTGGTTCGCCGGGGACGGAAGAGGCGAGGCCGACGTTCTCTGTTGTCGTCAGGCAGAACCCTACCAGTCAATAGAGAGGTGGAAGCAGGCTGATCTTTCCTCTTTTAAGTTCCGCCTCTTATAGGACCCTGGACCGATCATCTATTCTATTATTGGTGGCCGACCAGGTGGAGGCAGAGCTTCCTCTGTCGTGGTTGTGGGTGCTAGTAAAGTTGTGTTGTTGAAATCCACCGTAAAAGAGGCTGATTGGAGACGCAAACCTTCGTGTGGAATGAGAGTTTGTGTAAAGGATGCCACCGTGACCGTGCTCCGTGATTTTGGTGCAAGCTCCAATGCTTTTGAAACACGTGCCAAGGGTAACAAATCTTTTTCCTCAGTTTTGGTATTGTTCTTTCTGCATTTTGTATTATGTTTATTTTCGCGCAATGAGAGTCCCCTCACGCCATTTCGATTGAGGATGGGGACTCCGCCAGGGCGTGGGATTGCAACCCTGACGTATGTTTGTGTGTAGACTGCACGTAGATAGATCCCTCTCCTGCTATGATGTGGAGAGCGGGGACACCGCTAGGGCGTGAGATTACGACCCTGGTGTAGCATTCTATTTATTTTCTGCTTAGTAGGGCCACTCATCTTAAATTGGACATGGTGTGTGTTTCCCTCGGTTCATTGCGAACCTCCTGGTCGATTGTGTCCGTCCCTGGCATAAATGTGCATTTATTAATCTGACGTACAAGTCTGGATTTAGGCATATTGTGTGAAGCCTATCCGTGGCGGTAATCCCAGATTGGTGATGGTTGTAATGTGCATTGCGACTACCCCTAAGGGTGCTGACGGGAATGTCCTGTGTTATTCGTCGTAGAGATTTCCGGAATTCGTGGGATTTGTTCGAGAATGACCGGAACCTAGGTGGGCTTTTGTTAGGCCCAGTAGAATGACGTTCTTGTGGGCTTTCACAGGACGGATGAGTTCTCCGTCACGTTGTAGTCATATCCATAGACCCCTTAGTCTACGTCACGTCGCCAGTACATTGAGAGCTTCTTTAGGTTACATTGAGAAATTATTGTTATTTAGACCGGAGGCATGTTTGTACTTCCCGTCACGACGTTCTAGGACCGGGAGTAGTGTTATACGCCCAGTCGTGCTCTTTTGGACAGTTGCAGACTGTTTATCCCCACTGTTTCTCTCTTTTGGATAGTTGCGGACCATTTCTCCCCACTGTCGTGCTCTTTTGGATAGATGTGGACTGTTTTCCTCTCTATCATGCTCTTTTGGACAGATATGGACCTTGTGCCTCTCTGTCACGCTCCTTTAGTTAAATGCAAAGCATGTCCCTCTTTTTGCTACGGTTGAGTACAAAAGGCGATAACACGCCTCTCGTCGTGGGTACTCGAATTAAAATGTTCCTAGAGTTTAATTCATATGACTTTGAACGTCTGTGACGCGTGCGTGATAGTATGGCTACGGGGACCCCTTGTGTGGCCCTATATTTTAGGTGGGACATGGGAACGAGTACACTAAAAGCATTTCATGAGAACATGATCTGTGTGATCGTACGTGACACCGTCTGTGATGTCTGTGCTTATATTTGATTGTGATTGGCATTTTAGTAGTTGCACCTTCCTTTTTATAATAAGGAAGAAGTACCACCACCCCGGGAATTAGGTGGGGTTCAGTTTGGTTATTGGCAGGTCAAACTCAGAGGCCTATAAACAGACCCCAAAACAAAGGGGCCCAAATATCCATATCTACAAGAAATGAAACGCACCATAACACGAGGTGCTAGCCTTAAGGCTTTACAAGGCTTTTAAGAATAAACATTTCATACGCTACAAGAAAATACACACATCAGCACGTAGGCCGGCAACACATAATGGTTATATAAAACTTTGGCCTTCGAGGGTCGGCATATCATGGGGCTTCTTGCCAGCTATTTCCCGCTCGACCCGCCAGCACCTGTGTTGGGTACATTGGAAACAATGTACTTGATTTGAAAAGCCCTTTCAACTCAATGATATATACAAGTATGTATTTGATGTATGTTTCAGTTCATGAATGCAGGTAGCCTATACCATATTGATTAGACATGTGGTCCAAGTCATATTGACAGGTGGATTCAAAGAAGCTGACTGGAAAGGCAGAATATTGTCTAAGTCCAAAAGCATCGAGTGAAGCAAGTTCACTCAACGCCATATAGCTAAAAGTACTGAGTGAAGTCAGGACAGTCAACTCCTAGCCAATTGCAGTGCAGAGAAATATCTAAGTACAAAAGTGTCGACACACTTCAACTATGTCGACACTGTTGCGGAAGCAGTGTCGAGACAAGCCAGTTATCTCGACACCTTGAAGATTCAAGACAGCAGTGTCGAGACAAGTCAGTTATCTCGACATCTTGAAGATTAAGTCAGCAGTATCGAGACAAGTCAGTTATCTCGGCACCTTGAATATTAAGTCAGTAGTGTCAAGATAAGTCAAATATCTCGACGCCTTAAGATAGTTATGTTGAGACAATTCAACTGTCTCAACACAATGAAGACTGAAGAATAGACTTAAAGATGTCGACACCCGGCAGACTGGAGTGTTGAGACAATTCAACTGTCTCGACACAGTGAAGAATAAAAACAAGTGTCGACACCCGGCAGACAGTAGTGTCGAGACAATTCAAATATCTTGACATAGTGCAGATTTAAAGATCTCGATACAGTTGACAGTTGTGTCGAGACAAGTCAACTGCCTTGACACTTTCAAGTTCAGACTAAAAATGCTACTAAGTAATATTGTGTCGAGACTGCTAAGATGTCTCGACACCTTCTAAGAACACTAAGTAATATTGTGTCGAGACACTTTGGACATCTCGACACTTATGATTCTAAAGATATACAGAGTCAACACAAAAGTGTCAAGTCTGTCAGAAATGTCACATTAGCTATAGTAGCGCGATATCTTATCAAAAATAGTTTGAAGGAGAACTTGAATTATGATGTGATAATGGTGAAGTCATTAATCAAGAGCCAACATCTCGTGATGGTTATATATAGAGGGGTTGTCTCCATAGAATGAGGATTTTCAACAAATCAATTCTCTCTTTCTGATTTCTTCCAAGTCAGGGGAGGATGATAACCCAAGAAGAAGGAAGATAAAGGTCATCGAGAAAATCTTCAGATTCTTTCATCAAGTTGATCATAAGATTTAGGTGGATCTGTTCTATAAGTTCTTCAAGGAAATCAAGCCGATCAACATCAAGAAATTGCTGATCTAGAGAAGAATCATTTCAGCCAGCTTGCTTTTTAAGAATCTATCCTATGCTGCTGAATTGAAGAATCTAAACTCTCAAATAAGTCAGATTATAGAATTGTAGTTTTCTGAGATTATTTTTCTTATTTACCTCTTAATTTTGTAAGATCTCTTTGAGATCTGAGTGAGTAGGAGATAAATTCTCTGAGTTATAAGCCTGATTTATAAAGACTGGGGTAGGGTTCTTGAGGGACCTGAGGTAGGTGATTTGTGTGAGATCACTGAGGTGTAAGCCTGTGTTATAAAGGCTGAGGTAGGATTCTTGAGGGACCTGAGGTAGGAGATTGGGTGAATCTCTGAGGTAGGACCTGTTGGTCTGAGTGTAGGTTTATTAACAGAAGCTGAGCCTGTAAGATATTTTGATATGAGTTGAAGAGTAGGAGATATAACCATACCTATCACATTCCTAGTGAGGAAGAAGGGGGAAGTGGATGCACCCTAGATAGGGGAACCACTATGCAATTTTTGTGTACTATGGATTGCTTGTGCTGTGTTCTGCGGATTGCTTGTGTTGTGTTCAGTGGATTGTTTGTGCTATGTACTTATGAAGTTTACTTTTTCAAATATCAGCTGAAAATGTAATATAAGTGACATAGAATTTTAAAGACACTTATTCACCCCCCCCTCTAGGTGATTAACAATCCATAGATTTATCTTTCAACCTGTACCTAGACAATCCACAAAGACGAGAGAAAAACAAAAACAACGGTCAGCTAAAGCTGATTATAATAGTGTAACGAAGCACGGGACGGAAGTCGAAGAAAAACCTAGATATAAGATTTTTCAGAATATGAATCGACAAACTCCGTTCAGCAAAAAATAAAGAATTCTTCGATCTGAGGTCGACGAAATATTTTGTAGTTTAAAAAATTCATCGATCTTTGTCTGAAGATTTGAAAATATTTCGTCGAGCTCTGTTCGACGAAAATTTTCTAAAGCAGATTCGTCGAGCTCCATTTGACGAAAATAACTTCACTCATAAAGAGTTCGTCGATCGACCGTTCGACTAATATCTCTAGAACTTTTTCCAGTTCGTCGATCTCCGTTCGACGAACTTTGAAAAATTCGTCGATCACAGACAGAAATTAAATTAAAGCTTCTCCATTTATCATTCCAAGCTGATTTATAAAGAACAAGTGATTTCTTTCATCCAGCGATTTGGTGAAATATCTGCTCTTTGTAAATCAGTGTAGATATAGAAAAGTTTAATTTTATTTTTGTCTACACACTCTCTAATGAAATGATGCCTAATGTCTATATACTTGGTCATACTATGATGGACTGGATTTTGTGCTATGGATATATCACTTATGTTATCACATAAGAGAGTTGAATTATTTAAGTTGAACCCATAGTCCAGGAGTTGGTTTTGAATCCACATCATCTGGGAACAGCAACTGCCAGCTGCAATATATTCTTCTTCAGTAGTTGATGTAGACACAGATGACTGTTTCTTACAAAACCAGGACACTAATCTCATACCAAGGAACTGGCAAGTCCCTGAGGTACTTTTTTGTCTACCCTGCATCCAGCAAAGTCAACATCTGAGTATCCAGTTAACTCAAATTCTGACTTAGTAGAATACTAGAGTCCTAAACTAGGACAACTCTTTATATATCTCAAAATTCTTTTTAGGAAAACTACGTGAGATTCGTTAGGGTTCACTTGGAACCTAGCACAAAGACATGTAGCAAACATTATGTCAGGCCTGCTAGATGTAAGGTATAGTAGGGACCCAATAATGCCCCTATATAATTTCTGATCAACAGGTTTCCCATGTTCATCAGAATCTATTACAGCATTAGTAGTCATGGGTGTTTTCTTTGCTGAGGAATCAGCCATCCCAAACTTTTTAATAAGATCTTTAGCATACTTAGCCTGGGATATGAAGATTACATCAGTTAGCTGCTTCACTTGGAGACCAAGGAAGTAGGAGAGCTCACCCATGCTACTCATTTCAAACTTTGAATGCATGAGGTCAGAGAACCTCTTGCATAGTTTGGAATCTGTAGACCCAAATATAATGTCATCTACATAAATTTGTACTAACAATATTTGATCCTTATGATGCCTAGTGAATAATATTCTATCAACAATGCCTCTAGTAAATTTATGCTCTATCAGAAAGCTAGCTAAGGTATCATACCAAGCTCTTGGAGCTTGCTTTAAACTATAAAGAGCTTTAAGCAATCTAAAGACATATGAAGGATAAGTTGGAGAGATAAAACCTGAAGGTTGTTCCACATAAACCTCTTCTTTAAGTACTCCATTTAGAAATGCACTCTTGACATCCATCTGATAGACTTTAAACTTCTTGTAGGCAGCATAAGCAAGGAAGATCCTGATTACTTCTAACCTTGCAACTGGTGCAAAAGTTTGGTCATAGTTTATTCCTTCTTCTTACTTATAACCTTAAGCAACAAGCCTAGCCTTGATTCTCACAATTACACCTTGGGCATCTAGCTTGTTTCTATATACCCATTAGTTCCAATGACTGGGTAGTCTTTGGGTCTTGGAACTAAATCTCAATCTCTACATCTCTCAAATTGGTTAAGTTCCTCTTGCATTGCAATAATCCAGTGGGGATCTTGCTTAGCATCTTTTATGGATTGAGGCCCAACTTGAGAGAGGAAATAGGCATGCATCACATCTTGGTTGAGTTGATGCCTTGTCTGTACACCTACTGACATATCTCCAATCACTTGAGATCTAGGGTGATCCCTTAGTGTGACAAGATCAGTGGGTGGAGTTGGTTCAGCAACAATATGTGGAGTTAATTCCTCTTATAGAATAATGTTTACTGTTGAAGGAATTTCAACTTCTTCCATAAGTTCTTCTTCATTGTCTTCATCAGCTTGTGGAGTAGGAGGTGATATAACCTCTTGTGGAAGGTTTAACTCAGCCAATTTATCACACAAGTGAGATACCTGCAAAGTGCTATTGGTAGAAATTTTTTTCTCCTTATAAGACATGTTAGCCTCATCAAAAGTCACATGTATTGATTCCTCAATTTTTAAAGAAGATTTATTGAACACCCTATAAGCATTGCTGACTTGAGAATATCCTAGAAAAATTTCCTCTTCAGCCTTAGCATCAAACTTTCTAATATATTTCTTGTTATTATTATGAATATAACATATTCAACCAAATACTTTAAAATAGGTGATTTTAAGTTTCTTCCCTTTAAGCAATTCATAGGGAGTCTTATTCTTAAGTGTATGTATTAAACTCCTGTTCGGTACATAGTTTGTTGTGCATACAACCTCTGCCCAAAAGGATATGGGCATGTAAGTAGCTGCAAGTAATGTGCATGCTGCTTCAATTAAGGTTCTATTCTTCCTTTTAGCTACCCCATTTTGTTGAGGAGTTCTAGGAGCTGAGAAGCAATGCCCGATACCTTCCTTCTCACAGAACTCATGCATAAGAAGAGACTCAAACTTTGTACCATGATCACTTCTGATCAATGCAACATGAGTAGAGTACTCAATCTGTATGGTCCTGAGAAAATCTGTAAAAACTTTGAATGTATTTGACTTAGATCTCAGAAAGAACACCCAAGTAAATCTTGAAAAGTCATCTACAATAATTAGAGTATAAGATTTCTCTCCTAGGCTTTGTACAGCAATAGGTCCAAAAAGGTCCATGTGTAGCAAGTACAAGATTCTAGGTGAATCACTCTTATTAACTGATTTAAAACTATATTTAGTTTACTTGCCTAGTTAACAAGCCCTACAGAGGCCTTCCTTCTTGTAGGGACCAGAAACCAGGCCTCTCACAAGGTTGTCTTTAGATAGCCTAGCAATGCTTTTCATATTAACATGTCCTAGTCTTTTATGTCATAGATCATTTTGATTGCAGACAATATTAAGTAAGCAGATATCTGAAGTTGCAGAATGAAAATCAACTATATATATATATATATATATATATATATATATATATATATATATATATATATATATATATATATATATATATATATATTTCCTTATCTATTTCCAATTAAAACAGTTTGTTTTTCTTTATTAGAAATAATACAAGATTTAGAGTTAAAATGTACCTGATAACCTTCATCACATAGTTGACTTATGGAGATGAGGTTATGCTTGAGTCCACTTACATATGTCACCTTTTTGAAAGTGACTGCCCCAATCTTTACTTCTCCAAAGCCTTCAGACTGGCCACAATTTGAATCACCAAAGATCACCTTTGGTCCCAGCTTGGACTTATAGTTATTTAAGTTGTTATTGCTGCCAGTCATATACTTGGAGCATCCACTGTCCAGATACTATATTTTATTAACAGCTGGAGAGCTCTTTACCTGCAAAGGAAACAATTAGTTGTTCTTGACCCAGGTTACCTTGGGTTCTTGTTTCTTTACATAAGAAAAGCTGAAAATTTAAGAGCACTCGGGTTGGCTTTTGTATCCTAAGGGGTGATATCTTCTGGGAGGGATTATCCATTTGGTGAATGGGTTGATATTCTCCCTAGGTTGGTTATAAGCTTTAGAAGAATTTAAGTTTCTGTTAAGTTGATCTGCGTTCAACGAATTTTGGTACGTTCGTCGACCTGAGTTCGATGAATTTGGATGAGTTCGTCGAACTCCATTTAGAGAATGATAGAAGCCATTTTCTGAACCCCAAAATCGTCGATCTCTGGTCGACGAATCATACTGTTTCGTCGATCGTAGTTCAACGAATTATTATAATATAGATCTGCGTTCTGAGTTCGTCGACTTGAGTTCGACGAACTGTACAAGTTTCGTCGATCGAAGTTCGACGAAAACTGTTGAACATTGTTCTGGTTATTATTTTTCTTATTCTTTCTTATTTTCTTATTTTTGTGTGTAATTTCAGTTTGATTAGGATTGTTATTATCTACTTTTTCTTTACCCTTCTCAGAAACAAATTTTATTGGTGTGGATAATATGTTCTTCTTAAGTATGGGGGATAAACTTTATGATGCACCCAAGCCCAGTTTGCCATTCAGTCTGGCATTGACTGTGCTTGTAATGTACATCATCTTAAGGCTTCTCCCATTGAGAGATTCCTCAAGTTGCTTAGACTTACATAGATGTGTTTTTAAAGAAATAATTTGTTCATTAGCTAGTGTTAGTTCATTTTTTAACTTAGTGTTTTCAGAAATCAGATTTTCTTGATTGGTCAGTCTTTCCCTAAGTGTTTTGATTTCCTTTTCAGAGTTAATTAAATCAATGCACATAGTTTTAGATTCAATTTTGAAATCTCAAAATTATAATCAAAAGATGAAAGTACCTGATCAGCTTCTGATTCTGAAGCTCCTTCATTATCAGATTCTTCATCATCTGATTGACTGTTGGAGGCATTGATGGCCATGGGGCAGACTTATTTAGCCCTTGCCTCTTCTTCCTCTTCATTGGAACTGGAAGATGTGGATTCATCTTCTGTCTCACTCCAGGTATCAGCAACAAATCCCTTCTTCTTCTTTTTGTATTTGCTGGAGGAAGGCCTGCTACTTTGTTGTCTTCTGGAGTCCTTCTCTCTTCTTCTTTCTTTCTTTTGATTCTCTGGACACTCTGAGATAAAGTGTCGAGGTTTCCTGCACCCAAAACATACTACTTTTTAGTAGGTGTTTTATCATACCTTGGCTTATCATCCTGTCTGGATGATTTTCTTCTGAAGTCCTTTCTTGCCATTTTGTAAAATCTCTTGGCAAGGAGACTCATCAATTCTTCATTTATTGTTGAAGCTTCAGTCTCTTCAGTAGCCTTGAATGCTAAGTTTGTTCCTTTCTTACTGGTGGAGGAGTCCTTTGTTCAGCTGCTTCTTTGGACTTTATCAGCTGCTCATAGGACTTAAGCTTTCCCAACAGAGATTCTATGGAGATCTCATTTAAACTCCTGGCGTCCTTGATTGGCCAGATCCTGGAATCCCATGAGCTTGGGAAGCACACGAGGATTTTATCATTTACTTCAGTGAGGGTGATATCCTTATCCAAAGTTTTCAGCTCATTGATTATTGAGCTCAGTCTGGTGTACATGTTAGCAACAGATTCTGACTCATCCTTCTTGAAGTTCTCATACTGGCATATGATATTTGATCTTCTGTCTTTCCTCTCATCAGCAGAGCCAACCACCATTTAGTTCAGAGAATCCCAAATAGCCTTGGCTGATGTGCATTCAGCCACCTTCTGGAAGATATCATCAAACATAGTCTGAGCCAGAATATTCATGGCCTTTGATCAGCAATATTGGCCTTCTTCTGTGCATCTGTCCACTCAGGTGGTGGAACAGCGTGTATGCTTGAGGTTATTGTAGATGTAGAAGCAGTTGATTGAGGGGGACCTGTCAAAATAGAGTTGTAGATGTCCTCATCAATGGAATTCATATATAATCTAATTCTTGCCTTCCAGATGGCAAACTTATTTAAGTTGAACACTGGAGGTATGTTGCTTGCATAGTCCTTGTTCTGTGCCATGTTATGAATATAATCCTAAGAAGAATAAAAAGTTCAGATCTAATACAGGATCTTTTGGTTCAAGGGTTAACTTGTGCAACCAAAGAAACCCTGCTCTGATACCAATTGAAAGTGAGGGTTAGACCTGAAATACTCTAGAGGGGGAGTGAATAGAGTGTCTTTGAAATCTTTAAAACTTTTTGATGTAAATAAAAACACTTCAAAGTAGGGCGGCTATATGATACCAATTTGCTATAAATAAAAGTGAAATCCTAAAATACACTAATATACCACAAGCACAGCAAAAATTAATCTAACTAACACAGGCACAACAAGAACAAAAAGGAAAGAGGGCAACCATACAACATAAGAATTTTTATAGTGGTTCCCCAACCTGGGTACATCCACTCTTCTACCACCCTTGTAGGAATCTACTAACAGTTTTGATCAGGTGACTGCCACCAATAAGCTTTTGATCAGGTGCTCAAAAACCAACCCAAGTCTTTTGATCAAGTGACTTGCGACCAAGAAATAACTTTTGAAGGGAGTTAAAGAACCCTTTATACAATGAGGAGGTGAGAGAGTTATGGTGTCTTCTCTTTCTTAAATACAACTGAGAAGACTAGTGGATCTTTGATGTTATCAAAGCTCCCCCTGAGTGTAGAGTTGTTCACGAAGATTGGAGCTTTGCTTCAGGGTGAGTAAGTCTTCTTTCTTTAGCTTTGACCAGAAGTGATCCAGGAACTTCTTGACTAATGAAGATTTGTTGTCCTTAAAGAATCCTGGAGTGAAGAATGAAGAAGACTCTTGATTTGGATGTGTGTTCTTCTTCTTCTTCAGTAGTGTCAAGGTGAAGACCAGATTATCTTTTTGCACAGAGAAGTGTTTGAATGTTGTTGTTGTATCTTGTTCTTGTGTATCACACTCTCTATGTGCTCGCCGTCAGGAAAAGAATCACTTTTCTATCTATAATGGAATTTCTCCCTTGAATTTTTGAATTCCTTCTAGCATTGATTGCTGTCGACCTAGAGAATATAAAATTCGGCTGGAGAGAATGTCTGCATTAATTGGATTTCTCAACTGTCTCATAGAAAAATGGCAAGTAATAATCCTGATGAATCTCATAATCAATGTTGCTTCTAACGGTAATATTTAGAGAATATTAAGCATTGATTACTCAGGAATTACTGCAATAAAATAAGGACAGAAGGAGGGAAAAATCCAAGTCTGGAACTGCACAGAAATCGTCGAGCAAAAAACAGATTTCATAGACCTGGGTCCAGAGTTCGTTGAGCTGAGAAGTCATGTTCGTCGACCAGATAATTATTGTTCGTCGACCTGAGATCCAAGATCGTCGACCTGATAACTGCTGACTATTATCTGATAAACATTGCCAATTCTGTGCACTAAGATCGTTGATCTGAGAATCATAAATTCGTCGACTGGAGTTCAAAGAAATGATTCTGGACTTGGAATGTTGTAGTAGAGCATCCAAAAATCATTGACCAGAGAACTAAGTTCATCGAGCTCAACTCAGAGAATTGTCTCTGAATTCGTCAAGCTGAGCACGACTTTCGTCGAGCTGAGTTCGACGAACGTCGAACTCACTTTCCTGAAACTAATTTTTCTCTAAGTCTTGAATCTTCTGTAGTCTGTTGTTAGCTGGTCCAGTAATGTTGACTCTAAGGACATGACCTAGACTCTAGGACATAGACATGACCCTGGCTATACAAGGTGGGTCAATAATCCTAGTTTAGTGAACCTAGCCCAAATCCAACTAGGGATCCAACACAATAATTTTGTGTTATCCTGAAGAGAAGATACAACATACATAAATGTTGGTACTGTGGGATGGTAGGACACTTTGTCATTGATTGTTGGCACAACCTGAATGTGGTTAGTGGGCAGAAAAGTGCTCAGCCCAAGCAGAGAGTTGGGCAAATGTTTTATGATGCTAACAAGAACCTAGGACCCAATTATCATTGGGTGCCTAATGGTAAGTAATCTTTCTTTGCAGGATAGTCCAAATACCTGTCTGGATAAGACTTGGTATTTGGACAATGGGTGTTCCAGGCAAATGTCTGGGACATGATGATTGCTCAAGGAATATGCTCCATGAAAAGCAATAAATTAAGGTTGAGGCTGTCAAGTATGTCATCCTCAAAAGCTAGAGGAATCAAACCTCAAGGTAAGTCTCTATCTCTTATATATGGAGACTAAGTTTACTAATTGATAAATTAATTTAGATGTGCTTAGGATGAGCCTAATCAAGCACACCAAATAGATAACAGTGGTTCAATTATTCTTTATAATTATCTGCACTGTTAAATTATGCAGCCCTTGCTCTCAAGTTCAAATAACTTATTAGCAAGCCTCAAGGTAAATCAGTGCATAATTAGGTTGCTAATAGAATTGGCTTATTAGCATGATAGGTCCCCATATTATTTAAAATTAATAAAAGAATTTTAATGGTGTATCAAATAGATTGTACATCCAGTTAGTAAGGGAAGCTACAAATTAAACAAGCGTTGAATAAATGGAAGAAAAGCTGAGAGGTAAAATAGAAGTGCTAAATTCCCTATTTCATAACAGGAAGCATAATGCAAATCGTTAAAACCGAAATATACTAATTTAAGCTAAAATGTTTAATTGGGTATCCTAATGATAAAGTAATTAAAATTTTTCGAAAAAATATAATGGTGACAAGAAACGAAAAGCCACACCACTCTTAAAAAGCCTTAACCCTAGCAGTCGAGACAGGAACTCTGCCATCGTCCTGTCGTACTGTTTCAATGTTACCAAATATGATCAAGGAGCTTCAGGAGGTATAAGAAATTGTGAGAGATGGATTCAGTCATGCCTTGCCAGAGATTAAGGCTGTGTTGAGGATGATTTAAATCACAGGACTGGAATACACCCTTTTGCGAACCCTCCACCATTTTTAGAAAGCAAGTAGTAGAATTCTTCTCCAACATTAAAGTGTGCTCCTCTCAAGACTCTTAAATCTAAGATTGAGGATATCAAGATAAAGGTAAACCCTGAGAGACTAGACAAAGCCCTTCATATACCCACCGTCGACCCTAGCGAGGAAGAAGAACCCACCGCCACGGACAGAGATAATGCTTAAGGTGGTGTGGATATAGTGATGTCAAACCTAGATCTCTTAAGAGGAAATTCTTCAACCAGAGAGACAAACTGCTAGCAGATATTGTAGGGAAAGCCCTTATCAGTAATCCTGAATCACATAACACAATCTCCAAGTCAATGTTTGATGTTATGACTAGGATAATCTTGAATAGAAAGACCTCTTGGTCTACTCTTATCTACTAGAGATTAGTAGATTGTCTACCCACTCAAAACATGGGCAGAATTCTGTCATTATACATAGTGAACACCTATCCTGATACATTCAAACAGGAACATGGAGTGAAGATTCACTACCTAAAAAAGAATGGATATAAAGACATTGGATAGATTCACTAGATCTCACCCAAGAGCCATCCTTCAACAACAAAGGAATCCTCAAGTGTTAAGAGACAACAAGTTGCTGAAGTTGTCAGTTCCTCCTGCTCTGAACCTGAGCATGGAATTACCCCCCTGCTGATGTTGGGATGCAGACAGACATAACATTGAGTCTCTCCTCAACAAACATTCAATTCCACGATACTGTTGTACATGTTGATAAAATCCATGCCAGTCCGGTCAGGACAAGTTTCAAAGAATGCCACTAAAGAAGAGGCTGCTGCAGAAGATGAGGCAGACATGGCTGACACTGATGGTGTTGTAGCAATTGATATCCCTACTGCAGAAGATAACCATGAGCCACATGAGGCATTTGATACTTATATTGATAGGTCAAGCCTAGAGAAGGATGATCAATCTGAGGGGGAGCATAATGAGATGGATTTGACAACCTTGGACAAATTTGTCAATATATTAGTTGAGTCTGCACCCACTACATGTGTTGTAGTTGAGGGGGAGTCTTCACAGGTCCCTACTCTGATAGAAGTCCCTCCTTCAGTAAGCCCACCGCCCACTACCCAAAACTCTGATGAGCCACTCCTAAACCATATCAAAGCACTCCCGGATGCTTAGACAACAACCCTCAAGGAGTATGTTGACCACTCAGTTGTCAAGCTAAGGGATGAATTGTTAACTGAAGTCAAGGAATGTAAAGAAGAGACCTCTCACTTAAACAAACAAGTCACCACCTGGTTTGATATGGCTGAAATAGCTGGCATAAAGCTAACCACCCTCATGAAATCCATGGAAACAAGCCAAAAATTCTCTATAACTGACATAGGATATGTCAAGAATTTTGTGAGTACAACCGATGAGGTGATCAGGGGTGCATCAGATCATGTAAATCAGCATGTCACCAATGTTGCTCTCCACTCTATAGAGCAGGCAATACTTCTGAAAAATGAGTTGCTCACTAACAATAAGAGAATACTCCAATCTATATCAAGCAAAAATGAAGCCAACACCTCCTTACTACAAATAGCCATCCTTGAAGAAGGCAAAAAGGGGGATAACAGCCATGCTAAGACAACAGGACTCATTGAATATCAAGCATTCAATATAATTCAAGGTACCAGGGTGGCACTGCACCTGCCCCTTCTGGATAAAAAAGGCCAGAGGACCTAGACTTCCCAGCACAAGCTAGAATTGCATAGGATGCACAACTTGCTGCCAAAAGAAAAAGGGAAGGAACTCAGATGGTTGAAGAGTTCATGGCAAAGTGGAGAGCTGAGAACAGAGATGATCTAGAGTATGAACAGCTAAGTGATGCCTCTGAATCCATCATCATAAATGCTTGGGTTAGCCATGGTCAAGTTCTAAAGAACATTGATAGTGTATATCCTTCTGAGGAATGGATAAAACATTTGGAAAGCAATTTCCTAAGGGAAAGAGTTTTCAAAGAAAATCTAGTAAGGAAGAGCAATCCTAAGAAAATGCCTTCAGATATATTCCAAAGTCATTCCTTTACTTCAAAAGGCAGAAGAACAAAGCTAAAAACTTAAAAAAGACTGCTACAACCAAGGATGCTGATGCAAGCTCATCAAAGAATAGCTGATATAGGGTTTAGGGTCAGGCTTCCTTAAAATATCTTATCAATGTCTTGTAATGTATATCAACAGTGTAGAAATTTCAAATCCCTATCAATGAAATTAATATGAGTTGGCCCTGACTATAGTGATGTAAAAATGTGCATGAAATTCACATTTATATATCTGTATTTAATGAATCTGTTTTTCTTTGATAGATAACTCATAATCACAAGTTTTGCCTACTGCTGTTTGACCAAAGCTCCCTAATTTAGTTAATGATTAAATATCTTAATCAAAATGTTTACAATATCAATAATTGATAATTCACCTGTACTATTGATCTTTCAATCATTGTGTTAAGACATCTCATCTAGGGGGAGTTATCATGTACTGGGATGGCTAGTTGTCATGATAAAATCTCATTAAGCCTGTTATGATATTTCTGTGTTGATGCACCTTAGCATGGATGGGTGTTCTGCCTTCTAAAAATAGGGGGAGATTGTTAGGAATTATGCCCTACAATGTTCCTTAAGATTTGAAGAGGCATCACCAACCATGTTAAGGGGCATAATGTATTTGATGTATGCTTTAGTTCATGCATGCAGGTAGTCCATGATTGAACAGGTGAAGAAAAAGAGTATGCTGAAAGAATTCGTCGAGCTAAGCTTACAATTCATCGAGCTCAGCTCACCTTTCATCGAGTTGATCTCACCATTCATCGAGCTGAGCTCACCATTCATCGAGCTGAGCTCACCATTCATCGAGCTAAGCTCGGGAGTGTAGAACTCAAAATTCATCGAGCTCAGCTCCCCTTTCGTCGAGTTGAGTTCACCATTCGTCGAGCGGAAATCAAAAGTATGGGTCTCATAATTCATCGAGCTGAGCTCACCATTCACTGAGCTAAAGTCAAAAGCGCTGAGACAGCTCGATGAATGTCTCAGCATAACCGTTGAGATAAATCAAGCTAAAATTTTCTAAGTCCAGAAGCGTTGAGTGAAGCAGGTTCACTTAACGCTTCTAATGAAGAAGGAAGCGCTGGGACAGCTGAGAAGAAAATCTCTTAAACAGAAGACAGTCTCAGCTGAAAAGAAGAAAGAGTTGAGACCGCTGAGAAGAAACCATTGAGACAGAAGATAGTCTCAGCTGTGAAGAAGAAACCGCTGAGACAGCTGAGAAAGAACCGCTGAGACAATGCCAGTGAAAATTCACAAGTCCAGAAGCGTTGAGAGCCAAGACAGATGGCAATTAGTGACTTAACATCACTCAATGATTATTGAAGATCTGGAATTTTTCTAAGTCCATAAGGTGATGACCGCTGCTGACATCATCAAAAGTCCACAAGTCAAAGTGGTTCAAATCGTTGCGGGAAAGTTACAACAGCACTAGATGAAAAATGCTGACGTCACCAAAAAGTCAACAATGTCAAAATACATGAAGCCGTTGCGGGAAAGCTGCAGTAGCACCGAAAGCCTAGTTGTTCTTTTCTGAGGGGGTGGAGCTCACCAATCCTTGGTTGGGCCCACAGTCCAATTATGTCGTTGATTCAAATCAACACATATAAAAGTAAGAAAGAAAATGGGATTAGGGTTATGGAGAACAAATACAGAACACGGGAAGAATATATGAGAAATAGAGGCGGCTGAACTTCATCTTCTCTGATAAGCTTGAAAGCAAAAAGTCTAGCAGAGTTAGCCAGAAGGCAAAGGAAGAAAGTTGAAGCTCTTTCAAGTTCAACAAGATTGTTCTCTCCAGAACAAGGCAGTTGATTCATCTATTCAGCAAGAAGTTAGATGTGTGACGGGTTGTTAGCCTTCAACAGCAGATTGATGTTCACCAGTGCAGCAAAGAATAAGTTGGTTGTAGAAGAAAACTCATTCCTTCTACATCAAGTGGGTTGGACTGATATCTGCTCAGTCCAGCAAGGTAGACTCAGAGTTTAATCTCTGAGTCAATTGTTTTACATTTACTTCATCTTATATAAACTCCTGTAGGATTCAGTGTATCTGAATCTGTTCTGTAGGGCCATTTGGTCTGAGTTGTAGGTGACTAATTAGTCACTGAGGTAGGTGACCTAGTAGGGGTACTGAGGTAGGATCTACGTGTAGATATGAGAGTAGTGCTATCCTCCCAGCCTGAGTAGTAGGCCTTAGAAATAAGGCTGAGGTAGGTGACTGGTGAGTCACAGAGTTGTAGCTGATAAGTATGTCACTGAGTTGTAGGCCTTGGAGGAGGCTGAGCTGTAGGTGCCTGGAAGGGCACTGAGGTAGGTACATGGAAGGGTACTGAGTTGTAGGAGTGTTGCAGCACTCTGAGAGTAGGGTTGTGTGCCTGAAGTTGTAGGGCTGAGAAGCCTGAGCTGTAGGACTTATAAATAAGGCTGAGGTAGGTGGTCAGTGCACTACGGAGTTGTATGAGCACTACAGTGCTCTGAGGTAGGAACCTGTATGGTTCTGAGGTAAGGTTCTGAAGAGAACCTGAGTGTAAGGCTGGGGGCCTGAGGTATAAGCTCTGAGGAACATATTGGTGGAGTTTGTGTCTAGTCCAACAAAATAGTTGGATATGTGTGAGGGAAAGTAGATGTACTAATTAGTGAACCACTATAAATAATTATGTGCTTGGCTGTGTTGTTTGTTTTGTTCTTATATTGCAGGTGCTAAGGACAAGCTATAGATCATCTTATTAGAAAATAGCACAAAGACTGATAAAATTTCAAAGACCTATTCACCCCCCTCCCAGGTGACTAGCTAACCTTAAGCTAAATAACTTTCACTAACAACTTGTGATCACTGCTACTCATTTCAATCTAAGGACAAAAATAAAAAAACCTACAAAAACCCTAACAACATGCCATTTTTTGAATAAAGCCTATATCAAATAGGTTGAAATGACTCACATTGGGTGAAATTAGAACAGACTAGAAACACTGTTGAAGAGCCGACATCAGGACATCGATGTTGGACGGTGGTGTTGAAGAAACTGCTTCCAATGACATCGGGGTAGCGTGTTGGAACACCATATTACTAATTTGGGTCAGGATCACTATGTCTTTAGGAAACCTGTTTTTGAACTCCTGTATAGCTCTAAAGGTCAATTAGAATTGAGTCTAAGGGTTAGTACTTAGGTTTGGAAGCGGCCCTCAAGACCAAGGATTTTCAGTTTGAGACCAAGTCATATCGTCGAGCTCAGTACGATGAATCGTCGAACTCCAATCGACGATCGTCTAGCTCATCTTCGACAGATCGTCGAACTCCATTCGACGATCGCTGAGCTCAACTTCAACAAATCGTCGAACTCCATTCGATGATCTGCGAGCTCAGTTCGACGATCTTGACTCAGTATTGATTCTCTATCTCTGAGCTCAGTTCGACGATCTTTGAGCTCAGATCGACGATTTTTGTTGCTGTCTAAGTCCAAACCACTGAGCTCAGTTCGACGATAGCAGAGCTCAGTTCGACGTTTTTCTGAAGACTTCAAGGATTTTTCAAGATTCAAATTCAGAACAGTTAAGGAGTTATTCAGCAATTAATTCAGAAGATTTTCTAGCCGTTTTCATTTATTTCTGGACCAAGTCTCAAGGGATTATCAAGGAATGTTTCTTTGGACTTTCCTCCAGAAGACATTTGCAATTAAGGATGCAATTAATGACAAGCCAACGGTTATTCTTGATAGAGGATGATTTTCTATTCAGAACCAGAGAATAAAACACAAGATTTTTTTGAATCACTCAGAACACAGATCAGAAGAGAAAATACAGACAAGAAGAACAAGAAAAAAACATTCTCTGTCTCAAAGAATTCATACAAGAACACACATCTAAGGAGATCAAACTTTCTGAAATCTTCTGATCTCTTGTGATTCAAGTGTTCAAGGCCAACATCTTTCAAGACTCCAGACACCAAACATTTCAGCTGTTGCTGAAATCATCATTTGCTGGAGATCAACTTCTGAAGGCCTATCACCCTACAACAAAGCCTCATTTCCTGAACATCTCAAGAACTCAGGGGGAGCTTTGACAACATAAAATTCACATAGTCTTCTCAACTATTTTGAGAAAGAGAAGACTTCCATAACTCTCTCATCCTCATCTCTGTAAAGGGTTTTTCAAACTCCCTTCAAAAGTTTGTGCTTGGTTTTTGAGCACCTTGTCAAAAGCTCATTGGTGGCAAGACACCTGATCAAAAAATCTGATTTGGTTTTTGAGCACCTTATCAAAAGCTCATTGGTGCCCAGGACACCTGATCAACTCATCCTGCAGTGGATTCCTACCTAGGGTGGTAGAAGAGTGGATGTACCCAAGTTTAGGAGAACCACTATAGCTCCTTGTGTATTCTAGTTTTCTTGTCTTTATCTTTTGTTTCTGGCTGTGATTGTTTTGTGATTAGTTAGGATCTGTGATTAATTTCCTTTGTAGGTTACTCTGTGATTAGATTTAATATTTGCTTCCCTGTTCACTCAGATTACAACAACTGTTGTAAAAAGTTTTAAGCATCATACTCTATTCACCCCCCTCTAGAGTATATCAGATCTAGCTGCACTTTCAATTGGTATCAGAGCCAGGTTGGTTAAACTTACCACACCTTGGTGGTTGCACATGCTAACACCTGAACCCAAAGATTCCTAGTTAGATCTGTTTTCTTTTGAGTTTATTATTAGATTTTGTTTTCACAAATCATGGCCCAAAACAAATATTATGCTAGCACCAGACCTCCAGTGTGCAATCTATCCAAGTTTGCACTTTGGAAAGCAAGGATCAGATTATACATGAATTCTATTGACGAGGATATTTTTAATTCTGTTTTGACAGTTTGTCCAAGACCTCCAAAGAACTCAAGTACAAATGTTGTTCCACCTCCATCAGGAACAGATGCTGATATCAAGAAATGGAAGGTAGCTGATGCAAAGGCTATGAATATCCTAGCCCAGACCATGTCTGATGACATCTTCCAAAAGGTGGCTGAATGTAATTCAGCAAAAGAAATCTGAGATAAATTCTCTGAAATAGTCTCAGGATTAGCTGATGAAAGAAAGGACAAGAGATCTCACCTCATATCCCAATATGAGAACTTCAAGAAGGGAGAAGCTGAGTCAGTTGGAGATATGTATAACAGACTCAATTTGATAGTCAGTGAACTCAGGACTTTGGATAAGGAGATATCACTGACTGAACTTAATGACAAAATTCTAATGTGCTTCTCAAGCACTTGGGATTCAAGAATCTGGCCAATCAAAGATGCCAGAAGTTTAAATGAGATCACCACAGAAGATCTATTGGGTAAGCTCAAATCTTATGAGCTACTCATTAAGAATAGAGAAGAAGAACAGAAGGCTACCTCACCGGCCACAAGAAAATAGAAGACAATAGCCTTCAGGGCAACTGAAGATCAGCCTGAAGACAAAGTCACAGACAATGATGAACTGCTCAGTCTGTTGGCCAAAAGATTCTACAAGATGGCCAGAAAGGACTTCAGAAAGAGATCATACAAGGAGCATGATAAGCCAAGGTATGATAAGTCAAGTAATAAGGAAATTGTCTGCTTTGGTTGCAGGAAACCAGGGCATATTGTACCTGACTGTCCAGAGAACAAAAACAAGGACAGAAGGGATAAGAAAGAAAGAAGAAAGGAGAAAGACTTCAAGAGGAATGGCAATGGCAAACCCTCCTCAAGTAAAAACAAACACACAAGAAAGGGATTTATTGCTGAATCCTGGAGTGAAACTGAAGAGGAATCAGAAGCCTCATCCAGCTCCAGTGATGATGAAGATGATGCAGAAGAGAAGGAGTTCTGCATGATGGCAATCAATGCCTCACAACATAATTCAGATGAAGAAGACTCAGAGTCAGACTCAGAGACTCAACTTGAGGAGGACCAGGTAATCAGTTCTTTTGATTTCAATTCAGAGGACTTTAAATCTGAGTTTAAAGCATTATGTTTGGACTTGCTAAAATCTGAGAAGGAAATTATTTCTCTCAGAAATCATTTATCTGAACATAATACCTTAAAGTCAGAAAACCTCAAACTCTCTCAGGAGTTGGAGTGCTGTAGGGAGCAGATAGCTTCACTGAAAGGTGAGCTATCTGAGGCCAAGAAGCTTGAAGAATCCCTTAATGGGAGAAGTATCAAGCTGATGGACATCACAAGCACAATGAACTCCAGATTTAATAGTACACTGGGCTTGGGTGCTTCATCCAGCCAATCTATAGTTCTAACAACCCCAATCAAGTTCATTTCTGACGAAGGGAAGGGAGTTGTAGAGGTTGTTAGGAAAAATTCTGATCTGCCTAAGAAAACTAAGTCCTAGCAGAAATCGTCGAACGGAGCTCGACGATCGCCGAACGCAGATCGACGATCTCGGGCAAAATCGTCGAACTCAGGTCGACGATCTCAAGATCCTGAACTCTGCCACAGTCGACCGTCGAACGGAGCTCGACGATCTGACCCAAGATCGTCGAACGCAGTTCCACGATCGTCGAACAGAGATCAGAGCTCTGGAAACACTTTCAAGGGCAAATCAAAATCCAATCCTAGGGGTCCTTCATCCCAAATATTTAACCCTTATACTGAATGGATTATACCTCCAAGGAGATATCATCCTGAAGGTTATAAGAGTCAACCTAGGATGTCTTTTATTTCTGAGTTTAAAGGTTATCAACCTAGGCCCAAGGTAAACTGGGTCAAAAATAAATGAATTATTTTATGTGCAGGTGAAGACCTATCCAACATCAAACCAGCAATGGTACTTGGATAGTGGGTACTCTAAGCACATGACAGGAAACAAGGACAACCTCACATTCTTTAAAGCCAAGCTTGGACCCAAAGTTATCTTTTGTGATTCAAACTTTGGACAAACTAAAGGATATGGTGCAGTCCAGATTGGATCAGTAACATTCAAGAAGGTAGCTTATGTGGAAGGACTGAAGCACAACTTAATAAGCATTAGTCAGCTGTGTGATGAAGGCTACCAGGTGACCTTCAGCAAAGCATTATGCAAGATCAAGTCAGAGGACAACACAACTGTGTTAACAGGTAAAAGGAAAGGTAATATCTATCTAGTAGATTTTCTTTCAACAGATGTAGATATTTGTCTGTTCAATTCTGTCTGTAGACCTAATATTTTATGGCATAAGAGACTAGGACACTTAAACTTTAGAACTATTGCTAGGCTATCCAAGGACAACCTTGTTAGAGGACTACCTTCTGGCCCCTACAAGTAGGAAGGACTCTGCAGGGCTTGTCAATTAGGCAAGCAAAATAAAAATAGTTTTAAGTCACTTAATAAGAGTGATTCACCTAGGATATTGTATTTGTTACACATGGACCTTTTTGGACCCATTACAGTACAAAGCATAGGAGGGAAATCTTACACCTTAGTAGTTGTAGATGACTTCTCTAGATTCACATGGGTGTTCTTTCTGAGGAAGAAGTCTGATAACTTTAAGTGTTTGACAGAGTTTCTCAAATGCATACAGATTGAGTTCAATACTCGCATTGCCCTGATCAGAAGTGATCATGGGACAGAGTTTGATTCTCTTCTTATGCAAGAGTTCTATCAGAGTGAAGGGATCAGGCATACTTTCTCAGCTCCTAGAACTCCTCAACAAAATGGGGTAGCTGAAAGGAAAAATAGAACCCTTATTGAATCTGCCACTACATTGTTGTCAGATGCTCACCTTCCTCTATCCTTTTGGGCAGAGGCAGTGAACACCTCCAACTATGTGCTGAATAGAAGTTTGATACATAAACTAAAGCGCAAGACTCCCTATGAATTACTCAAAGGGAAGAAACCTAAAGTTGATTATTTTAGAGTTTTTGGTTGTATTTGTTATATACACAATAATGACAAGAGATATTTAGCAAAATTTCAAGCTAAAGCTGATGAAGGAGTGTTTCTGAGATACTCCATGATCAGTAAGGCTCATAGGGTTTATAATAAATCATCTCTAAAAATTGAGCAATCTGTTCATATATCATTTGATGAATTTAACATGTCTTTCAAGGATAAGATCACTTCTACCATAGAACCTTTGCAGGAACATTCTCTTGTTAAAGACTTGAACAAGCTACAGGTTACTCAAAAAGAGGAAAGCAGTGAAGATGAAGAAAGTATTCAACACATTGAAGAGAAACAACCTGAAGAGCCAGTTGTTGTACCACAAGAGGAAACAACAACACATGTTGGTGAACAATCAACACCCCCTGTTGATTTAGTAACATCAAGAGACCATCCAATTTCCCAAGTAATTGAAGACATCTCAGCTGGTGTGCAAACCAGAAATCAGGTCAACCAAAACCTGTTGCACACTTGCTTCCTATCTCAAATTGAACCTCAGTCCATTCAAGATGCAGAGCAAGATCCACACTGGATCATTGCAATGCAAGAAGAGTTGCATCAATTTGAAAGGAACAAAGTGTGGGAACTAGTGCCAAAGCCAAAGGATCACTCCATTGTTGGAACAAAGTGGGTGTTCAGAAACAAACTGGATGATCAAGGAGTAATTGTAAGGAACAAGGCAAGGTTAGTTGCACAAGTATACTCTCAAGAAGAAGGCATAGACTATGACCAGACTTTTGCACCAGTTGCAAGATTGGAAGCCATCAGAATCTTTTTAGCTTATGCAGCACATAAAGGCTTCAAGGTATATCAGATGGATGTCAAAAGTGCATTTGTCAATGGAGACATCAAAGAAGAAGTCTATGTTAGACAACCTCCAGATTTTATCTCTCCAACTTATCCTGATTATGTTTTTAGGTTGAACAAAGCATTATATGGTCTCAAGCAAGCTCCTAGAGCATGGTATGAGACCCTAGCATGCTTCCTTTTGGAAAATGGATTTATAAGGGGTAGAGTAGACCAAACTCTTTTCATTAGAACCCATAAGTCCCATACCCTACTAGTACAGATTTATGTAGATGATATTATTTTTGGTTCTACTGATTCAAAATTGTGCAGAAGGTTCTCCAACCTAATGCATTCTAAATTTGAAATGAGTAGCATGGGTATCCTTCTTCCTAGGATTGCAAGTCAAACAACATGCTAAAGGCATCTTTATTTCTCAAACCAAGTATGCAAATGAATTGGTTAAGAAATTTGGTATGTCTGAAGCATCTTACATGAAAACACCCATGCCTACCAATGTTGTATTGGATGCTGATGAACATGGGAAACCTGTTGATCAGACAACATATAGAGCAATGATTGGCTCTTTACTGTACCTTACCGCCAGTAGACCAGATATAATGTTTGCTACATGTATATGTGCTAGGTTCCAAGTAAGCCCTAGAGAGTCACACCTAACACTAGTAAAGAGGATTCTCAAGTATTTTAAAAGTTATCCAAATCTAGGTCTCTGGTATCCAAAAGATTCAGCATTTGATTTAACTGTATTTTCTGATGCTTATTATGCTGGATGCAGAATTGACAGGAAAA
Organism: Platanthera guangdongensis; assembly: GCA_039583875.1. Lineage (NCBI taxonomy): Eukaryota > Viridiplantae > Streptophyta > Magnoliopsida > Asparagales > Orchidaceae > Platanthera > Platanthera guangdongensis. Next base: position 138,341,469 of record CM077165.1, read on the forward strand.
GCACCAGTGGAACTTGTCAGTTCCTTGGTGACAGACTTGTCTCTTGGTTTTGCAAGAAACAAACTTCTGTGTCAACTTCAACTGCTGAAGCTGAATATATGGCTGCAGGCAGTTGTTGTTCACAAATCTTGTGGATTCAAAACCAACTCCTAGACTATGGCTACAACTTAGAGAAGTATAAAATCTTTTGTGATAACACCAGTGCTATTTCTATAGCTTAAAATCCAGTCCTTCATAGTAGGACAAAACACATAGAAATTAGGCATCACTTTTTAAGGGATAATGTTGAGAAGAATAAAATTGAACTGCAATATATCTCAACTGATTTACAAAGGGGAGATATTTTCACCAAGCCCTTGGATGAAAAGAAACACACCTTCTTCCTAAATCAGTTAGGAATGTTAGATGGAGGAGATCTAAAATAATATCCAAGATTTTAAAAGTTTAAAAAAATTGACCAAGACTAGGCAAATATCTTGATTTTTCTTAGTGTCTAGAGTGTTTTTCTGGTCTCTGAACTGCGCTCGATGATTTTCCCCCAGATCGTCGAACGGAGATCGACGATTTCTGAAATCGTCGACCTGCGTTCAGTGCTTCTCAGATAGTATGAACTATCTCTTCGGTCAACGATCGTCGAACGGCGCTCGACGATTTTGTTCTCTGAACGATCGTCGAACAGAGCTCGACGCTCTCCAACATCGTCGAACGGAGATCGACGATATTGAAGACTCTTCAGATTCCTTTAGAAGCCCCGATCGTCGAACTGAGTTCAACGATCTTTCCTTTTCTGCGTCGAACCCTAATATAAAATTCATTTTTCGTCATCGTTCTCCTTTTGCGCTTTCGATTTCTCTGCAAAAACTCTCTTTCCCTACAAACATTTCTGCACTTGGTCGTTTTGTTTGTTGATTTTTGCAGGTAACCATGGCCGTTTCTGTTGCTGTTCTTGCCGCAATGAAATTTGATGCCGGCTTTGACATTGACATGGAATCCTTCAGCACTACTGATCAAGTCTTTCAAGATATTTTGGAACTCTTCAAGGAGCAGAAACTTGCTATCATTATGACCACTAGAATCAAGCTGGCTGCTGATGAAATTAAGGAGTGGGTCTACACTGCCCACAACCAGGATCAAGACACTATAATTGGATCAATTTCTGGCACCCAGGTACCCTTGACCCCAGCCATTCTGACAGAAGTTTTTGAGTTAAGTTCTTGTGAAGATTCTGCTGATCTATCTGGAGAGGAATTTGCTGATCTACTTGCAAGAATGGGTCACTGTGAAGCTAACCCTAGCAAGCTGCTGAAGAAGAACCTAGCTGTGGAGTACAGGTTCTTGGCTGATGTAGTTGGGAAGGTTTTGTTGGCTAAGCACTCAGCACATGATACCATTTCTAGGTATCAGCTACGCTTAATGGGAGCCATAGTGGACAAGAAACAGTTGAACTGGGGAGAGGTCTTCTTTGACCTTATTAAAAAGAAAATAAATAAGAATTTTGTGAATTTTGGGAGGATTTTAGGCCTCTTTCTGCAGAACAGATGCCCTACTCTGCTTGTATCATCTAGGATACACATTAATGCTTCAAAGAGATTGTCATGTGCCCTATTTGGCAAATGGGACAGGCAGATCACCAAGCCCAGCAGGCCCTCTTCAAGCACACCTTCAGACACCAGGACTATACCAGTCACTTCGCCTCAAGTCTCTGCCCCTGCAGATGACTTGCCTGCTGCTGCTTCTCCTCCTCCTCATATTCCATCTCCTCCAGTTCCATCCACCATTCAAACTCCATCCACTATCATCATCTCCAGCCCTTATCCAACATCAATACCATCTCCAATTCCCACTCTACCAACAACAGAAGAACTATTCCATCCATTATATTCCTACCCTCAACCAGACATTGCCACATCACCCTCCATTCCCTCCTTCAATCTTATTGATGATTACTTCATGGATGACTCACCCTCATCTCCTCCTGAGCTACCCTCCTCATCAACATCTTACCAGGAACTTCTACAAGAGATCATTGATCAACCAAACTTCACACCCTCTATCTCAATCCCTCTATCTTCCATCTCCACTATACCCACACCTCAACCATCACTCCTACCATCCACCAGCTCTCCACCACCATCACTAGTAGCTCCACCTCCATCCTCTACCTCTGCTCACATCCCTATTGAGCAAGTAGATCTTCCAGCCCTAGCTGACAAGATATATGAATTGATAGCCCCCAGGATATCTCTTCTATTGGAGACCTCCTTGACTCCATTACTTGAGTCAGTGGCAGCCCTTTCTGCTAGGCTATCCTCCCTTTTCCCTCAGGCAATCCCTTCATCAGTGTGCCTTGATCCAGCCTTATCTGAATCTAGGCAGGGGGAGATGCTTTATGAAGTGAGCTTGCCTGTTGTTTCTTCAGTTATTGTTGTTGTTGCTGCTGTTCTTCCTCAAGCTCCAGTTCCACCTCCAGTTGCAGTCTTCCCAGTGGACATCAGGTCCTTACTTTCAGTATTTGATTCAGCTTATTTCAGTTGTCTTCCAGAGACAATTGCAGTCCACCCCTCAGAGGATATTTCCAACCCCTCAGAGGATCTTTCCAAGGCCATTGTGCCCTTCTCTAGCTGTGACACCAGCATTATTTATTATTTTGTCAATTCAGTATATGCTGCTGCTACTCCTGCTGAGAATTTTGTTGATGTTTCTGTTGCTGCTGTTGTTATTGTTGATACTGCTGATGAGTCAATTTCTGAGGATATGCAGATGACAGAGGCGCATGATTTTGAGCCTTTTGTGTTTGCTGATGATATTCCTGATGTTGCTGATATTATTGTATCTGAAAGTGTTTCATCTGAAACTGTTGCTGCCCCAACTACTACTGTTATTACTGCTACTAATATTACTGCTGTTATACCTTCTAAGAGTACTGCTCTTGAACTTTCTGTGTCTGTTGTTATTACTGCCTCAACTTCTGTGTCTGTTGCTACTGCTGCTGCTTCAACTTCTGTTACTAGTGTTGTATCTGCTGCTGCTCCAACCACTGCTATTTCATCTGCTTCAACCCAGCTTTAGAAAGAATTGTTGAAAAATATTGATGCTTTGTATGATGAGCAAAGTTCTGAAAGTGATGAATTCAGGACAGATTCTGATGACTCCTCTGCCACTATTGCCAGAAAGAGAAAGGCAAGGAGCAAAGCCATGAAAAGAGTACCTTCAGCCAAAGTCAAGGATAATAATGACATTCCATATTACATTCTTCACGACTGCCCCATAACTGAGCATTGGATGCAATATTCAAAGAACCAACTTAAAGCTATGAAGAAGAAGAGGAAGTATGAGAAAGGACCTTCCCAGTTTCATCATTCTCATCCTCCTCCACCACCTCCTCCTGATGCAGGTGCAGGTGGAAGCTCAGCTACTCAACCTCATGCTAAAAGCCAAACCCCCTATCAGCCTCATGCCAGATCTTATCATAGGGGAAGCCAGTCCATGGGTTCTCAATCTAGAAGAGGAAACTATAGAGGAAATCAAAGGGAATTCTAGGTTTACTCAAAAGGCTACTCCAGGCAACATCCTTACTCCAGGGAAGGACAAGCTTCATCAGACACAACCTCAGGTCCTTTTCCCTATAAGCTAAAAGAAGTAGTCTCCTCCAGAGCTCCTCAAGATAATCCATCCAATAGATATGAGCCACCAGTGCCATTTAAGGATCCTGAAAACAACCCTACTGCTTGGACTGCCAGGATGAAAGAGCTTGCTGCACTGGACCAAATTAAGAAAGCTAAAGAGCAAGGCAAAGACTCCTCCAACATCACTACATTGTCTGAACAGAGAAAGAAAGAATTGGAAAGATATGCTTCAAGCAAATTCTTTGATTCTGATAGATATATGGAGCTGCATCCTGAAGCTGTAGTTCCAAGGCCCAAACAACAAACCTCTTTAGGTGCAGCAGATGACACAAGATCCAAAAAGGAAGCTCTTAACCCCAATAGAGAAATCAAACTTATAAAGAGCAAGGATAAGAAATAACTATGTAAGGTGACAATCATCTTGATTTCTGATTTCTGTCTGGGATGATATATATTTGTGGTTCTGCTATGTCCAGCTTATTGCTTTTCTGTTTTGTTGCTTTGTATGTTGTTATTTAATTTTTCAAAGTTCTGTAAATAGTAATCCTAACCCAAATAGGGGGAGATTGTTGGAACACCCTATTACTAATTTGTGTCAGGATCACTATGTCTTTAGGAAACCTGTTTTTGACCTCCTGTATAGCTCTAAAGGTCAATTAGAATTGAGTCTAAGGGTTAGTACTTAGGTTTGGAAGCTGCCCTCAAGACAAAGGATTTTCAGTTTGAGACCAAGTCATATCGTCGAGCTTAGTACGACGAATCGTCGAACTCTAATCGACGATCGTCTAGCTCATCTTCGACAGATCGTCGAACTCCATTCGACGATCGCTGAGCTCAACTTCAACAAATCGTCGAACACCATTCGACGATCTGCGAGCTCAGTTCGACGATCTTGACTCAGTATTGATTCTCTATCTCTGAGCTCAGTTCGACGATCTTTGAGCTCAGATCGATGATTTTTATTGCTGTCTAAGTCCAAACCGCTGAGCTCAGTTCGATGATAACAGAGCTCAGTTCGACATTTTTCTAAAGACTTCAAGGATTTTTCAAGATTCAAATTCAGAACAGTTAAGGAGTTATTCAGCAATTAATTCAGAAGATTTTCTAGCCGTTTTCATTTATTTCTGGACCAAGTCTCAAGGGATTATCAAGGAATGTTTCTTTGGACTTTCCTCCAGAAGACGTTTGCAATTAAGGATGCAATTAATGACAGGCAAACGGCTATTCTTGATAGAGGATGATTTTTTATTCAGAACCAGAGAATAAAACACAAGATTTTTTTTTGAATCACTTAGAACACAGATCAGAAGAGACAATACAGACAAGAAGAACAAGAACAAAACATTCTCTGTCTCAAAGAATTCATACAAGAACACACATCCAAGGAGATCAAACTTTCTGAAATCTTCTGATCACTTGTGATTCAAGTGTTCAAGGCCAATATCTTTCAAGACTCCAGACACCCAACATTTCAGCTGTTGCTGAAATCATCATTTGCTGGAGATCAACTTCTGAAGGCCTATCACCCTACAGCAAAGCCTCATTTCCTGAACATCTCAAGAACTCAGGCGGAGCTTTGACAACATAAAATACATATAGTCTTCTCAGCTGTTTTGAGAAAGTGAAGACTTCCATAACTCTCTCATCCCCATCTCTGTAAAGGGTTTTTCAAACTCCCTTCAAAAGTTTGTGCTTGGTTTTTGAGCACCTTGTCAAAAGCTTATTGGTGGCAAGATACCTGATCAAAAAATCTGATTTGGTTTTTGAGCACCTTATCAAAATCTCATTGGTGCCCAGGACACCTGATCAACTCATCCTGCAGTGGATTCCTACCTAGGGTGGTAGAAGAGTGGATGTACCCAAGTTTAGGGGAACCACTATAGCTCCTTATGTCTTCTGTTTGCTTGTCTTTATCTTTTGTTTCTGGCTGTGATTGTTTTGTGATTAGTTAGGATTTGTGATTAATTTCCTTTGTAGGTTACTCTGTGATTAGATTTAATATTTGCTTCCTTGTTCACTCAGATTACAACAACTGTTGTAAAAAGTTTTTAAGCACCATACTCTATTCACCCCCCCCCCCCTCTAGAGTATATCAGATCTAGCTGCACTTTCATAGCGTCTTCTAATGATGTTAGGGGCAACATCTTCTAGCGGCATTAGGAGATGCAACATCATGGGTGGAGGCTTCCAGCAACATCAAATTGCTATTAGCAACATCAGGGATGAAAATGGCTTAGATTGGGCGCTCCGGGCTTCTAAATCTGTGGAAAGGGTGTGTTGTACTTATAAATTATTGGATTGGCGGCAAGGATACATATAATGTGTTGGGTATATTGGAAAATGTGTACCATATTTGAAGAAGCCTCACCCTACTCAATGATATACATCAAGGTGTATTTGATGTGCTTTGAGTTTATATTTGCAGGTTAAGTATTTGCAGGAAATAGAGAAAAGTTTATAAGTCCATGTGTCGACACCTAGAGATGTTGTGTCGACACTTATGAAGGCTTGTGTCGACACCTAGAGAAGCTGTGTCGACACTTGGAGTAATTGTGTCGATACCAGGAAAGGCAGAGTCGACAGCAGAAGAAAAGTGTCGACACATACAGGCAGTGTCGACACACTGTGAAGAATTGTCAACATAATCTGTGTCGACACTTAGAGGCAGTGTTGACACCCAGAGAAGCTTTGTCGACATCAAATGTGTCGACACCAGGAGGCTGTGTCGACACTCAGTAAGCTTCAACAATGTTAAAGTACTTGTGTCGACACAAAGGAGATATGTCGACACTCAGCTAGTTTCAACACATGAAGGCATGTGTCGACACAAAGGAGATGTGTCGACACTCAGCAAGTATCAACAACAAAAGAAGATGTGTCGACACAAGGGAGATGTGTCGACACACAACAAAATTCAGCTAAGTGTTAAAGAAGAAGTACTTGTGTCGACACACTCAAACAGTATCGACACATTCTACAGAAGGTTTGTGTCGACACACAGAATCAGTGTCGACACATTCTGAAGAAACAGTGTCAAGAAGCTGTTACAACAACACAAGGAGTTGTGTCGACACCATCAAGGCTAGTGTCGACACTTAGTTCACTTGTATCGACACTTGGTCTATTTGTGTCGACACATAATGAAGATCAGTCTCGACACTTTCAGACAGAGACAGTGTTTTCAAGAAGTGACTGGATGACTTGACAGCTGCCATCTCATCCGGTCAACTACAACTGTCAGAGCTGTCAGAAGTTCGTTAGAAACCATATCAGCCGGTTACCTTGGAGGAAGACTATATAAAGGCCTTTCTCCTTCAACAGAAGCAATTGATCAATCAATAAAAAAAAGAATTAATCAGAAGATTAAGAAGATTAATACAGATCCATAGAAAACTGTAAATCAGTATTTTGAAGAAACTTCAGATTTACTTAGAGAGAGAGAACTCCAGTAATTGAAGTCAAGAAGGAGACTTGTTAATCAAATCTCTTAAGAAGCGGATTCTGAACCAGACTGCAAAGTAGGATCCAGATTTAATTCTCCATCCTAAGAAGGAAGTTGCCAGACGGTCTACTTCAAGAAGATCAACTTTACTGAGTTCAGACTCAAGAAGCCTTGAAGAAAGCAAAGACAAAGTTGATCTCAAGAATCAATGCTATCAAGAACTGATCAAGAAGATTGCCCTCTTCATTCTCTCAAACTGAGTGGTGATCTGAAAACTTTGTTTTATCTTTTTGCAGGATCCTAAGGGATCTGAGTTGTAAGCCTAAATTTATAAAGGCTGAGGTAGGGCTTTTGGGCCTGAGTGTAGGAGAATCAATTCTCTGAGTGTAGGCCTTGTTAAAGGCTGAGGTAGGGCTGTTTAGCCTGAGTGTAGGTCTTGTTGAAGACTGAGTGGTAGGGCTTTGTGCCTGAGTTGTAGGAGTGGGGACACTCTGAGTTGTAGGAACCTGGTTTAGGGTTCTGAGCTGTAAGATCTGAGGATCTGAGGAGAAGTGTAAAAGTTAGGCCGAATCTAGTACACTACGAGATAGGCGAAGGGGGAAAGTGGATGTACCCAGACCTTAGGGAACCACTATAAAAATCTGTGTGTACTCTGTGTATGTTTATTTCTGTGATTGATGAGCTAGCTATGCTGAATTGTTGTAGAATATTGCAAATACAGGTTTAAGTGTACAGAGTTTCTGCCTTAAAATTAAAAAGAAAAAGTACACCTATTCACCCCCCCCCCTCTAGGTGGTTAGACACTATTTCTTTCAAGTGGTATCAGAGGGAGGTTACTCAAAAAGGGACTTAACAGTCTGAGTAAGATCCTGTAGGCAGATTCAGAACAAACAAGAAGCAATAAAATGGGTTCTAGTGAGAATCACAAAGAGCTGGGGTCCATGAAATTGCCAATATGTAGAAAAGAGATATTTGACATATAGAAAGAGAGGGTTAGACTTTTTATGGAAGCTTCTGACCCAAGGATATATATTACAGTTAAAGAAGGCTCATATGTGCCAATGAAGATATCCATTCTCGATGCAAATCAGAAAACTCCCAAGGACTTCTCTGAAATGACTAAAGATGAAATTATTCTGGCCACTATGGACAAGAGAGCCCAGAATATAATTGTTAGTGTCATTGATGATACAATATTTCATAACTTAATTCATTGTAAAACTTCTAAAGAAATGTGGGACACATTAATAGTTTATATGGAGGGATCAGAAGAAGTAAGATAAGATAGGAAGTCCTTGTTAAATCAGGAATATGAAAGCTTCAGACAAGGAAGGTCTGATAGCATTACAGAATGTTACAAGAAGTTCTATAGGATTGTTAATGAGTTGATGTCTTATGGAAGAGATTTCAGCAACTATGAGATGAATGACAAGTTCTTAAGATCTCTGACTAAGGACTGGGACACCAAGATTTGTGCCATTAGGAAAGTGGCCAAACTAGCTGATATACCTCCTCCAACTTTGTTTGGAAAACTGCTATCTTATTAAATGCAGTTAATGGTTAGAACGGAGGAAGAGAAGAATACTAGAGTGGAGCACAAGGAAAGATCTGTGGCCTTCAAGACTGAAGCCACTAAGAAGTATAGAAGCAAGTCTCCATCTCCACCTCAAATAATTGTTGAGGCTGTAACAGATAATTCAGATAGCAAGAATTCAGATAACAGTGAAAGTGATGAAGACTTTGCTGCTTTTACTAGGCATTTTCAAAAATTTCTGAAGAAGAAGCAGTGGAGGTCTAAGCCTTCCACTTCTCAGCCAAAAGATGACTACTATCAGAAGAGAAAGTCATCCAGGAATGACAGAAGAAGGTCCAAGCCAAGCAAAGCTACATCTTCAAAAATTGTGTGCTATTGCTGCAATAGACAGGGACATGTAGTGGCTGACTGTCCTGAAAAGAGGAAGGAGTCAGCTGACAAAAAGAAGACTCAGTTTAAGGGCAAAAAGGAAAAGTCCTTTGTTGCTAAGAAAGATAAGAGTCTGACTAATCAGTCATCTTCAAAAATAGAATCAGAAGATAAAGCCTACATTGGATTATTTGCTGAAGAGGAAGAAGATGAGTTAATGCAGCTAATGAACTCAATTTATGAGCATGAGTACCATCAGTGCAAGGGACTGATGGCTTTATCTGAAGGAGACAAGAACTAGGATCAGCCTGGACCAAGTAAGGTACAAAGTTGTTCTTCTAGTTCAATTTATAGTACTGAGTCAGAATCAGATACATCTGCATCAAGTGATGTGGGTGGGTCTGAATCTGAAGGAGATATTCATCAATTAATTGATGAATATAGGGACTTGTTGCAGGCCTTGAAGAAAAGCAAAACCTTGGCCAAAACTCAGGCAAAGGAGATTGCTAGTCTTAAATTGGCTGCTGCTGATTCAGACAAGTTGTTTGATCAGAAACTGAATTAAATAGCCAGACTGAAGAACATTACTGTTATTCAGATGGGTACTATTACATTTAAGAATGATCAAATTAGAAATCTGGAGGTTAGACTTCAGAAAGAGAAAGAGATAGTAGTAAGTTTTTCTAAACCTAAATCTATTTTACCCTTAATAGATGAGTTTGTACCTCAAAAGGGTAAGGCTGGATTAGGGTTTAAAAAACCTGCCTGGACTGCTACGTCCAAATCTAAGGGCAAAGCCCCAGCACAAAATATAAAGCCTGTTGTAGATACTTCAGCCAGGGTAGTACCTAAACAAAGGTACAACAGGTTTGAGTGTTGGTGTTGTGGCAAGATATGTCACTTCGCCTTAGATTGTTGACACAATTCTAGTGTCAAAGAGAGTAGAAAACTGCCTGCTAGAAGAGCTACAAGTAGTTTTGTTAAAGGTCAGACTAACCTGCACCAAGGACCCAAGAGTTATTTGGGTTCTAAGGTTAAGTAATCTGTTTTGCAGGTGTGTCCAAGTGGCCATGCCCCTATATGATACTTGGACAGTGGATGTTCCAGGCACATGACTGGAACTAGGGGGTTGTTGAAGGACTACACCTATCAAGGATGGCCCTAAAGTTACCTTTGGTGGTTCAGAAAAAGGAATCATCAAAGGCTTTGGTAACATTTCTAGTAACCAAATTACTATCACCTAAGTGGCCTATGTGAAGGGTTTGAAACACAACCTCCTTAGCATAAGTCAGTTGAGTGATTTAGGATATGATATCTCATTTGTCAAGAATAGTTGTCATATCAAAAGATCAAGTGATCAAAAGATCATTCTGACAGGATATAGGAAGAGAAATGTCTATTGTCTTGACTTTGTGTGTGAGAATAATGTTTCTCCTATTTGTCTTATAGCTGATGAGAGAGTCTCACATTGTGTTAAATGGCACAAGAAGCTGGCTCATCTTAACTATAAGACAATTGGCCAACTCTTTAGCAAAGAGTTAGTGAGAAATGGTCCTCAAGTTAAGTGTATAAAGGATGGGATATGCTCAGCTTGTCAAAAAGGCAAGCAGACCAAATCCACCTTTCATAGCCTTAAGAACAAGGATTTTGTGAGGTGTCTATACCTCTTGCATATGGATCTTTTTGGTCCTATGACAGTTCACAGGCTAGGTAGGAAGGTCTACATATTTGTGGTAGTAGATGACTATTCAAGATATTCCTGGGTATTCTTCCTAAGACAAAAATCTGAAACCCCAACTATCTTATATAGTTTTGTTAAGCAAATTCAGAATGAGTTGGACAGTATAGTGGTCAAAATTAGAAGTGACCATGGTACTAAATTTCAGTCTGAAAGTATGACAAAACTATGTGAAGAGTTTGAGATTTTTCAGGAATTTTCCTCACCAAGAACACCTCAGCAAAATGGTATTGCTGAAAGGAAGAATAGAACATTGATAGAGGCTGGTAGAACCCTATTGAGTGACACTTCTCTCCCAGAATATTTCTGGGTTGAGGCAGTGAACATTGCATGCCATGTAATCAATAGGGCTACTATCACCAAGTGCCACAAAAAGACTCCCTATGAGATTGTGAAGGGCAGAAAACCAAATTTATCCTATTTCAGGATCTTTGGTTGCAAATGCTATATACTTAACAATGGCAAGTCTTATCTAACCAAGTTTGCTGACAAATCCCAAGAGGGGATATTTGTTGGTTACAGCAACAATAGTAAGGCTTATAGGGTCTACAACTTGATTACTCAAGTTGTAGAAGAGTCTGTACATGTAGTTTTTGATGAAGCAAGGCTCATTAGCAGTGAATTATCAAGTAGTGTTTGCAGTTCTACAGGTATAGCTGAGAGGATGGACAAGCTTACCATTGCAGAAGATTCTACTGCAAGTCAGCAAGTGGAAAATGATGGTTGTTGTCCAGGGGGAGTACAAGACTCTCTAGATGCTGAAGAAGACCAAGAGGTGCAGCTAAATGAAGTGGCTGGAGGTGTTCAGCCTGAAGAAAGACTACCTCCAGCTAATAGACACTTAAAGGATCATCCAGCCAATCAGATAATTGGTGATCCAAGGCCAGTTGTGCAAACAAGGAGCAGGAATCTGAGTACAGTTCTTTACTCCAGTTTCCTATCACAAGTGGAACCAAAGAAGTTTGAAGAAGCGGTTCTAAACCCTCATTGGATTGAGGCCATGCAAGAGGAGCTGAACTAGTTCAGGAGGTGCAAAATCTGGAAGCTTGCTCCTAAACCCAAAGACCACAATATCATTGGAACAAAGTGGATCTTTAGGAACAAATTGGATGAGAATGGAATTATCGTAAAGAATAAAGCTAGACTTGTTGCAAAGGGATATAGGCAGGAAGAAGGTATTGATTTTGATCAAACCTTTGCACCAGTAGCAAGACTGGAGGCTATCAGAATGTTCCTTGCTTATGCAACATATCAAGGGTTTAAGGTATTCTAAATGGATGTTAAGTCAGCTTTCCTAAATGGAGATCTAAAGGAAGAAGTCTATGTAGAGCATCCCTCAGGTTTTGTTGATTCTCTTAAACCTAATTATGTTTATAGACTTAGGAAGGCATTGTATGGGTTGAAACAAGCTCTAAGGGCTTGGTATGAAACCCTGTCTAGTTTCCTCATTGAGAACAAATTCTCAAGGGGGAAAATAGACAAAACTCTATTCCTTAGGGAATCTAAAGGCAAGATTAACCTAGTCCAAATATATGTAGATGACATAATATTTGGGTCTACAGAAAGTAGTCTTTGCAGAAAGTTTGCAAAACTTATGCAAGAAAAATTTGAAATGAGCAGTATGGGGGAACTTAAGTTCTTCTTGGGTCTCCAAGTTAGACAGACTGATGATGGATTATCCATATGTCAGTCTAAGTTCACCCTAGAGTTAATACAGAAGTATGGTATGGAATCATCCACTACCATGAGGACTCATATGGGGTCAAGTGTGTCTCTAAGCAAAGATGATGCAGGGAAACCTGTAGATGAAACTTTGTATAGATGGATAGTTGGCTCCCTTTTATATCTGACTGCTAGTAGACCAGATATCATGTATGCAACATGTGTCTGTGCTAGGTACCAAGCTTGCCCTAAAGAATCTCATCTGACTGCAGTCAAAAGGATTTTGAGATATCTTAAGGGCACACCAAATCTAGGCCTTTGGTACCCTAGGAATAGAGATTTTCTACTAACAGGTTATTCAGATGCAGATTTTGCAGGTTGTAAGGAAGATAGAAAGAGTACTACAAGAACCTATCAATTTCTAGGAGGAAGGCTGGTGTCATGGAGCAGTAAGAAGCAGACCAGTGTGCCAATCTCCACAGCTGAGTCAGAATATGTGGTAGCAGGAAGTTGCTGTGCACAACTTTTGTGGATAGAACATCAGCTAGAAGACTATGGTATCCAGGTAAGTAGAATACCTTTGTTTTGTGATTCTACAAGTATCATTTCTATTGCAAATAATCCTGTCTCACATAGTAGAACTAAGCATATAGAAATTAAATACCATTTTCTTAGAGAACATGTAGAAAAAGAAGACATTTCACTAGAATATGTTAACACACACAATCAGATTGCTGATATGTTTACTATGCCCCTAGATGAAACAAAATTCAATAATTTTAAAATTGAATTAGGAATGTTAAACTTAGATTAGTTTTAAAAAATTGGCTTAGTAAAAAGGTGTCGACACATGAAGTTGTCTGTGTCGACACATAGTAGTGGTGTCGACATTTTAGAGAAATGGTGTCGACACATCTAGACAATCTGTGTCGACACTTCAGATAAGTAGTGTCGACACATCCAGAGTAGGTGTCGACACCTCCAGGGTGGTGTCGACACTTAGGATTAACACCGAATTCATCGAGTGAAGTATCGAATAATCATCGAGCGCAGATGTTTAAGTGTCGACACATATATTCTATCGACTATATTTGTGTCGACACATAGTTGTCGAGACATTAGAAGTAAGTGTCGACACTTTTCAACAGTGTCGACACATTTTAAGTATTTTGACGCGCCTTTTCACCTTCGATTTTAGAAAGGTATAAATAGGTCTTCACCATTGTTTGTCGACACGCTCATCATAGTTTCGAGACCAAACTTGTGTGTCGACATCTCTCTTCTCTAAATTCAAAATTTCTCCAAACCCTAATGGCGCCCAAGCTAGAAGAGAACATCAATGAAGGTTATGAGCTAGTGCGACATGCCTTTGATGACGCGGAACCAAAAATTCAAGGTGTTATAACCCTAGTTGCAGAGACTGGGTTAGAGTATATAGTTTCAGACCCAATCAAGATTTGGAAGAAGGAGGTCCTCGAATTCTTTAGTGCAGCTACCCTTGATGAAACAGGTCTTAAGATTAAATCCAAAGTCCATGGAGTTAAGGTGAAAGTCACCCAGAAAAGTCTAAGAAAAGTTCTACATCTACCTATAACTAAAGAAGAGGAAGATGTACCTGCATCAAAGGTAAGGGAGGCACTGCAATGGTGTGGACTTGATTCCAGCATGAAGATTGGATTAGTTTTCAACAGGAAAGGCATGAACATGCAAGGCAAGTTCTTGTCTGAAATAGTAGGAAAAGTAATTCTGAGCAAGCCAGGTGGGCATGATAGAATATCAGCTCACATGTTCAATTTAATGACAAGGATCATTTTCCAACTGAAAATTGATTGGTCAGCAGTAATGTTTGACAAGATTAAGGAAAGTCTAAAGAAGCCCAATCTGGGTAGGATTATGAGTTTATACTTAGCTAGAAGTATTCCAGAAGTCATGAACCAAGCTGCTGGTTCTAAGATAAACCACATGAGGAAAATGGACATCAGAATAATCTCAAGATGGGATAGGGTGTTAACTAAAGAAATGCCTACACCAGAGAAGGGAACACATCAGAATAAGAAGAAGAAAGCCATTGTGGCTCCTGAATCCTCAAGTAGCTCAGATTAGCAAGTAGTTTTCAGTTCTAATGAGGATGAAGCTGATAAGGAAGAAGTTGCTATTACTAGAAGGTCACCAGTAAGACCTGAAGATACACAGAGGCAGGGGGAGCTACCATCTACTAGCCCCATTCACCTGGATCCACTCCAGGGGGAGCCTCAACATGTGGATGAGCCAACTCACTTAGATAGTGAAAGGGCAACCCAAACAATTCTTGAGGTAATCAATGAAGTTAATCAATCAATTTTCATTATTGAGGATGCAGTATTGACTGAACCATTACTTGATGTTGCTCAGCAAACGTAGATACATACTCAACCACAAGATGTTGTCATGGAAGACACATCAGTTGCAGATCATGCTCCTGAGATAAGAGATTCTCCAGTCCCTACTCAACAGGAGTTTACTCTAGAAGAGTTGTTCTCTGATCTATTACAGACTGATTTTGAGGGAGAGAAAGCAGCTTTTGATGGGGAGTAAGCTAACCTTGAAGGGGAAAATGTCAGGTCACAGGAGGAGTCTGCTAGAAATGACACTGAGGAGCAAAGGACACAGGAGGAGCTACCAAGGACTGAGAAGGAATTGCCTCCTAGTCCTAAAGATAGAGTAGACATTGCCAGTACTTGTGCTTCTGAGGATGAGGAAGTTGCTAGAGCTAAGAAGAGAAAGCTCATGGTCTTCAAGAGAAGAAGCCAGGGTTAGAAGAAAGCATTGCAAACTGTGGCTCCACAACAAGCTCCAACTGCTGATTATAGTTCATTATTGGTGGCTTTGCAGATCAAGATGGATGAGCAAAGAAAGGCCCAAGAAATATATATGGATGAAGGACATAAATCCCTTCAATTTGATCTGGCTCAAGACATCAAATCTATAAGATTTGAAGTTAATCAAACTAAGAAAGAAATGACTGATTGTTTCCACAAAGGAGGCAATGCAGTGGTATATCTGGCTGCTCATCAAGAGCAGATAAAGAAACAGGTTGATGATATGGCAGTAAAACAAGGATATGTTCTTGAGAATCAGATTAGAATGAATGACAATCTAACTGAATCACATAATGTGATAGTAACTGAAATGAAGAATATTGCAGCTGCTCAGACTACAGCAAGGACTACTGCCAAGGCTGAGTTTGACAAGCAATTACAAGAACACCTAACTGCTGTTAAAACTGCAATTGAAGATTCTCAAAAGGCTATTACTAAAAAGCTCCAAAAGTTAAAATCTTTTTATAAAGGTGGTGTTAACTATCTGAATGCTCAGATCAGGTTTCAGAAGGATGATCTTAGGGATCATATAGAAAGAGAAGTCATAAAGGGGGAGAGGGTATTAGTAAAAGCAGGCTCTGACCATGCTAAATGGATTTCAAACAGCATCAGAGCTACCCTTGGATATTCACCCTTGCGTGATGATGATAATGTTGCTGAATCTGGTATACATCCTGCTATTTTTGGAGGTGAGCAAGCTGAAGTGGCTCAAGTGATCTACCATCCAGCAGATTTTGACATGATACATCAAGAGATACAATCTATGTATAGTCCTCCAGAAGGTGCTCAAAATGTGATCATTGAGAAAGTAGTACAGCCTGTGCTAGAGGTAGTATTAAAAGAGCAAGAAGCTCAATTATCCAAGAAGAGGTTCAGAGAACAGGCAGAGTTAAGGCCTGATTTTGAGCAATGGAGCCCAACTTTCAGAAATATTATACTGACTGTTTGGAAGGCTACAAAGGATAATATCCTAGAAAGGGGCAAATGGTATTCTGAGCAAGAGTGGAGAAAACATGAAGCTAGGCAAGAGGCCATAGTTCAGTACAGAAGGAAGGCTAAACTTGGGAAGCTACCTCCTAATGCACAAGAGCCTAGCAAGTATTTCCATAAGCCTTATCATTATTTTGAGAGACAAAAGATAAGGGCTGAAGAACAGAAGAAGAAAGATCTCCAGGGAAAGAAGCCTGCTGATGACACTAATGCTCCAGTTAAAGCCAAGATTCAATCTGGAAAGGGCATTGTCATCAAGGAGCCAGAGCAGCCATAGAATAGAATTTTCTAAGTTTACAACTTTGTAATCATTTGCATTAAAATCCATGTAAATTTTTGATTAATGAAACTATTGGAAGTTGTAACAAAACAATGTTTGATGTTCAATCTGTTACATTTTTATTCTGTGATGATTGTTTATACATGTTTTGTTTAGTATTTACCCTGTCATATAATACTGTTATATATCATATTGAGTATTTGTTATGAATGGTGTATATCATTCACTAAGGGTTGTGACTTCTCCAAATAGGGGGAGATTGTTGGGTACATTGGAAAATGTGTACCAGATTTGAAGAAGCCTCACCCTACTTAATGATATACATCAAGGTCTATTTGATATGCTTTGAGTTTATATGTGTAGGTTAAGTATTTGCAGGAAATAGAGAAAAGTTTCTAAGTCCATGTGTAGACACCTAGAGATGCTGTGTCGACACTTATGAAGGCTTGTGTCGACACCTAGAGAAACTGTGTCGACACTTGGAGTAATTGTGTCGACACTAGGAAAAGCAGAGTCGACACCAGAAGAAAAGTGTCGACACATACAGGCAGTATCGACACACTGTGAAGAATTGTCAACATAATCTATGTCGACACTTAGAGGCAGTGTCGACACCCAGAGAAGCTTTGTCGACATCAAATGTGTCGACACCAGGAGGCTATGTCGACACTCAGCAAGCTTCAACAAAGTTAAAGTACTTGTGTCGACACAAAGGAGATGTGTCGACACTCAACAAGTTTCAACACATGAAGGCATGTGTCGACACAAAGGAGATGTGTCGACACTCAGCAAGTATCAACAACAAAAGAAGATGTGTCGACACAAGTTAGATGTGTCGACATACAGCAGAATTCAGCTAAGTGTTAAAGAAGAAGTACTTGTGTAGACACACTCAATCAGTGTCGACACATTCTACAGAAGGTTTGTGTCGACACACAGAATCAGTGTCGACACATTCTGAAGAAGCAGTGTCGAGAAGTTGTTACAACAACACAAGGAGTTGTGTCGACACCATCAAGGCTAGTGTCGACACTTAGTTCACTTGTGTCGACACTTGGTCTATTTGTGTCGACACATAATGAAGATCAGTCTCGACACTTTCAGACAGAGACAGTGTTTTCAAGAAGTGACTGGATGACTTGACAGCTGCCATCTCATCCGGTCAACTACAACTATCAGAGCTGTCAGAAGTTCGTTAGAAACCATATCAGCCAGTTACCTTGGAGGAAGATTATATAAAGGCCTTTCTCCTTCAACAGAAGCAATTGATCAATCAATAAAAAAAAGAATTAATCAGAAGATTAAGAAGATTAATACAGATCCAGAGAAAACTGTAAATCAGTATTTTGAAGAAACTTCAGATTTACTTAGAGAGAGAGAACTGCAGTAATTGAAGTCAAGAAGGAGACTTGTTAATCAAATCTCTTAAGAAGCGAATTCTGAACCAGACTGCAAAGTAGGATCCAGATTTAATTCTCCATCCTAAGAAGGAAGTTGCCAGACGGTCTACTTCAAGAAGATCAACTTTACTGAGTTCAGACTCAAGAAGCCTTGAAGAAAGCAAAGACAAAGTTGATCTCAGGAATCAATGCTATCAAGAACTGATCAAGAAGATTGCCCTCTTCATTCTCTCAAACTGAGTGGTGATCTGAAAACTTTTTTTATCTTTTTGTAGGATCCTAAGGGATCTGAGTTGTAAGCCTAAATTTATAAAGGCTGAGGTAGGGCTTTTGGGCCTGAGTGTAGGAGAATCAATTCTCTGAGTGTAGGCCTTGTTGAAGGCTGAGGTAGGGCTGTTTAGCCTGAGTGTAGGTCTTGTTGAAAACTGAGTGGTAGGGCTTTGTGCCTGAGTTGTAGGAGTGGGGACACTCTGAGTTGTAGGAACCTGGTTTGGGGTTCTGAGATGTAAGATCTGAGGATCTGAGGAGAAGTGCAGAAGTTAGGTCGAATCTAGTACACTACTAGATAGGCGAAGGGGGAAAGTGGATGTACCCAGACCTTGGGGAACCACTATAAAAATCTGTGTGCACTCTGTGTGTGTTTATTTCTGTGATTGCTGAGCTAGCTATGCTGAATTGTTGTAGAATATTACAAATACAGGTTTAAGTGTACAGAGTTTCTGCCTTAAAATTAAAAAGAAAAAGTACACCTATTCACCCCCCCCCCCCCCTCTAGGTGGTTAGGCACTATTTCTTTCATAATGGAGCTCCGAAGGTGCTACAAGCTATTCTAGACGACAATAATATGAACTATGGGGACGAAGACATGGAGTCATGAGTTAGGGCAAAGTGAGAGGGCGGGCAAAGTAATAAGGCTTCAAATGAGGGGGAGAAATTAGTGGTTATTTTTTGTTAAAATCTCTTTAAAATTGGGGTTGATGAGGTCGTCATAATTTTTATAAGAGATTGGGGGTACAAATAATCCACTCATCATGATCCCCACTAACTTAGTGGGATCATGGGTTTGACCTCTGCACACGTGATCCCCCACAAATCGATCCCACTACGTGCACCGTCCAAGCCACCACCACGACTGACCGCAAGTGCCGCCATCACCAGTGCCAAGCGGCATGTGCCCGGCCACAAGGCATTGCCCGCAAGGGGCGGCCGCACCACGGTCGCCCCTCCTTGCGATCGCCTCCCGGCTGCAGGGTGTCGTCCTTAAGGGTTGGCCGCACCTCGACCGCCCCTCCCTGCGGCCGCCTCCCGGTTGTGAGGCGCCACCCGCAAGTTGCAGACGCACCCCAGCCTCTCCTCCTCGCAGTAGCCGCTCGGCCATGGGGCATCGCCCGTGTAAAAGAGAGCTAAATAAAGGCCAATTTTGTTGCTCCAAAAAGATATATAATACTATTGGGTCCATTGATCACAATGTCCTAGATTTGAAGAAGGCCCACAGGTCAATGGTATACACATGAATGTATCTAATATATGCTAAAAGTTCATTGTATGCAGGTTGTATTTTGTTGCACTGATTTGACAGGTTGTCAGGGTCACAATGACAGTTGTACTCAAGACAGGTTGTTGAACAAGCAAAAAATTGACTAAGTCCAGAAGTGTTGAGTGGACTCCCTTCACTCAATGCCTGAAGGGTAAAAGCGTTGACAAAATACCATGTAGTCAAAGCCTCAGTGTTGCTAACTAGAAATCTATCTAAGCACAGAAGCATTGAGTGAATACAGTTCACTCAATGCCTACTCAACAGGATTTATGATTAAGTATAGAAGCATTGAGTGAAGACGGGCCACTCAACGCCTCATCAAGAAGTCAGGCAAAGTCCAGAAGCATTGCGTGAAGAAGGTTCACTCAACGCCTTCATGCAAGAAAATTTTATCAAGTCCAGAAGCGTTTAGTAATGAAGGATCACTCAACGCCTTAACAGTTAGACTGCAAATGTCAAATGTGTTGAGTGTTGAAGGTTCACTCAACGCCTCAAGATGCAGAATTTCTGCTAAGTACCTCTGCATTGAGTGGCATGGCCTCACTCAACGCCTATATAGATTATCTGTAAATTGCCAAGTCCACAAGCGCTGAGTCATGCTAATGTCATAAATAACTCAAATGTTGTGGGAATAGCATGCTAGATGACAAAAGGCACTGTATGCCTTTTGTACAACAATAAATGCAAAAGATATGTTGCAGTTACCAATTTTGGCTACTTCATACTGCACATAGAGCCATTGGATGGCGAGTAACAAAAGGACATTTTCGATAAATAAAAATAAGCTTTTTGGTCATCTTCTTCCTCTCGATCAAGCTTAAGATTTCCTGCAACTCATTCTTACAGCAAGTTTGTGAACCACGGATAGAGGTGGGTTGTTTGAAGAAATAATTCTGTCTTCAATAGCAAGATCAGAAAACTCATTTTCTGAGTAAGAAGAAGAAGTAGAGCAAACTCAAGTTGTTGTTCATCCTCAAGGCCTCTGCACTCAACACTTCCGCATCAAAGGCTTGAAGAAGCAGTGTTCTGCAGTTATCTTCTCAGCACAAGCAGAAACTTCCTGAAGATCTACTTTCTTGGTGCTATGAAGACGTTAGGATTGAGTTTACTCAGTCTAGAAAGAAGGTTCAAAGGAAATTTTCACTTGAGTCAATCATCAAAAACAACTTTCTCTTTCTATAGGATCTGTATTGATATTAGTTGTAAGCCTAACATATAAAGGCTGAGTAGTAGGATTTTGTTGAGAACCTGAGGTAGGGTATGCGTGCCTGAGGTAGGATCTGAGTCAGATCAGAGGTAGGAGATTTATTATCTCTAAGTGTTGGGCTATCATTCCAGCCTGAGTTGTAGGGCTTTCTGTTAAGCCTGAGGTAGGTGATCTGAAGGATCACTGAGTTGTAGGAGTAAAGTTTACTCTGAGTGGGTAGGGCCTTGGCCTGAGGTAGGGCTTAGAGATAGCCTGAGAGATCTTGAGGGATCTAAGTTGTAAGATTTTTGAGACGAGTTTTGGAGAAGATTGCCTTGCCTAGCACACTATTAGAAAGGTGGGAGGGAAATTGGATATACCCATATCTTGGGGAACCACTATAAATACTGGTGTGTTGGTCCTTATTCTTGAACGCTAACTCAATAATCTAACTCACGACACACCAAATCTAAAATTAGTCATAAATACTTGAAAACCTATTCAACCCCCCCCCCCCCCCCTCTAGGTGTATAACTACTCTTGAAACAAAAACTTTCATGTGGTATCATAACAGTCTGAACAGATATCCAAGTGTAGCTAAATCTAAACTCCATGGGTTTAGGTGAGAACCACAAGGAGTTGAGCTCCATGAAGCTTCCCATATGAAAAAAAGAGAACTTTGGAATTTGGAAAGAAAGGGTAAGACTATTCATGTAAGCATCAGGCCCTAAGATATTCATCATAGTTCAAGAGGGACCCTTCATTCTCATAAAGATATCTGTCTTAGATGCCAATGTCCAGACTCCAAAGAAGTATACGGAAATGACCAAGAATGAAGTCATCTTGGCAACCATAGATAAAAGGGCTCAGAACATCATTTTTAGTGTCGTAGATGACTCCACCTTCCAGAACCTGGTCCATTGCAAAATAGCCAAAGAGATGTGGGATTATCTTATTGTGTACATGGAAGGGACAAAGGAAGTGAGGGATGGCAGGAAATCCCTCCTAAATGAGCAATATGAAGTCTTCAAGCAAGAGAAGAAAGATTTCATAGTTGAATTCTATGATAAGTTCTTCATAATAGTGAATAGTCTGATCACATATGGCAGACATTTCACAAATTATGAGCTGAATGATAAGTTCTTGAGATCCCTAAACAAGGAATAAGATATCAAGATTTGTTCCATAAGAGAGGTCGGTAACTTGGCCAACACATTGCCTCAAAACTTGTTCGGGAAGCTGTTATTCCATGAAATGCAATTGAACTCCAGGAAGGTAGAAGAAGTTACTAGCAGATCTCTCAACAAAGAGAAGACTGTGGCCATCAGAGCTGAAGCCACAAGAAGGAGAAAGCAAAAGACTCCTTCTCTACCAAGGAGAGCTGCAGAATCAGAGAGCTCAGATCCCAGCCCCTCTGGCAGTGAGCTGTTAGATAGAGAACTAACACTGTTTTCAAATCAATTCAAGAAGATGTTGAGCAGGAGAAGACAGTGGAAGAACAAGGGCTATTAAAGCTCCTCATCATGGAAACCCTATTCCAATCAGGATAAATCCAGATATGACCCCTCTGGAGAAAGATATGACTCCAAGCAGAACAAACATGTTAAGACTAATGTTGTTTGCTACTATTGCAATAGTAGTTGTCATGTCATTGCTAACTATCCGGTTAAGAGGAAGGAGCATAGGAAGTCTAAAGTCAAAAGGCATCACAAGGATAAGAAGACTGAAAAGAGCTTCTTGGCCAAGAAGAAAGTCAGCCTATCAGACAGTGATTCTGAGTCTTCAGAATCAGATAAATAAGAGGCCTACATTGGTCTCATGTCCATTAAAGAAGAGGTTTATGATCCCGTTGCCTCATTTGGCATAAGGGCTCCACTATCCTCTGTTGATAATGATTGTGAAGAGGATGAGGAATTCAGTCTCATGGCCCTATAAGAAGACAATCAAGATAATCCTATTCCTGATGAGGTAAATTCTATCCCTAGCTCTCCTCCATCTATCTATGAGTCTGGTTCAGACTCTGAAGCATCCACTTCCTCTAGTGTGGATGACAGTTTAGAATCTGAGGATGATGTCAATCAATTGATTGACAAGTATGGTGTAATTCTGGATGCTTTGAATAAGAGCAAAAGGCTTGTCAAGAGACAAGCTGAGGAGATTGCCACTCTTTAGTAAGCTGCCTCCCTGCAGCCTGAGTCAGCACCCTTGCTAGCTCAGATGAGGAGGAAATTAGCCAAGTGAAGACAATCTCAATTATCCAAATTGGGACCATTAGCCAGAAGAACAAGATTATCATGGATCTTGAAGAAAAGCTTCTCAAGGAGAAGAAGATTGTGGTTGAATTCTCTTCGCCAAAAACTTTTTTGCCACTGATTGACTTTTTCACTTCTCAAAAGGATAATAGAGGTTTAGGGTTCAAGTGGAACTATAGAGCTGCACATTCCAAAGGGAAAGGCAAAGTTCCTATAGTGCCTTAGACCACCTTTCACAAGTTAATCCTCCCTTCCAACAGGTTTGACCGGGAAAACATGTATGGTCACTAGAAAAATGGAAACTCTTCTTGTAAGAATACATGGGTATCTTACAATGGAAGGCGAAAGGGCATGGGTTCGAGTGCACTAAAGGCTCCCCATGAGGAAATCCAAATGGCCTATTATAGACCATTTGTATTTGGTGCTCCAGCCCCCACACTTAAGGATAAGGCAGTGGCCTATTCTCAGGCTCCTCTAGCAAAAAACTTGACCAAGGGTAAGTCAGTCAGTAGGCCTCACTTGGCTGTCTCTGATGCCATCAATAGCATATCAACTACAAAGAAGACTATTGTTGATGAAACTTAGAGTAAGCCATGCACATCTACTAGTAGACTCACCTTCAGTCAAATTCTTGTTGAAAGAAACAAGAAGAAGGCTGATGCTCTCCCCTTTGAACAGATAGCTATTGATAGCTTGCACTCTTCAAAGACTGTTCAGAAGAGGAGATACAACATTCATGAGTGTTGGTGTTATGGTAAAGTGGATCAATTTACCATAGACTGTTGGCACAACCCTAGTGTGCTAAGGGCAAGGATGAGTCTTCCTGTTAGGGCTGTTGCATGTAGACATGTTTATTTTCAAGCTAACATGAACCAATGACCCAATCCATTTTAGGTTCCTAAGGTAAACTAATCTGTGTTTGCAGGGTAGTCCAAGTACCCATATAATGTCAATATGGTACTTGGATAGTGTATGTTACAGACATATGACTGGAATAAGGAGCCACCTTAGGGATTATGTTGGAACCCCACCTGTTTTAGCGTTGATTTGGGCTAGGTTGACTATTAGGATTGCTTAGATTGACCCACATTGTATAGTCTAGGGTCATAGGTTTTTGTCAGAGTCTAAGTCAGGACATCAAACATAGAATGATTGATTTTCACCTCCAGAAGACTTAGAAGACAGAAGACCCCCTAGAGAAAGCAGTTTTCTAAGAGTAGAAAAAGTCGTTCAGAGATTGCTGAATTAAGCTCGACTTTCGTCGATCGGAGTTCGACGAACTCAGTTATTTCTTTAAGCTGAGTTCGACGAAATCCTAGCTTAGCTCGACGAACTCAGACTTCTTCTTTGAGCCGAGTTCGACGAAAGCTTAGCAGAGATCGATGAATTCTGATTTCTTCCCAGAAGTTCAGCATGACGAAAAGTCTATCTCAGTTTGACGATCTTGGAGCTCAGATTAGTAGTGAATATTCTGTTCAGAGAACTTGGAGCTCAGCTCGATGAAAGAGAGGATTTTAGCTCGACGAAATTGGATCTTTGGTCGACGAAACGGGTTCAGTTCAACTACATTCTCACAGGTTCTGTTCGACTAATTTCCCTGCAGTTTTCCAGTTTTGACTAAGGCAGTTTGATCTCGAAATTTATTATTATATGCCTATAAATGCTCTGATAATTAATGCTTCATATTCTCAAGAATATGACCATTTTCAAGGTAGAATTAATTATGGTATTCACAGAGTAATTATTTAGTTAAATGACTGGGACAGTTGAGAAAATAAATTAAAGATAATTACTAGTCGTTCAACTCCCAGATTTTCTGCAAACAATCAAGGATAGAATTCAAAATTAAAAATGCTAATTTTCTACAAGGAATATATAAAGACAGTTTTCAGAAGACATATACAGAGATACAATCACACACAGACACACACAGATATACAGAGACATGCGGAGATTCTTACAAACCTCTTCATCAACAGCTTCAGAGCTTTCAAGGGACGACTATTCAATATCAGTCCAGAAAACTTCTGAAAATCTTCTACAATCTAAAGGCCTACACCCTGAGCAAAGCTCTCTTTCTCCTGAACAATTTTTCATCTCCGGGGAATCTTTGACAACATCAAATCCACTAGTCTTCTCTTAGACTATTGATATAGAAGAACATCATCATTTTTCTTTTTCCAACTGTGTACAGGGTTATAAATCCCTTCAAAAGTTAACCCCTTTGGTTGTGTAACCAACGAACAAAAACAAACCGGAAGTGGTTTAACTAAAACTTTATTATCCGAAAAAGGTATCAATTACAAAGGTATGACCTCCATTATATAGAATGTAGGAGAGAAGAGAGAATACAAATAAGATATGTGGGACTAAAAATTTACAGGACACAAGCGGACTATACAGACACAAACCGCACAAGCCGCGCGGTTAGACAGAAGGGCTAACCGCTCAGCTACTACCAGAGAGAGAGATCGTCATGGGAGACCGCTAGATCGCCCGGTCTCTAAGTCGCCAGAGATAAACCGCTAGACCGCTTGGACCACAGACATCAACATACATCAACCAAACCGCTGAAGGGTAACTGCAAAACCGTGCGGTCATCAACCCGCCAAGCCAGACCGCCAGACCGCCCGGTCACCAACTTCAACACTCCCCCTCAAGCTGGAGCATATATATCGATCATGCCCAGCTTGTCACAAATATGAAGAAACAAGGTGGATACTGGCTTGGTGAAGATGTCAGTCAGCTCTTTATCAGAAGTGACGAAGGGAGTGCAAATTTGTTCCATCAAAATCTCTTCATGAATGAAATGATAGTCGACCTCAATGTGCTTGGTACTTTCATGGAAGACCGGATTTTTGGAGATGTATATGGCAGCCTTATTGTCATAGAACATAGGTAGAGGATGGTTGTAGACCTCTCCTAAATCCAGCATGAGAGCCCGAAGGGATGAGGAACAAGAGTCCAGGTACCCCGCTCCGTGAGGGTCACCATTTCCTCATCCATGGCCATCTTCCAGTGAGGAATAACCAGGGCCTCCTGGTAGGAATGAGGTGTGGTAGTGGCAGAGATAGCCAGTGCAAAGGCCCTGCGAGAAGAGGTAAGACGATCATATGAAACAACAACAGCAAGTGGGTGTAGGGTACACATCCGCACCCCTTTGCGAAGAGCTACAGGAAGATCCAGGTCGGCGGGTCCCTCAGCATCCGGAGTATCCATGGCAGAGAGAGCTGGCCCGGGAGGAGAGAGCGACAACGGCGGAGATGAGGAAGACGGTGGTGGATACGTGGGAGAGAGAGGTGGAGGGAGAGGAGTGGATGGAGATGGTGTAGGGGTAGATATCATAGTAGGAGACGAGGGAACGAAGGGAATAGCAGGAGAATCAGAAGCTGGGGGAAGAGGAGAGGAAGTTGGGGGAAGAGAAGAGGAGTCATCCGAGAAGTAGGAGGCATTCTCGAAGAAGGTAACGTCAGCGGAGACGAACTGCAGACAAAGAATGGGGTTAAAGCAACAGTAGCCTTTCTGAGTGGTGGAGTATCCCAGAAAGACACATTTGGTGGAGCGAGGGGATAGCTTATCACGGGTGGCAGATGGGGAATGCATAAATGCAGTGCACCCAAAGATGCGGAGAGGGAGAGGAAAAGGCTCCTTGCCCGGATACAGAATGGAGAATGGGGTTTTCCCGTGGAAAACTGTGAAGGGAATGCGATTGATGAGGTAGCAGGCAAGGAGAACAGCATAGCCCCAATATGAGCGAGGGACATACATCTGGGTCATCAATGTGCGAGCGACATCGAGGAGGTGATGGTTTTTGCGTTCCGCCACCCCATTTTGTTGGGAGGTATAAACACAGCTAGTCTGATGAATAATGTCATGTTGCACACAAAAAGAGGTAAAAGCATGACTCAGATATTCTTTAGCATTGTCGGAGTGAAAGATTTTAATACAAACACCAAACTGAGTTTTAATTAACTGATAAAAAGAGAACCATACCTCGAAAAGTTCAGAGCAATCTCGTAAAAGATACTCCCAAGTACATCGAGAAAAATCATCAATAAAGGTTACAAAATAAGAACTACCCCGACCAATGGTGAGGGTAGGAGCAGGTCCCCAGACATCGGAGTGGACAAGATCAAACGGACGAGTAGAGCCCCGACCATGCTTCGGCGGGAAGGAGGAACGGTGATGCTTGCCGAGTTGACAAGCATCACAGTGGAGAGGGGTACTGGAGGGAGGGAGGTGGGGCAGTAGCTGATGTAGAAGCCGTGGTGGAGGATGACCGAGGCGGAGATGCCACTGGAGAAGATCCGGACAAGAAGATGAGAAGGCGGACATGGCGGAAACATTGTCGAGGAAGTAGAGGCCGCCGCTCTCAGTCCCAGTAGCAATCGTCTATTGGGAGCTCGGATTCTGAAAATAATAAGAAGTCGGAGTAAACGTCACAGAACACTGAAGCTGCTTGCATAAAGAGGTAACCGACAATAAATTGCACGAAAACTTGGGCACATAGAGAGTGTCCGCTAGTTGAAGGGACGGAGTAATATGAACCACTCCCGACCCATGAACCAGGGAGGGAGAACCGTCTGCAACGAGGACCGGGGGCAACCGATCATGTTGGCCGAGGAGAGAGAAGCACTGAGGATTGCCCGTCATGTGATTAGTTGCACCATAGTCGATAAGCCATTTACTTTGAGTCACCACGTGGGCACTACCTGAGGATGTGACCACGGAGGCAGACGGCTTGGAAGAGGAGGCGGAAGAGCCACCGGAGGGTCGAAGATGGGGATGCTTCGTCCAGCAGCGTTCGGAAGTATGGCCGGTGCCGCCACAGAAAGAGCAGAGGTAGCGGGAAGAAGCACGTCCGCCGGACTGGTGACTGCGGCTACCAGAGCCACTCCGCTGAGTTTGATGAGCATAGTTTTCCGGTGGAGGAGGAGCGGGCAAAAGTGGGCGCTGAAGGAGAGAGGTGACAGCGGCGATGCGGGCAGCGGTAGTATCTAAGGTAGGAGATTCCGCCTCACCCAGAGTTTGCTGGCGGATCATGTCATAAGTATCAGGAAGCCGGAGCAGATAACACACAACCAGAAGCTCCTGGAAGTGCTTGTGTTGTTGAGCCAAATTCGCAGAAAAGGGGCAATTCTGAAGAATCTCAGCCCCAAGAACCTGAACCTGTTGGTAGGCAGCAGCAGGAGACAAGGTGGGACAGGCAAAGAGGTCTGCATACAACGTATAGATGAGGGACGTCTGAGCCCCCTTAGAGTACAGAGCGGCAAGATGAAGCCAAGTGGCCTTGACCGTCTCATCATGACGGATGACGGGAAGGCACTCATCGGATAGGCTGTTAGCGAGCCAAGTACGCACAAGCGCGTCACTCGCATCCCAGTCATCAAAGAGAGGTGAAGTGGTAGGAGGAGGGTCATCAACGAGATGGTGGTGTTTGCATTGCGAGCGTAGGAGAAAGGTGAAAGAGATGCTCCAATCCGAGTAGTTGGAGCTGACAAGGAAGCTGTTCCAAGGTTCCCGGAAGGAGTAGGTGGAAGAGGCGGAGCCGGATTGGCGACAGGGGTGGTGGCAAGAGTGGTGGCAGTAGAAGCATCAGAAAGAGCCATAGGAGCAAACAACGAAAAGATGTGCGGTTAGGAAACCAGCCACGCGGATAGGAAGAAGAACAGCTGCAGTGGTCACGATGGCAGACACCAGCGGCCAGAAAAGCCACGACCAAGCTGCGGACTCAATCAGAGGGATAGAAGTCGAGCGGCTAGAAGACAGTCCGCGCGAACAGAACCAAGGACCAAACAAGGCAACAGGTCGCGGCGATAGGCTGCGGCGACTTAGCACAGGTAACAAAGAGGCCGCACACACAGAGGTCAACGATAAGGAGAGAAAGAAGTCGCGCGGACAGGGCGCAAACCGGCGAAGCAAGCCGCGCGGACAGGATCAGGAGGAGAAGATCGAGTCCTCTGATACCATGTAATAAACGAACAAAAACAAACCGGAAGTGGTTTAACTGAAACTTTATTATCCGAAAAAGGTATCAATTACAAAGGTATGACCTCCATTATATAGAATGGAGGAGAGAAGAGAGAATACAAATAAGAGATGTGAGACTAAAAATTTACAGGACACAAGCGGACTATACAGACACAAATCACATAAGCCGTGCGGTTAGACAGAAGGGCTAACCGCTCGGCTACTACCAGAGAGAGAGCTCGCCATGGGAGACCGCTAGATCACCCGGTCTCCAAGTCTCCAGAGATAAACTGCTAGACCGCTTGAACCACAGATAGCAACACACAGCAACCAAACCGCTGAAGGGTAACTGCAAAACCGCACGGTCATCAACCCGCCAAGCCAGACCGCCCGGTCACCAAATTCAATAGGTTGTCAAGTCTCCTGATCAAAAGACTTGATTTGATTTTTGGACACCTGATCAAAAGCTCAAAGGGTTGTGAGATCTCTCTTGAAATAGTTCTTGTGGTGATAGGTCACCTGATCAAAAACCTGTGGTGGCAGGGCACCTGAACAAAAACCTATAGTGGATTCCTACTAGAGTGGTAGAAGAGTTGATGTACCCAGTTTTGGGGAACCACTATAAAATCTTTGTGTCATCTGGATTGCTCTATTTTTTATCTATTGTGTTGTGATTGTTTTTGTTTTTATTTTCTCTCATTACATATAGCTATCACTTATTTTAATTCTGCAATAAAAACTAATCAAGTTTCTAAAATACTCTATTCGCCCCCCCCCCCCCCCCCCCCTCTAGAGCTAAGACAGATCTATCCCTCACTTTCAATTGGTATCAGAGAGTAAGGTTGTTTGATTTCACAGGCTAACACCTGAACCAAAAAATCTTTGATAGATCTTATTATCTCTAGTGTCTTTCCTATATCATGGCACAGAATAAAGAATACTCAAGCACCAGACCTCCAGTGTGCAACTTAAATAAGTTTGCTCTCTGGAAGTCAAGGATCAGATTGTATGTGAATTCAATTGATGAAGATATCTATAATTTTGTTTTCACAGGTCCCCCTACTCCTTCTGCAATAACATCAACAAGTAGCTCAATAGTTCCACCACCTGAGTGGATAGAAGCTTAGAAGAAGTTGAAGATGGCTGATGTTAAAGCCATGAATATCCTAGCTCAGACTATGTCTGATGATATCTTTCAAAGGGTAGCTGAATGCACATCAGCAAAGGATATTTTGGATTCTCTCAATGAAAAGGTTGTTGGATCTGCTGATGAAAGAAAAGACAGAAGTTCTCATCTCATTTCCCAATATAAGAACTTCAAGAAAGAAGAGTCGGAGTCAATGGCTGACATGTATAACAGACTCAGCCTAATTATCAATGAGCTGAAGAACCTGGATAAAAATATCTCACTGACTGAGATAAATGACAAGATTCTTATGTGCTTCCCCAGCACATGGGACTCCAGGATCTGGACAATCAAGGAGGCCAGAAGCCTGAATGAAATATCCACTGAGTCTCTACTAGGCAAGCTCAAATCTTATGAATATCTTATAAAGATAAGAGAAACAACTGAACAGAAGACCTCCTCATCAGGCAGGAAAGAGAAAAACATTACTTTCAAGGCATCTGAAGAATCAGAAGCTCCATCAGCAAATGAAGAACTCTTAAGCTTGTTGGCCAAAAGATTTTACAAGATGGGCAGAAAAGATTTCAGAAGGAAGTCATCCAGACAAGATGACAGACCAAGATTTGGCCAAACTCATACCAAGAAGATTGTTTGCTTTGGTTGCAGAAAATCTGGACACATTCTTCCTGAGTGTCCAGAGAATCAGAAGAAGGAGAAAAGAATAGACAAGGACTCCGGGAAACACTACGGCAAGCCTTCTTCCAGCAAGCATAAGAAGAAGGAAAAAGGCTTTGTTGCTAAAACTTGGAGTGAGACAGAAGAAGAATTTTCATCTTTCAGCTCTAGTGAAGATGAGGAAGAAGCTAAAGAAAAAGAAGCTTGCTCGATGGCTATCAATGCAACAAGCAATCCATCAGAAGCTGAAGAATCAGAAGCTGAAGATTCTGAATCAAAAGAGGATCAGGTAATATCCTCATTTGATTTTAATTCTGACCATTTTAAAACTGAACTTAAATTATTATGTAATGATCTAATCAAATCTGAGAAGGAAATCAAACTTCTCAGAGATAAGCTAACTGAATATGATAACTTGTTTTCTGAAAATATTAAATTAAAGGATGAACTAGATGTAGCTTCTACACAAGTCATCTCATTAAAAACTGAACTAAATGAGGCTAAAAATTTTGAAAAATCCCTTAATAGGAGAAGTATAAAATTAATGGGCATCACTAGCACAGTCAATGCTAGGCTTAATGGTAAACTAGGTTTAGGAGCATCATGTAACAGCCCAATTTTTCAGCAGGCAAAATTTTGGGTGACACGGCCTGGGATACGGGCGTGTCCCAGGGTGTGTCCTGCTCGGGTTCGGCGTTAGGTCGACGAAATGCTGTGTTCGATGAATTGAGCTCGACGATTTAACACAGGCTTCGTGGGCTGGCAAATCGTCGAATGCTAGGGAAATCGTCAAACGGAAATCGTCGAACGCTGGGCCAATCGTCGAACGCTGGGCCAATCATCGAGCGCTGGGACAATTCGACGATTGCTGCCCGATCGTCGAACGAATATCGTCGAACGTGTTGATCGTCAAGTGGAAATCGTCGAACACGCGGACTTGTCGAGCGAAATTCGTCGAACATGTTATTTGACGATCGCTGGCGGGCTCGACGATCGCTGGCGAGCTCGACGATCGCTGCCAAATCGTCGAACGCAGATCGTCGAGCGCAAACCTGTGTCATGGGTGTGACTTGGCTGACACGGGGTATGTCCCATGGCGGTGACCTGTTTTGGGGATAAGGCGGGTTGAGCACCGCTTTGAGTACACGGCCTGTGATACGGGCGTGTCACAGGGCATGTCGGATGTGAAAATCGGTTTTCCCGATTTTTCGTAGCCGTCCATTTTTCTCAGCTTGGATCCAAGGGCTGAGGTTCTTTCCTGCTTCCTTAAGGCCGAAAACAGAGAACATATTCTCATTTTGTTATTGCCTTCATCTTTCTAAAAGTTTAGAGAGAGAAAGGGAAAGGAAGACGGAGAAGAAGAAGAAGGGTTGTTTGGTGGTGGAGCTTGTGAGTGTCAAGCGGTGATCCGAGGCCATATTTGCGGAGGAAAAGCTCTTCCTCGCCAGCTAGGAACTTCATGGCACCAAAGCGGTCTTCAAGGGTAACGACCTTTCTTCCTAGCCATGTGAAGGCTTCCTTTTTGGCATATGCATGTGATTCCCCCCACCAAGAGGTGGCTGATTTTGGGAGTCTTTTGGGTGATTCATGGAATCCCCTTTTGGTTGGCATATAGATCCGGAAATGGAGTACGGAATAGGCATGCTGTGTGAAGCCTATCTGGACAGGTTGGTCTGGATTGGTGATGTTGCATACGAACCGAAGAAGACTCCATGATAAACATGTAGTTTAGGAGTCGATGGGTTAGACCTGTGAAAGAAAGTAGCAGGAAGTACTGGAGTGGTAGTCCAGGAAAATATCTGTGTTATACTTGTGCTATTGGGTCGTACCTGTGAATGAGTAACAGGAAGTACTAGTGTGACCAGGAAAGGCCCTTTGTGATGTTTAATGTTCATGGGGAGTCCACCTGTGAAGCGAGTAACAGGAAGTACTAGCATGGTAGCCAGGAAAGACCCCTGACATTTGTGATATGGCAGTGTCATACCTGTGAACGAGTAACAGGAAGTACTGGTATGCCCAAGAAAGACCCGCTAATGTTGTGAGAGAATGGGTGTAATAGAAATACCCAGGCTTGAATGTCAGAATAGGATCGGTGAGACCTACCCGCGCCTTTATTTAGCCGCGAGTACGTCATGCTCGGTGATGGCAAGGCGATTTGAGAAACGGGGGGTGGAGGATCCGACCTGCATTATGTCCGTCCGATGTGAGACCAGACGGTGCGGTCTGTTGGAGCGCATAGCAAGAGTCTTAGGCCTACGTGTCATGACACAATGGGGGGCTACGGGCCATCCCGATGTTTTAAGACTAGAACTCTGGCTGCACGTCATGGAGTAAATGCTCAATAAAGTTGTCGTTGGGTTGTGGCCCTGATACGGTGGTGGGAAACTGGTTCGCCGGTACACCAAGAATGTGCCCTGAGTGCACGGATCGTCGGGCCGAGTGGCTGACGGTTATGATGGCATGTGTGTGCGTGAGAGCACATTTGTATGAATTATATACATGCTTGTGAATGCTTTGCCTGCAGGGAAGAATACCGCTGCCCTGGGAAAGGGATAGGGTAATTATAATTTGGTCAGCTGAATGCTGATCGTTGCCTCTGTTTGCCACCGTTGGGTGGATTGTCCCTGTACAGGTGCTGGAGAGCCAAGCGGGATGCATAAAGGTTGATGTCCCTACTGCTGCTACTATTGTTGCTGCTGCTAGCCCTCGAAGTCTATTTGGAATGACTGTTGTGTTTTCTTTTAATGTGGTCGGCCTGCACGCCAACGTTTAGGCCACTGTTTGAAAGCCCTATAAGGCCATAAGGCCAACTTTTGTGTTGTTGTAAGACATTCCTATTATATATACAATGTGGAGTTGTTTTATATATTGGACATTCACGTGTGGAGTTCAAGTGTTAGTATAGGCTTTCGTTAGAATGCAATGTGTTAAGGTGCGCTGCGCTACTCTGGTATCATTCCGTAACTTTTCGGCCTGTTTTGTGATATATGTTGTGGGGCACCGGACGGACCTTCTAGTATATACCATATGAACGGATGGGGTTGTTACACATCATCTATTCAGCCACCTATTCTTAAGAAAAATATATTATCTACCCCCATCAAATTTATTTCTGCTAAGGGTAAAGAGAAAATTGTAGAAGTTAACAATAAACCAACAAAAACTTCACAGAAAAATCAATCAAAGAAAAATAAAAAAAAATCACATAAAACTACTGTTCAACAAAATTCATCGAACTCAGATCGACGAAATTAGTATTTTGCGTCGAACGGCGATCGACGAACTCTGAACCCAGAGTTTGGGTATGATTACTCAAGATAGGGTGCTCGATGCAATCAATATGTTTCGTCGAACAAAGATTGACGATCGTGGAATGCAGAAAATGAGTATTATCATTCTCTGAACCGAGATCGACGGCATCAATACTTTTAGTCGAACCCTAAACTCAGCTCAACAAACTCAACTAAATTCGTCGAACTCAAACTTTGAAAACAGAAAGTTTAATTTCAATCAAACTAAATATCAGAAACCAAAACTTGTAAATCCCTTTACTCAATGTATAATTCCACCTAAAAGATTTCACCCATTAGGATACAAAAACCAACCAGATTATTCTTACATTTCTAGTTTTAAATTTGAAAAGAATCAATGACCCAAGGTTACCTGGGTCAAGAACACCTAATTTTTCATCTTGTAGGTAAAGGACTATCCTACCAAAGAGAAACAGTAGTACCTGGATAGTTGTTGTTCAAAGCATATGACAGGCAGCAAGGATAATTTAATCAACTACAAGTCAAAGCTTGGTCCAAAGGTGATCTTTGGAGACTCCAACTATGGCCAAACAGAAGGCTATGGGAAAGTCCAGATTAGAGCTGTCACCTTTAGGAAAGTTTCCTATGTGAGTGGTCTAAAACATAACCTGATATCCATAAGCCAGTTATGTGATGAAGGTTATCAGGTATCTTTTAACCAATTTTTTTATATTATTTCTTCCATAGATAACAAAATTGTTTTAACTGGACTTAGTCAAAGAAATATCTACTTAGTTAATTTCAAGATAGCTAGTTTAGAAATCTATTTGTTCAATCAGATTAGTAACAATAAAGAATTATGGCATAAAATATTAGGGCATGTTAATCTGAAAAATATTTCTAAATTATATAGGGACAACCTTGTTAGAGGATTGCCTTCTTGCACCTATAATAAGGAAAGCCTCTGTAGGGCTTATCAATTAGGCAAGCAAACTAAAAATAGCTTTAAATCTGTTAATAAGAGTGATTCACCCAGGATTCTGTACTTGCTACACATGGATTTATTTGTACCCATTGTTGTATAGAGCTTGGGAGGGAAATTTTATACTTTAGTTGTTGTAGATGACTTCTCTAGATTCACTTGAGTGTTCTTTCTGAGAAACAAGTATGATAACTTTAAAGTTCATACAGATTTTCTTAAGAGCATACAGATTGAGTATTCTACTCTGTTTGCATTAATCAGAAGTGATCATGGCTCCAAGTTTGAATCTCTTCTCATGCAAGAATTCTGTGAGAAAGAAGGTATCAGGCACTGTTTTTCTGCTCCTAGAACTTCTCAACAAAATGGGATAACTGAAAGGAAAAAAATAGAACCCTGATTGAATTTGTAGGGACATTACTTGCAGATGCTTTCTTGCCCTTATCTTTTTGGGCAGAGGTAGTTAACACAACAAACTATGTTCTGAACAGAAGTTTAATACATAAACTTAAGGGTAAGACTCCCTATGAATTGCTTAAAGGGAAGCAACCTAAAGTTGACTATTTTAAATTATTTGGTTGTAAATGTTTTATACACAATAATAACAAGAAACATCTTAGAAAGTTTGAAGCTAAAGCTGTAGAGGGAATTTTTCTTAGATATTCCCAAGTCAGCAAGGCCTATAGGGTTTTCAATAAATCAACTTTAAAAATAGAAGAATCTGTACATGTAACATTTGTGAAGCTAATATATTTTACAAGGAGAATGATTTTTCTACCAGAGATTTATTGCAGGTACCCCAACTGTGTGAGAAATTGGATGACTTAAACCTCACCCAAGAGGCTATAACACATCCTTCTCCACATATTGAAGAAGATATTATTGAAATAATTATTGAACCTAGAACCGCTCACATAATTTCACAAGAGGAATTAATTCCTAATGTTGTTGCTGAACCAACTCCTCATACTCATCTTGTCACACTTAGAGATCACCATATATCTCAAGTGATTGGAGACATATTAGTTGGTGTGCAAACAAAGCATCAACTCAACCAAGATGTGATGCATGCTTGCTTCATATCTCAACTTGAGCCCCAATCCATAAAAGATACAGAGCAAGATCCCCACTAGATTATTGTAATACAAGAGGAGCTCAATCAGTTTGAGAGATGCAGAGTTTGAGATTTAGTTCCAAGACCCAAAGACTACCCAGTCATTGGAAATAAATGGGTATTTAGAAACAAATTGGATGCACAAGGAGCTATTATAAGGAACAAAGTAAGGCTGGTAGCATAAGGATATAGACAGGAAGAAGGAATTGACTTTGATCAAACCTTTGCTCCTGTTGCAAGACTAGAAGCTATCAGGATATTTCTTCCTTATGCAGCCGACAAGAAGTTCAAGGTCTACCAGATGGATGTCAAGAGTGCCTTCTTAAATGGTGAACTCAAAGAGGAAGTATATATGGAACAACCACCAAGTTTTATCTCTCTAACTCATCCCACTTTTGTATTCAAATTGCATAAAACTCTCTATGGTTTAAAGCAAGCTCCAAGAGCTTGGTATGAGACCCTAGTAATCTTTCTTTTAGTGCATAAGTTCACTACGGGCATTGTAGATAGAATCTTGTTCATTAGGCATCATAAAGATAAAATATTATTAGTACAAATATATGTAGATGACATCATTTTTGGCTCTACTGATTCCAAACTATGCAAAAGGTTTTTTGACCTGATGCATTCCAAGTTTGAAATGAGTAGCATGGGTGACATTTCTTACTTCCTTAGTCTCCAAGTGAAGCAATCCTCTGATGATATTTTCATC
Source organism: Platanthera guangdongensis (assembly GCA_039583875.1). NCBI lineage: Eukaryota > Viridiplantae > Streptophyta > Magnoliopsida > Asparagales > Orchidaceae > Platanthera > Platanthera guangdongensis. The sequence goes on from CM077165.1 coordinate 138,378,170, forward strand.
TCCTAATCTAAATATGTTAAGGAGCTAGTTAAGAGATTTGGGATGTTTGATGCTTCTACAATGAAAACACTCATGGCTTCCAATATTGTGATTGATTATGATGAACAGGGTAAGCCAGTTGATCAGAAGACATATAGGGCTATTGTTGGGTCCTTGTTGTATCTCACAACTAGTAGGTCAGATATTATGTTTGCTACATGCCTTTGTGCTAGGTTCCAGGTGAACCCTAAAGAATCTCACATTATTTTTCTTAAAAGATTTTTGAGATATATAAAGAGTTGTCCTAATCTAGGACTTTGGTATCCAACAGAGTCAGAATTTGACTTAACTGGATTCTCAGATTCTGACTATGCTGGATACAGAGTGGACAGAAAAAGTACATCAGGAACATGTCAGTTCCTTGGTGATAGGCTTGTGTCCTGATTTTGTAAGAAGCAGACATATGTGTCAACTTCAACTGCAGAAGCTGAATACATTGCAGCTGACAACTGTTGTTCACAAATATTGTGGATTCAAAACCAACTCCTGGATTATGGTTTCAACTTAAATAATTCAATTATATTTTGTGATAATACCAGTGCAATTTCTATTCCACAAAATCTAGTACTGTATAGTAGAACTAAGCATATAGAGATTAGACATCATTTCATTAGAGATTGTGTGGACAAAAAAAAAATTAATCTTGTCTTTATCTCTACTGATTTACAAAGAGCAGACATCTTTACTAAACCTTTAGATAAAAAGAAACATCTGTTCTTCTTGAATCAGCTAGGTATGATTAATGGAGAATTTTAATTTGATTTATGTCCAAGGTCAAAGAATTGATCAATTTCGTCGAACGGAGATCGACGATCTGTGAAATCTTCTTGAGGATTTTTCGTCGAACAAAGTTCGACAAAATCTCTCTATGAAGTCATTTTCATCGAATGGAGATCGACGATCTTGCTTCAGAAAATATTTCGTCGAACGGAGATCGACGATCTATTTTCCCCCGCTTCAAACTGAGATCGATGATATCATTTATTCATAAAATTCTTTCGTCGACCTGAGCTCGAAGCTTTTCTTTTTCGCGGGACGGAGTTTGCTGTTTTGCCTTCTAAAAACTTATAATAAGGGTTTTCATCGAACTTCTCCTGCACTTTTCAGTTCTCTTGCACTTTATCTTTCGTTTCTTTTTACAGAGCAATGGCGATTTCTCCAGCACTCCTCTCCAACATGAAGTTTGACGCAGGTTTCGACATGGACCTTGAATCATTCAGTCACTCAGATCAGATATTCAAGGATATTCTTCAGCTACTTGAACCTCAAAATCTGCAATACTTCATGACAACCAGAATCAAACTCCCAGTTTCAGAAATAAATGAATGGGTGTTTACTGCAAAACTTCAGGATACCTCGGCCATTATTGGCAACATTTCTGGTAATCTAGTTACTTTAACTCCAGATATTTTGACTGAAGTTTTTGGTTTTGTTAATGAAGAAGATGAAATAGAATTATCTAGCATTGAGTTTACTAATATGCTAGAAAGGTTAGGACATACTGCAGGAAACCCTAACCACCTTCTTAAGAAAAACTTATATATAGAATATAGATCTCTAGCAAATGTTGTAGGCAAAGTGTTGTTAGCAAAACATTCTGCACATGATCACATTACCAAGCACCAGTTCAATCTGATGTGTGCTCTGGTCAATAAGAAATCTATAAATTGGGGAAAGATCATTTTTGATTTGATTAAGAAGATTGGTAAGAAGAATGTCAGTTCAGGAAGTATTCTAAGAATCTTCCTTCAGACAAAGGCTCCAGAGTTGATGGTCTCCCAGACCATTTTTATAAATGCCTCAAAAAGGCTTACCTCAGCCTTATTTGGCAGATGGGGGAGAACTATCCCAAAGCCCTCCAGGGCCTCCTCCTCCAAGATTACTTCTGAGAGCACCAGGGCTTATACAGCCACTTCCCTATCTCTTGAAGAAGCTCTTGCTACTCCTCCCTCTCCTCCTCTTCAACATCAATCCATTGTTCTTGAAGAACTCCCTTCCACTTCCACCATTCCAGACAATCAACAACCCTCAACAATCCTTACTGAAACCACATTTACCTTCATTCATCCAGTCTCACCAACACCACCACCATCTCCACCACAATCCATAGTTCCTTCATCAACTCCCCTCCAACAGCCATCCACTTCTTCTCAAACTACTACGCCTCACCATAACTACCTCATTCCCCACTTCCTCAATCTCCAGTCCACATACCAGAGGATTCTGCATCTCAACCTCACCTTCATGACATACCACCTCCTCCATATTCTCTTCCATTCCCCACTTTTGATCTTTTACCATCTCCATCCCCATCTCCTCCACATCAACACTCTCCATCTCAGGATGAAGTCATACCAGATTTCATTCCTCCCTCTTCCTCCATCCATCCTTCTATATCTACTCAGACACCACCTGAGTTTATGCAATTGGATCCCCCCCCCCCATTTCCACTCTCTTGGAGCTTATCTCTCCAACTTTCAGGCATCTCATAAATAAGGCTATTGCACCTCTTACTACCACCCTCTCTCATCTATCAACTCAACTTGCCTCCATCACTGCTGTCCCTTCTTCAAGGGGCCTGGCTTCAGGACTCTCTGAACCCAGGCAGGGGGAGATGTTCTGTGAAGAAGTTGCAGTAGCAGTAGCAGATGTTCCAGATGCAGAGCTTACTGAAATAAATGATGAAACGGAGATGCTTTGTTTAGCATAAGAGCCAGTCTTTACTGCAAAGACAAATACTGTTGGTGTTTTCACCATAAATCCCTCTATTGATATTCTTTCATTACTTTATTCTTTTAATTCTGTACATAGCAATAATCTTCCAGTTCCAGTTGTTGATTCAGATTTATCTAAAGTCATAGTATGTTACTCGGCTCCAATAGGTCCTGATGTTTTGGAACAACTTAGGACAAGTCTTATAGTTTTTGATAGTATTATAAAGCCAATAACTATTTCAGAGCCATAGGTATTCTCTCCACCAACATTTGGCTGGTGTGAATCCCCAATGCCAAATCTTGATGATATTATATTTGCTGATATGGAACCAGAGGTCACCAGCTCTCAGGTTCAAGAAGTTCCAGAAGATCTACCTGAACAGCCTCAGGCTGAAGACTTACAGCCAAAGGCTCATCCACTTCCTTCTGATGAAGTGCTGAAATAACTAAATGCTCTTTATGACAATCCAGCAAATTCTTTTGATGATGATGATGCTGAATCAGATGACTCTGAAGATACAAATTCAAAGAAAAGAAAAGCAAATAAGAAGGCTGCTACTCCAAAGGCTGCTCCAAAGCCAAATCCATCTGCTGATACTTCATATTATATCATGCATAATATAACTCTCACTCCAGACACCCCCAACTGGATGAGATATTCCAAAAATGAACTGAAAGCTAGGAAGAAGAGTAGGAGATACTCTACACCTCCTCAATTTAGGAGAGGTCCTCCTCCTCCTACAGTAGGATCATCAGGAAGTGTTACTCATGCTCAGAAGCCTACATCCTCTCATCATTCCAAACCCTCCTACAGCAAACAGCATCACAGTTCCAGCAGCAGTAGCAGACAGCAATAATATAAGAAACACAGCAGGAAGCAGAAGACATTTGAAGATATTCAGCAAGATGAAGTCAGTCCAGAAAGGCCTCTATCTCCAGCTTGTGATCCAGAAATGGACCCTAACTCTAGAATGTCTAGATTCCAAGAACTAATAGCTCTCTCTCAAATTAGAAAAGCTAAGGCAAAAGGACAAGATACTTCTCAGTATACTACTATGTCTTCCTACAGAAAGAAAGAGCTGGACAAATATCAGGTACACAATCTTTTTAATGCTGATGCATATATGTCCTTACATCCTGAAGCAGTTGTACCAAGAGCTACTTTTGTGATAATTCTTGGAGCAAATGATATGAAGATGGCAAAGCAGCAAGCTGCTGATCCTAAAAGAGAAATCATCTTCACCAGACCAGCTTCAGATGAAAAGAAGAAAGACTCAAAGAAGGCCTGACAATTTTCTCTATATATTTGATTTGAACTGTTATCTGTTATTTATTCTTCACAAAGCATTGTTGTTATATATCTTCTGAACAATTATAATTCTGCCAGATTTCTTTTTATGCTTTGTGATTTTTCCCTTTCTATTGTTCATAGTGACATCACACAAATAGGGGGAGATTGTTGGAACCCCACCTGTTTTAGGGTTAATTTGGGCTAGGTTCATTCTTAGGATTGCTTATATTGACCCACATTATATAGTCTAGTGTCATAGGTTTTTGTCAGAGTCTAAGTCAGGACATCAAACCTAAAATGATTGGTTTTCACCTCCAAAATACTTAGAAGATAGAAGACCCCCTAGAGAAAGCAGTTTTCTAAGAGCAGAAAAAGTCATTCAGAGATTGCTGAATTTAGCTCGACTTTTGTCGATCGGAGTTCGACGAACTCAGTTATTTCTCTGAGCTGAGTTCGATGAAATCCTAGCTTAGCTCGACGAACTCAGACTTCTTATTTGAGCTTAGTTCGACGGAAGCTTAGCAGAGATCGACGAATTCCGATTTCTTCCCAGAAGTTCAGCACGACGAAAAGACTATCTCAGTTCGACGATCTTGGAGCTCAGATTGGTAGTGAATGTTCTGTTCAGATAACTTGGAGCTCAGCTCAACGAAAGAGAGGACTTTAGCTTGATGAAATTGGATCTTTGGTTGATGAAACAGGTTCAGTTCAACTACATTCTCACAGGTTCTGTTCGACTAATTTCCCTGCAATTTTCCAGTTTTGACTAAGGCAGTTTGATCTCAAAATTTATTATTATATGCCTATAAATGCTCTGATAATTAATGCTTCATATTCTCAGGAATATGACCGTTTTCAAGGTAGCATTAATTATGGTATTCACAGAGTAATTATTTGGTTAAATGGTTGGGACAGTTGAGGAAACAAATTAAAGAAAATTACTAGTCGTTCAACTCCCAGATTTTCTGCAGTCAATCAAGGATAGAATTCAAAATTAAAAATGCTAATTTTCTGCAAGGAATATATAAAGATAGTTTTCAGAAGACATATATAGAGGTAAAAACACACACAAACACACACAAATATACAGAGACATACAGAGATTCTTACAGGCCTCTTCATCATCAGCTTCAGAGCTTTCAAGGGACAACTATTCAATATCAGTCCAGAAAGCTTCTAAAAATCTTCTATAATCTGAAGGCCTACACCCTGAGCAAAGCTCTCTTTCTCCTGAACCATTCATCATCTCAGGGGGAGCTTTGATAACATCTAATCCACTAGTCTTCTCTTAGACTGTTGATAGAGAAGAACATCATCATTTTTCTTTTTCCAACAGTGTACAGGGTTATAACTCCCTTCAAAAGTTAACCCATTTGGTTATCAAGTCTCCTAATCAAAAGACTTGGTTTAGTTTTGGGGCACCTTATAAAAAGCTCAAAGGGTTCTGAGATCTTCCTTGAAATAGATCTTGTGGTGACAGGGCATCTGATCAAAAACCTATGGTGGCAGGGCACCTGAACCACTATAAAATCTTTATGTCGTCTGGATTACTCTATTTTTTATCTGTTGTGCTGTGATTGTTTTTGTTTTTATTTTCTCTCCTTACATATAGTTATCACTTATTTTAATTCCGCAATAAATATTAATCAAGTTTTTAAAATACTCTATTCACCCCCCCCCCCCCCTCTAGAGTTAAGATGGATCTATCCCTCACTTTCAGATTATACTCCAGTGAGGAATGGACCTAAGGAGATCTTTTGATGTTCAGATAGAGGAGTTACTAAGAGCTATGGTACGATCACCAATGACATAGTCACAATCTCAAAAGTAGCTTATGTGGAAGGATTGCAACACAATCTGATCAGCATAAGTCAACTGTGTGATATAGGCTATGTCATTGTCTTCCATAAGGATGAGTGTCTGATCAAAAGGTCAAGTGACCAAGAGGTCATTTTGATAGACACTATGAGTGCAAATATTTATTATTTAAACTTCTTATGTTTAAGTACAGGCTCACCAGTTTGTCTAGTAGCAAATGCGAAAGTCTCTTGTTGTGTGCAGTGACACAAGAGGCTTGCTCACTTGAATAACAAGACAATTAGCAAGCTCTTCAGTGAAGGGGTAGTCAGAAATGGACCCAATATAAGATGCACCAAAGAGGTCATAGGTTTTGTATGCCAAAAGGGCAAGCAGACAAAAACTTCCTTTAAAAAGTCTTGGGGCAAAGGATTCTGAGAGGTGTTTGTACCTCTTGCATATGGGCTTGTTTGGTCCTATACAAGTTCATAATCTTAGTAGGAAAGTTTATACACTTGTGATAGTTGATGACTATTCCAGATTAGCTTGGGTGTTCTTTCTAAAAAAAAGTCTAAACACGTGACATTTTTATGACCTTTGTTAGGCAAGTTCAGAATGAAACAGACAGTTTTGTGGTCAAAATTAGAAGTGACCATGATACTAAATTCCAGTTTGAAGGAATGACAAAGTTCAGTGAAGAACTAGGGATTCACCAGAAAGTTTCTTCTCCTAGAACACCCCAGCAAAATAGGATAGCTGAGAGGAAAAACGGGACTCTCATAGAGGCTGGCAGGATATTACTCAGTGACACTTCTCTCCCAGAATACTTCTGGATAGAGGCAGTAAACACTGCATGTCATGTCTTGAATAAAGCTTCTATCAACAAGTATCTCAAGAAGACTCCCTATGAGATTATAAATGGCAGAAAACCAAATCTTGTCTATCTCAGGATCTTTGGAAGCAAGTACTTTGTGCTCAATAATGGGAAATCCAATTTGACCAAGTTTGTTGTCAAATCCCATGAAAGAATTTTTGTTGGGTACAACAACCACAACAAAGCCAATAGAGTATACAACTTGAAAAATCATGTTGTAGAAGAGTTAGTGAATGTAGTCTTTGATGAATCAACTTAAAAAATCATGTTGTGAGCTGCCTAGCTCCTCTAAATCTATAGGTGTAGAGTTGAAGATAAAGAATCTGACCATCAAGGACACTCCTCCAACTGCCCAAGAAGAATATGATGGTGTGCTCATTCCTGAAGAAGATTCAAATTCACAGGACATGGGTGAAGACCAGTAGGATCCAACCACTGAAGTTCATGATGCTGAAGAAAGAATGACACCCGCTGTCAGACATTTGAGGGATCATCCCAAAGATCAAATCATAGGTGATGCAAGTCAAGGTGTTACAATAAGGAGCACAAGCCTCAACATTGATATGTATTCAAGCTTTTTGTCTTAAGTTGAACCTAAGAGATTTGAAGATGACAAAATAGACACATTTTAGATTGTGGCTATGCAAGAAGAACTGAACCAGTTCAAGAGATGCGAGGTCTGAAATATGGTTCCCAAACCGCATGGACATAACATCATTAGTACCAAGTGGATCTATAGGAATAAACTTGATGAGAATGGTGTTATAATCAAGTATAAAGCTCGACTTTTTGTCAAGGGATACAAATAAGAGGAAGGTATAGACTTTGATCAAACCTTTACACTAGTAGATAGATTGGAAGCAATAAGGCTATTCCATGCATATGATGCACATAAGGATTCAAGGTCTACCAAATTAATGTTAAGTCATCTTTCCTAAATGGTGACCTAAAATAAGATGTCTATATTGAGCAACCCTCAGGTTTTATTAACTCTAACTTTCATGATTATGTATTTAATCTTAGAAAGGCTTTATATGGGTTAAAGCAAGCCCCTAGGGCATGGTATGAAACCTTGTCTAGATTTCTCATTGAGAGCAAATTCTCAAGGGGAAGATAGACATGGCATTATTCCTTAGGGAAGTCAAGGGTAAGATCATTCTAATCCAAAATTATGTAGATGACATAATTTTTGGGTCTACTAATGATGGCCTCTGCAAGAAGTTTGCTAAGCTTAGGCAAGGACAATTTTAGATGAGCAGTATGGGTGAATTCAAGTACTTCTTGGGCCTCTAAGTTAGATAGTCTGAGGATGGACTATCCATCTCTCAGTCTAAGTTCACCAAATAGTTAATTAAAAAGTTTGGAATGGAGAGTGATTCCATAATGAAAACTCATATGGGGTCAAATGTATCAATAGACAAGGATGAGACTGGGAAACTTGTTGATGAAAACTTGTGTAGAGGCATAATTGGCTCTCTCCTCTACCTAACTGCAAGTAGGTCATACATCATGTATACTACATGTGTTTATGCTAGATCTAGGCTAGCCCTAAGGAGTGTCATTATTCTGCAGTAAAAAGAATTCTGAGATATCTTAAGGGCACACTTGATCTTGGTCTATAGTACCCTAGGAATAATGATTTTGAACTAATTAGGTATTCAGATGCAGACTTTGTAGGTTGTATAAAATATAGGAAAAGCAAATCAAGCTCCTGTCAATTTCTAGGAAGAATACTTGCATCTTAGAGCAGCAAGAAATAAGTGTTGCTATCTCAACAGCCGAATCAGAATATATCTCAGCTGGAAGTTGTTGTGCATAACTACTTTGGATCCAGCATTAGCTCCAGGACTACAATCTCAGGCTAAGTAGAATTGTAATGTTTTGTGATTCTTCTAGTGCAATCTCTATTGCTAGGACTCTTATTTTTCATAGCAGGACTAAGCACATGGAGATTAGATATCATTTTATTAAAGAGCATGTGGAAGAGAGTACATCAGTCTTGAGTTTGTCCCCATAGATAAACAAGTGGCTGATATCTTCACTAAGCCACTAGATGAAGCCAAGTTCAACACCTTCAAATTTGAATTGCGCATATTGAACTTAGTATAGCTTCAGTGTCTCTTCATTCATATATGTTGTCAGCAGCATTGATCCTTGCAATATATCAAAGAAGATATAGACTATGTCCAAGCGTCGAATGCACTGAGTCTAAGTGTTCAGACGTCAAGTGCGCTGAGGCAACATTAGGCATCGAGTGCATTTAGTTCAATTATCCAATCATTGAGTGCACTGAGACAACTTTAGGCGTCGAGTGCGTTGAGTCTACTTAACGAATTCTCCCAGGGACTTCTGATTGCGGCTATCTTATGGGATCAATCTCAGTCGTTGATCTACTCGTGATTATCACGACAGGTACGCACCTCTCCACATTCTCAAATAAGAGGTAAGTATAAAAAGAAGGTTGTGCGATTAGAATAAAATATACTATTCCTAGCCCTTCTCGACTTTTTGCCTCCCTATAATAAAATCTCTAGAAAACTTCAAAAATTCAAAGGATTCATGGCACTGAAAGGAAAGGATTTCCTTTTCGAGGGTTCAGAGTTGATTCGAAATGGCCTCTAGGATGATCCAGAGGAAGTTCATCTCGTTCTCCACTTACTACAAGTCGCTAACTAGAGTTTGTTATGTCCGAGCCCATCTCAATATGGAAGCGTGAAGTTCTTGAATTCTATACGAATGCCATTATCGACTCATCCTCCACGAAAATCAAGTCATCTGTAAGTGGACAAAAGAAAAGATCAATCTAGATGACTGAGCAAAGCACTGAATCTACCCAAGTTCAAACAATCAGTTGAAGAAGATGACTTGTACCAGGATGATGTGAATTTTGCCATAAAGTGGTGTGAACTATCAAAACGCACCACTAACTCCATTCTAAGGAAGGACATGAATCTCAAAGGCAAATTCCCAGCATATGTTATCAGCAAGGCAATGCTCTGCAAAACTAGGTCCCATGACAAGATTCACAAGAATATGTTTGAAGTAATGGCAAGGATAGTTCTATCTAAAAGGACTAACTGGGGGAAGGTACCGTTTGATAGAGTGGTGGACTGTATGCTAGAACCTAATCTAGGGAGAATTCTGTCCCCGTATCTCTATATGTCTATTCCAGGGATCCTCAATAGGAGGTTAGGAACAAAGATCCATCATATGAGGAGGATGGACTCAAAAATGTTTGATAGGTGGGACAGAGTCTTGCTCTCACATCAAAAATCTACTGACAAGAAAAAGAAAGCAGTCATGATCACAGAAGAAAGCACTGGAAGCAGCTCTTTTGAGAGCAGTGAGGAAGAGCTACATGATCCTCACTTGTCTGATACTATAGAGGAAACAAGAAGAGATATGAGTGCTCAGGTTTCAATATCCTTTGAACCTGCAGTAAAGACTGTCCAAGTCAGTGGCTCACAATCTGAAAACATCCCAGCAAAGGTAGTTTGAAAGTGAGCTGTTAGATCAGGAATACTCTAGAGGGGGTGAATAGATTATTCAGGATTTATAAAATTTTCTTCTGATTTAATCTAGTGCAGGAACAAAATGAAAACAGCAATCTTAACAAACAGCCACAACACAAGAAACAAAAGAAAAGAGCAATACAGACAACACAAGAATTTATAGTGGTTCCCCTAAACTTGGGTACATCCACTCTTCTACCATCCTGGTAGGAATCCAATCAGATTTTTTATCAGGTGCCTGACACCAATGAGCTTTTGATCAGGTGCTCAAAAACCAATCCTCGAGTCTTTTGATCAGGTGAATTGCAACCAGGAATAACTTTTGAAGGGAGTTATAACCCTTTGTACATTGGGGGGTGAGAGATGATATGGTATTCTCTTTCTCAATATATAACTGAGAAGACTTGTGGATATTGATTTTAGCAAAGGCTCCCCCTGAGATATAAAATGTTTCAGGTAGATGAAGCCTTGTTGCAGGGTGATAGGCCTTCAGTAGTACAGCCTTGATCAGCAGTTGTTCAGGAACTTCTTTGACAGATAGTTATGTAGTTGTCCTTTGAAGTGTCCTGGAATGTTGAAGACAGAAGACTCTTGATTTTGATTTGTTGTTCTTATTCTTTAGATAGCTGATGATCTTCAGGTATAGGGCTTCTTGAGTTGCTGTATCAGAATTCAGAAAGAGAGAGCAGAGATTTCCTTATTGCAAACTGATTGTGTGTATATTATTTTTTCTATCTCTCGTATACTCTTCTGTTCTATATTACAGAAAAGAAGAGAAAATTTCTTTTATATTTACTGTCAAAAATTCTCTTTAGAAATTTGAAATCCTCTGCAATCAATGCTGACGGCCTTGAGAATAAACGACATTGAATTATTTCCCCAACTGTCCCATGGAAAAACGGCAAGCAATAATCCTGGAGAAGACCATAATCAATGCTTTGTCTAACGGTTATATTCCAGAGAATATTTGAGTATTAATTACTCAGGAATCATTGTAGTAAGAAGGGGACAGAAGGATGGAAAATAACTAAGTCTGGATTCGTCGAACTGATAACAGAAATCGTCGAGCTGAGTTCAGAGTTCGTCGAGCTGAGTTCAGAGTTCGTCGAGCTGAGTTGCTGAGTTCGTCGACCAGATAACTTCTGTTCGTCGAGCTGAGTTCCAAGATCGTCGAGCTAAAGCAGAATTATATTTTCTAGAAACTTTACCTTTTCTGTGTATGGATTTCGTCGAGCTGATAACTATTTTCATCGACTGAAGTTCAGCAAAATATTTCTGGACTTAGAATAATTTCATATGCTTCTGGATGAAAGTGTTGAAGTGAAGTATCCAAAATTCATCGACCTAATAATTGGTTTCGTCGAGCTAAGGATTTGTTTTGTCGACCTGAGAACCACTAACTGCTGCTGGATAAATCTAACCAAAGTGGTCAAAGTTCATCGAGCTGAGAATCCTGAGTTCGTCGACTGGAGATGACTCTGGACTTAGAGAAATAGAGAAGCTTCTAGCTATAAAAAGTTGAAATAGAGAATCCAGAAATCGTTGAACCAAGATCCAGAATCATCGAGCTGAGAACTTTATAACTGATACATAAGCTTTGCCTAGACTGTGGTCCAAGTTCATCGAACTGAGAACTAAGTTCGTCGACCAAAGTCTGACTCTGGACTTAGAATAAAGAGATGTTTTCTGATCTTGAAGTGTTGAAGTGTAGTGTCCAAAGTCCATCGACCTGAGCACCAAGTTCGTCGAGCTCAGCTCAGAGAATTTACTCTGAGATCGTCAAGCTGAGCAAGACTTTCGTAGAACTGCGTTCGACGAACGTCGAACTTATTTTACTTAGTATGAAATCTGTCTAAGTCTTGAGTCTCTGGCAGTGTTGATGGCTGGTCCTTGCAGTGTTGATTCTAAGGACTTGGCCTAGACTCTAGGACACAACTATGACCCTGACTATATATGTTGGGTCAAATGATCCTAACTTAGTGAGCCTAGCCCAAATCTTACTCGGGATCCAACAATCTCCCCCTATTTAAGTGAGGTCACTAATTATAGACTTAAATCAAAATTGAAAATCACACAGCAAGAAAGCATATATCTGGCAGAGATTAATAACACATGCAACATATATATATACATAAGCTTTGTTCAGAAATAGAAAGCAGTTGTAAAAACATAACAGAAGTAAAGCAGTTCAGAATCACTTCTTTTGTTTCTTCTCTTTAGGCATTACTTCTTTACCTTTATCTCCAGGCTCGGTGAAGACAATCTCTCTGTTAGCATCAGAATCTTGCACTTTAGTCATGGTCATATCAGCAGCCCCTATAATCTTCAAAGATGTGGCTCTGGGGACAACTGATTCTGGGTGTAACTTCATGTAGTCATCAACATTGAAAAATTGTTAGCTTTTTCATACCTTTTAAGCTCTTCTTTCCTGTGCTTAGACATTGTGGAATACTCAGAAGGATCATTTCCTTCAGCTTTGGCCTTGTTAATCATAGAAAGGCCTACGAGTTCTTGGAACCTGGCCATTCTAGCTGTATTAGCTGTTTCAGGATCTTCAAAAGGAACAGGATGAGGCTTTGGTCTTTTAGGACTTTCAGCTTTTTGATCTGTAGGGAATGATAGCTATTGTTGATGCTGCTGCTGTGGTTGATGATGAGATTGATGTTGCTTGCCTGAAGAGTAATGCCTATGCTGGCTGCTTTCAGAATAAGATCTCCCTTGATGTCTCTGATATGTTTGGAATTGGGTAGATCTTTGGGACATTATGCCTGAAGCACCAGCAGCTAGAGGAGGAGGAGGAGGAGGTGGATCTTTTCTGTATTTCTGAGATGGAGGAGGACAGTATCTTCTACTTCTCTTCCTTTCTTTTTGTTGATTTTTAGATAACCACATCCAACCTGACATCCCTTTATATGGAATTATCCTCTGGAGAATACAGTAGGGAGTGTCATTTGCTGGGTTTAGCTTAGGAGCAGGAGGAGGAGGAGCTTTTCTCTTTTTAGATACTGGCTTCTTCTTTTTGTTAGCATCCTCATCAGAATCCTCATCATCCTCATCCTCATCATCATCACTGTTATCCTGTGGATTATCATATAAAGCATTTAGCTTTTTCAGTGTTTCATCAGATATAATGGGTTTCTCAACTTGGGATGGAGCTGGAGTAGATGCTGGAGCTAGAGCTGGAAGAGAAATTTTAAGAGGGGCTGGAGAACTAACTGTGACAGTGCTTTCAGCAGCTGCCTTATTTTCTTCTTCAATGTCAGCCCTGATTAACTCATCCAGATCAGGCAAGGGTGAGTCATCCATTATAAAAGTTGGGACTAAAGGGGAAGAGACAATTGGGGAAACAACTTTAGGAAGAGGTGAAGCAGGAACCTCTTGAGAAGTAAAGTTGTCCTTAAGCTGCTTAGCCACTTTAGGGCTTATTGGAGAGGTGTATGGGATAATAGCCAAAGATGGCTTAGTATACTCTGCTGGAAAGAATCTCAAGTATACAGTATCAAAAATGCTTAACAAATTAACCAAATCTACTGTGGGATTTAAAATGAAATCACCAGCAGTAATTAACTCTTCTGGAACTGACTCTTCTATATCTATGTCAGTCTCAATAAAATGAATAAAATCAAAAAATTCTGAATCATCTGTTGTGGCTGCTTCTGCATCTACTGAAGCTGCTGAAACTGAAAGAATTGGTTTTAAGATGTCCTAAACACCTAAAGGAGAGGGGTGAATAGGTTCAATTCTTTTTCTAACTTAGGCAGACAAATCTATCTAGTTTAGCAATTAATTCAGCAGGTATCACAGCACAGCATTCGCATACACACAGCATTCCACAGATTGTACACCAGATTTATAGTGGTTCCCTAAATGATGGGTACATCCACTTTCCCCCTTCTCCTATCTAGCAGTACACTAGATTCGGCCTAACTTCCTTCTTTCTTCTCAGATCCGCAGATCTTACAGCTCAGAACCAAGAATGGTTCCTACAAATCAGAGTGAATCCACACTCCTACAACTTGGGCACAAGCCCTACCTCAGCCTCTTTCGCAGGCCAACAACTCAGAGTGAAACCCCACTCCTACAACTCAGGCAAAAGCCCTACCTCAGCCTCTTTCATAGGCCTACAACTCAGGGAAAAGATTCCCCTACCTCAGGCACTCAGCCCTACCTCAGCCTTTATAATTTAGGCTTACAACTCAGAGAAATAAATCTCCTACACTCAGATCTATTACAGATCCTACAAAAGTTATTGATGAAAAGATAATAATATCTTCAACCAGATGGAGAGAGAATTGGTTGAAGACTTCTTGATCAATTCTTGATAGAACTGATTACTTAAGGATCAACCTGCCTTAGCTTCTTCAAAGCTTCTTGAATCTGAACAAAGTAAGGTTGATCTTCTTGGTGTTGGAAGTTGATCTTCAATCAGCTTCCTTCTTATTCAGAAATTAATCTGAATTCTTCTTCATAATTAATCTGAATTCTTCTGGCAGACTGTTCAGGATTTTCTTTCACTTGATGAGGACTTCTCTCCTTCTTATTTTTCTCTCTCTACAATCTGTTGACTGTTTCTTATTTCTCTTCTTCTGGATCTTCAATCCTTCAAAGATTATTCTTCATTCACTGATCGTGTTCACAATCACTTCTTCACAATCGATAATTGATGTCCCAATTGTTCAGAGAGCATATTTATATATAGGCTTCATCCATGGTTACCGGTTGTTCCGGTTCCAAACGGTCTTCTGACACCTCTGACAGATGTGACAGCAATGTCAGTAATGACAGTTGTCAAGTCTCCAGTTATATTACTTCAACCTTCATTGGACTTTGACTCAGCAGTAGAGAATGTCGAGTGAATACTTCACATGTGTCGACACACATAGTCTATGTGTCGACACAAGTCTTGATGATGTCGACACAACTTCACTTTTACTTCTTGACACAGCTTCTGTGGAATGAGTCGACACAATCACTCCTTGTCTTGACAAAATTGGTGTCGACAGAATTCTAGTGTGTGTCGACACAAGTTCTGTGTGTCGACACAATCGTTGTTGATAGAATTTTGGAATGTGTCGACAGCTTCTTTGTGTGTCGACACAAATTCTGGGTGTCGACACAATCTAGCCCTTGGTGTCTACACAGCGTTGTCGACAGATTTTCTGTGTGTTGACATAAATTTTGGATGTCGACACAATCTGGCCCTTGGTGTCGACACAGCCATTCCCAAGTGTCGACACTTGTACTTAGAAATTTTTTCTTCCATTTACTTAACCTGCACATGATAACCCAACACAACATCATTGAGTTAGGTGAGGCTACTCCAAATCTGGTACACATTTTCCAATGTACCCAACAAAAACTGAAACTGCTACTACTTCTGAATCTGTTGTAGCTTCTTCATCAAGCATCTCCCCCTGCCTGGTTTCAGTAAGAACTGGAGCCAGGTCCCTAAATGAAGAGGGGGCAGTAGAAAGGACAGAGATCTGGGCAGATAGAGAGGAAATGGAAGTAGCAAGAGGTGTAATGGCCTCTGTTATTAGAGTTTTGAGGAGGGGTGTGATGAGAGTAATGACAGATGAGATGGTGGAGGGATCCAGTGATGGAGTGGCAGATGGAGTTATAGATGGTGGTAGAGGGGAAACAACTGGAGGGATTGTAGTTGGTGGTGAGTATGAAGGATGGTATGGAGGATAAGTGTGGTGGAAGAGGTGATGATGGTGGTGTTGGGGCTGGTATATCATGAGGGTATTGTGGTGATTGAGATGGAGTGGGTTGATGGTATTCCTGGGTGGGTGAGGAAGGGAAGTCAGTAAGGTATAGTGGTGGAGAGGTGGCAGGTAATGTAGCTGTAGTAGGAACATGAACTTGTTGGAGTTATTGATGTGGTTGAAGAGATGGAGTATGAACTGTGGAGGGTGATTGTTGTTGAGTTGCTGGAAGGGATGGAGGGGTGGGGATGATCTCTTCAGCAGGGTGGGGAGTGGCTCTAACAGCCCTGGTGCTCTCAGAAGCTGGGGTGGAAGAGGTTGAAGCCTTGGATGGCTTGGATATAGTCCTCTCCCACCTGCCAAACAAGGCACAGGTGAGCCTCTTGCTGGCATTAATGAATATGGTCGGGGAGACCAGTGATTCAAAAGCCTTTTCTTTCAAGAAGATCCCTAGGATCCATCCAAAGCACACTTCCTTTTTAGTACACTTTTTCTTAATAAGATCAAAGAGGATATGTGCCCAATTTACTTGCTTCTTAGTAATCACTGCACACATGACTAAAAACTGATGTCTGGTAATATAGTCATGTGCAGTATGCTTGCCTAGCATGACTTTCCCAACAATATCTGCCAGAAATTTGTATTCTGCAGATAAATGTTTCTTTAACAACTTATTGGGGTTATCTCTAGTATAACCCATCAAACTCAACATCATATCATATTCTTCATAATCTATTTCCAGTTCTTCTTCTCCATTATTCAACCCAAAAATTTTTGTTAATACTACGGCAGAGAGAGTTATAGCGTTACCCGCAATTGTTCCTGTCATGGTATTCTCCTCAGAAGTTAATGAAGTGTAGACCCATTCTCTAATTTATGTGCCAGACAGTTTGATTCTGGTTGTCATCAGGGTATTTAGTTGCTTCTCTTCCAGAAGTTCCAGAATACTCAGAAAGATTGGATCCGCATGCTGGAAGGAATCAAAGTCAACATCAAATCCAGTGTCGAACTTCATCGCAGCCAAAGTTCCCGCTGGAATCGCCATGAAATCACCTGCAAGAGAGAAAAATCATGATCAAGTGCAAGGGAACAGAAAGTGCGGGACGGAGGTCGAAGAAAACCTAGTTATAAGATTTTCTGGAATATGAATCGACAAACTCCGTTCCACAAAAAATAAGAAATTCTTCGCCCTGAGATCGACGAAATAATTAATAGTGAAATAATTCGTCGAGCTCAGCTGGAAGAGTTGAAGACATTTCATCGAGCTCCGTTTGACGAAAGTTTTCCTGAAGTAGACTCGTCGATCTCCGTTCGACGAACACAACTTCACTCACAGAGAGTTCGTCGACCTCCGTTCGACGAATATCTCTCAAACTTGGCCTAGTTCGTCGAGCTCCGTTCGACGAACTCTGGAAAATTCGTCGAGTGCAGACAGAAACTAAACTAAGTCTTCTTCATTGATCATTACAAGCTGATTTATAAAGAATAAGTGATTTTTCTCATCTAGAGGTTTGGTGAATATATCAGCTCTTTGTAAATCAGTGTAAATATAGACAAGATTAATTTTATTTTTATCCACACACTCTCTAATGAAATGATGTCTAATGTCTATATGCTTAGTCCTACTATGATGGACTGGATTTTGTGATATTGCTATAGCACTTGTGTTATCACAAAAGAGAGTTGAATTATTTAAGTTGAGACCATAGTCTAGGAGTTGGTTTTGGATCCACAGCATCTGAGAACAACAACTGTCTGCTGTAATATATTCTGATTCAGCAATTGAGGTGGATACAGATGACTATTTCTTGCAAAACCAGGATACTAGCCTCATACCAAGGAACTGACAAGTCCCTAAGGTGCTTTTTCTATCAACCCTGCATCCAGCAAATTCAGCATCTGAAAATCTAGTTAAATCAAATTCTGACTCAGCAGGATACCATAGGCCTAGACTAGGATAACTCTTTATATATCTTAAAATCCTTTTTAAGAAAATTAGATGAGATTCTTTAGGGTTCACTTGGAACCTAGCACAAAGGCATGTGGCAAACATGATATCAGGTCTGCTTGCTGTTAGATATAGTATGGACCCAACAATGCCCCTATATAATTTCTGATCTACAGGTTTCCCATGTGCATCAGAGTCAATCACAGCATTAGTAGCCATGGGTGTTTTCTTTGCTGAGGCATCAGCCATCCCAAACTTTTTGATAAGCTCTTTTGCATATTTAGCTTGGGAGATGAAGATGCCATCAGGCAACTGCTTCACTTGGAGACCAAGGAAGTAAGAGAGCTCACCCATGCTACCCATTTCAAATTTTGAATGCATGAGGTCAGAGAACCTCTTGCATAATTTGGAATCAGTAGACCCAAATATGATGTCATCTATATATATTTGCACTAACAATATTTGATCCTTATGATGTCTTGTGAAAAGTGTTCTATCTACTATGCCTCTAATGAATTTATGCTCTATCATAAAGCTGGCTAGGGTCTCATACCAAGCTCTTGGGGCTTGCTTGAGGCCATAAAGAGCTTTATGCAATTTGAAAACATGATAAGGGTGAGTTGGAGAGACAAAACCTGGAGGTTGTTCAACATAAACCTCTTCTTTAAGTATTCCATTAATAAATGCACTCCTCACATCCATTTGATATACCTTGAATCTCTTGTAGGCTGCATAGGCCAGGAATATTCTGATTGCCTCTAACCTTGTCATAGGTGCAAAGGTTTGGTCATAATTTATTCTTTCCTCTTGCCTATATCCTTGAGCAACAAGCCTGGCCTTGTTTCTCACAATCACTCATTGGGCATCCAGCTTGTTTCTATAAACCCATTTGGTTCCAATTACTGGGTAGTATTGGTGTCTTGGAACCAAATCCCAAACTCTACATCGCTCAAATTGGTTTAATTCCTCCTGCATTACAATGATCCAGTGGGGATCTTACTCTGCATCATGAATGGATAGAGGTTCAACCTGAGAGAGAAAATATGCATGCATCAAATCTTGGTTGAGTTGATGCCTTATCTGTACACCTACTGATATGTCTACAATCACTTAAGATCTGGGATGATCCCTAAGTGTGATAAGATTGGTGGGTGGAGTTGGTTCTGCAACAGTATTAGGAACTGAATCCTCTTGTGGAATTATATTTTCCATTGGGGGAAGATCAATTCCTTCAGTTCCTTCATCTTCACTTTCTTCAATGACTTGTGGAGAAGGATGTGTTGGAACCTCTTGGGTGAGGTTTAGTCCATCCAAACTCTCACATAAGAGTGAGGTACCTGCAAAGTGTTATTGGTAGAAATCTCTTTCTCCTTGCAAGACATGTTAGCTTCATCAAATGTAACATGAATAGACTCTTCAATTTTTAGAGATGATTTGTTAAAAACCCTATAGGCTTTGCTTACTTCGGAATATCCTAGAAAGATTCCCTCTTCAGCCTTAGCCTCAAACTTTTTAATATATTTTTGTTGTTATTGTGAATATAACATATACATCCAAATACTTTAAAATAGTTGATTTTAGTTTTCTTTCCTTTAAGTAATTCATAGGGAGTCCTATTTATAAGTTTGTGAATTAAACTCCTGTTCAGGACATAATTTGTTGTGCTCACAGCCTCTGCCCAAAAGGTTAGGGGCATGTAAGCATCTGCAAGTAATGTATCTGCAGCTTCAATGAGTGTCTTATTTTTCCTTTCAGCTACCCCATTTTGTTGAGGAGTTCTAGGAGCTGAGAAACAGTGCCTGATACCTTCCTTCTCACATAACTCATGCATAAGGAGAGACTCAAACTCTGTGCCATGATCACTTCTGATCAATGCAACATGAGTATAGAACTCAATCTGTATAGTCCTGAGAAAATCTGTAAGAACCTTGAAGGTATCTGACTTAGATCTCAGAAAGGATACCCAAGTGAACCTAGAGAAGTCATCCATAATAACTAAGGTATAGGATTTCCCTCCTAGGCTTTGTACAGCAATGGGTCCAAAGAGATCCATATGTAGCAAATACAAAATCCTAGGAGAATCACTTTTATTAACAGATTTAAAACTAGATTTAGTTTGCTTGCCTAGTTGACAAGCCCTGCAAAGACCTTCCTTCTTGTAGGGACCAGAAGGTAAACCTCTAACAAGGTTGTCTTTTGATAGCCTAGCAATGTTTTTCAAGTTTACATGACCTAGCCTTTTGTGCCATAAATCATTCTGATTACTAGTAATATTAAGTAAGCAGATATTAGAATTGGCAGAAAGAAAATCAACTAAATATAAGTTGTCTTGTCTATTTCCAATTAAAATAGTTTGATTTTCCTTATTAGAAATGATACAAGAAGATGAGTTAAAGTGTACCTGATAACCTTCATCACATAATTGACTTATAGAGATGAGATTATGTTTGAGTCCTCTGACATAAGTTACTCTCTTGAAAGTAACAGCTCCAATCTTCACTTCTCCAAAGCCTTCTGACTAGCCACATTTGGAATCCCCAAAGATAACCTTTGGCCCCAGCTTTGACTTGTATTTGTGTAAGATGTCCTTGCTGCCAGTCATATATTTGGAGCAACCACTATCCAAGTACCAAGTCTGATTCACACTTGGACAGCTTTTCACCTGCAATGAAATACAATTAATTGTTCTTGACCCAGGTTACCTTGGGTCCTTTATTTTGCTGGTATGAAAAGCTAGAAATGACAGAAAATTCTGGTTGAGATTTGTATCCTAAAGGGTGATATCTCCTAGTTGGTATAACCCAATCAGCTACAGGATTAAAAGGTTTCCTAGAATTATTTGAGTTGCTGTTGAAATTACAATTTCTGTTAAGTCTTTCTGGGTTCGACGAATTTCTGTGAGTTCGTCGACCAGAGTTCGACGAATTGGGTTGAGATCGTCGATCTATGCCCAGAGAATGAACATATTCATTTTCTGGGCCCCACGTTCATCGACGTCTGCTCAACAAACCATACAGAGTTCGTCGATCGCAGTTAGACGAATAATTATAGCTATAGTTTTCATTCAGCGTTCGTCGAGTGGAGTTCGACGAACTGGCAACATTTCGTCGATCTGAGTTCGACGAATTCTGCTGAACCTTGTTTTTACTTAAGGTTTTCTGATTTTTGATTTTCAGACCTGTTGATTTGGGAATATTTTTTATTGTTTGTTTATGGTTTATTATCTCTTTCCCCTTAGCAGAAACAAATTTGATTGGGGTTGTCAGTATGTTATTCTTGAGGAAGGGGGGGCAAACTTGATGAAGCACCCAAGCCTAGCTTGTCATTGAGTTTGGCATTTACAGTGCTTGTGATGTTCATCAGCTTGAGGCTTCTTCCATTAAGAGTTTCCTCAAGTTGTTTAGCCTCACAAAGCTCAGTCTTTAACATTATTATTTGTTCACTAGCTAAGGTTAATTCATCTTTTAACCTATTGTTTTCAGAGTTGACATTCTCTAGGTTTCCTAATTTTTCCATAAGAGTTTTAATCTCCTTTTTTGATTTTATTAAGTCTATACACATTATTTTAAATTCAAATTTAAAAGAATCAGAACTGTAATCAAAAGAAGACAATACCTTATCAGCTTCAGAATCTGAAATTGCTTCATTGTCTGAGTCCTCTTCTTCTGAATGGCTCCTAGAAGCATCAATTGTCATGAGGCAAACCTCCTTGGCCCTTGCCTCTTCCTCATCTTCACTGGAACTAGAATATGTTGACTCTTCTTCAGTCTCACTCCAGGTTTCAGCCACAAAACCCTTCTCCTTCTTCTTGTATTTGCTGGAAGAAGGTCTGTTGTTGTGCTGTCTCCTGGTATCTTTCTATCTTCTCATTTCTTTCTTCTGATTCTCTGGACACTCAGAGATGAAGTGTCTAGCTTTCCTGCATCTAAAGCACACCACTTCTTTAGTTGGTGTTTTGTCATACCTTGGTTTGGCATCCTGTCTGGATGACTTCCTCCTGAAATCTTTTTTTGCCATCTTATAGAATCTTTTAGCAAAAAGACTCATGAGTTCTTCATTTCTTGAGGGAGTCTCTGTCTCTTCAGCTGCCTTAAAAGCAATGTTATGCTCTTTTCTTGCTAGAGGCGGTGTTCTCTGCTCAGTTGCCTCCCTGGATTTAATCAGCTGTTCATAGGACTTAAGTTTGCCTAATAGAGATTCAGTGGATATCTCATTTAGGCTTCTGGCTTCTTTGATAGGCCAGATCCTTGAATCCCATGAGCTTGGGAAGCACATTAGGATCATGTCATTCACCTCAGTGAGGGTGATGTCCTTGTCCAAGGTTTTTAGCTCATTGATGATTGAGCTTAACCTATTATACATTTCAGCTACTGACTCAGATTCCTCTTTCTTGAAATTCTCATATAAGGATATGAGGTTGGATCTCCTATCCTTTCTTTCATCTGCTGATCCAGCCACCATTTGGTTTAGGGAATCTCGGATGGCTTTGGCTAAAGTGTTTTCAGCAACCTTTTAGAAGATATCATCTGATATAGTCTATGCCAGTATGTTCATTGCCTTGGCATCAACAACCTTGGCCTTCTTCTGAGCCTCAGTCCACTCAGGTGGTGGAACTGCATTTGTGCTTGAGGCTGTTATAGATGTAGTGGCAGTGGCTTGAGGAGGACCTGTCAAGATGGAATTGTAGATATCTTCATCAATAGAGTTCATATACAATTTGATTCTTGCCTTCCAGATGGCAAACCTATTTAGGTTGCAAACTGGAGGTCTGGTGCTTGCATAGTCTTTGTTATATGTCATTGCTGTATATATAATCTAAATAACAATAAAGATAAAAGAAGAAATCTGATCTAACACAGGATCTTTGGTTCAAGGGTTAGCTTGTACATCAAGGAATCCAGGCTCTGATACCAATTGAAAGTGAGCTGTTAGATCTGGAATACTCTAGCGGGGGGTGAATAGAGTATTCAGGGTTTATAAAATTTTCTTCTGATTTAATCTAGTGCAGGAACAAAATTAAAACAGCAATCCTAACAAACAGCCACA
This sequence comes from Platanthera guangdongensis, assembly GCA_039583875.1. Lineage (NCBI taxonomy): Eukaryota > Viridiplantae > Streptophyta > Magnoliopsida > Asparagales > Orchidaceae > Platanthera > Platanthera guangdongensis. The sequence continues at coordinate 138,401,099 of CM077165.1, forward strand.
ACATAAGAAACATAAGAAAAGAGTAATCCAGACAACACAAGAATTTATAGTGGTTCCCCTAAACTTGGGTACATCCACTCTTCTACCACCTTGGTAGGAATCGACTCAGATTTTTGATCAGGTGCCTGACACCAATGAGCATTTGATCAGGTGCTCAAAAACTAATCCTCAAGTCTTTTGATCAGGTGACTTACAACCAGGAATAACTTTTGAAGGGAGTTATAACCCTTTGTACAGTGGGGGGTGAGAGATGATATGTTCTTCTCTTGCTCAATATACAACTGAGAAGACTTGTGGATATTGATTTTAGCAAAGGCTCCCCCTGAGATATAGAATGGTTCAGGTAGATGAAGACTTGTTGCAGGGTGATAGGCCTTCAGTAGTACAGCCTTGATCAACAGTTGTTCAGGAACTTCTTTGACAGATAGTGATGTAGTTGTCCTTTGAAGTGTCCTGGAATGTTGAAAACAGAAGACTCTTGATTTTGATTTGGTGTTCTTCTTCTTCAGATAGCTGATGATCTTCAGGTCTAGGGCTTCTTGAGTTGCTGTATCAGAATTCAGAAAGAGAGAGCAGAGATTTTCTTGTTGCAGACTGATTGTGTGTATGTTGTTTTTTTTATCTCTCGTCTACTCTTCTGTTCTATATTACAGAAAAGAAGAGAAAATTTCTTTTATATTTACTGTCAAAAATTCTCTTTCGAAATTTGAAATCCTCTACAATCAATGCTGACGGCCTTGAGAATAAACGACATTGAATTATTTCCCCAACTGTCCCATGGAAAAACGGCAAGCAATAGTACTGGAGAAGACCATAATCAATGCTCTGTCTAACGGTTATATTCCAGAGAATATTTGAGCATTAATTACTCAGGAATCATTGCAGTAAGAAGGGGACAGAAGGATGGAAAATAACTAAGTATGGATTCGTCGAACTGATAACCGAAATCGTCGAGCTGAGTTCAGAGTTCGTCGAGCTGAGTTGCTGAGTTCGTCGACCAAATAACTTCTGTTCGTCGAGCTGAGTTCCAAGATCGTCGAGCTAAAGCAGAACTATATTCTCTAGAAACTTTGCCTTTTCTGTGTATGGAGTTTGTCGAGCTGATAACTGTTTTCGTCGACTGAAGTTCAGCAAAATATTTCTGGACTTAGAATAATTTCAAATGCTTCTGGATGAAAGTGTTGAAGTGAAGTATCCAGAATTTGTCGACCTAAGAATTGGTTTCGTTGAGCTGAGGATTTGTTTTGTCGACCTGAGAACCACTAACTACTACTGGATAACTCTAGCCAAAGTGGTCAAAGTTCGTCGAGCTGAGAATCCTGAGTTCGTCGACTGGAGATGATTCTGGACTTAGAGAAATAGAGAAGCTTTTGGCTATAAGAAGTTGAAATAGAGAATCCAAAAATCGTTAAACCAAGATCCAGAATCGTCGAGCTGAGAACTTTATAACTGATACATAAGCTTTGCCTAAACTGTGGTCCAAGTTCATCGAACTGAGAACTAAGTTCGTCGACCAAAGTCTGACTCTAGACTTAGAATAAAGAGATGTTTTCTGATCTTGAAGTGTTGAAGTGTAGTGTCCAAAGTTCGTCGACCTGAGCACCAAGTTCGTCGAGCTCAGCTCAGAGAATTTACTCTGAGATTGTCGAGCTGAGCAAGACTTTTGTCGAACTGCGTTCGACGAATGTCAAACTTATTTTACTTAGTATGAAATCTGTCTAAGTCTTGAGTCTCTGGCAGTGTTGATGGCTGGTCCTTGCAGTGTTGATTCTAAGGACTTGTCCTAGACTCTAGGACATAACTATGACCCTGACTATACATGTTGGGTCAAATAATCCTAACTTAGTGAACCTAGCCCAAATCTTACTAGGGATCCAACATAGCTGAACAAGTAACTGAAGGTATTGTGGACAGGATCTACACAGACATTGAGGGGAGACTTCCCAGATGCTTGCACCTGTTGTGGGAGAGACAGTTCAATACCAACTTGATGCCTTCATTGAGAATCTGCAAAACATGATTGATCAAACTCCAAAAGGCCCTGAGGTCATACTCTTCTATACTCAAGTTGAGGGGGAGCAACTTCCTGATACAGTGATTGAAGATGCTATAGTCACAGTTATTACAGAGCAGTAAATTCTTATGGGGAATCCAGAGGTTGAGGGGGAGATTCCAACAAATCTCCCTACTTAAGAAACTGAGAATGTTATTGAAATTTCTAAGGATGGTGAACCTGCAATTGATGAGCCAAAGAGTTATGTTGTTGTTCACTCTTCTGAATACATGAGAGCTGACTCAGAGATAAGAGAAAAGACAAGGAAAGAGGATGAGGATGTATGTGACCAAGGGACATCTCATCAAGCTGATTAGATGTCTTCAACATTCATAGCACAATTGAAAGGTCTACTGGATGACCAGAGGAGGCAACTTAAACATTTTGTTGATGATTCAATCAAAGAGCTTAGAAAATATATATATACAGAGATAAAGTCCATCAGATTTGAAGTAAATATGCTAAAGGCCAACACATTTTCTTTCTTCATGAGAGCTGCACCAGCTGTTACCCACATTGAAAGAAAGCTTGAGGAAATATGGAAGACGCAGCTTGAAATCATGGAAAATCAAAGCATCACAACTAATAACATGAAAATGGTCCATGAAGTGCAGAAAATCCTAATGGAAGATCATAAGACAACACTGGAGAGGAGAATGGATACTTACACTCAATACCATGATGATCACCTGTTAGAGGTCAAAAATCATATTAATAAGGGAGTCAATTTTCTAGATGAAAGACTCTCTATAGCCAAGAACTCCATGACTGCACCAGTTAGTGAAGAAGTCATAAAGGAGGATAAGTCAATGATCATGGCTAACACTGAGAATGCTATTTGGGTTACCAATGTAATCAGAAGTTCATTGGGGCTTGAGAAATATTCATATGATAATATTGTTCCTGCTCCTATTCCAGAAGGACTGTATGATGAACAATATGGTGATCAGATGGCAAATCAATATGATGATCAATGGGCTGAAATATCTACTGCTGTTACTGACATTCCTACCTTCAGCCCAACTGTTGATCAGATAGCAAGAGCCAAAAGACAGTCTATTGCTGAAGAAGATGAAGAGATCAGGCTCAGTAAAAAGAGGTATATAGAAGAGATGGAGACCATGCCAGATTTTGAAAAATGGTGTCCTCAATCTAGGACTCTCATTCTGTCTTCTTGGGATCAAATCAAAGGCACAAGACATACAGGGGAAAAATGTATAGCTCACTAGAATGGGCTAAGTTAGAAAGGAATGAAGAGTCCAGGAAAAGTTCAAGAGAGACAAAAAGATAGTTGTAGTGCCACCAGTTTCTCTTGAGACTAACAAATACTTCCCAAAGCCTTATAGTTATTTTGAAAGACAAAAGAAGAAGAAGATTGAGGCTGATGGAAAGGATGCAAAGAAACCCACCCAGCAAGGGCATAGTGATCAAAGAACCTAAAACTTAGAATGTCTATGTATTCCTTGAAAGGGCTTTAGGAATATGGACTTTGTCATAAACACATTATCTATTTATATTTATCTATTTAAATGAAAATCACAGTTTGATTATGTGAAAATTATTATTCTTGTTTGCGGTGAATACTTTTCTATTCATATGGTAGTGTATATCATTGACTAGGTTTCTGGCTTCTTCAAATAATGGAAGATTGTTGGGTCAATTGATCACAATGTCCTAGATTTGAAGAAGTCCCACGGGTCAATGGTATACACATGAATGTTTCTAATATATCCTCAAAGTTCATTGTATGCAGGTTGTATTCTGTTGCACTGATTTGATAGGTTGTCAGGGTCACAATGATAGTTGTACTCAAGATAGGTTGTTGAACAAGCAAAAAATAGCCTACGTCCATAAGCGTTGAGTGAACTCCCTTCACTCAACGCCTAAAGGGTAAAAGCATTGACAAAACACCATGCAGTCAAATCCTCAGTACTGCTGACTAGAAATCTGTCTTAGAACAGAAGCGTTGAGTGAAGATAGTTCACTCAACTCCTACTCAACAGGATTTATGATTAAGTGTAGAAGCATTGAGTGAAGACGGGTCACTCAACGCCTCTTCAAGAAGTCAAGAAAAGTCCATAAGTGTTGAGTGTAGAAGTTTCACTCAATGCCTTCATGCAGGAAAATTTTACCAAGTCCAGAAACATTGAGTAATGAAGGATCACTCAACGCCTTAACAGGTAGACTGTAAATGTCAAATGCATTGAGTGTTGAAGGTTCACTTAATGCCTCAAGATGCAAAATTTCTACTAAGTACTTCTGCGTTGAGTGGCATGGCCTCACTCAATGCCTATATAGATTGTCTGGAAATTGCCAAGTCCACAAGCGCTGAGTCATGCTGATATCATCAATAATTCAAATATTGTGGGAATAGTGCGCTGGATGACAAAAGGCATCGTATGCCTTTAGTACAACAGTAAATGCAAAAGATATGTTATAGTTAGCATTTTTGTTGGTCCATACTACACATAGAGTCTTTGGACGACGGGTAATAAAACTACATTTCTGAGAAATCAAAAGAAGCTTTTTGGTCATCTTCTTCATCTCGATCAAGCAGAAGATTTCCTGCAACTCATTCTTACAGCAAGTCTGTGAACCACAGACAGAGGTGGGGTGTTTGAAGAAATAATTCTGTCTTCAATAGAAAGATCAAAAAACTCATTTTTTGAGTAAGAAGAAGAAACAGATCAAACTCATATTATTGTTCATCTTCAAGGCCTCTACACTCAACACTTCCACATCAAAGGCTTGAATAAGCAGTGCTCTACAGTTATCTTCTCAGCACATGCAGAAACTTCCTGAAGATCTACTTTTGAAAGTGTTTAGTTGTCTACCTAAATCACCTAGAGGGGGGTGAATAGGTGAGATGTGCGTCTTTTTGCGGAATAAAAGTTTAAGATCTAAGCACAGAACTATCTACCAATCAATCACAGACGACGCAAGATTTATAGTGGTTCCCCAACCTTGGGTACATCCACTTTCCCTCACTGATCTAGCAATACACTAGACTCGACTACTCCACTATCTCGGATTGAAAACCAATCCTACGCCTCGGAACAAAGTTCCTACAATCTCGATCCACAAAATGGATCTACACTCGAAAGGTAAAACTTCCTACAATCTCGGATACAAAGGCTCCTACACTCAGAGAGAATTCTCCTACAAGAATAAAATAGAAAGTATATAGAAATACAAACAGTAATACTATCTCAGATCTGCAAACAATCGGCATGGATCTTCCTCTTTTAAACTTTGCGGCTTTATCAGAGAGGTTGAAGAAAATCTCGGCAAAGCTAGATCTGGACTTTCTTGGCTTCACACGATCAGATAGAAGTTGAGGAATTGAACGATGATCTCGATCTATGAACCTTCTTGATCTGAATCCTCTGGAATTGAAAACCCTAGACGGATGTGAACGATAAAGATCGACGGTGGCGGCTTTCGCTTCCTGGAGAGAGAAAGAGATTCAGAGAACTTAGAAATAATTTTGACTGCAAAACTTCTTCTTAGGGTTTGTCGGTTTGACAAGACCTTATATAGGATCTACAATAACAGTCATAATTAATTCTTAATGAGGTACACGTGGACCAATCACATCAAGGTAGATTAAGAGATCTGTCAATTCTGGACTTAACAAATTTTCAGAGAAAGTGAAACTGATATACTCGAGTGAAGATAAGACTCCTCGAGTACTATATAGGACTACTCGAGTAAACAGAAGATAACTACTCAAGTAAAGACTTGGAGAAAATCTGGAAATGAAGATCAGCTACTCGAGTACAAAGAGATTTACTCGAGTGCTAAAACAGTTACATGAGAAGTGGAGTTGGACTACTCGAGTACAATAAATTCTACTCCAGTGAAGAGAAATTGACTACTCAAGAGGTAGAGGAACTACTCGAGTTGGGGACTTAGAATATTTTCTAGAATAGAATTCTGGGCTACTTTAGTAGTGAAATTCAACTACTCGAGAGAATAAGAACTACTCGAGTATATAGAATTAGCTACTCGAGTAATGGACATAGAAAAATTCTGAGGGAAGAGAATCTTGTTACTCGAGTATTAACTTTGGACTACTCAAGTAGGGAAAGATTACACGATATCCAGACTTCTGTAACTCGAGACAGAAGACTAAACTACTCGAGTACTTTTATGACTACTCGAGTAATTTACTTAGAAAACTTCTGGAGAATAAATTATGTTGACTCGAGAATGAGAAGGAATCTACTCGAGTAGTTGTCTTAGCTACTCGAGAGCTATAACTTGACTACTCGAGATCTAACTTCCTTACTCGAGTATTAACTAAGCAATTCACTCGAGTATGTATAGATCTACTCGAGTAAAGTACTTAGTAAATTCTTTTAACAGAATTCTCTTCTTCTTAGGTGAATACAGCAACAAGTCTTTTCTCCAATTAGTCCTAGTGCTTGAATATGAAGTGTATCCCAATAGAGAGGCTACACATGAGTCAACACCATGGATCACACAATGGGGGATTACATTATATGGTCCTGTGTTTGGTGACCCATTGTAGACTGACATTAGTCTACACTTGGCATTAGAGCCCTACACATACATAACTTATACAAAGCATCAAATATAACTTAATTCATCTTAGTTCAAGGGCGACTTCATCAAATCTGGGTTAATGTTGATACAATACCCAACAATATCCACCTATTTGTAGAAGTCAGAACCATTTACACTAAGGTGAATTATAGAGACATAAAAAGAACTAAATATGCAAATAGATAAAACAATGCAATCAAGCATAAGAATATAATCAAGATTATATGATCAAAGTTTAGAATTATATAAATGTGATTTTCCAAAATATCATATCTACAAAAATCATTCCCACACTCTCATGATCCTTTGGCTTAGACTTGGTGATGCTGCCTGTCTTGCTTCTCTTGTTGTCTCCTTTGGTAGCTGAATGGCTTGGGATAGTACTTTGGAGATATTTGAGGAGTAACAGGGTTGTTCCTTCCAAATTCTCTGTCATACAGTCACCTCTTAGTCATAGACTTTTCATATAATTCCCATTCCTGGGAGTTGTAATGAATATTTCTACTTTCATGGAAGTCCATAATAAGTTTGAGAGTATCTAAAATGAGAGACTTTGAGGTGGGAGACAATATCTCTACAAACTCTGGAGCTTTTCTCTTTTCTGAATCAGGAACTGGGATTGACCTACTGGCAGAGGCACCATCACCATATTTTCTTTTCTTCTTTGAAGTCTGGATTTCTGGAGGGGCCTGGAGAAAGATATCTGCAGGGTCATCCTCCCAAAGTTGAGCATAAGAATCAGGAGGAGGACCTTCATGGCCTTCAGGTCTAGGAGAGAAGGAAGGTTGTTAAGCTTGAACAGGAGCAGCAGCATCTAAGGGGTTTAGGTGGTGAGGAATGATATTTGGATCGACTGCAAACTCAGGAAGGATTTGATTATGCATCCAGACAGCAGTGTCATATGTATGGAATTTGACACTTTGAATTTGTCCTAAAACATCATCATGGATCTCTTTTATTTTTGCTTCCCAAAGCTCTTGCTTGAGTGCATATGATTTTTCTAGGTATTCCTTCACTAGGCTCTCCCCTTTTTTGACTTCACTAGTCAATGTAGTTATTGCATCTTCTTTGAAAGTTCCAACTTCTTCACAGATCTTCATCTTTGTAGCTTCAGCTCTCTTATCCAATTCTATCTGATTGTTTGCAAGGGTTACACCTTGCTCCATCACTTGACCAACACTAGTAATAGTGTCATCTAGAGCTTTTCCACCAATTTGGAAAAGGTGTCTGAGCTGATCAGTATTGTGTTGGATCTCAGCAAATCCCCTGCACATTTCAGTCTCTAGAGTAGTGACTTTGTTAGTTACAGCTTTGAGTGAAGCATCAAAGAAGGTTCTCTGTTCTTGAAGCAGAAGGACAACTTGATTCATCAAATCACTTGAAGGAGCAGCAGCAGGAGGAGCAACAGAGGAGGGAACTGGAGGAGGAGGAGCAACCCATGGAGCTATCTCTTTAATTACTACAGAGATCTCAGCTCTAGTAGTATGAATCAGGGCATCCCTTTCATCAGTGATCATGAGGATGGTGAAGTCCAATTTTCTTAATGGAGCTTCAGCTGGTTCAGGAGTTTTCTCTTTCTCATCTAAAATGAAAATGATGTCATCTTGCTCTTGATTTGTAGCAGGAGACTGTGGAGTGGGGGATGGAGTATGAGATCGAGATTGTACTGGAGTGGGTTGCTTGGGAACTTCATCAGTTGGTACCTTTAGAAGAGGGGGAAGGGGTTCATCTATAGTTAGCTTATCAATCATCTCACTGATTTCAGCTTCAGTTGACAGTAGGGCTTCTTGAAGTTGTGCTTCAGATGGAGTCTCTTCTGAAGTCTGAGGTGGAGGAGGAGTAACTGCTGGAAGTGTAGGTATCCTTGCTGGAATAGAAGGAGCAGGCTCCCCCTCAATAGATGCACCAGAGGAGCTGGCAATCTGATGTGGAGAGGGAGATGGGGTCCTGTCCTCTGTGGCTGGAATCTCTTGAACCTTGGCAGCCTGAGTTGGATTCTGCTGTTTCAACTCCCATCTTTGAATGAAAGATATAGAAACTTTATTCATGTGATGGAGGACTATTCCTTTGGAGAAGCTTAAGATTTCTGGATTGATTTCATGGAGGAGGAGAGAAATAATTCTGGTATAATTTGGAGCTTTAATGTTGTCTTTTATTTTGTCCAAAATCATCATCCCAAACTGAAATTTCTTTTTGCAGACGATTGCTTGCATAATGTCAAAGAATGAGAGGAAGATATCTCTGATAGAACTAGTTTTGCAGAGAAGGACCTTCCCTATAATGCCCACCAGTATTTTTCCTTCAGGATTCAGCTAAGACCTTTTGATGTATTCTTCATCAGGAGAAATGCCACAGAACATACATGTCCTGTCAGATTCATCAGGCCCAAGATGATCTTCTTCATCCACGATCGGCAGTCGAAGAAGTTGTGAAATAGAGGTCTTAGTAAGTTTGATTTTAATTCCTCTGACTTTCGACTTGAGAACTTCTCCATGTCGCTTGACCTTGACATTTTTGAAGAACTCGGCAATGTCTGGAAACAGAATTTTACAGGGCTCTTGGAGAACAAAGGTAAGTTCGGAGGTGTCGAGAAGTATCATAAGATTGTGAAAATCATCTGAAAGTTCTGCGATACCGGCGGCAACCAGTTCGGAACTGATGCCAATCTTTGAAGAAGAGGCCATGATCCAGAAGGTTTTGGAAAAACTGCGGCGGGGAGGAAGATGACGCGGCTCTGCAACTTCTTGCGGAAGGCGAAACGACTGTTGGCTTACTCGAGAGAGAAAATGATTTCGTGTAGAGAATGATTTTGGAATTTTCGATTTATATAACCCAAGGTTTATGTCTAACTAAGAGATAAATGATGGAATCATACCTTAGAAGTGGCGGCATAAGCCTCGGGTTGCGAATAAGGAAATTTGAATCAAGGATAAAAAATTGGCTGGCAGATACTCGAGAGACTGGATATTACTCGAGTAAAGATATTGAGATTCTCGAGTAGATATTGTTGGAAGTACTCGAGTGATGTATGGAAGTACTCGAGTAGATAGGTTGAAGTACTAGAGAGAAGTTTTATTACTCGAGTAAATGATTCAACTACTCGAGTAAGTCATTCTTCTACTCGAGTAGGTTACTCGAGTGGCTTATAGGTTACTCGAGTAGGTCCAGTAGATTACTCGAGTAGATCATTTTCTTAACTCGAGTCAAAAAGTTAGTGATTTGTAGAATTACAACTTTCGACTGATTCTTGATCTCTGAACCTTATTGTGAGTCCACCTCTCTAATCTTCTTTGTTGAGCATTCCAAGTTCTGTTTTGAAGAACGAGAACTTGGTCTCGTCCAGCGGCTTCGTGAAAATGTCTGCAATCTTCCTGTCTGTAGAGACATACTGTAGATCTATGTCTCCATGCTCCATATGTTCCCGGATGAAGTGATACCTCAGCTCTATGTGCTTTGTCCGGCTATGTGAGACTGGGTTGTTGTCTATTGCAATTGCGCTGGAAGAGTCACAAAATAATGGAATGTTCTGGAACTTCATATTATAATCTTCAAATTGATTCTTTATCCATAGAAGCTGTGCACAGTAACTGCCTGCAGAGATATACTCTGACTCAGCTGTTGAGATTGCTACACAGTTCTGCTTCTTGCTACTCCAAGAGATAAGCCTTCTTCCTAGGAATTGGCAAGTCCCGGAAGTGTTTTTCCCGTCGTCTTTGCTTCCTACAAAATTTGCATCTGAAAATCCTATTAGTTCGCTATCATTACTTCTTGGGTACCATAAGCCAAGATTTGGCGTACCTTTAAGGTATCTCAAAATCCGCTTTACAGCAGCGTAGTGAGATTCCTTAGAGTTCACCTGAAATCTAGCACATATACATATTGAAAACATTATGTCAGGTCTATTGGCAGTAAGGTAGAGCAAGGATCAAATTATTCTTGTGTACTTAGTTTCATCAAAAGGTTTCCCTTTTTTCATCCTTGTCTAGAGACATAGTTGAACCCATTGGAGTCCTCATCGAGGTTGTGTTCTCCATTCCGAGTTTCTTAATTAGCTCTTTGGTGAACTTGGTCTGCGAGATGAAAATTCCATCTTCAGATTGTTTCACCTGAAGCCCTAAGAAATACTTCAGCTCGCTCATACTGCTCATTTCAAACTTACATTGCATAAGTTTTGAAAACTTCTTGCAGAGGTTGTCGTCAGTAGAGCCAAAAATAATGTCGTCGACATAGATTTGCACTAGTAAAATCTTGCCTTTTATTTCCCTAAGAAATAATGTCTTATCTATCTTTCCCCTTGTGAACTTGTTCTCAAGTAGAAAGCTAGACAGCGTCTCATACCAAGCTCGAGGAGCTTGTTTCAGAACATATAATGCTTTATGCAATAAGTAAACGTAATCAGGAAAGTTAGAATCAACGAAACCTGGAGGTTATTCCACATACACCTCTTCCTTTATGTCACTATTAAGGAAGGCAGACTTCACGTCCATCTGATAGACGGTGAAGCCTTTGAGTGCAGCATATGCTAGGAATAACCTGATGGCCTCCAGCCATGCCACTAGAGCGTACGTCTGGTCGAAGTCGATTCCTTCTTCTTGATGATATCCTTTGGCGACGAGTCTGGCCTTGTTCTTTACGATCGTTCCATCCTTGTCAATCTTGTTCATGTAGACCCATTTTGTCCTGATGACGTTCTTACCTTTGGGTCTTGGAACAAGTTTCCATACTCGGCAGCGTTTGAATTGATTTAGTTCTTATTCCATCGTCATTATCCACGACGCGTCTGAGTTTGCTTCCTCAAACTTCTTTGGTCCAACCTGTGAGAGAAACCTTAAATATAAATTCTCGTTAGTTGTACCTCTACGAGTTCTGACACCATCCTGGGGATCTCCTATGATCTGGTCCATGGGGTGATCCTTCAGATGTCTGAGCTCTAAGTTCCTTGCATCTGAATTATCTTCAATCATCGGAGTGACTTCATCAACTTGGACAACTTCTTCATCTTGATCATCATCCTCTCCAATAGGGGTTGGAGTGGTGATCTTGATGAACTTTTCACCTTTATCTTCAGATGGTTCATCCAAGCTAATTTCTTTCAACTTTGTACCTATATCTTCAATGAGCACACTAGAAGAGTTACCTTGCAGTAAGCTTGTCTCATCAAATACAACATGTATTGATTATTCTACAACTAGGGTTTTTCTATTAAATATCATCTATTCCTTATTATGGCTACTATATCCTACGAAAATACCTTCAAAACTCTTTTCGCTAAACTTGGTAGTATGATACTTGCCATTGTTAAGAACGAAGCACTTACAACCAAAAATTCTAAAATATGAGACAGTTGATTTCTTGCCCTTTAGAAGTTCGTAAGGTGTCTTATCGTGGTTTTTGTTTATGAGTGCTCGATTTTGCACGTGGCATGCAGTGTTGACGGCTTCAGCCCAGAAGTATTCCGTAAGTGAAGCATCACTCAACATGGTTCTGCAGGCCTCTATGAGTGTTCTATTCCTTCTCTCAGCCACTCTGTTTTGTTATGGAGTACGAGGCGAGGAAAACTCATGAAAGATACCCAAGCTTTCACAGAATTCTGTCATGGCCCCAGACTTGAACTCTGTTCCATTGTCACTTCTAATTTTGACTACGGAACAGTTGTATTCATTCTGTACTTGCCTGACAAAATTAGTAAAGATGTCGAAGGTATCTGACTTGTGTTTTAGAAAGAACACCCACGCAAAGCATGAGTAATCATCAACAATTACCAACGTATAATCCTTACCTCCCAAGCTTCTAACTTGCAGTAGACCAAACAAGTCCATATGGAGTAGATGGAGACATCTATTAGAATCTTTTCCAATAATGCTTTTAAAGGTAGCCCTTGTTTGTTTGCCTTTTACGCATGCATGACAAGGTCTATATTTGATGTACTTTACATTTGGGGTATCACGTACTAAATTCAGTGAAAATAATTTATTAATAGTTTTTAAATTAATATGTGATAGTCTCTTGTGTCATTTGTCACCAAGAGATGCACTATCTTTTGTTAAAAACACACTGGTATAAAAGAGTATATACAAATGAAATTTAAACAAAATATATTTCTGCTTCGAGTGCCGGATAGAATTGTTTTCATATTGTCAACGGATTTTATCAAGCACTTATCAGTGTGAAACTCAACTATGTATCCTTTATCGCAGAGTTGGCTTATGCTTATAAGATTGTGTTCCAATCCTTCAACATAAGCTACATCTAAGAAGGATACACTACCGTTCGTAATCATATCGTATTCTTTAGTGATTCCTCGGTCTGAACCTCCAAAGATGACCTTTGGTCCGTTCAAGACTGGAGAGTAGTTCTGAAGTAGGCTTCTTATCCCGATCATATGCCGAGAGCATCCATTTTCCAAATACCAGATTGGCGTTTTGGTGGCCTTTGTACATACCGACAATCATAATCAGTTTGCCTTAGGAACCCAAACACGTTTGGGTCCTTGGTCTCGTATTAGAATACTCCCCCTACGAGTATTAGCATTATGAGCGGTCTTTCTCATATTGCCAACATGAGGAGTTGTAGCATTTCTGGGATTAAACCAGCAATCGGTGGCAAAGTGACCAATTCTGCCACAGCACCAACGGTCAAACCTGTTGTATCTTTGCCTTATGTTCTCCTACTTGACCTTTTTCAATTGTGGTCTAGCAGGGGCAGCATTCTTGGAGGAAGAAGCTTCATGATGATGGCAATCACATGATTTCTTCTCCTTCTATGACCTTTCCACAATGGGCTTTACCTTGGGTGCTTTCTTGAACTTATGACCATGATTGAAAGGGTCATAGCTCTGAAGAATGAATTCTTCATAAGGTTCCTTAAAGAAACTCTCACCAAAGTTTTTGGGGCGAGTCCATCCTTGATAACGGGACTTTGGCTCAACATAGGTAGGCCTGGTCAAGTGACCATAGGATGAGTCAAGATCAAACTCATTAGTTGGAAATATGACTTTCTTAAACGAAGTCTGATCTTGAGGGGCTTTCCCCTTCTCTTTGGCCAAGGCCTTCTTGGCGGCCTTATTCTTTCTTTGAGCCTTGTTCCTCCTAGAAGATTTACTAGGAGCTTCTTCATGGCCTAATCCAGCACCCTTGGCCTTAGCTGAGAATTCAGCAACGAATGGAAGAACAATTTTAGGCTTCGAGAAACTTTCAACAAGTTTCTTTTCAGTAGCGAGTTGTTCTTCCAACTCTTTGATGATTTTCTCCTTTAGGTCAAGGTGCTCAAGAGCCTTGTTGTATTCTTCAATAGCATTATTGAAGTTCTCTTTGAGTGAGTCAGCCTTAGCGACTTCCTCTCTCAAGATGCTCTCTTCAGCTTTTAGAGACTTTATCTTTTTATCCTGAGTTTTCACGACTCGACGACATTTGTCGTAAGCCATGATCAACTCCTTGTACTGGGCCATGAGTTCAGACTCATCGTCAGAAGAGCTGTCCTTACGATCATGCTCAGAAGCTTCAGATTCTGAAAGAGGAGTGTGAGAGTTTACCTTCCCAGTGAACTGGGGCTCTTGTTCGTCATCTGTCTGAGCCATAAGCCCAAAGTAGGCTTCTTCTTCTTCACTCGACTCAGATGAGTCGGAGTCACTCAGAGTTTTTCCCTTTTTGGCTATTAGGCTCTTCTCTGTCCTCTTCTTATTGTGTGAGGACTTCTTTTCCTCTCTTCTTCCACCCTCCTTGTTCTTATGGCGGCAGTCAGCAATGACGTGACCTGGCTTATTACAATAGTAACAAATGATGTTAGTAGAAATATGTTTGTTCTGTTTAGGAGTATACCTGTCGTGGCTACTTGAGCCTTTTCTTTGACGATCACCATCATGTTGTGATCTTCTGTAAGAGGCATCCTTGTCTTTCCATTGCTTTTTTTGTTCAAGAATTTCTTGAACTGACGTGAGAGTACTTAGAACTCTCCTTCAGATAGCTCAGAGCCTGGGGTACTTGGCTCCGAAGTTTCTTCTTCACTCACTTATTGTGTTGGGGCAGGAGCAGCAGCCTTTGACTTCTTTGAGGTGTCTGCCTTTAGAGCAACAGACTTATCTTTGAATGCAGACCTGCTCTTCTCTTCTTCATCCTTTCTGGTGTTGAGTTGAAGCTCATATGACATAAGCTTCCCGAAGAGGTTCTGCGAGTCTGTCTCGGCTAGCTTTCCAAATTCCCTGATGGCACAGACCTTGTTATCCCATTCCTAAGTTAGGGATCTCAAGAACTTATCATTTAATTCTCTGTTTGTGAAGACACTGCCATAGACCCTTAGGTCATTCACTATCTTGAAGAAATTCTCAAATGTGTCAATAATGGTGTCTGTGTTTCCTTGTCGAAAGGCTTCATACTTTTGATTCAAAAGGGATCTTCTATCATCCCTGACTTCTTTTGTACCTTCCATCAAAGTGAATAGGGACTCCACATCTCCTTTGCAGACTGGAAGTGGATCACGTTTTACAGCATGGAGTCATCGACTGCACGTCTAAGGATACAAGTGCAATCTCGTCTTTGTCTAGATCCATTAATTTCTTTGGAACTTTCTTAGTTGGATCTATTATGGAGATTGTCATGGGAATGTAAGGACCTTCTTCAACTATCATGAAGATTCTTGGATCCACAGCTTCCATGAAAAATTTGATTTTCTCTTTCCACATGGGAAAGTTATTCTTGGTGCACAAAGGAAGCTTGGCAAAATCTTTAGCCTTGTTCATGTTTGGTAGATCTCAAAAGAGAACTATAGTAGGATATGATCAAGGTATTAACCTTTTAATGATCAACCTGGCTCTAATACCAATTGAAAGTGTTTAGTTGTTTACCTAAATCACCTAGAGGGGGTGAATAGGTGAAATGTGCGTCTTTTTTCGGAATAAAAATTTAAGATCTAAGCACAGAACTATCTACGAATCAATCATAGATGACGCAATATTTATAGTGGTTCCTCAACCTTGGGTACATCCACTTTCCCTCACCGATCTAGCAATACACTAAACTCGGCTACTCCACTATCTCGGATTGAAAACCAATCCTACGCCTCGGAACAAAGTTCCTACAATCTCGATCCATAAAACGGATCTACACTCGGAAGGTAAAACTTCCTACAATCTCAGAGACAAATGCTCCTACACTCGGAGAGAATTCTCCTAAAAGAATGAAATAGAAAGTATGTAGAAATACAAACAGTAACACTATCTCAGTTCTACAAACAATCGGCCTAGATCTTCCTCTTTTAAACTTTGCGGCTTTATCAGAGAGGTTGAAGAAAATCTCAGCAAAGCTAGATCTGGACTTTCTTGGCTTCACACGATCGGATAGAAGATGAGGAATTGAACGACGATCTCGATTTGTGAACCTTCTTGATCTGAATCCTCTGAAATTGAAAACCCTAGCCGGATGTGAACGATGAAGATTGGCGACGGCGGCTTTCGCTTCTTGGAGAGAGAAAGAGATTCAGAGAACTTAGAAATAATTTTGACTGCAAAACTTCTTCTTAGGGTTTGTCTGTTTGATAAGACCTTATATAGGATCTACAATAACAGTCATAATTAATTCTTAATGAGGTACACGTGGACAAATCACATCAAGGTAGATTAAGAAATCTGTCAATTCTGGACTTAACGAATTTTCAGAGAAAGTGAAACTGATATACTCGAGTGAATATAAGACTACTCGAGTACTATATAGGACTACTCAAGTAAACAGAAGATAACTACTCGAGTAAAGACTTGGAGAAAATCTGGAAATGAAGATCAACTACTCAAGTACAAAGAGATTTACAAGAGTACTAAAACAGTTACACGAGAAGTGGAGTTGGACTACTCGAGTACAATAAATTCTACTCGAGTGAAGAGAAATTGACTACTCGAGAGGTAGAGGAACTACTGGAGTCAGGGACTTAGAATATTTTCTGGAATAGAATTCTGGGCTACTCGAGTAGTGAAACTGAACTACTCGAGAGAATAAGAACAACTCGAGTATATAGAATTAGCTACTCGAGTAATGGACTTAGAAAAATTCTGAGGGAAGAGAATCTTGTTACTCGAGTATTAACTTTGGACTACTCGAGTAGGGAAAGATTACACGATATCCAGACTTCTGTAACTCGAGACAGAAGACTAAACTACTCGAGTACTTTTATGACTACTTGAGTAATTTGCTTAGAAAACTTCTGGAGAAAAATTTTGTTGACTCGAGAATGAGAAGGAATCTACTCGAGTAGTTGTCTTAGCTACTCAAGAGCTATAACTTGACTACTCGAGATCTAACTTCCTTACTCGAGTATAAAGAGATTTACTCGAGTATCAACTAAGCAATTCACACAAGTATGTATATATCTACTCGAGTAAAGTACTTAGTAAATTCCTTTTAACAGAATTCTTTTCTTCTTAGGTGAATACAGCAACAAATCTTTTCTCCAATTAGTCCTAGTGCTTGAATATGAAGTGTATCCCAATAGAGAGGCTACACATGAGTCAACACCATGGATCACACAATGAGGGATTACATTGTATGGTCCTAAAGAGCGAAAACTATTTTGAAAACTATATAAAATATATAGCCTCAATGAATTGATCAACGGTAAATCTTAAGCATTCAACAATTAGAGAAAAACAATTCTAAAATCATAAAAGTGTTATATCATCCTCGGGTCATCTCGATCAAACACTCTAGGGAATTAGTTACTCATGGAGATGTGGAAAATCATTCTTATAAAATGCAACATCATAAAAAGTGAAATGAAGGTGACAAAAGACAAATTGAAATAGAATTATTTTTAAGTGAAAAAAAAACTGAACTTTTATTTCTAGAAGAAATGGGAGGAACAAGGTGAAGTAACAAAAAGATGTACAAGATTATTAAAAAACAACTACAATAAAACTACAAACAACATTCTCTACAAACAACATTCTCTCACAAAAATTAAAATCAAATTAAGTCTCATAAATAAAATTCTTCTCTATAGTATTTTTTTAACTACTGAAATGAAGAACTCTTGGGATTCTCACGGCACTAGGAATATAGAGCTTCTCTTGATTCTCACGGCAACCGAAAATTATCTCTCCAAAAAAATATATATCGTGTCCTCATTCACGAGGTCCTATTTATAAGTTTTGAAATGAATTATATTGCGGGTCTTAATGGCTCAGCGGAGCTGGCACTGGAGTTATTTGGAGGTGGCCGGCCTTGGGTGTAATAGCAGCAATGATGGCGGAGGCGGAGCTGGCGCTATATGGAGGAGGATCGATGACATGGCAGCATTCTTGATGGAGGCGGGATCTCGGGATGGAGCTAAATCTGCGGGCGTGGAGATGGTGCTCGAGCGGATCGTTGACGTGGAGGTTTGGACTGCATGGGTAAAGCTGCTGTATGCAGAGGTGGCAGAGCTTCATGTGGAGTTGCTGGAGTGGGAGTTTGGTCGGAGCTGTTGTCAGGAGTAGGAGGAGCTGATGGCCGGAGGTGGTTCGAGCTGCATGAAGGTGGCCGGAGCTTGACGTGCATGGTGCTGGAGTGGTGCTGCAACTAGGAGGTGGAGCTGGACAAGTGCTGGAGCTGACCAAGCATGGGCTGAGATGGGGCTCGGGCTGCATGAAGGTGGCCGGAGCTTGAGCTGAGAGGAGGGAAGAGCTGCTGGAGGAGGCCGGTTGCATGCTTTGAGGAGGAGGTGCTGGGTGGCATGGGCTTTTTACATACATACATATATATATATATATATATATATATATATATATATATATATATATATATATATATATATATATATATATATATATATTAACTTGCACGGGTGCCCGGAGGAGGAAGAGGCGAGAACTATGGTGGCGCCGAAGAGGGTGGATGTGGTCGAGTGACCCACGCATGCAAATCTGGTGATCGAGCGAACTCGACTCAAATGATATATTATGGATGTGACTAAATTACTAGTCATCAAACACCTTCATACTTAAGCTTTTGTTATTTCAAAGCAAAAGAATGAGAGTATTCACAACACATTAATAAAATTTTTAATTAAACTAAAACTTATTCAATCAAAAGAAAGTTAAAAATAAAATATATGGATTTTCAAATTAAGTCCTAAATTATGAGTCTATATTGAAAAAGAGTAAGAGATTTAGCCAAGATTTCTCAAGTAAAATAACTAGCTAGCAAGATCGGGTAATTTTGCAAACATAATTAGATTAGAATTAAATCAACTCTTTACTTAAAGAGGCTTAAAAGAAAAATTCAAATTACTATTTATGCTCTCACAAAATTCTAATTTAAATCTAAGACAAGTTCATTGGCTGACGGGTTTGGGAAAGCAAAAGATATGAAGAGTCTTTGATTAGAGGTGATGAATTTTATCCTCCAACCTCATTATCTTTTTTTTGTATATGTAATATCAGAGAATGATAGACTATTATCCTATCATTTTCCATGACATATAAACATTTTTTCTCTCTTTATATAAATTTTATTTTGGGGTTGCATATGTTTACCAGAGAATAAAGAACTAACATCTTTTTATTCCCATGACATATGATCTAACAATAAAATGAAAAATGCATATGTTTACCAAGGGATAATGAATTTTATCCTCTTATTTCCATGACATATGATCTAACAAGAAAAAATAAGAGAAAAAAAAAGAGGAAAGGCTAAACAAATTTTAGATTTAAGTTAAAACTTAGAGAGCAACTATAGTAAGTTGAGATTTTCGAAGCGTCTAGAACATAGAGTGAGAATAATTAAAATCTAAAGTTGTTAAACAAAGAACCACAAAATTGAAACTAATTAAAATTAAAGACAAAAAATACTAAAACAATTACTCTAAAAAATTTAAAATCATAAAATATTCCTTAAAGTTAAATCACATAAAAATTAAATCTAACAAACCATGATAAAATAGAAGATTAGCAAATTAAAAATAGTACAAATGTTTATGAATAAAATCAAACTAGATTTTTGGAAATAACAAAAAGCTAAGCATCAGTTTATTAAAAAAAAAATTAAAAAAAATCTTTGACATTAAATGACTCACCTCCATACTTAAAATCAAGCATTGTCCTCAATGTTTAAAACTAAGTATGCAAGGGAAAAAGAAATATGATAAAATAAATGATATTAATTCTTTTTTTTTTGAATTTATTTAAAATATCATAAAGAAAGAGATAAGCAATGGGTGCCTCCCAAGAGCGCTTTGTTTTTACCATCTTTGAGCTAGACGGTTAACGGTTAGCTAAATGTATATTTAAATTTAAAGTGTACGGGCAACTCCCTTAATTCTCGCTGCGGAGTACAGGATGAAATTTGTTGTCCGGTGACTCCTCTGTAATATTCTTGATTGTTTCTTTGTCTTTTGTTAGCTTGTAATTGTAGTTCCAAATTACATATACATACCTGAGATAATTTGGAAATTTGGAGATGAGCGGAAAATGGATCATCGAAGTTGTTTAATTGCAACGACTCATCTACTGCATGAGAATCGTTAGAATAAGAAGGATCAAAAATAAAAGTATCCGAAACAATTTCACAAGTAGGAGTCTCTTGTGAAAGAAAGAGATTAAGTTTTGGTTGTTTATCTTCTAAAATTAAGTCACTACCCGAAAAATCAAACGGAACACTAATGAGAATAAATTAATGGGGCAAAATATTTTCGTGAATTAAATTTTCAAACATAGTGATTGATGTGTAATGAAATTCATGAATAAATTGAGTGGAATCGGGCGAAGATGGAGTGGAAACATGTTCCTCTTCAATTTCGTCAGGCACCTCCATACTTATTGATTCTTTATTCGAAAAGACTTCTTGCTCATGTGAATAGTTATCTAATTTTGGAGCAAAGAAATCAGGCGAATTTCTAGTGATAGAAGAATAAAATTTTTGTGGTGCAAAGGTGGATGAAGGTAAATCTTGAATAAATGAATTTTCTTCATCGCACCGAAGACTGTCTGAGTGATCACGCCATCATGAATAGTTAACATCAGTGAATGAAGAAAATTCATTAGAGTTATGATTATCATTAGAAAAAATATTTTCATGGAAAATAGAAAAATTATTTTCAAAAAAGTTATTATCTCCGTAAGAATTTTGAAAAGTATTTTCAAAATTAAAGTTTTGAAAATTTGGAGAACATGGAACATTTTCATAATTAAAATTTTTCGCAAAGGAAATACAAAAATTATTTTCATAAAAATTATGAAAATTGTTTTCATAAGAAAAATTATTTTCATAATTATTATAAAAATTATTTTCACTTTTAAAATTTTGAGAAATAGGAGTTTTCATATAATAATCATTATGACAAAAAATTTTATTATATAGATTTTGAGAATAATTATTATATTCATATTCATTGGACATATTATTTTGAATATAATAATGTGAATAAAAACATTCCTCACTATAATGATTTTCATCACAAAAATAACAAATAATATTTGTGTTTTCTTGCAGTTTTCAATATATTTAATTTATTTTGAAGTTCGTCAAGAGTAGCTGCCAACTGGGATAGCATTTTAAAAAAAACAATCGTTACTTAAATGAATAAAATTTGAATGAAAGATGGATAAGTGAATTGGGGGTGGTAAGAATTGAAAGAGAACGATAAAATTAATAACTATTTCTTTTTCAAATTATCGACCAATGTCCCCGGCAACGGCGCCAAAAACTTGATTGCGCAAAACTATATCCGCAAATGACAACGGCAAGTGTACCGTATCGGGAGTGGTATAGGTTTATAAAAACTAAGGTCGTATTAGACTCGGGGTGATCGAGTAATTCTACTTTGAAAACCATTATTATTTTATCAATAAAAATTTGAGTTGGGGATGCGAAAAGTAAAAGCTACAAATGTTAACGGAATTAAACAATGGTTTAAAACTAGTGCCCGATCTTTGAATCACCTCGAAAATCGAAAATAACAGACTAAAAATAGAAATGCAATTCTTTTGTTAAAGAGGCTTTGACCGTGGAGGTTCCCGAAGCATGAACACCCCTCTTTCGAGGATTATGTTCAACTAAGCTTAGGTTTATAGACTGAACTTTCGTTCTCAAATCGCTTCGTCTAAGACTTGCTTTAGGTAGTGAACCTCGCTATTAGATTTTACTCCAATCCGGAAGAGTTACGTCGTCCTCTCTCGAGGGTTGCTTTCTTCTCTTTTTAACGATGAGTGATCGATTCGCCTTATGAGCCTTTCGGCCAACTAAAGAGCGAAACTATTTTGAAAACTATATAAAATATATAGCCTCAATGAATTGATCAACGATAAATCTTAAGCATTCAACAATTAGAGAAAAACAATTCTAAAATCATAAAAGTGTTATATCATCCTCGGGTCATCTCGATCAAGCACTGTAGGGAATTAGTTACTCATGGAGATGTGGAAAATCATTCTTATAAAATGCAACATCATAAAAAAGTGAAATGAAGGTGACAAAAGACAAATTGAAATAGAATTATTTTTAAGTGAAAAAAAACTGAACTTTTATTTCTAGAAGAAATGGGAGGAACAAGGTGAAGTAACAAAAAGACGTACAAGATTATTAAAAATCAACTACAATAAAACTACAAACAACATTCTCTCACAAAAATTAAAATCAAATTAAGACTCATAAATAAAATTCTTCTCTATAGTATTTTTTTAAACTACTGAAATGAAGAACTCTTGGGATTCTCACGGCACTAGGAATATAGAGCTTCTCTTGATTCTCACGGCAACCGAAAATTATCTCTCCAAAAAAATATATATCTTGTCCTCATTCACGAGGTCCTATTTATAAGTTTTGAAATGAATTATATTGCGGGTCTTAATGGCGCAGCGGAGCTGGCACTGGAGTTATTTAGAGATGGTCGGCCTTGGGTGTAACAGCAGCAATGACGGCGGAGGCGGAGCTGGCGCTATATGGAGGAGGATCGATGACATGGCAGCATTCTGGATGGAGGCGGGATCTCGGGATGGAGCTAAATCTGCGGGCGTGGAGTTGGTGCTCGAGCGGATCCCTGACGTGGAGGTTTGGGCTGCATGGGTGAAGCTGCTGTATGCAGAGGTGGCAGAGCTTCATGTGGAGTTGCTGGAGTGGGAGTTTGGCCGGAGCTGTTGTCAGGAGTAGAAGGAGCTGATGGCCGGAGGTGGTTCGGGCTACATGAAGGTGGTCGGAGCTTGACGTGCATGGTGTTGGAGTGGTGCTGCAACTAGGAGGTGGAGCTGGACAAGTGCTGGAGCTGACCAAGCATGGGCTAAGATGGGGCTCGGGCTGCATGAAGGTGGCCAGAGCTTGAGCTGAGAGGAGGTAAGAGTTGCTGGAGGAGGCCGACTGCATGCTTTGAGGAGGAGGTGCTGGGTGGCATGGGGGTGGCCAGAGCTTGAGCTGAGAGGAGGTAAGAGTTGCTGGAGGAGGCCGGCTGCATGCTTTGAGGAGGAGGTGCTGGGTGGCATGGGCTTTATATATATATATATATATATATATATATATATATATATATATATTAGCTTGCACGGGTGGCCGGAGGAGGAAGAGGCGAGAACTGTGGTGGCGCCGAAGAGGGTGGATGTGGTCGAGTGACCCACGCATGCAAAACTAGTGATCGAGCGAACTCGACTCGAATGATATATTATGGATGTGACAGTGGGATATTGCATAGAATTTCACCCCAGGCCTGCCGCATTCCTGCAAAAAATCAAAATATATATGTTAGGACATAAAATATAAATTTTATGAAAATTCTTAAAAACAACGGATAAATAAAATAATTTATTTAAATATCAAATAACAAATTAAGCTAAAATGATGACTAAATTACTAGTCATCAGTATGTCCACTTATTTATAGAAAATTGGGGGTAGAGAGGAGAATAAAACAAGCGATGTGGGATTAAATACAAGCCATATGACTCATGTGGTTTGACGGTGTCAAACAACAACACTATTCAAAGAACTGATCACCCAACGACAATAGAGGAAAGTCCCCAGACCGCCACCGTAGGCCGCCAGACCACCACTGCAGGCGTCTAGATCGTAACTGCAGGTTGCCACCAGACCGCAGTTGCGGGTTAACACAAGACCGCCACTGCAGGACACCAGACCGCCACTGTAGGCCGCTAGACTGCAACTGCGGGTTGCCACCAGACCGCAGTTGCGGGTTTCCACAAGACCGCCACTGTAGTTCGCCAGACCGCCACTACAGGCCGCCAGACCGCAACTGCAGGTTTCCACCATACCGCAGTTGCGGGTTGCCACCAGACAGCAGTTGCGGGAAGCCGACAACTAAACTGCCAAGCCCTGCTAAATTGCCAAACATCCAATCTACCAAGACAAGTTGCCAGACATAAATGTTGTCTCCAATTAAGCCGCCGCACAACCAGATCGCAGGGACAAACTACCAGATCGCCCGAACAACAAGTCGTCGAGACCTGTCAGCCATACTGCCAAACTCTAACACTCCCCCTCAAGCTTGAGCATATATGTCAACCATGCCTAGCTTGCTACAAACATCTGAAAGGGAAGAGTAAACAGGTTCTGTGAAGATGTCTGCTAGTTCTTTATCAGAAGTGACAAATGGAGTGCAAATTTGATTCTTCAACACCTCTTCTCTAATGAAATGGCAATCAACTTCAATGTGTTTTGTCCTCTCATGGAAGTGTCGAAATAATAGGCATTGAAGAAGAAGTATCAAAGTGCAAGATATAAGAAGCGGGAGAAAAATATGGTGTATCCTCAAAGAAGGTGACATCAACAGAGACGTATTATTTGCAGAGAAGAGGATCAAAACAGCAATACCCCTTCTAAGTCGGGCAATAACCAAGGAATATGAATTTAACAGAATGGGGAGAAAGTTTATCACGAGCAGGAGAAGGTATGTGAACAAACGTCGTACATCCAAAAACTCTAAGAGGTAAAGTAAATGGCTCGGCCCCGGGATACAAAACAGAGAATGGAGTCTTGCCCTGAAGAACAGACAACAGAATACGATTTATGTGATAGCAAGAGAGAATAATGGCATGACCCAAATAAGACCGAGAAACATTCATTTGTAAGAGAAGGCTGCGAGCAACATTTAGGAGATGGTGATTCTTATGTTCAACAATATCATTTTGTTGAGAAGTATAGAATCAAGTAGTTTGATGAATCAAACCGTGGCTTGCATAAAATTCGGAAAATTGACGGCTGACATATTCCTTGGCATTATCAGTATGAAGAACATGAATAGGCACATTAAACTATGTGGAGATTTCATGATAAAAGGTTATAAACACAGAGTAAAGGTCAGAACGCTCTTTCAAGAGATACAGCCAAGTATACCTAGAGAAATCATCAATGAAGATAACAAAGTACAAGATTCCTCTCCCAATAGTGGCAGTAGAAGAGGGACCCTATATGTCAGAGTGAACTAGTTCAAAAGGACGCGAAGAACTACGTCCCATCCATACTGGGAAAGAAGAGCGGTGATGTTTACCAAGCTGACATGCTTCACAATTCAAAGGGGAATTCTCTTGAGGAAGATCTGGGAGAAGTTGGTAGATGAGGCGAGAAGGAGGATGGCCAAGATGATGATGTCATTGCTAAAGGGAGGAAGAGGCAAAAAGAGCAAAGTCATTGTCAAGAAAGTAGAGGCGACCACTTACAGTCTCAGTAACAATCATTCTCTTTGAGACAGAATCACAGAAAGAACGAGTAGTGGTAGTAAAAAAACTGTGTAGTGCAACTGTGTGTAGAGGCATGTACAGATAGTAAATTGCACTGAAAAGTGGGAGCATAGAGTGTGTCCTCAAGCAACAAAGACGGAGTGAGGTGCATAGTGCCAACACCATTCATAGGAGAAGTAGTACCATTTGCAATAGTGACAGGAGATACCCATTTCTTCTTATTCAAGCAGGAGAACAAACGAGAATTTTTGGTCATGTGACAAGAGGCACCAGAGTCAATAAGTCACTTATCAGAAGAGGTCAAAAGAGCACAATTAGACATAAGAGAAACCGACCTCTTGGAGAGAGAAACCGAAAAGAGAAAAAAGCTAATCGCACGGTTAAACACAAGCCCGCAAAAGAGGCAAAGAGACCATGCGAACAAATAAACCGCACGATCAAGCAGATAAGAGAAGAAACAGCAAAAGACTCCAAGAAGAGCGGAAGCCGAAAAAGAATAGGTCGCAGAAAGAACGCGGCCAAGGAAAGAAGGTTGGCAGTGAGACTCAAACCGCACGGTTGAGTGAGAAGCCGGAAAAGAACAGGGAAGAGGAAGAGACCATGTGAGTAGAGAAAACAACCCGCGCAAGAAGAGAAAACAAACCACGCAGGTAAAGAAATAACCCGCACGACCACAACAACCTGCAAGAGCCTAGGAGGGGAAAGAAGGATGCGTGAACACCAGTGAAGCAGCGCGAACTAAATAGAACGCAAAGATAGAACAAGTTGTAGGAGAAGCGATAAGCAAGGGAGGCCAGGGCGGGAAGAAGACCGGAAGAGGTTAGAAAAAAAAAGAAAAAAAAAACAAACCGCGAGCAAATTAGAGCAAAGGATCGGTTACCTCTAATACTATGTAAAAAAAGCTAAATAAAGGCAAATTTTATTGCTCCAAAAAGATATATAATACAAAAGCATGCCCCCTTATTTATAGAAAATTGGGAGATTGAGGAGAATATAATAAGCGATGTGAGATTAAATACAAGCCGTGCAGCCTATGTAGTTTGACGGTGTCAAACCGCAACACTATACAAAGAACTGATCACCCAACGATAATAGAGTAAAGTCACCAAAACCGCCACTACAGGCCGCCAGACCGCCACTGCAGGCCGCCAGACCGCAACTACTGGTTGCCACCAGACCGCAGTTGTGGGTTACCACAAGACCGTCATTACAGGCCGCCAGATCGCCACTGCAGGCCGCCAGACTGCAACTGTGGGTTGCCACCAAACCGCAGTTGCGAATTGCCAGAAGACCACCAGTACAGGCCGCCAGACCTCAACTACGGGTTGCCGCAAGGCCTCAACTACGGGTTTCCACCAGACCGCAATTGCGGGTTGCCACCAGACCACAGTTGCGGGTTGTCACCAGACTGCAGTTGTGGGTTTCCACCAAACCATAGTTGTGGGAAGCCGACTACTAAACCGCCAAAACCTGCTAAACAACCAGACTGCCAAGCTACCAAGACAAGCCACCAGACATAATTGCTGCCTCCTATCAAGCTGCCACACAACCAGACCGCAGGGACAAATCGCTAGACTGCCCGAATAACAAGCTGTTGAGACCAGTCCGCCAAACCGCCAAACTCTAACAGCCATAAGGGGCAGTCGCACCCCGACTACTCCTCCCCGCGGCCGTGGAGAACCGCCCGCAAGGGGCAGCTGCACCCCAGCCGCCCCTCCCTATAGACGCCTCCCGCAGCCATAGGCTTGCTTCACCGACAGCTGCCTGCTGTCAAGGTGGTCGCCTATGCATGGCAGGCCTTCCCCACCATCCGATCATTTCACCACGATCGCCTCCATCCATTTCATGGATGACCACTCACTAACCACCATGGTTAGAGGGGGTGTGCCATTAATAAAATAAATGGCTTGCATTTAGTAAGCATAATGTGAATAATGTAAACTTCAAACATTGCTTAAAATAATATTATTGGTGGTTACGGTGTGCGGATAGCCGTATAACTATCGAAACCACCTCCTGGAAGCTACAAAAAGAGCCTTAGGCCTCCTCATTTCTCATCTTTATCCTCCTTGCTTTCTTTCTCTTCGGGCCATAACTCTGCCAGATTTCTCCTACAAGTCGTCGTCTCTCAACCAGTAATTCGACTAAGTCCACTGTCATGATCCAGTTTCGCAAGACGGTCAGAGAAGCCTACTTGCACGTAGCATCACGCAAGTCCTTGCCAATTTACACTGCACTCTGCGACCGTGATCAGCTCTGACATGTCGCCCAAAGGCGCTCGAAGACCTCTAACTTTAAGCTTCACGTGAGGCAGCTTGTCGTCCACCGAGCACAAGTGTGCTCTCTCTCATTCCATGTTGTAATGAGGAGATGATTGTCGCCCTCGATTATGTAGAAGATTTATAACCCGAAGCTCGTAGTATAGTTTGACCAGAACAGATCTGATCACATGGTTTTTTATCCAGTTGAGGGGTTTTTCCACATAAAAAACATCGTACATACTATCTTTCTTGTTTTGTGATTGTGTGCGCGCTTGATCACTCTGCGGTATAATACGATCGAGTTTAGTCCGATCTGTCAGGAGCGTTAAGTCGACCACAATAGTTTGGCATCGTCGGTGGAAAGCGAGTTCCCATCATCTTGAGAAGACAGTACCCTCAGCCCAACGGTACTCGGAACTAGCTTCAATGGCAAGAAGAAGTGCCCAAACCACCGAAAGGATCGATCCCCAGAGGACGATTAAGTCATCTCACTCTCATTCACTCATCAACACGAATCTAGATGCAGGAGCCGTGTTCACGCCCGTAGCTACCTTGGAAGGACGCATGCGAAAAATAAAGGAGCAACACGTCAAGATGCTCACTGTACTCAGGAATCAAGGAGCCCCTCCAGCTCCTCCCCAGCCTCCCGTGTCAGTAAATCATCTCCCTTCGGCTCCGTTACATGCTCTTCCATCGCAAGTTCCCCATGGGGATGATATATCTAAAGAATTGTCTGACGCTGCCAACTCCACACACCCTACCTATCAGGGAACTGGGGGTGGTCGTCGTCACATGAAAGAAGAAGCCTATGTGCCGCTAGGCAAAATACTCACCCGCAAATAAATATGCGAGATGATTGATCAAGAGTATGGACATGTTGGGCGTTGGGATGCTTTCTCCCGCCGTCCTCTGCAACATGGCTCCCCACTTGCGCCCCAAGTTCTAGCTCATCTGATCCTTCATGGCTTCAATCTCCCAAACATCGAGACGTTTGACGGAATGGAGGATCCGCTCGAACATATCAACCACTTCACTACCATCATGAAAATTTACAATGCTTCAGATCAATTGCTCTGCCAGTTGTTTTCAACAACATTGAAAGGCCAAGCAATTTGACGCCAATCGTAGAATAGTTCAAGATCCCTCATATCTGTCAGGGATTCCCAGAATGAAGGGGAAGACCCTTCCCCACACATGGAATGCGCAGAACCTGCGCCACTTATATCCTTGAGTTATTGTTTTTCATTTCCATTTTTTTTCATTTTCCTGTTTCCTATTTTTATTTCCTAATTATAATATTATAAAAAAGTCGCGAGACACGACTTGCACACATTATCTTTTAATGAATATTGCATTATGTTTTCCTTTAATATTGTTTAAAGGGATCTCAACTAGGTAACACTGCACATGCGGTTTGAATGAGATTGCTCTTCACCGACCCTGCCTTTCTACGCCGACATCACTCAGGCATGTCCCCCTTGCGATCAATCAAAACTCAACTAGGTAAGACTGCACATGCTGTTTGAATTAGTCAGCTATTCACCGACCCTACCTTTCTACACCGACATCACCCGAGACTGCCCCCCTCACGATCGATCAAAACTTAACTAGATAAAACTGTGCATGTGGTTTGAATGAGATATCTTCACCGACCCTGCTTTTCTACATCGACATCGCTCAAGCCTGCCCCCCTCGCGATCAATCAAAACTCAACTAGGTAAGACTACGCATGTGATTTGAATGAGAGAGCTCTTCACCGACCCTGCCTTTCTACACCAACATCACTCATGCATGTCCCCTTGCGATCAATCGAAACTCAGCTGGGTGAGACTACGCATGTGGTTTGAATGAGACAACATTTCACCAACCTTGCCTCTCTACGCCCGACATCACTCAGGTCTGCGCCCTCACGATTAGCACCAAGTAAAACTTAATTAAAGAAGGACGCACAACCAGATTGAGCAAGAAAAGCTCACTGTCGTCACTACGAGCCTATATTTCTACAACTACCAGAATCTGTACAACAAAAGTAAGAAGAAGTAAACAACAACATCATACAAAAATAGGCACAAACGCGCCGCCAATAACCACCAAAGGGTGATGACAAACATACATCGAACTCAACTAAAGGAAGCAAATGTCTATCAATAAATAAGAGTAAAAAGTGCAAGCCACTACTCGTCGGTTGTCTCTACATCAAAACCAGGGCTCGAGCCCTCATCATCAGAGATATCATCCAAGCTGAGTCCAGACATGTCACACTTCAGGCTCCTTGCGACTAGGCGAAAAAGTCTTCGACACTCCACGCCTAAGTGCGACCTTGCGAACATCTTCCATCTGGGCTCTACCTCCTTGGTCCAGACCTCCTCCCGGATCTCCTCGCCAATCAAGCAACGATCACACATATAGTCCAGAGAATCCTTGTACTTGGCGAGTCCAGCGGCCTTCAGTTCTGATATCAGATCCTCAGAAGAAAGTTGCTCCACCCGAGCCTTAGAAGTCCCGAGCTCTATCTCCAAGCAAGAAATATTCTCTTAAGCAGTCTTTAGTAACTGCATTGTCTTCTCCACAAGAGACTTCACCTCCAGCGCCACTCGAGCCTCCTCCAGCTTTGCCTTTAGCTCCGACCCAATCCATCAAAATCGAGATACATCTCGATCATAGTCCTCTTTCAAGGAAGCAAGTGAGCCCTCCGTAACCCGGAGCTTTTCCTGAAAAGACAAGTATCCATCCTTTAAGCTCACATAATGGTCGTTCAATGTGTACTCAATATAAGCCTGAGCTTCAATCCACCACTAAGGGAAAGAAGGTCAAAATTGTGCAAATGATCAAGTTCAAAAGAAAGAAAGTGCAGTTACCACATCACTCATTGCCTTTAAAGAAGAGGACACTCAGGGGCAGGGACCTCTGGGAGAGGGACTCGGGGCGCAGAAGATCCCAGCACCACCACATCAGGATCAGCAGGAGGAGCCTCATCTTGGGAACCAGAAGGAACCTTCTCAATATAAGAAACATTATACCTTGAAGAAGATGGAGGCTCCTCATCCGCATTTCTAATGCTTGCTAAAGTAAGCTTTATCTTCTAGTCATGCATCAGAGGAACCTCAACGACACACATAAGGGCAGCGGAAATCTCACTCAACAAAAAGTGTTTCTCATCCACGAACAAGGAAGTGGAGAACAAGCGATTCACCAACTCCAGATGCTCTGTAAATCCTAACACAGGAGACATGTTCCTTCTCTCCCCCTCTGACTGCGACAACGATCAGGTAAGGAGTTCCAAAGTTTTGGCAGGCCCCAAGAATTTCTGGCATATCCAAACAAGGTGTTCTTATGGTTGCGATCCATTTGACTCTTAAAGTCTAGCCAACTCTTATTGTTATAACTCTCAAAGCGTCTGCCACTATCAACACGAGCATCACACCAGTTTTTGAACACGTCCAAAGAGAACTTTGAGCCATGCTCTCTGAAGAAAGCAACCAGCCTCATGAGGCGCGTCATCCCAAGAGGAGTAAATTGTGACATAGGGATACTGCAAAACTTCAAGATGTCAACCACCTCCTCGCATGACGAAAATCGTAATCTGGACCATAACGTCATGTTGGATCCCTAGTTGGATTTGGGCTAGGTTCATTAAGTTAGGATCATTTGACCCACCATGTATAGTCAGGGTCATGGTTATGTCCTAGAGTCTAGGGCAAGTTTTTAGAGTCAACACTACATGGACCAGCCATCAACAGACTACATAAAGACTCAATACTTGAGAAATTTTAGAGACTCAGAAAATGGGTTCGACATTCGTCGAACTCATGTCGACGAAAACCGTACTCAGCTCGACGAACTCAGAGAAAATTCTCTGAGCTGAGCTCAACGAACTTGGTACTCAGGTCGATGAAATATGGACACTCTACTCCAACATTTTAAGTCCAGAATTTCTCTGAACTCCAGTCGACGAACTTAGTTCTCAGGTCGACAATCTATGGGTATTCTACTTCAACACCTTATTCCAGAAACAACTGAAAATTCTAAGTCCAGGATCATACTCCAGTCGATGAATTCATCTTCTCAGCTCGACGAACTTAGACCACATTTCTCACAAGATTTATCTAGCAGTTAGAAGTTCTCAGCTCGACGAAACTAGTTCTCAGGTCGACGAATCCAGTTCTCAGTTCCACGAATTCTGGAAACTCTACTTCAATACTTCATTCCAGAAACATCTAAAATATTCTAAGTCCAGAAACACTTTACTGAACTCCAGTCGATGAACTTAGAGTATCAGCTCGACGAACTTCATGCACAGAATTGGCAAGGTTTGGAGAAAGCAGTTGTCTGTTCTTAGGTCGACGATCTTGGATCTCAGCTCGACAAACAGCTATTATTAGATCGACGAACATAACTTCTCAGCTCGATGAACTGTGGACTCAGCTCGACGAATTCTGTTCTCTATTCGATGATTCCAGACTTTGTTATTTTCATCCTTCTGTCCTTATTCTATTGCAATAATTCCTGAGTAATTAATGCTAAAATATTCTCTGAATATTACCGTTAAACGGAGCATTGATTATGGTCTTCTTCAGGATTATTGTTTGTCATTTTTCAATGGGACAGTTGGGGAAATCAATCAATGCAAAATATTCTCCAGGCCATCAGCAATGAATTCAGAGAGGAATTCAAATTTCAAAAGGAAATACATGTGGAAAATATAAAAGGGATTTTCTTGTTCTTCCAGGAGAGGTACAGCAGTCAGAAACATACAAAAAAAAGCATCTTCTTTCTCGATAGTACACAGAGAAACAACCCTAGACCAGAAACATCAAAGCAATCTGAAGAAGAAGAAGAAGAACACTAATCAAAATCAAGAGTCTTCTTTTGTCTTCTTCCAGGATTCTTCAAAGGACGACAACTACAATATCTGTCACGAAGTTCCTGGAACTCATCTGGTCAAAGTAACAGTTTGAAGGCCTATCACCTTGCAGCAAAGCTCCAACTTCCTGAACCATTCTACATCTCAGGGGGAGCCTTTGCTAACATCAATATCCACTTAAGTCTTCTCAGAGTGTATTTGAGAAAGAGAAGACAAAATCAATCTCCATCCCTCACTATAAAAAGGGTTCTTAACTCCCTTCAAAAGTTATTCCTGGTTGCAAGTCACCTGACCAAAAGACTTGAGGTTTGGTTTTTGAGCACCTAATCAAAAGCTCATTGGTGTCAGGTACCTGATCAAAAACCTGAGTGGATTCCTACCAGGGTGGTAGAAGAGTGGATGTACCCAGGTTGGGGAACCACTATAAAGTTCTTGTGTTGTCTGGTTCCTCTTTTCTTTTGTTCTTGATGTGGTTGTGCTAGTTAGGATTGCTATATTTGTGTTTAATTAGTTTATATTCTGCAGCACCTGTGATAGATCATATTATCTTAGGACTGATTATTTATTGATTAGTAAAAAGTTTTATAAAACCTAAAGATACTCTATTCACCCCCTCCCCCCCCCCCCCCCTCTAGAGTATTCCTGATCTAACCCCTCACTATCACATCATCTTGCATACAGTCAACCAACCCTTCGACGAGTCCTGGACTCTTTCATCAACACGGAGAATCCTTACTTCAAGATAGGCAGGTACCTATATCTTTTCCTCCAAATTGTAATTTGCTCTCCGGTAAGCGAGCATGCACATTGCGCTTTGAGACATGAAAATCAAGGCAAATGAAAATTACACTCATGACAAGGATAGCGTCATTCCGTCGGCATGAAAACTGCGCCTTGGGCGCTCACAATAGACCCCGCGCATAGGCATACTCAGCCCATCACAAACACGCGCCCGAGTGATCCAAAGGAGCGCACTTGCGCACGTGTACTCAGGTGCACATGCAGGTGCGCGCGTAGGTGCACGCGCAGGTGCACAGTCAGGCATCCACGAGTGCTTGTGCTCGGTCCCGATACAGCACGCGCGTGCGAGCGCCCGCGCGAATCTGCACCCCATGCACCTCCTTCTTCACGCGCCTCCGTTGTCGCGTCTATGCCATCACACCTCCGCGCATCTTCGCCTCAACATGTCACCACTGCCGAGCACCTCTTCTTATTAACAATGTACCTTGGCGTGCACAACATCAACTGTTGCTCTGGTAGCACCTTTCCGTTCACCATCATCATGATCACCACAAGTGAATGCACCGGAAAATCCTCACTCTTCTCACACATTAGTTCTAAGCATCGAGAATTTTGGGGGCATGTGATGAGGACGTCATAATTTTTATAAGGGATTGAGGGGGGTGCAAATAGTCCCCTCATAATGATCCCCACTAACTTAATGGTATCATGGATTTGACCACCACCACGTGACTGACACACACTATCTCCCCAGCTTCTCCTCCCCGCGATCGCCTCCCAGCCGCGGGGCGCCACCTGCAAGGGGTGGTTGCACCCTGGCCGCCCCTCCCCACGGCCTCTGCCCGCGACTGTCGAGCGCAGCCCGTAGGGAAGGCCACACCCCGGCCTCCCTCCCCATGATCGCCGCCCGCGACCGTGGAACGCCGCCCAAAAGGGGCAGCTGCCTCCCCACAGCCGCCGCCTGCGATCATGGATCGCCACCCGCAAGGGGAGGACGCACCGCGGCCGCCGCTCCCAACAGCCGCAACCCGCGGCCAGGGAGCGCCGCCCGCCACGGGGTGTCACCCAGCCGCCACTACCAACGACCGCCGCCCGCGGCCGTGGAGTGCCTCCCGCAAGGGGCAGCCTCACCACAGCATCTGTAACGATCTCGATTTTTTTTCGATGATTTTATTTGATTTAATATCGTCATAGTTATGACATCAGGGCGTTACCCCTTTTTACGTCACGTTGTCGGCGCTGCACCGTCAGTGCGTTTTCGCATCCGTTTGGTCTGATTTGGCCAGAATGTTTGGGAGTTTCGTCGAAACTGAAAGTTTTCGAGTTGATATGTTAAGTTTTGTGGTTTTGATTTCGCCGTTAGATTTGTAGCATTAGTGTTCGCCTTCGCTGCAAGTTTCATTTAATTCGGCGCTCGTTGGCTTCTGTACTGAGTCTCGAGAAGCTATGGTTCTACTCGATTAGCCCGTTTTAGATTTTACTCGGGCGCCGTTTGAGGGTCATAACGGCGTTTATCAAAAATGGTCAACATAACATTTGTTTGTCTCGACGAGATATACAACTTTCATGGTGACCACCTTTCGATTTGAAGCCGTTTTGAACCCCTAATTCCATTTTTTCTGCTGGAACTCGAGTGGTGAGCTGCTACTCGAGTATATGCTGCTTCTACTCGAGTAATTCATGTTTTAACTCGAGTAATGAGCCTCTACTCGAGTATATTATGTTACTACTCGAGTAGGTATACTACTACTCGAGTAGGTATGTTGTTACTCGAGTAGGTATGTTGTTACTCGAGTAGGTATGATGTCACTCGAGTAGGCTGTTTCTTCCTGTGTTCAGACGTCATTTTGAGGGTCAAACCTGCATCGTATCAAAATAAGGTCAACATGAAATTTGTTCTCTCGATGAGAGCTACAACTTTAATGTTGACCACTTTTCGATTTGAAGTCGTTTTAAACCCCTAAATTTGTTTTATCTGCTGTAACTCGAGTGGTGAGGCTACTCGAGTATATGCTGCTACTACTCGAGTAATTCATGTTTTAACTCGAGTAATGAGCCTCTACTCGAGTATATTATGCTACTACTCGAGTTGGTATGCTACTACTCGAGTATGTATGTTGTTACTCGAGTAGGTATGTTGTTACTCGAGTAGGTATGCTGCCACTCGAGTAGGTTGTTTCTGTCTACTCATACGCCATTTTGAGAGTCAAAACGGCATCGTATCAAAAAATAGTCAACCATGAAATTTGTTCGTCTTGCCGATAGCTACAACTTTTATGTTGACCACTTTTCGATTTGAAGTCGTTTTAAACCCCTAAATTCGTTTTTCTGCTGTAATTTGAGTGGCGAGCTGCTACTCGCGTATATGCTGCTACTACTCGAGTAATTCATGTTTTAACTCGAGTAATGAGCCTCTACTCGAGTATATTATGCTACTAATCGAGTAGGTATGCTACTACTCGAGTAGGTATGCTGTTACTCGAGTAGGTATGTTGTTACTCGAGTAGGTATGCTGCCACTCGAGTAGACTGTTTTTATCTGCACTCAGATGATGTTTGAGAGTAAAACCGGCGTCGTATCAAAACATGGTCAACATGAAATTTGTTCGTCTCGACGAGATCTACAACTTTTATGTTGACCACTTTTCGATTTAAAGCATTTTTGAACCCCTAATTTCATTGTTTCGCTCACCTGCTGGTAAATAGTACGTTTTTAGATAAACTTTTCATAAATACCTATATATATACATATACTTAGAATTAGAACTGGCCCCACTCTTTATTTAGGACTTCTTCTCTTCTTCTTCACTGAACCGAACCAGAGCTGAAGAAACGTGAGGACGGTGATGGCAGAGCGTGAGATTTCGTGAACCTTCCGGTCGCCGCCGACGGAGTTCCGATGCTCGAAATCTTCACTCGAGCATAGATTTGAAAAGCTCTCGGCGAGATCTACGTCACCGTGGTAATTTTTTTCCCATTTCTTGAGATTTCTCGTTAGGGTTTTTGGCCCTAACTTCTATTTTGTCCACTCTTGTCCAGATTTCGGCTTTTCTCGTCTCCCTTAGTCCTGATCTGCGACGAGGTGTGATTTGGAGGCTTTCTTTGATAAAGCCAAGGCAAGTGGCTCTTTTCCTCTCCTTCTCCTTAAGATCTTATGGTAAGACTTTCATCATATATTAATGTTCCTGGTTCCTCTAGAGTATAAAGATGTTAAATTTTTGGCTTACGCTTAGGGTAAATTTTTTGTCGCCGTTGAGCGTAGGATGTGTAGCGCTTATATAGGTTGATTGTGTAAATAATTTTTCGACGTCATTGAGCGAGGATACGTTGCGCTTTGTATAGGTCGATTGTAAGTCGTGGTCTCGATTTAGTGTTGCAATAATTAGTGTTGTGCCAATTTTGAGATGGTTGAAGTTGGGGGTATGAGGTGTTGGTTGTGGTTAGCATACCACCCAACCGGGAGGCCCCTTCTTCTGTGGATCATCACAGGTGGGGGTATGCTTAGTTC